>OX637657.1:2495490-3095490 GCA_951802225.1 Euspilapteryx auroguttella | reverse complement strand
TGTAAATTCTAAGCAAGATTATGTAGCAATGCATCATTAAAGCATATTTTTATTTTCGGCTATGGTGTAGAAGTTTTTTATCTTTTCAAGTTTGGCGTAATAATAATAATAGTGAGTCGTATACAAATTAGATGCTCGATGCTCGAAGGCCTCAACCGAGTCTCCCAACAGGTGGGGCCTTAAAATGAACATGGACAAGACGAAGGTCATGTCTAATGTCCATGTTCTGCCTACCCCAGTTATGGTTGGGAACTCGGTTCTCGAAGTTGTCGACGAGTACGTATACCTAGGACAAACCATCCAGTTAGGTAGGTCCAACTTCGAGAAGGAGGTCAATCGCCGAATCCAGCTCGGATGGGCGGCGTTCGGGAAACTACGCAACGTCTTCTCGTCCAATATTCCTCAGTGCCTGAAGACTAAGGTATTTAACCAATGTGTGCTGCCAGTGATGACATACGGTTCTGAAACGTGGTGCTTCACTATAGGGCTTATGAACAGGCTCCGAGTAGCTCAACGAGCCATGGAGCGGGCTATGCTCGGGATTTCTCTGCGGGATCGAATCAGAAATGAGGACATACGTAGAGTATGTCCTACCTACCTACATACCGACATAGCCAAGCGGATAAGCTCGTTGAAGTGGCAATGGGCAGGTCATATAGCCCGCAGAACAGATGGCCGCTGGGGCCGAAAAGTTCTCGAGTGGAGACCACGGATCGGCAAGCGCAACGTAGGACGTCCACCGACCAGATAGACGGATGATCTGCGCAAGGCTGCGGGTCCACGCTGGATGCAGGCCACCTGCGATCGGTACAGATGGAGAGCCTTGAGGGAGGCCTATGTCCAGCAGTGGACGTCCTACGGCTGAAATGATGATGATGATGATACAAATTAGACAATTGATTGGTAAAATTGAAAAAAAAAACCCTTTAATAACAATAGCACTACAAACATAGCTTATCTAGCACACGCGCGCGACATAAGTTTGACCTTCAATACATAGTATAAAACAAAGTCGTTTCCCGCGTCTGTCCCTATGTATGCTTATATCTTTAAAAGTATGCAACGGATTTTGATTCGGTTTTTTTTAATAGGTAAAATGATTCCAGAGGATGGTTTATAAGTTTATAATACATGAGCAACATATGATAGTAATAGGTTAGGCGGTACGACGTTCGCCGGGTCGACTAGTATGCGATAAAAAACGACATGACCACATGACCTCGAAGGTTCGTTCCATTCCCGGCGGGGGCGAACTTTGGTACGTTAGGTATATGTGTTCCGAGCATTCTATAAGTTCTACCTAGTAAAGTGCTGTTTGTAATGCGTTATTATTTAGTCTGCCTGGATGCCTAAGATTTTTTTTTTAATTTATGTTTAAACCTGGTTTAAACATTTGCAATCTCATATTTTAAACATAAGTAACATGCGATAAAAGTCTTAAATCGTGAATCTTGCAGTGTCGACAGTGGTAAGAAAGTTAGTCGCATGATTGTGCTTATCCTACTGGTCCCATTGTTAGCTAAACGGGTCTAAAAGCCTGGGTCACAAAGACGTGGGCGTTATGGTCGCGCCCTCAACTCTACCATCCATTGTATATTCTTCCTGCTCGACATCGCTCGCATTGTAATATTTTGTAATAAACGTTCGATGCAAGTACTGCCCACAGTTTGTGTTATGTTTGCAATGTTTATTTTGCAGAATGCTAGTGAATTATTGTTCTTTACATTTTGTACTTACCTAACGGTTTTTAAGTATATGAACGGTTTAGGAAATTAACTGTATGCTCTGTTTGTAAAAGCGATGCGCAAGAGTTACCTATAATTTATAGGGTCAATAAAAAGGCTGCTGTAAAATTATTGTAAAAAGTGTGATAAACTTAATAACTTCGAATGAATAGATAAATAGATAGCCTGACCTTATTAATAAGAATTAAAAAAAAATATCTGTGGTTGTCATTGAAGTCTACGTTTTTTCTGGTATATACCGATCTGATAAATAATTCGCAAATAAAGTAAGCAACACAAATTCTCGGTAATTCCCCGTCATTGGTGCTGTCGCAAAATAACTTTTTCTCACAACTCCAGACTCCAACCGACGGAATATTAAATTTGCGGGAAAGCGAGTTTGTGTAGAAAACTGGCGGCAAAATATTTTTCCCTTCACAAAGGAGGTATTAGGGGTGGCTCGCGATAATTTCATGTAAATCAGTCGCTCCCCGCGGCCGTTGAGAGTCTTCGTGACGATGCTACGATCTTACCGGGAAATGTTTTCCATTATTTTTAAATATTATAAAGACAAGCCAAACCATTCCAACTTTTGAATAAGCGATCATAGTTATAGTCAAGTTCTTTTCATACACCGAATACTGTGTCTTATCTGAACATAGTGGCTTTGGCATAGCACTTATTCTTTTGTTAACGGACTGTAAAACTCGTTATGCATTAACATAACATAACATAACATAACTAGGTAATACCTAACACGCATAAGTCGCCACCCGAAACAAGAAATGATCAGCTCTACGAATATTTTTCATGCTTCCCTATACCTAGGTCTCCTTCATGAATTAAAACTCGATTGCTGGCGAGTCTCTAACCGTTAGACCCTGAGGTCATTAATATTAGTCAATCATCAATAAAATTTGACACGTCTATGTGCAGGCAGTCTACACCGTATGCGTCCATTTAAAAGAAGGAAAACGTTTTTCCACTACCAATTATTTATTAATAGCCATGAAATGATATATGTTACTCACACTATATATAGAAAACTAGTTTAGTACTTACGTTTTTTTTTTTTATTCGTAACAGATTATAGGACCCTGAAAAATTGTTTTTTTTGTCATAAAAAATTGGTTGGATTAAGTTGTTTGTTTTACGAAATCATTGCAAGATAACGTATAAACCTAGAATATTTGACGCGAAAGCGATGGACATCAAAATCTACATAAGTTGCTAAGATTTAGGTAGTGAAAAACGTTTTCCCTTGACTCGAAAATTTATCAAAAAGTTAGCTCTCTCTACATCGTATGTTTGCGGTTCGGGGGCGACAGCATGAGTTTTTCTAGATATTCTTTCGTTCCTATACTGTCCTCTGAAATTTCAGTAAGATTTCCACATGATACGATCCCACCCCTTCTCATCTGTTCCAGAAGTAGCAACTCGGTATTTTAATCACGAACATATTTTCGAAGCACACCCCACTAGACGGATCAGACGGATTGCAATGGAAGCCCTAGTTATTTGGTCTACAAAGCCCCGGCCAGTAATACGATTATGAAGACTAGCTTTGCCCTCTCGACTGCATGCTCTCAACATGTGATTTCCTTAGACCAAACTACCTATACGATACGAACTACGATAACGCATCACACTCAGAGCCCCTAACTAGACCTGGGTTACCCGAAACACATACCTAAAACCTATACACATCGATAACCAATGAGCATAACAAAGTTCACACTCGCAGAGAAACGAACCTCTGGTGGTGTTTAGGTGGAAATTCAAATGCAAGGTACAAATTATCAAAATGTGAATTTAAATAAAGGTAGTAAAATCTAAAGGTACAAAAATGTGAATTTAAATAAAGTAACTAAATAATTATTAATTAATTAAATATAAGTACCTACGCATTGTGCGACTATTTTCGGCAAAGGTTGTAAATTTTCAGATTTATCGTACCAAAACATATTGTTTAAGATCCTTTTAGAGTTATAAATAATTTATTGACTAATTTTTACTGATAGCCGTAATTTTAAATTATCGAGGTATACCTAAATTTTACAGAAAAATTCCACCACTTTTCAGTAAGGAAGGCATGCAAACAAACAAAAATAACTTACTGTTTTGGAGATACCTATGTCCAGGGTGGCAACCCCCTATTGCCGGGGGCTAATTACGGTCCGAGGGAGGCAGATGCCCCAACCCCCCCTTACTCCACTGAGCCGTGGGTTAGCTGCCCGGTTTTACAAAGTTTGTACTTATGTACGCAGGTATACGGTGTTTAGCAAAAGTAGGTAGGTTGTAGGAGTAGGGGCTTAGTATTTTGGGCCTAGCAGTGCTTGCGACCCGACGTAAATAAGCGTGGATCAATAACTTTTTATCCGTGAACTGATTGTGCTCAAATATTAGACCTAATTTTATTGCAGGATATAATTATACGCTGTAGACATTTTTTTAAGTTTTGATATTTATTAATAGGACAAAATTTACTTTACGAGATTTTTATAAACCATCTGCTAACACAACGATTACCTTTCCGATGTTTACCTTTCCGAGAATATCTATGCTTACTAGTCAGATAATAAAACTTATTGTAAAAATATTCAGTATGGTGTTATCAGATGAAACACTTAGCGCGTCCACGGTGGCTCATTCTTATATTTATTTTTTTGCGCAAACCATTGTAAGTTAACACCTCAAGTGGTTGATTCAAGGAGGGTAATTCTATACAAATTGGCACTTCCATTCATCGCCTTTGACATTTTAATATAACCACGATTTAGTCACAGAATTAGAGCCCAATAATATTATTAGTTTTTTCCCTCCCTTCTCGACAATGGGCATCCCCTTTCGAGCCGAGTCGCATTATAATGTCCTCGTATTACCACCTACGGTATTTGTGTAAACACAATAAATATTTTTGGGTGTTGCGTTTTCAGTACAATAAAGATGCAAGATATTGGTTAAGATTAAGATGAGACTGTGTGATAAGAAGATTTGTCATAATTTTATGTCGTCGACTCGTCATATTTCTGCTACTTATCAGAATTGGCTGTACCTACCTATTGTACTTAGATTTGTTGATATCGCTCCTGTGTTATAGTTTAAAATTCTAAAGTGAAGCAACAGTATTTGCTACTATGACTGACTAATTATTTACCTATTTATTTTATTGTAGAGTCCGTGTGTGATCCTAAAACATCTGCATATAAGAAAACAGAAATAAAAAGTTAACTAGGTTTTCTCAATTTTATACAAGAACTCACCTCGTGGTGAGAAATCTTCCTCATTCTTCTGGTCATCTGACCAGAGTGAGCAATCCATGATTATAAACTTTCTTTGCTTTTTACTTTTTAAAACGCTTATCTTACCAGAATACAACATTTTACACATTTCTTGTTTCGGGAGAATAGTCAATGACAAATACTCAAAACGAATATACATATAAAGCGACGCCGGCGTACAATCGGAATTCTTATTATGTTCGATTTAATTTCGTACTTTACCAACTTATAACAAATAAATAAAAATTTGCCAATAGCACGTATTTCTAGAATATACAACGAATATTCTACATTCATCAATGACCTGGATCTTCATAACTATTTAAATTAAAACTATAACCAAAGTATAGTTTAGGATTTTAACTAATATTTTTTATTTTTATTTTTAAATTTCTCGGTTAATCAATGTATATAAAACTCTTCCGTTACTGACTGACTGACTGACTGACTGACTGACTGACAGACAGACAACGCAGAGCCGAAACTACTAGGCGTAGCGGGCTGAAATTTTGCACGTGGGTTCCTTAGGGAGTGTAGGTGAGCACTAAGAAAGGATTTCCCGAAATTCCCACGGGAACGGGAAAACACTGGATTTTTGTGTTTATGAGAAATATGCGCGGGAAAAACCGCGGGACAGCCTCTAGTCAATATATATAAAACTCTTCCGTTACTGACTGACTGACTGACTGACTGACTGACAGACAACGCAGAGCCGAAACTACTGGGCGTAACGGGCTGAAATTTTGCATGTAGGTTCCTTAGGGAGTGTAGGTGAGCACTAAGAAGGGATTTCCCGAAATTCCCACGGGAACGGGAAAAACGGGAATTTTGTGTTTATGAGAAATTTGCGCGGGAAAAACCGCGGGGCAGCCTCTAGTAATAATTACAATACATATTTTATTAAACAAATTTTTATTATAATTTATAAATTCATTGATAATTATTATTTTATTGATTTTATCTTATATCTAAGTATTAAGTTTTGCATGTTTTACAAAAATAAAAAATGTAAAAAAAAAATGCATGCCTAGTATTAGTTCAAATTTAAGTAAATGTATTTATAATTCATTTAGTAATTGTTAGTTTAATTCGCACGTTCGCACAATCAGTCACGATTTAATTAATTGACAATAATACAATATTTTTTTTTATTAATTATGCTCGCCATATTCATTTGTAAATGTTGAGATTGCCTGTAATTGGGAAGGCGGCCAGAATGTATTAACGGCTTTTATTAGAATAAGAATATTGTTGTGCTTCTTGTTGGCAGTCCTTATAAATAAATATAAAGCTGACTCTAGGCTGGATATATGAACTGAACTCCAAGAGATAGATCGATAGACCTAAATGAGACCAATACCTACTCATCTCACGAAATGACAGATTGCCAGCCAGAAGCTAGAGTAGACAACAGTTGTGATTAAATTAACCATCGGTCGGATTCACACGGTCGGCCGCCGGTCGCGCCGCATAATGGGTGCTTGTGTTAACTGAGGCCGGATTAGCGCTAAGTGGATTAAGGTAGGCCGTGTGTGCCACCGGCCTTCCGGATCGTTGGATGGATTACATGTGTTAGATTGGATTCGAGATCCAACTCAATAGAGCACTTCCGTTTAATTTTATGATTGTAATGACATGTGCATAGGACTGGTTGTGATTTTGAGTATTTATGTCGCATCGACCAGTCTTGGTTCATAGTGTAATTTAAGTTTGTGTAGCTTTTGTATTCTAGCCTTAAGGACTTAACTGAAACCATGATGAGGTATACTTACAAATATCACACTTCTTGTTAGTTAAGTTGCGAAAGACGCTTAAAGTTTAAAGGCTCATGCTTTCCTAAATAATTGTTACAAAAAGAGTGACCAGAGACAGAAAACTCAGAACTAGCCAACTCTTTTTTTCCATATTGTACAGTCACGGACTAGGAGGCCGTAACAGATTTGTCTATGGTTTCGTCAACCCCAGACTGTATTGCCAAAGAACAAGAGCTATTTTGCAATACAGAAAAACCGGAAGTGTTACGCCGATCGTGTCCGCCACTGTACTTTGTGTTTATTTTTGTCTTATATTTATTTCTACCATTTTAGCACCATCTCTGCCTACCCCTCACAGTCCCAGCAACCATTCCCAACCACTCTCGGCTCTCAGCTAAATAAGGAAGCACTCAGCTCGAGTGGTCAATGGCGTTTCGAGCGAAAACATTTCTATTGTACTTTCTAACAAGGGGACAATTGTCGACAGCTTTTGTTGACGATTTTATTTTGTCAATACGTAAATAGTGCATAAATATTTAAACAGCCTAAGGGTTGTGAGAATGGCGTTGTTTCTAAAGAATAGTTTTGAATGTTTGCGGATGTCCGGAGATAGGATTTAGCTACTGTAAGTTGTTAGATCTATTATAACGTATAACAACTATTAAGATTCAACACATGGTATTTATGAAAGTAATATATTTATGACTGAATCAACTAAGAAACAAGTTTATTAACATTGTCTTTAATAAACGTAAAATTTTTACAATCATGGAAACGTTCGATGTCACTGCAAAAAAAAGAAAACAAGTAATCGTTCTTGAAATTGGAAACTTGTATACGTAAGGCACTTACACATATTTAGTAAGGTAAGAAAGAAATTATTAATTATTAAGACCGTCTAAGAAGGTAAAAGTATTTAAAAAAAACAGCAAAGGCGAGCACAGCTGCGTCACGTCCTCCGCGTCCACGCAGCCCGATGCCCTTTCCAAGAATGAATACGAACTAACGCGTCCTTAGCACTCGTAATTCAATTACATCTCCATTGTAAAGTCAGTTTTTGCTATGCGGATTAACACAGTCAACAAAGCCCTTATTTTGCCAACAATAACTGTATTACGGGGCGCCCGATGGACGCTGCCCGTCTTGGCATTACGGACTCATGTTTTTTCAACTACCAAAAATAACTGTTCACGAAACATGAATAACTATTTGTATGTGAAGTGTTTACGCGAGATACGATCTAAATCTCGGATTATGAGAGTGTTAAAAGACATTGTCATGTCGTAAAGTGATGGCTCAACCACCAAAGAGGCACAATGGCCTGATCTGAATGGTCAAGATAGGGCAGCTCCCACGCGGAATAATGCCATGGAAATATTAAGGACCTTAATCTTTTCGCTATCTACTCATATCCGGTGAAAATTATTTATAATGGTAAAAATATCGGATTAGCGTGTTCGAGAGCTCTTGGAGAAATTGTCGATTATTATCAGATGTGTAACATGATTATAGAGCTAAGATCACAGGCTAAGATTATCAGAGTTCATGTTTCAATGCTGTGTCTTCAATATTATTCAAGCAAACTGCCGGAATCGCTTTATCAGTAAAAATTAGTTATCTTTTTTTGATTTTGTGAATTTTTAGTATAATTATTTATTTAGTTTTGTGACGATATGTTTGGCTTTGTTGCTTTTTGCTAGTCGATCGAGCGCTCCAGAAACAAAATCAAAATAATTAAAATTTCATACATTCAAATATTCGTGACGTTCTATCTTTTTTTGTGATTCAATTTTTCTTCTGCTATGCAACAGAAGCTCTAGCTATAATTAAATTGTTAAACAATTCCCGCGAGTGTTGTTACTTGTTACAGAAACATTTAGCCGAGGGCGCGGGTAATTCTGTACATTTACATACGTTTTAACACTCGGTAGAATGCACCCCTCGAATGCCGCGGGGTGGTAGAGTTTCGTTGAGCCAACAAGGTGGCGAATGTGTTATAATAATAAAAACTAATCACAAAACCTTTGACTTTTTTGGTTGGATAGGACATTGCAGGCTTGAATCACCTGATTGTTCAAAAAGTAAGATGATTCCGTGCTTCGGAAGGCACGTTAAACCGTTGGTCCCGGCCGCAGTACCTAGTGGTCGTTATAACCGCGGCGACAAGCTGGCCCCTTGTCACGTTGGTAATAAATAATAAAGCATAAACTCGGCTAAACGTGGGTCCGGTTCTTGAGCTGGTGCCTCTGCCTAACCCTTCGGGAAATTAAAGGCGTGAGATTATGTTGAAACCTATACCTATGTCATTCTTCTATTATTTTCATTCTCACGAATGCTCTAAAATCATCACTTAATATGTATCTAATATATTTTTCTTAGACTGGCTAAAGTAACTTTACAAGTTTCATTATAAGAATTATGCCTATCTTGATGAAACATTATGCTCAACAAAATAAAACAGTTTTTATAAACTTTTATAAAGTAAACTGGATATTTTCAACGTTATGTTATTATTATAGGTGTCCCGCCCGCGTAAGAACAATTGCTGTTATAAATAATAAAAATATATGAATAAAATTTGTGTTAATATTATATATTCGGTAAATGAGTTCCGAATCACTCTAAAAGTGTTTTAATTGCACCCGACGTTTCCTTCTGTATTTAAGCTGAAACAGTTCATAGGAAACTTATCATTGTTTCTAAATTCGCCCGCCTGTTTGTTCTCCCAGCCGCTCTCATTGGCTGACCGAAGCCCGCCCCCACTTCACAATCCTTGTGAACATTCAGAAGTGCAATTTGCATACCTAGCTATGTATACATTGTTTTGTTTGTGAAAGGAACAAAATCTGAAAGAGATTTGTTAAAGGAAAACAAAATGATGCTATATTCGACACATTGTACACAACACACAACATAAAATTAGTAACATATTGAGAACATCCGCATATATCAATTTATTTTACAGAATACTAATATTTTATGTACCTAACTAGTTGAAGTAGTATACATATACTGTAATTAATATATTTTGTACACAATTTATATTCTGATAGGCATATCTTTACTGGAAGTGCTTCTAGAAGGTAACAAAATAAGTATTGTTAGAGTTCACATAATCTATTTATATTTTTAGGACGACTTGTATTTTTAAATAACTATATCAAAAAGTATTACCTAAGTCTAATCTACTCTATAAAGCACTCGTTACCTATTATTTAACAGCGTTTAGTAAATAATTCCTTCGTTAACGACAGCCGATGGCCGCCCTGGTTAGGGTGATTTGTACACGTATAGATGCCAATGTTTCAGATTTAACAAAAAAATATCGTTTAAAAGATGTTTTAAGCTGATGTATGTATTGAATAATTACCTAATAGTTTCACAGATATAAATAAATACCTTTATTTTAAATATTACGTTAAAAAATATGAATAAGTCAATTGCGTACTTTTATTAGGTAGGACAAATGTTAAGTTTTTTAGTACCTAATTTTTTAAGGTAATAATAAGACATTAACTGCGCGTTGATCGAGTTAACAAAGCAGGCAGCAGTTACATTTTTATTATTTTCAAAGTTTGGGGATCCATGACTGTAAATTCATTAAGCTAGTTTTGGTCTTAGGTCATTTGCTACACGCCATGCTGTCTTATTGCCATCAAAATACTGGCTCACATAACTTTGATAGAATCCCATAACAAATTAAGGCTTTATGACATAGGTAATAAAAGCATAAACTCGGCTAAACGTGGGTCAATATTATATCCTATATTGAACAAATGGTTTTTAACCTTATGTTTGACTAAGTACTAATAAAACTTCCTGTGCAGTGTTTCCTTTACTTAAATGTGCAATGAAAAGACCAGACCAACTCCTGAGCTGAGTTAAGAAGCCCCTCGACTCCAGTCTCTTCCCCCAGGGAAGACCGGAGTCCGCATTAATTACTGTTCTCTTTGTGGCGATATTTGTAGCAACATGCTCTTTTGTCCGCGATATGAAATTAATAACGCCCGCCGTCGACGGGGGTGGATTAGAAAACTTATAGTTTAGTTTGTGATTAGGAAACTATCAGGGCTTTAGCGGCTTGTTGCTTTTCATAATGCAAGCCATGTTGTCAATGATTTTTTTTTTTAAATACTCTCGAATACTTATTCTAATATCACATTGCAAAAAGCCGTGGCTTACCTACTTCAGTTTTAAATTCCATTATTATTTCTGATGATGGAAATGTAAGTATTTTTGAAAGGTAGTCAAGTTTATAAAGATCACTTGAGGAACTTACACACTCTCTGAATTTTAAGTCTAACTTGTTTGGACAATCGTTGATTGTCTTCCAGTCTGTAGTTGCGGCAAGTGTTAAATATAGGCGCTAGCTTAATTATAAGTTTCAAACTTGCAAAACAGTGCACTGTATTACAAAAAAAAATATTGGTAATTCCAGAACTTGATAGAGGTCTTTGGTTTTATAAAAACATTTCGTGTCCACTAAAATGATGTCATTTTAGCATCCATCAAGATTTTTATCATATAAAACTTTTATTTATTCTATTCTAAAACTTTTAAGGATTTTCAAGACATATAATTAAAAACTTTGTAGTCTTACTTAGCTGAGCCTAGAGCTTAGCTATGTCTTCGTTTTCAAGTTATACCAAGGGTTTAACTATAAGAAAAGTGTTCTCATTGCTTCTCCAAATGGGTGAAAGAATAGCGAACCAAATGTCCTCTAGAAAAACTTGTCCCCGTCGCACCATCTGCGCCGCCCTACGCCCCACACTTCAGCTGATACATAATTGAGCGTAATAATTGAGTGGCTCCTCGAGCCAGCTATTTGAGTGGAAACTTCATAAATGTGTTCTTTGTTGAATCAAATTACTGTCAGTTTGGTTATTGAGGGTTTCTAATGGTTTTAGAAGAGGTTTTTAATGGTCAGTCGGACCACATTTTGATTTTTGCTAGCTTTGCAGAAGATTTAATTTCTAGTGTCAAAATTAGACCGATAATCAATAACTGCTAAGTTAACTTGGCAATAAACTTGGCTTCGTGGATTTTCCAACGGCACGAAAACTTTCCGGGAAATTTCCGATATCAAGTATTGTATTCTTTTAAACTTTTCAAAAACATAAATAACCTATACTTACTTACATTATTTAAAGATCCTTATAAAACGAGGGCAGAACGAATTGCGTCGCCAATCCACCCTCGGCCCCAGAGACCTTCCCGCAAACGGAATGTTAAATTAAATATCCTCAACCGGCCGCTAATCCCAAAATTAGCAATACGATATGAATAAATAGATTTTTAACAAAGAGAACTGGTGACAAGTGCGGGGGACAGTTCGTTACGACACTAATGTGGGGTTGATTTTGAGTTCTATCTATTGTTTTTAAACAAGCATTAAGGTACCGTTTGAGGATAAGAAGGGCCAAAATTGCTTTATTGAGATTTCAGATATTCCTACTATGTTATGGCTAAACCCGAAATGCGGCTACATCTAGTTTTAGCTAAATGGTACTATAGGTATTCTGTGACTGAACTAGGTGTAGCCATTCACCGTCGGTTAATCTGGTATATTAGCCGTTTGTAGTTTTATCCAAAATCATGCCAGCTTAATATAGATCCAACTAGTCCAATGGTGGCTAATACTAGTGTCATCTTGGGTAGGTAGGTATACTTTTTAGTTTTTCAAAAAATCCTAAATAATATATATTGATTTAACTTATAATAAGTTTTTTTTTAAGGAGAAAGACTATTATAATAAAGTTGACTAGACGAAAAGGGAAATGACAGAAATTTCCAGCAAGGAAATAAAACAATACAATTTTATACACTGTAAACTATTATTTTTAATCACATTACAATTTTTTTTAAAACTAGCGCATACGTAAACTGAGAACTTTTTTTTTTTAAGTCAGCTGAAATGGGTACCAAAACTTTCTATATAAAAAACTATATACAAATATCAGTCTTGTAATTGCAACTGTCCATTTAATGTAACTAGCTTTAATATCACCCTCATAAATGGCTGTTTTGTACTACAACAGGACCCCAAGTTTCTTAACTAAAAACGATTGACTCGTAACTGTCTTGTTAGCGACTTCGTTTACCATTGCTGCTTTAACAAAGACAATTTCTGTTGCATGCCCAAAAAAGCAGCAAAGTCGCCAACAGACAATTACAAGTCGATCGTTTTTAGTTAAGAATCTTGACTCCCAGGGATGATAGTTCTGCAACAAAAATCTAAAACAACAACATACATATTGCAGTAGTTAGCCATTTATAAGAGGGTGATATTGAAGCTAGTTGCATTTACCAGATAGTTGCAATTACAACACTCCACATATTCTAGAAGTAAGATAAGATAAGATAAGATAAGATAAGATTCTTAGATAAGGAGAAGAATCATGCTGTAAATTAAAAAGCCCAATCAAATGTAAGTACTAATAACAATTGAACAAATAAACAATTTCTACAATCTTAAAATTCAATTTAAAAAAATAGTTCTGATGCTAACTGAAACCGCCAACAATCTGAATACGTAATCAGGTATGTCAAATCATCGGAAGAGACAGATCACTTACTAACTACCTACCCTGAAGATGAACACATCAGTAACAATAAGCCAGTCAATTATTATACAGACGGAGATACTCCGAAACTCCGTACTGAATTCCCGATATTCCAGATACACTCTATGAGGTTCCAGTTCCAGTACAGATATATATGTGGCAATGCGATGGAATAGGAGGGATGGATAGTAGAAAGGAATAATTTGCAGAGGCTCAACTCCATTAAATCTGATATTGTAAGCAACTGTAGAGAAATAAAACTATGGGAAAAATAATGTCTGGGCTAGAAAAAACGCTTACTTATAAACATAAATTATTTACATTTTCAAAAACTAAGAAAAACAAACACTGAGTTTCAATCTAGGACAAAAATAATGTTTTAAGAACGATGCCGAGATGCAAAGTGTCCTTGATGGTGACTGATAGTTACTTTTAAGATACGGAAACGTTGAAGCCGCATAATTTTTGGGAGTTCCTAATTGTTGGTTGTTTTGTTTTCGCTCCCTACTCTTCAAGTTATTTCAGTTGCAATATTCAAACGATTGCTCTACATAAGTTGAAGAGTTCGCGGAAGTACGCGCGTGCGCGTTGTCTAATTGCTTCCGGTCCCACATCCCCTCTCCCTTCCACCCCTAGGACAGAAGGTGCAGACTTGGCTTATAAATGCGATGTTTTTATATTTCTTGTACAAGTGTGTACCTTCATAATATGTTCCTTTCAAAGCATTTTTTTTTTCAGTGTGAAAGTTATCTAAAAATTTTAGTTTTTACCTAAATAATGATTCATATAACGGCTAAACGTGGGTCCGGATCTTGAGCTGGTGCCTCTGCGTGAGATTATATTTAATTACTAATATGCCCATTACTTAAGATAAGTATAATAAGTACATTGTACAGTTTTATGTACCTTCCTTAAACAAACGCGATACCTAAGTATTATTTTTGCCTCTTGTTTACACACACACGCAACCCGAGCGTCTCGTGTAAACATTTCCGAGTTTCCGATACACTATAATGCATCTAAAGCTGAAGTCCATTTAAAATCCATTTAGTTACGATATGGTAACATAATACTTTTTATGACACCTTGATATTTAATAAACTGGACGAACTTCAAGCCTACTACAGGCCAGGTGCAAAAATGACCCATGAAATGAGATATCTCTCAATGGTTTACGGCTTGGAATAGAAAACTTTTTTAAACGTATAGCACGGGCTATCGCCCCGGAAGTAATCTTTCAATACTTATTGTAACAATACTTGCAATAAAGTTGATTCTACTAAATGAAATTGTTCCACCGACACGTGTCGGGGGCCGATTCTACAAAAGAGAGCGGTCGCGCAGTACGCATCTTGATCGTTGTGAATGGGCCAGTTATTTACGCTTGTTAATCAAGCTCGCCAATTTGGCTAATGATTTCGTGCATGTCGTTCTATTTCGTTCAATCATTGTTAGTCTCATAAATTATTTAATTAATATGCTTGTGCTTGGTAATAAAAGTATAGGTAAGTACTCACTTCTCTTTGTGGGTATAGGAAGTAATGAGAAAGTTTGTGTACAACGTGTTTTTTTACTAAAAATTAGAATTTCGAATGTCGAGTAGAAACCAATTTTGCCAACTATAAGTACCTACTTACTATATTTTTTCGGATCGGAAAAGAGTTTTCCTTAGTACATAACTTAATTACTTACTTGTAGAAAAATGCATAACTTCGTAAAATGTAAACTGAATAAATTTCCATGGCTGAAAAATATCTTTTGGAATATCCTGTGATCATAGAATAATGTGCATCAATACATAGTATAAAATAAAGTCGCTTTCCGCGTCTGTCCCTATGTATGCTTAAATCTTTAAAACTACCCAACGGTTTTTGATGCGGTTTTTTTAAATAGATAGTGATTCAAGAGGAAGGTTTATAAGTATAATACATGCACAACATATTAATAGGTTAGGCGGTACGAAGTTTGCCGGGTCGACTAGTATCTTATAAACGATAGCCGAATTTAAACAGAGCCTTTAAAATTCTAAGCAAGATTATCTAGGGAGTCAAAGACGCATATTTTTGATTTCGATCATATTTTTTCGATTTAGAAGATATTTTTTTATCGAAGTGGCGCTAGTTTTTTATATGTTCAGTACATAGGTACAAAAAAACCGCATCAAACAAAATTAGTTGCATAGTTTTAAAGTTCTAAACTTACATACATACAGCGGGAAGCGATTTTATTTTATAGTATTTAGTGATGTTTACAACAAACCATCAGTGACAACATGCGGTCTAATATCAGCGCTACCAAAATAAAAACCTAAATAAAAGGGTTGACGCAACTAACGGGTTATCCCATCATCCCATAATAGTGGGATTAAAACAACCCTTTGTGGCATCGAAAAACTTCATCAAAACATTCGCACTGTAGGATTACACTCAGTTCACATTAAATATTCGTTCAGTGAATTTTAATGGAAAACCGCACTTCAAACGAGGTTTCATAACCAGCATGATTTTGCGATTGGCGTACGTAAATAATTGTTCAATATTTCCAGTCATCATTTATCGCGTTATTTTGCTGTTTACTGCAGGCGCTTTCGAAAACAAATAGTATACTTTAAACAAATATTATAAAATAAGAAGTTATATTTTGCAGAATATTTTGAGCTAACCAGTTTAGGGCAAGTAGGTAGGTACATCTCGAATAAAATATTCAAATCACACACAATTTACGAACCCCGTTTTGCTCCTAACAACCACTTTCAAAACTAATGTCAGTTCATATTTGCGTGCAATGCGATGTAGGCGTTCAAACGTTCCGCTGTTTCGGCAATCTGACACCGGTTAAGCATGAGCCATGGGCCTTTCGGAATATAAACGAGTGTGTGCTTAATCAGGAAGGTCTATAAAGCTGGTCGCGGCGTTACAAAGTAAACTAGCCAAATGAAGAGGTGTCAAGAGCGATGCGTCAGTGGGCGCCCGGGGGAGCGGCGACGTGCCGCGTAACTGGAGCCCCTCCTCATAATGTTACATAATTCAATTGGTTCCCCGACACTGGCCGCACGCTTCCACCTAACTTCGTTTTCTAGCGTTTTGATATCGGATACCCGCCGTTTTGACGCCTCTTAGCTTAATTTGCCGCCTCTACAGGGGAAAGAAGGAAAAACTGGTAGAATTTAATAGTATTTTAATAAATAAAGTAACATAATAAATTATTATAACAACATTTAGTGATGGTAGGCCATGATGGGGGATGAGTAGGAGACATGTCCAAAGTTTTCGGTGTAGGTTACTTTTGGGGCGGTAAAAGCGAACTTTGGTGCTGAATAAGAAACTTTGTGGGTAACATTGGTGACCCTCGGGATAGCATAAGCAGTCTTGGCTTGTGGAGCGAAGGCTACTTTGGGAGCAGAGACGAGCTTAGCCGGAGGCGGAGCGACATGTCCCTCGTAGCGCACGCTGGCGACGAAGCCGTGCTCCTTGTCGGCGGTGTAGTGCACCACGCGGGTCCGCCCGTCCGGCTGCAGCAGCGAGTAGGAGCCCTGCGAGAGGCACACTCACATAATATAACATAATAATGGCGGCTCCATTAGTGCTTTGCTCTGCGTTGCGTCGCCGCCGCCGTAGCGTCGTTTTCCATATAAGTATTTTTTGACATACTTACTTCATTACTGCGATGCGTCGTCGCATGCGTCGTTTCAACGGATCGATGGACAAGAGTCGAAGCGCGGGGAGGGTTGCGCTTTTCTGTCGGAGCTCCGCTGCGGCAACTAACATAGATCCATAACATAGAGAACGCGACGCAGACGAACTAATGGAGCCTTGCTCATAGCCAGTAGATGTACTTAGTAATATAACGGGGCATTAAGCGGCACAGGAAGTGAGCACATACCTGCACGCTGTTTCCGTGCCGGGTCTCGCGCTGCTGCTTGAAGTCCCCAGAGCGGTCGTCGTGCACGGCGTAAAGGAACTTGTAGTTCCCGCGCGCGGCCGGCAGCTGTGCGGGCAGCGCCGCCGCGACTGTCGCCAGGGCGAGCACCACGAGCAGCTGAGGAGTTGTAGTATGATGACAGGAGGTAGTTCATGTACACTTTCGTGTTTCAATGGCAATCATGTGACGGCGTAACTTAAAGAAGTGCAGTTGACGTCGAATTGTACCGTCAAACGATTGTCATATTTAAGATTTTTCACGAAATGCAGTCTATTCTTACAAAATTTTAACGATCTTTTGAATCGCTTTCAAATCCTAGCTTTTGAAATAATTCAGCTTACTTTATCAGACATGTTGCTTGATTAGTAGAAGTTCTTAACTGATACAGTTATGCAAACACATAATACTTTTATACGTGCACACGCAGCTATGTTATAGGTAGATACTTGAATGAAGCCAGCGGCTACCGCCTATGTAACTGGATTATACCTCGTATATTAGGAAATATAATTTTGTTTTGTTTTATAAGAACAATTACAAATATGCCGGTCTCGATCATTAACTGATATTCAATAGAACTAATTAGTAGCATTCAATAATTATTTTAAGCACGCGTGTTACGCGATGAAATTCATTACGATCTCATCAGTAATAACTTACCTTCCATAAGACAAGTGATATAGATTCCACCACCTTTATTGCAACAAAATAAAAGGCATCAACAATGCAAAAATCTCCTTATCACCAAAATCGCGAAAAATATTTCTTTGGAACAATATTGATTTATCTTAATCCGATTTAAAAATGTTGGCAGACACCTTCGGGAATCGAAACCCCCACCACCTCACAGGTAACCTCACTGCTAACTGTAGCACGTAAGTGGTCAATTTCAAGAGAATCTTGTTACAATTAACAGGCCTCTAACACCGAAACTAGAAACTCTCGAAAAGATATTAAAATCTTCTAAACTAACGGCACCGTTGGATAGCATTTAGATTAGAGACCGAAGAAAGCTATAAGGGTATGCTAAAAGTGGCCACTTTTGGCAAAAATCTGTACGAGTACCTGTACGCCGTGCACGACCACCGCTCCGGCGACGTCAAGCAGCAGCGCGATGCCCGGCGCAGCGAAAGCGGGCAGGTACTTAGTACTTCCTGTGCTAAAAGACCTAGCGGTAGCGGACCTAAATAAAAACCTTACGATCTTATAAAATAAACCTCTCAAACCGGTAGACATTGCGGAGGAAACCACAGCGCTACCACACCCGCCAAGCGACCGTAACGCCCCGTGACTCTTTCCCATCTGCACTCTCTCCCTTCTGGGAAATTATGACACCACTAAAAGCTCGTTCGCTGAAATACTTAGTCGAAACTTAGGCTGACATTCACAGTCAGTGTTTGGAGATGGAGACTACTCGGTCGAGTATATGATACTCGGACAGGTCGTTCCCGAGTACTGATTTCGTGCTAGGTCTCATTAATGTGTGTATCTCGCAGGGCTCCTACTCGCTGCTGCAGCCGGACGGGCGAACCCGCGTGGTGCACTAATCCGACGACATTCCTAAAACCCTAGTTACCTACCTACTATTGTTGAATCGAGAAGATAAAATATAATAGATAGATCCTAAAAGCAGCAATGCATTAAGAGCTAAAAAAAAACATTTAAAATAGCACGCGTCCCATAGTGATCGATAGCGGAGGTATCGCTGTCGTAATCACGGCCGAGCGGCGGCGGCGGCGGCACTATTCAATGAGATGAAATCACTATGCGCCGCTATGAATTATTCAGATGTTCCCGCTTGCCCCCCTCTCTGCTTGCCCACCACCACCCGGTTATGAAACTGAAAATGGTTTGTGCTTACAGCGGGCAGGTTCAGAAACTGAAAGGTTTTTATGGACAATGGTTCGATCGAACGTTGTTATTATTACAATTGATTTCGAAGACAGTTTTTTTGAACAAATAATAACGCATGACACTCAGACAGAGCACATAACTACGTTGAACCCGTATCTGCCCTAGATACAGGTTCAACATATGCATTCAAAGACATGAAAACACACCCAGCCAGACTCAGGAGCCGTATATCGATATCCATCATAACAAATGTTCGTCTTCTCTTCGCTGGGAATCGAACCCGGAGCCGGACATCCGAAGTCACAATTAACATCAAGACCAACTGAACTACGGAATTAGTCAGAGTACCTAGTCTTGTCCATATATTTCAGTTTTTTAATTAACATTTATTAAGATTATTATAATCATTTGTAAAAACTATATAAAAAAGTTGGACCTTCTCTGCGTGTTCGAATCAGAAATGAAGAGATCCGCAAAAGAACTAAAGTCACTAACATAGCCCAAAGACTAGCGAATCTTATGTGGCAATGGGCAGGGCACATAGCTCGGAGAACTTGGCTGGGGCCAAAAAGTTCTCGAGTGGCGACTACGAACCGTAGGACGCAGAGTACGCTGACCCCCACAGGGTAGTCAGACGACCTGGTAAAGGCTGCGGGAATATACTGAATGAGGGTCGCTCAAGACCGGTAGCTGTAGCGTTGTGTGGGGAGGCCTATGTCCAACAGTGGACGTATTTCGGTTTAAATGAGGATGATGAGGATGATGATGATATAACAGCTATACATATATACACGCACAACGGTTAAAATACAGTAATCCACGCTATACCTATGTCAAACCGTTGTTAACAAACTCAAATACAAAGCTGCCAAACAGAGTTCTAAAGCAGAATCACCTGCAACTACGGAACTATCAATGCGAATCTAGACCCAATCACAAAGACTGAAAGCCTAAATGGTCCACATTGTTGGTTACGTACAGGAGCTCCCAAAGCTTCGGCCGCAAAGGTTATGAATGGCGTAGGTACTTGCAATCCGCTTAGCAGAAATTAATCAAGGCAGGGCGGGGTGCGGCTCGGATTAGAGGGTATCCGTTTAGATATTTTCTTGTCGTTTTCGATGTGAGATATTCAATATTTTATTTAATATAAACTTTGGCCGCCGTCGAGCTTATATGTTTTCCTTCATCTTAACTTTTTTTTTGAACGGAACCCTGCCTTGAGCGTGGCTTGAAACAGTCAATGTAAGGACGAATTTTCCTCTATAATTTCCGTAACGTAACTTAGTCAGAAAAGCATATTTAAAACAAATACATTTTCACCTAGAAACAACGTGAAATTCTATCAAAATTCGTTTTTAAAACTGTCGAAAAGACTTTGAAGTGTTTATAGAGTCAAAATATTTAAAGCTGTTCGAAATAAAAAAACGTTAGTATAATCAGAAGATTAAAATAAAACCTTACTTAAAAAAACGGTACATAATCAATTGCAGAGTTATTTATTTAATTTGCGGCGGCTCTCCGCTGCGCCCGCGGGAAATCAACTTTACATTTCATTTGTCGCGCAGGCAACGCAAATCTCTACTTATTTTTATTTTGACGGTGAAAATCAACTGTTATCGGAAATTTATTCTATTTGTTGTATTTAATTATTTAATGCTAGTGGTTTACGTATTTATTTATGGTTTCGTAATTTCAGGATGGAAACATTGTATCATAGTAGTTACAACATTGAAATTTTGCACAAGAAAATATTTTAGTTCATGTAAGTATGTGCTTATTGTGCACTCCCAAATGTAGCGCGGCGCGAGTCAGCAAACGACTACTTATTACTTAATTAAAACAATGTTAATCTTAGCGCATTGGGCATCAAACCTACATTGAGCGTAGACCCTACACGCACTTTGCTATTTATTTTACGTTAAATTATTTTAAAAATAAGAATCTAATGGGATACTAATTCGTACAGGCTGATTTTTTGACCTATAAGTCTTTAAAAACTAAACCTAGTTTTTAATAGTGTCAGTAACATTATTTAAATTTCATGGTGTTTGGAAAATATTTAGTAGTGGAATAACGTTTTCTCCTTTTGCATGGACCCGTACATACCCGTAAATAATAGAATGAAATACACTTAACTTTTATTTTAGCTTATTTACCGGGCAACTCATAAATGTTTATACACTTATCTTTAGACACTGAAACTAATTTGTCGCCTTTCTTGTTGAAATGTACGCTCCATACCTAAAACAAAAAAAAAACAATGTAGTTAAATTGCGTATAGTCACGTCTTTAATTCTTTTAATTTAGCATGTTTAAATAGGTAACAATACAAATTTTCAGTTGGTTATTAATGTTATTATCAATACCAAAGTGCCTTCTGCTGTCTATCTGTCGCTATATAAGCTTAAATCTTAAAAACTATGCAACGGATTTTGATGCATTTTATTTTTAATAGATTAAATGATTCAAGAGAAAGGTTTATATGTTTAATACTTGCACATATATACTATATATGTTAAGCGGTACGAAGTTCGCCGGGTCGACTAGTTACTTATAATAACTATATAGGTATAGGTAAATGTGACGGTAGCCGAGCGCCCGCCGCCCGTCGGCATTGCAAGCCGCTTTTAGTTTGCCGTCGGGAGAAACTGTCATACCGAAATCAATAGCTGTCGATTTTCATTATTATTTAAATTGAGGTAAATTATTAATTACAGCAACAATGTTATCACACATATGTGCTTTCAAAACACCATCGTTGTAAATAATAAAAAAATACAAATAACAATAACAGTAACAAAGTTAGTCTACTTTTCGAGCGATGGAATAAAAATAATTTATTTTTTACAAAAAAAGGAACCCGCCTTCAATTAACTGACACATACATGAACTGAGCACTTCCTCATTCTCTAAGTCGGTTAAAATAGGTACTAAAACCTTCTTCTGATTGTAACAAATACTTATCTGAAAACCGCATCAAAATCGGTTCAGCCAAACGCGAGACAATCGCGGACAAACATACATGCAGGTCAAACTGATAACCTCCTTTTTTAAAGTCGCCAGAACAGATGAAAAAAAATATTTTTTCACTTATTTTGGTACTAAAAGTTAGTAAATAGTAACAAGTAAGTAACTCACCGAATCGCAATGCTCCTCAAAGCTCTTAATCAACTTGTACCCATCGATGACCGAGTACAGCTTGACGGAGCCGTCGGCGCCGCTGGTGGCGACGCGCTTGCCGTCCGGGGAGAACTTCGCGTCGAGCGCCCACGACGAGTGCCCGCTCAGGGTCGCTTGCTGGCTCGCGCTCGATCTGTCAGTGCAATTAATCAGCAACTATAATAACTCTTTATTTCAACAAAAACTTACAATTACAATGCATGCTGCTTATAAAAAAACAGTGGGTCTATTGCCATTTTCGATTGCCTATTAAAACTGTCCACATTTTATATACTTACATTATGCCGTAACGTAAATGTTTGAGATTGATAAAATGCTTTTTGTTTTCATAATCAATGAGAACACAGAGAGCAAATAGTCTTGTTGTTTGAAATTACACACTAGGGCGAATGTATGGATAAGAGCAATTTCTTCCAGGCAGCTCACATGCAGCAAGTGATGAGAGAGAAGTACAAATGCAATTACTAAAGCGATAAATGAAATTACTTTATTGCAGAAAAAAACAATTCAACTCAAGATCTCAGACCCCGAGACCCCAGACAAGGTGATCAGTCGACCTGGTAAACGTAGCGGGAATGCACTGGATGAGGATCGCAAAATACCGGTCATTATGGTAGGGGAGGTCTATGTCAAGCAGTAAACTCATTTTAGCTGAAATAATAATGAGATTAGATAAAGAAAAACACTCACGTAGTGAAAACATTAGCGGTCCCATCGTCGCTCGCAGTCAGCACCAAGTGTCCACTGGGCGAGAAGGCGACCTGCCGCACGGGCGCCGCGTGCGCAGCCACCGCGTGGATCAACTTGCCTTGACCCACGTCGAAGATGAACAGTCTGCCGTCCGACCCGCCGCTCGCTATGTGTTTGCCGTTTGGACTCTATTAGAAAATAAATAGAGTGTAAATTTAAACGCAGTCAGAATTACGTTGACGATTTCGTATGGCATTCGCGTACTGCTGCTATGATTAAGAAAATCTTGATTAATACAGAAAAAAGCACCAATGCCGTAAAATTAAAAAACCTGGGTCTTCTAAGGCCACGTTTGTTAGAATACTTTTTGTTCATCTAAATAAAAAGTCGTTAAAAAAAATTTGATGAATATAAAGGGTACCTCTTTAAGCTGCTCTAATATAGACAAGTTTAATTGTTATCCTCGAATCTTTAAAGCAAATCGCTAGATTTGCGCTAAACCAAAATCTTAATCTAAAAACTAGAAATCTTCCTCTTCTTCTTTTCCTGTTATCACTAGCGGGGACATAGGGCTTCAAGAATTTCCTCCAATTTTGGCGGTCTTGAGCAACAGCGGGTAACTCCTCCCAGTTTAGTCTCACACTATTTGCTTCTTGTAGCGCGGACCGGCGCCAGGTTGCCTTCGGGCTAAAAACTAGAAATATAACAAGTAAATTACCAACCCAAGCCACACAAGTTGCGAACTTCCCCCTTGTATCCAATTCTCGTTCAATCTTCCCCTTTTCAACTCCATACACGATCAGCTTCCCCGTGTGACTGCCGGACACTATCTGGCTGCCATCTGGAGAAAATGCCACTTTCCAGATATCTGTGGCTTCAGTTTGAATTGTGTGGACTTTGAACCCTGATTCCAGGTCCCATATGATTAGAGTGGAGTCCAGAGATTTGCTTGCTAGAGCTGGATAGAGATTGGATTAAATTTATTTGTTGGGTAACAAGTATTTCTGCTAATTATCTGTAAAGCTAGTAGTTGTCTGTAAAGACATAAAAAGCAAGATATAATTTTATTCTAAATTATTTTATTTAAAGTGCAAACTATAAATTTTACAAAATATAAATAAAAAGAAATATTACTTTTTGTACAGCACAAGAAAGATTCATCCTTCATCTATGTAGGATTTGGGTATATGGGTTCTCATATTTATTATTATTCTTTTCTAACTGATTTAGACGAGAGATGTAGCAGGCAAGAGAAAAACCGTAGATTTGAAAAATGTATCAAGTATGTGTTTTATGAAAAGTTTATCAAGTATGTGTTTTACGATAATAAAAACTAAGCTTAGGTATAAATTAATGGTAAGTAATTTTGCTATTTTTATATAATATTGTGTTAGATGAACTTTTAACATGACATTATTATTTTAACTATTATAAATTAATTTTTATATGTAATTTTGATGATTTCATTTTTGATGGACTATTGTTTTTATTCAATTATCACTTCTAGTTTTATAAAAAATTTGTATAGCTTAGTTTTAATATTTTTTACTATGATTTACATGTTTAGTTTAACTGCTAGTTTAAAGAGTTGCATTAATAAATAAATAAAAGTATAAGTACAAAAAAAGCAATAACTTACTATGGCCATCAGAGCTAACAGCAACTGAGACGATGCCCATGTCATGTCCTTCTAAAGTGTGTAGCAGTTGGATTTTGTTGTTTTCGTACAGCCATATTTTAACCAAACAGTCCAAGGCTCCTGTTACTATATAGTTTCTTTCTGGCTCCCTAAAATATGTTTTAATATAAACAATTTCTAATGGATCCATTCATCCATTAGAATATCCATTTACTTGATAAGCTACTAGGTATAACTTTTTAACTAAAGTATAGTTATAGAACAAGGATAAGGACACCCATAAAATATAAGAAAGAAGATAAGTAATACTTACACCTTAAACTGACTTGAATTTAAAGTAAAATCTTAAAAGTATAGTTTAAATCTGTGAGTAAAGCATAAATATTATGTAGGTAGGTACTGCAACTTTGAGAGTGAGATAAAAATAAAACAAAGAAGACTTACGAGTCAGTGCGATCGGTTTTGGCCCAAGCACAGTAGTATATAGGGTCCTGATGTGCATTTTCTTTTTTACAAATGAGAGAATACTGCAATATTGAGGAAATATTAGAAATATTGGTCGATGGGTCGTTGTTTTGGTAACAGGTTAGAAAACTCATAATTTTTACATTACAAAACTCACCATAATACCAGTTCTTGGTAGGGGCAAGAACTAAGATTTAAAAGTAATAGATGATAATAATGTTCCTTATTTTCTCTGTGAATTTTCTAAGGAAAACCGAAACCCATTTCTTACACTTCACCCTCAACCAAAACAACAACAATATTGAGTGATTGATTGGGTGTGCATCTTTACCATCCAAGTTTTACACGGCCAAGTTTTGTACAGCAGGGTCGTTCGTGTCATTCACTAAAAACTTGGCTGGTAAAAGCCCTGTCGTGCAAAACCTTTACGGCAAAAACTTCCTGTACGTCCGAGAAGTTTTTCACGACACAGTCTTTCGTGTTACCACTAAAAACTTCGACGGTAAAAACTTGTCGTACAAAACCTTCCGGACATAACAAAGACAATTTCTATGCGTATAGACCCTATTTGAAATACATCGTTTTGGTTGGTCGGCACTAAATTTATATTGACCAATCAGGAAGAAGAAATGATTTACACAAATCAGAAATTAATTTTCAATGAGAACAAAAGATTATTGTCAATCAGTCTCAGTCAATCAACCAAACAGAAAGAAGATAAACACTACCGATTTAAGAGAGCCCACTCTAGCAATATTTAAGTGTTATTTAAAGAAGGAGCGAAAATAAGTTTTAGCATCGTTATATTGGCACCGTTGACTATTGTATTTATTAAACGACTTCAAAAAGGGAGGTTATCAGTTTGACCTGTATGTATGTATGTATATTTGTCCACGATTATCTCGCGTTTGGCTGAACCGATTTTAATGCGGTTTTCAGATATGTATTCGTTACATTTAGGAGAAGGTTTTTGTACCTATTTAAACGACTTCGAAAAAGAGAAGTTCTCAGTTTATGTATGTTTCTCTTTGTAAAAAAGAAATTTATGTTAATTATTTTAACATTTGATGAATAAAATAAAAAAAAAATTATTGTTATGTTGTTTTTAAATTAATGAAACCTGTAATCATTTATACACTACTAATT
This sequence comes from Euspilapteryx auroguttella, assembly GCA_951802225.1. Lineage (NCBI taxonomy): Eukaryota > Metazoa > Arthropoda > Insecta > Lepidoptera > Gracillariidae > Euspilapteryx > Euspilapteryx auroguttella. The sequence continues at coordinate 3,069,273 of OX637657.1, read as the reverse complement.
TGTGCCAGCGGGACATTTCCATACAATACATACAAATATGTATACATTACTAAGGAACGTTTCTAGCGTAGCGAATATCACGGCCGGATAAATGATCACTGGATGCAATTATTTTGCTATTTCTGTATGGAATAAAAACTTCACTGTACGTTTATAATTATTCGTTTCGTTTTCGTGTAGTATTTCATTTCAGTTTACCATTTTTAACTAAATAAAACAATTAAATTATTTTAATGCACTTGTTATTATACATTATAGTATGCTTGCATAAAAGAATAAGAGAAAAGGAATAAGAAGAAGAATAGAAAAATATAACTTAAAATATTGAAAATTAAAAAAAAAACAAAAAATTAAAGGAAAACGACACAGTTTCTCATACTGAAAGCCTCATGTTCGCGACAACTACGGCTTACCTATATACCGGTTGTTCTGACAAGGTGGTAATAAATCAAAGGAGGGCTTTAGCTCACCATAACTAACAGCTTTTCCAAAGCAACAAAGGTCGAAATCTCAAAAAAAAATAGCAGCTGTTCCATACATTGATCAGCTGGCGGGGTCAATGTACGGGACAGCTGATTTTTGTTTTGAGATATCGATCCATGTTGCTTTGGGAAAGTTGTTAAGTATGGTGAGCTGAATCCTTCCTTTGATTTATAACCGCTTTGTCAGAAACACCCGGTATATTGTAAATCAATTATTACATAGTATAAAATAAAGTCTCTTCCCGCGTCTGTCCCTATGTATGCTTATATCCTTAAAACTATGCAACGGATTTTGATGAGGTTTTTTTTATTAGAAAGAGGAATTCAAGAGGAAGTTTTATAAGTTTATTACATGCACAAGCTAGTAATAGGTTAGGCGGTACGAAGTTGGCCATGTCGATTAGCAGATTATAACTTTAGCCTTCAAAAGTATAAATATAGAGCATTAAATAGATAAGTAAGATAGTTTATAGAATGGTGGTTATTAAAAAAAAAAGGTTCAAGGTAACCGGTTGGTTGGTAAAGGTTTTGGAAATACTAGAAGGTACATAAACCTTATAGGAAACCTATGTAATAGATACTTAAATGCTTAAAATAATAATATTATAAACGAGCTTTCCCGGCTTACTTCGTTACGCCATAGAATATAAGAGACTACAAAAGACTTGGCTCTATAGACTATGTTCTTTTGACTGCTCAGAATGGCTGAATAAAAAACAAACAATAACAACAAACCACCTGTCAAAATAAAATATGTAAACAACGGAAAAAATATTACACCTTGGGTTATATTATTTAAGTTTAGGTAAGGATCCTTAATTTTTTTTGAAAATATAATATAGCCTATGACACTCGCGGTTAATGTAGCTTCCTACCAGTGAAAGAATTTTTCAAATCGGTTCAGTATTTCCGGAGCCTATTCGTTACAAACAAACAAACAAACAAATCTTTCCTCTTTATAATATTGGTATATTCGTTACAAACAAACAAACAAATCTTTCCTCTTTATAATATTGGTATAGATTGAATATTTAGATTTTGGAAATAAGATAGTTAGAATCAGTCTAAATAACAACAGAAAGATGGCCACCTGAATCGCGTGGGTGGGATGACATACCTGTCTCTATACAGTATTCGGGCTGATCTGTCCGTTATCTGTGGCAAACCAAGTTAAGTCTTATGTAAATAATATAGTAAAATAATAATAGCAAAAACGGTGGGTCTATATCCAGCGGGAACATAATGTATTTTGTAAATATTTTTTATACTAAAACTAGAGGCTGCCCCGCGGTATCACCCGCGCAGGCTTCTCATAAACACATAAATTCTGTTTTTTTCCCGTTCCCATGGGAATTTTGGGAAATTATTTCTTAGTACTGCCATACACTATCCGAGAAACCCACGTGCAAAATTTCAGCCCGCTACGCCCAGTAGTTTCGGCTCTACGTTGTATGTCAGTCAGTCAGTAACCGAAGAGTTTTATATATATTGATTGTTGTACCTTATAATTTGTTCTAAATAAATAATAAAGATATCATTTGTTCAATGTTATTTTCTGAAATATTTGTAGTTTATAGAAACCTATAGGCAGCGGGAAACTTTTTTATCCGAATACGAATCTTTTTAAAACCTAGTTTAATAATTAGTGCTATACAAGCTATACACACAATTTACAAAACAAATACAAAATCCATTTAAATATTAACCTATTAACGTAAGCTTTGTTAGTTTGAAAAATCTGTTCCCTGAGGGAATTAATTTTATTTTAATACGAATCGTTTTGAAAACTATCTAAATATAAATTAAATTAGTGCTTTGCAAATTATGCACTTGACTACGTACATTACTATGAAATTTAAATATTAATGTGTCAGTGGTGCCAAAACAGCGATACTAAAAAAAAATTCGCTCCCTCGGATATAAAAAACATATCCCACCCTAACTATCTCATAAAACGGTTAGTGCTTATCTTCTCTGTGAACAAAATGTAAACAAACAAACAATGTCTGATCCTCAGACTCTGAAGGGAACGCAGAACAACGTTGGAAACCAAGAAAAATGTATTTCTTTTATTCTCTTCCCAACCACCTGAACACAATTAGTAGGTACTGCCCTGGATCGTTCAAGCAGTTACCTCTCTTCTCTGAGAAAAAAAGATCGATCCATCGCGAGCTGAAAGCCACAGAACATACCTATATACCTACTCTGCCGAGCTGAAAGCGCGCCGTGAATGAAGATGGATACGGGTTTTGATCTCTTTACGAGTCAAGGTAATACCTAACTAATGTTTCGTTAATTAGTATGGAATGCCAATATTTTCGCAAGCTTTAATTGCTCATAGATAGTGACTTCATTTCTACAATAATAACGAAGTAAAGAACGCTCAAACGCAAACTAACATCACATTTGTACAGTTTAACTAGTTGTTTTAATCTGATCTACAAGTAATTTTTTACTATTTTCAGTTTCCTGTACGATGATGTTCTCCAACTTTTAAGGTGATGGTTATCAGTCAAACATTGAAGAATTTGATGAAGAGGATGAGGAAATGCATTCTTAGTTTCTTGGAAAACATGTAGTGAAAAACATTCCACTGAATAAGATCCACTGACTCTAGAGGATTTTTCATACCAGCCTTGTATGATTTTGGTTTTACCAGATACATTAATCTCCAAGCTAGATATGTATTGATTGTGAAGTAGGGTATGTTCCTAATATTTTCTATTGTTTATGACAACGAAAGAATATCTGATTGTATTTTGTTGCTAGATGTAACATTTTATAGAATTCAAATGTTCTTATTCTGTCCATAACATCTGTTTTTTGCATATAAAAAATTATAATATTTGGCATTACAGTGATGTTGTTTGTAATTGACTGTCATTTTCAGGATTATTGTTTTAATGTTGGTTCTGAAACCACGTGTTTTGTAAGCGGGCTTTAAAACAATAATTGAATAAACTTATAATAGCCGTACAACGTTGCCCGGCTTTATGCCCACCCTTTTAATCTAATTTGTGAACTTGACATTGGCAAAATACTCCACTGAAGTGGAGTCAAGTCCATTACATTAAAATAATAATAATAAATGTCATTTTCAGCTCAGTTAGAAGTGATTTGAACTGAGACGTGGAAACACTGGGTTCGATCCCCGCAGGGCAAACATTGTTATGATGAAATAGATTTTAGTTTCCCGGTCTAGGTCGCTATACCAGGGTGTTCTAAAACTCGTAAGTACCTGCATACAATAAAATTGTTTATTTTGTTCTTTTCTATCATTCTAAATTTTAGTATCGTTTCCACATAATTCTATTCAAACAGCAAATAATGGCATAAAATAGGTAAGTAATAAGTACGATAGACAGATTCTTTCCTAGCTCATAATGTATCATTGATTCAGTGGAAAGTACTTATTGTAAAGTATATGGGGCGGACGAACCATATCTTCTGAAACACGGAACTGATGATTCGCAACAAGCCTTAAAGATTCTAGCATTCCTCAGGGGATCAAACTCACACCACGGGATTAGGTCATTATGACAAACATAAACTTATTTTACAAACATAATAATGGCTTTAAAAGTACAGTAACCATTAACAATAATAAACAAAAATCTTAATTATTCATATTAATTTCAGGTTTGCCGAACCCGGAGAGACAACCAGACAGATTCCGCACATGGTTGTATAGTATTTTTAACCGACTTCAAAAAAGGAGGTTATTAGTTGGACCTGTATGTATGTATGTATGTTTGTCCGCGATTATCTCGCGTTTGGCTGAAACCGATTTTGATGCGGTTTTCGGATAAGTATTTGTTACATTCAGGAGAAGGTTTTAGTACCTATTTGAACCGACTTCGACAAAGAGGAAGTGCTCAGTTGATGTATGTGTCAGTGTATATTAAAGGCGGGTTCCATTTTTGTAAAAAATAAATTATATTGGTGATATTTTGGCACTAGACAACTAAAAAATATTCAAATACAGAAAAGTTTGCCATTCTCACTTTGAATCGCAATACAACAAACCTCAAGCAAACATGAAAACATGGTGTAGGCACACGAATAGAATTTTAAAAGGTAAACGCTGTAATTATATAGATGATTTTCAAAAAATTGCAAATGATTATTATACCAAAAGAAGAAAATAATAAATATTGTTAATTAAATATAGAATTTTCATTTTAAATTAAGTTTGAGTTACATTTATTGAAATTATTGTAAGATAATAAGCATGCAAACATCTAATGTTGAGATTAATCTGTAAAGCGAGATAGTAGTAAAATGTAAACTTGGCTGTCAGCTTGTGCAATTAATCTCAACCTAAAAAGGATGTCTACATGAAAAAAAAAAAAAACATAGGTACCAACTAGCTAGGTGCGGTAGGTACCTATCTAAAGGATATAATATGTTGTATGACGTGGTTTGGAGAATTACCCCTTGGGGCGCTGACGTCTAAAATGCAGACTCGCATAATCTATTTGTATGTATTCAATATTATCATTAAGGGTAGGGATCCAAATAAGTTCTAAAATAATTTTCTCTACATATTTTTATTTTTTTATATTATTTACAAATACATCTTTAGTTGCCACAGAGTTTACCGTATTCCGCACCTTTGTTCTCTCTGCAATATCGACACTGCAAAGGCAAATTGATTTGCTTGTTCGACAGCAGGATCAGCAGGAGACCCAGCGACGACACAAGATTCTGCTCATACATGGCGTGCCTGAAGAGAAGGATGAGGACCCTTTAGCTGTGCTGACAACCATTCTCGAAGGCAAGTTGCAGTTGCCCGTTGCGGCTGGAGATTTGAAGCGGTGTCACAGGCTTTGAGGTACGTCAAAAAGCCGGCCCCTGGTAGTAAAATTTTCCAGCACGACGTCTTCATGGCGGCTAGGCAGCGACATGGCGTAAAGAACGCCTGGACACGCAACGGCGTAGTGTTCGTATTAGCACCGGACGGCTCTCGCCATAGCGTAGTCAATCTGGCTGAACTCGACGCGATTCCAGCTCCAGCTGCCCCAGCGGCGGATGATACTGCTGCTGCTCCATCGACAACTGCAAAGACCCAAGCCACTAAGCAGGGCGTGAAGGTGAAGTCGCAGAGACCTCGGCAAAAACGGCCTACGTAACTTTTCAATTGTTTTGTGCAACTGTGTTCTTAGATACCTAATGTATTTTCATTTTTCATTAAATAATTGCCTCCGTCTTTTTTCTTGTTTTCGTTTTTTCGCTCAGTTTTTTCGTTACGTTTGTTTGATTGATTGGAAGTTAGGTTTCATGTTTCATGGCTTAGTTTCATGGTTTCACGACGTTTCACTGAACTGCTCAGTCACAGTTCAATCCCGAGGTTCAATCAATCAATCAAATATTACCGTTTCGTTCCACTTCCACTCTGAGGTTCCACTGTTCCACTCTATGCATTTTTTCCTAAGGTTTTTCTCTAAGGCACATTTTTTAAAACCTAAAACCTCAGAATAATAATAATACAAGAACAAGCCTATACAAGTCAATTACTCAGTGCACAGCGTAGACAGATGAGCTATACATCAGTACGTAGACAGCTAGGGATATAAAGGAGCGATTACATTTCTCCTGAATCAGTATCTGAATTAGCAACCTAATTAGCTTCCTTTTTAGGAAACTATTTAGGCAGCCTAGTTTGCTATCACACCTTTTCTTAGTCAGTCGCGATCGAAGCACAGTGTTACCACCTAAGTGGATTTTCCACTAAATCTGGTGGTTTGGTTGGATTGGAACCCCCATTTAGTGGCAATTTATTTTTTTCATTTATTGGCTAGTGGTTTATAAAGCGGATTATGAGAATTATCTTAAAATAAAATAAAAACTACTATTTAGCTATATTTATACTTTCAAAATAAAAACCTTTATATTTTTTAATTTTTTTCGAGGGGGTTAATTTTCATTAAATCAATATATATAAAACTCTTCCGTTACTGACTGACTGACAGACTGACAGACAACGCAGAGCCGAAACTACTGGGCGTAGAAAGCTGAAAATTGGCACGTGGGTTCCTTGGGGAGTGTAGGTGAGCACTAAGGGATTTCCCGAAATTCCCACGGGAATGGGAATTTTGTGTTTATAAGAAATCTGCGCGGGAAAAACCGCGGGGCAGCCTCTAGTGTTTTATAATTGTTCGCGCCTACACATCTGCGTCGCACGGAACGGGTCGCGAGTGACGTCACGGAGCGACCCTATGCGCGGACCGCTCTGCCCGCGTCAGTCTGCGACAGCCACGCTAGACTTATTGTTTGATTTGCTTATTCTATCATTAGACAATATATACCTACCATATTTACTCACTTGTTTGATTGCATCTATCATCAAACAAAGTGGCGACCGTGACAGGACTCGAACTCGCAAATTCGAGCAATTAGGACTGCAAAAAGAATCGTGCCACGCGCCGGTCAGCCATTGTCGCCGGTCAAGCCAGAGCCAGCAGCGCGTGAGTTGGATGGAACTCCGCGCGTAGCAGCCAGCACGACTCTCGAGCAGCCTAGAAGAGGAACATCAAGAAGCACCCTGGTCAGGAGGAGCCGGAGTCTCGAGCCCCGACCCTTCTCTGTTCTCCAACCGCCGGTCGTCAGAGTCGCCGAAGACCGCGATCGCAGCGCAGGGAGTCAGCCATATACCAGCTAAGTGCCCAATCCTTCTATTTCCCTTCCTAATCAACCATTTATAAGGCCTCAATTGTGTAAAATTGTAGGACTTCTCAATATTTCAATGTGCAAGCGCAGTCGGCGCCATATTGAACCACATTGCTATTTAATTTAAATAGCCTTTTTCTACTAAAATATCGCTGCATATATTTATATACTAAAATATTTTAGTATTTCAGCGATCCCATAAACCTTTTCTTAAATTTTATCGTAATTTAAAGCGATCCTTCCACATTTTTCGAACACTTAAAATCTAAAATCAACTTCAAGTATTTTTAGTCATTTTCATTCATCGTTTTTAAACATCAAATCATTTCTTAATTGTATTCAATTCTCACGCCCGTATTGCCGATAATTTCAGCAATCCAGAAAGTGCAGTTAGGCGAGGTGCGAGAGATAAGCGAGCCACGCGCCACGTGCATGCCCGCACGCCGCCTCGGACCCCGGCCCACCTGTATACCTACTTACCAGGAGCGTGAGCCCATTCTTTATTACTTTCAAAACATTTATTTTATGTTCAATCATTTACATTTTTTGCTGTGACTTTTTCACCGTTTAGTTACGTAATTAGTTGTAGGTCATTAGCCTCACATTATTATAACTTGCCTTTGTCCAGCAGCCGATAGTTTAAACTAGTAATAATGACTGAAACTAAAGATTTTAAAGATTTAATTACAAAGCGTGCATCCATAAAGGGCCGCATTACTAAATTTCGAAACTTTATAGATAAGTTTATGCAGTCTAGCTTAGACAACATTTTATGTAACGAGATTACATTTAAAATTTCGAAGATGGAACTTCTTTCGTGCGAGTTTGATGACATTCAGTCAAAAATTGAGCTGATTAACAGTTCTAATTTAGATAAAGAACTTTCTGAAAGAGATGAAGTTGAAACGCAACTATGTTCTGCGATCGCGGCCGCTCAGGAATGCGTCGATCGCTATCGCAAAACTCAAAACAATCAAAACAACTCTCATGATTTGAATGAATCTCATCACTCGAACTCTCAAAATTCTGGTTGTTCTCATGATTGCGACAAAACTTTAAATGTTAAATTGCCTGTAATTCAAATACCTAAATTCAATGGGTCATTTAAAGGTTGGCTTGAATTCCGCGATACTTTTATTTCTCTGATACATACTGAACCCCGACTTCAGCCCGTCCACAAGTTTAGGTACTTGCTGTCTTACTTAGAGGGAGACGCCGCTAGGGTCCTATGTAATTTAGAAGTGTCAGAGGCTAACTATTCAGTAGCATGGAGTCTTTTGTGTGGCCGTTATAACAACAAAAGACAGTTAACGGACTATCACCTTAATGCCATTTTCAGTATTGAACCTTTAACCAAGGATTGCGATATATCCTTGAGATTTCTCGTTGATCACGTCACTAAAAATTTACGTGCATTAAATTCATTGGGGCAAAACACAGAACAGTGGGACGCAATGCTCATTCATTTACTTGCGTCCAAGTTAGATTTTTCTACTAATCTCAAGTGGGAGGAGCATAGGAACACACTTAGTGATATGCCATCTCTTGAGCAATTTAATAAATTTTTATTGAGCCGAGCTGACGTCCTAGAATCATACAGCCGTCATAAGAAAGACCGACGCAGCTCGCAGCCAGTCGCAGGCCAGACCTCGTCAAGTCCATCTCATTATAATTCAAATAAGAAATTTGTTAAATCATTTTCCACCACCACAGCTTATCAGTCTAAATGTACTTATTGCAAGGGTAGCCACAAGATTTTTGACTGTCAAAAATTCACTTCCAAGACACCAAGGGAACGACGCCAAGAAGCGTCTAGGCTAAAGTTGTGTCTCAATTGTCTAAGGCCAGGCCATTCGACCTTTGATTGCCGGCTGAGTCCTTGCCGCGTGTGTAAACACAAGCACAACTCGTTGCTTCACCTTGATATTTCAGTATCGAGCAAGGAGGCTGCTGAAGTCGAAGTACCCAGCAAGCCAGATAGCTCAGATGAACCCCAATCCGATATTGTAGTGAGTCACTCTTGTCAACTTTCGCAAGTACTTTTATCCACGGCATTAATAGATGTCAAAAATCCCATAACCAATCAGGTTGAGCGCGTTCGTTGTCTTCTTGACAATGGTAGCCAGTCATCATTTATTAGCTCTCGACTGAAACAACGTCTTGGGCTCGCTACCATTACAACAAATCCAGTCGCTATTTCAGGCATTGGCAACAAGAAGGCCAGCAGCGTTAATAAACGTTGCACTCCGAATTTTATCTCTACAAGGGAATCTTTTAATTTTTCCACAACATGCTTCGTTATGAACGAGCTCACGGGTACTACACCTAGATGTCGCATCGAGGCTAAATGCCTAAACATTCCTCCTGACGTGCAGTTAGCTGATCCTATTTTTTTCCAGCCCGCGTCGGTAGATGTTCTTCTTGGTGCCGACGTAATGTGGGACCTCATTGACGGTCCAAAAATATCTTTAGGTTCTAATATGCCTACTCTTATAAGCTCTAAGCTTGGCTGGATTCTATCCGGTACTATAAATACAGAATCGAATCTGAATCTGTCAAAATTCTCATGTTTTCATGCCAATATTGAAAACCACCTTGATACTCAAATTACAAAATTTTGGGAACTCGAGGAGTTGCCAAACAAGCCAGTTCTAAGCAACATTGAAAGGGCGTGCGAGCAGCATTTTCAAGCTCACACGAGCCGAGCTGATGATGGTAGGTTCATCGTCAGACTTCCATTGATAGACAGTCCAGACTGTCTCGGCGATTCTTATCGTCTCGCTAAATGTCGTTTCCTAAATTTGGAAAAACGCTTCCGAAAAAATCCAGAACTTAAACATTCTTATGTAGATTTCATCAATGAATATTTTGACTTGGGTCATCTCTCTATTAGCGAAATAGCTAAACCAGAACCTGGTTACTTTCTTTCTCACCATCCAGTCGTTAAATCCGAAAGCGAATCTACTAAGTTAAGGGTAGTTTTTGATGGCTCCGCACCTACTACTTCCGGTTTTTCAATAAACGATCTCCAAATGGTAGGTCCCAATATTCAAAGCTCATTATTTTCTATACTTTTGAGATTTCGTACATATCCATATGTACTCTGTGGTGATGTAGAGAAAATGTACAGAAATGTAGCTCTACATGAAGATGATAGAGACCTTACTTTAATCCTTTGGAGAGACGATGAAACTCTACCATTGCAAACTTTAAGATTAAACACAGTCACATACGGACTTGCTAGTTCAAGCTTTTTAAGCACACGTTGTCTTTGGCAACTTGGGGAGGAATCCAATGACGAGCATATTCGTCGAATCATTCAAGACGACTTTTACGTGGATGATCTTATGACAGGTTTTTCCTCAGAGCAAGAACTCGAAAAAACCCATAATGCAGTCCGTCAAGCTCTTCAAGCTGGTGGTTTTAATCTTCGAAAATTTCGGTCAAATTCCAAACAATTTCTCAACTCATTAAAAAACGAAACGACCAAAGACTTAACTATAAGTCAATCTACAAGCACTCTCGGTTTAGGTTGGAGTCCGACCACCGATGAATTCAATTTTCCATTTCAAATTCCTTCTAATTCCGGTCCTATAACAAAGCGCTTAATTTTGTCAACTTCCTTCAAAGTTTTTGATCCCCTGGGCGTCCTAAGTCCTTATATTATAATTCCTAAGCTTTTGATGCAACAGCTATGGACTGCCAAACTTGACTGGGACGAGCCCGTACCACCGCCCATCGAAAAGGCATGGTACCAAATTTTAGAAGCTTTACCGGCTCTACAATCCATTAAGATACCACGTCATGTGTTATGTATAACACCAATATTAGTCGAAATCCATACTTTCAGCGATTCTAGTCAAGCCGCTTATGGTGCATGTCTCTATATGCGATCTATCGATTCCGCAGGTCACATCACAGTTCGATTGCTCTGTGCAAAGTCTAGAGTAGCCCCTCTGAAATTAGCCACCATACCAAGATTGGAATTATGCGGTGCTCTTTTGGCCGCACGTCTGTGCCAGTCAGTTACTCAGTCTTTAAGGTGCGAAGTTAATCGCATGGTGCATTGGTGCGACTCTATGGTTGTCCTCGGTTGGCTTAATAGTAGCCCTCAGAAGTTAAAGGTTTTTGTTGCCAACAGGGTAGCTGAGATACAGGAACTGACCGAGCCTCAGTCATGGAGGCACGTGCCTACCAAGGATAACCCCGCAGATCTCACTTCGCGTGGTTCTGACCCTCGTCAATTAAAAGACTGCAAGCTATGGTGGGAAGGCCCAGATTTTTAACTCTACCTGAATCCCGATGGCCTTCTAAATATTTAAAGTGTGAAGAAGATCTCCCTGAGATCAAGGTCAACGTGACTGAGGTAGAGCCATTTCAGGCATGCATCGATTTCGATAAATTCTCTTCTCTTAAAAAACTCAAAAGAGTTACAGCATTTGTTTTGCGATTTTTGCACAACTCTAAAAACCGTAACAATAAATATACCGGTGAATTAACTTTAGATGAATTAAACAATGGTTTCAATAAGCTATGCAAGCTATCCCAACAAGAATCTTTTTACAAAGAATATATTTTACTTAATTCTAAAAAAGAATTAAGTCCTAAATCTAACATTCTTAGTCTATGTCCTAGGCTTGTGGATGGGGTGATTCGAGTGGGGGGGAGGCTTCTCTCCTCATATTATGAATTCGAGAAAAAACATCCAATTTTATTAGACTCGAAACACCTCCTTACTAAACTAATATTTCAATCAGAGCACCAAAACCTTCACCCAGGCCCTCAGCTTTTACTTTCTCTAGTTCGCGAGTATGTGTGGCCAGTCAACGGTAGACTGCTAGCCCGTCGCGTCGTACGCTCATGCGTGCGCTGCCGCCGGCTGCAAGGCAACACACTCCAGCCTATTATGGGAAACCTTCCCTCGCATAGAGTCACTCCAGGTTATCCTTTCGAATCGGTAGGACTTGATTTTGCTGGACATTTCTATACGTTAAATAAGAAAGGCAGAGGCGCTAGGTGTATTAAGTCATACTTATGCATTTTTGTTTGCATGAGATATAAATGCGTTCATCTCGAGGCAGTGAGCGATCTTTCAAAAGAAGCTTTTATTCTTGCTCTGCGCAGGTTTATATCCCGCAGAGGCAAGCCGTCACAAATTTATTGTGATAATGGCCGGAATCTAGTTTCCGCAGCCAAAGAAATTTGTAAATTCATTCAGTCACATGCAAAAGATATCAATGATTTTTCAAATGATCAAAATATAAAATTTTTCTTCTCGCCGCCCACTGGGGCAAATTTTGGCGGTATATGGGAAGCCGGGGTCAAATCCGCGAAATTTCATCTTAAAAGAGTAGTAGGAAACTCAAATCTTACATTTGAAGAGCTTACTACACTTTTCACACAAATTGAGGCTATCCTAAATAGCCGACCCCTCTGCCCATTGTCTTCCTCTCCTCACGACCTCCCTCTCTCTCCAGGGCACTTCCTGATCGGGCGTCCGCTGAGCTCGCTGCCATCGCCCACCATCGAGGAGTGCAACCCGAACCAGCTGCGCCGCTACCAACGCGTCGAACAAGCTCGCCAACACTTCTGGCGCCGCTGGCAGAAAGAGTACATCGGGGAGCTTCAACAAAGAATGAAATGGAAGACCCAGAAAGCCACCCTGAAGCTGGACGACGTAGTCTTAATCCAGGACGACAATGCACCACCCATGGAGTGGAGAATGGGACGCGTATCGCGCCTCTTCCCTGGACCCGACGGTATCGCGAGAGTCGCTGAAGTTACCACCGCGAAGGGCTGCCTCAAGCGACCGCTCTCCAAACTATGTCCACTTCTAACGGAAGAAAACGCTCACAACATTTGAACAACTATTCAAGCTAAAAACCAAAGATGGTAAAAGCTAAGAAAGCTTTCACCGCGGGGGAGTATGTTCGCGCCTACACATCTGCGTCGCACGGAACGGGTCGCGAGTGACGTCACGGAGCGACCCTATGCGCGGACCGCTCTGCCCGCGTCAGTCTGCGACAGCCACGCTAGACTCATTGTTTGATTTGCTTATTCTATCATTAGACAATATATACCTACCATATTTACTCACTTGTTTGATTGCATCTATCATCAAACAATAATCTTAGTGAGATTTTAGCGGTTTTTAGAGAGGGACATCTTATTGTAAGTGGTGTTCTGGTGGTTTGAGGAGTGATGGGTTACTCAGTAATTTAAAATGAGGTTTGAGGAAGTGAGGTCCTCATTTTGAGGTGAGGCATTTCAACCCAAAAACAGGCCCAAACCTTCCCGCAGTGGGACTAATCTTACAAGTATTAATAGACATAATAATAATAATTTTATTAACTTTAAAACACAGTTTTCTGATCTTAATTATAAATTACAAATTGATATTTTGCAGGTAGATTTAGATATATATGCAAAGGTTATGTTTAAATAGAAAAGAGAATAATTTTTAATTAGTTTTAGTTTAAATTGTGATTGCAATACCTATGTTACCCAATACCTACATAATTGAAATTAAAAATTAATTTTGAATTCATTGGCTAAGTAGCACTCTGCCTGTCGTGGTACTTGCTTGAGCGTACTGTGCCTATTTATAAATTTGCCTATATTGACTCATTGTAAAATGACATAGGATTTTTCTAAATACGAAACATACTAATTTATGGATAGAGTTTCTGCGCTCGTCAACAGCCTAAAACATCTTACCACAACGGGTTTTGTTAATTGAAATGCTTAAACCCTTGCCATAAGCTAAGATTTCCCGTCAGTTTACCTTTATTTTCAAGGTTTGTTTATTTGTTATGCTCTCGAATCACAATACACTTCTACGACACACACAAGGAACTTCCATCATTCAAATGCTCAAGATTTTGGTTTATTTTTCATTTTGAAATAGTGAGACGCCTCACTCCTCACGAGCCGTTTTACGAGTTTTATTCGAGGTACACAGGTGTCCTCACTCACATCACTGTAACAAGCCCCCTCAAATGAGGGAGTAACTCCTCACTTGAGGAACCTTATCTGGCGGATTGCTATTTCATCCGTTGGCAACACTGGAGCTAGGACGTCTTTGTTCTAAGTCGGTGGCTAAATCGGAAGCTAGCTCCCTAAATGCAATTACACTGTCCTGAATCAGGACTGACTGAATTCAGAGACTGATTTAGGAAAGGTGTAATAGATCCTTAACTATCAACTACTTACGTGCCAATCAACGAGATGTCGATAAGTTTTTTGCATTGGGTGCATAAGTATTACTTACCGGTTTTTTTTGCATCTAATACTTTACGCAGAAGAAATCTTGCGGGGAAGCTAGTTGATTAATACAATAAAAATAAAAAACGTTTTGTTTAAGTATTTTTTTATTAACAATTAAAGTTTTAATAAATGCTTTTTTATTTAAATTGCATTGCAATGTATGTATGAATGATTGTTCGGATGAAATCTTACAACTTACTCAATTTTGAAGCAGATATCTTTGTTCGCGCCTTACGTGCGCGACCAATGCGTACTTTCAAGCAATATTTGCATAGAAAACTAATCAGGCGCTTAGCTCATTAAATGTCATACGAGCTGTCCCGGCTTACTTCGTTACGCCATAGAATATAACATACTACAAAAGACTTGGCTCTATAGACTATGTTCTTTTGACTGCCCAGAATGGCCGAATAAAAAAACAAACAACAACAACAAACCACCTGTCAAAATATGTAAACAACGGAAAAAATATTGCACCTTGGATTACATTATTTGAGTGTAGGTAAGGATCCCTAATTTTTTTGAAAGTCTTATATAGCCTATGACACTTGGGGTTAGTGTAGCTTCCTACCAGTGAAATAATTTTTCAAATCGGTTCAGTATTTCCGGAGCCTATTCGTTACAAACAAACGAACAAACAAACAAACAAACAAACAAACAAACAGATCTTTCCTTTTTATAATATTGGTATAGACTACGCGCCGTCAAAGCAAGACAGGTCGCCCATCTTCAACTTGCGAACCCCTCTTCCTCGCGACACATCCTATCGAGACGAACGCCTTCTGAGTTCTTAAATTAATTTAATTATAATAAAATACTTAAACCTAAAGTGAAACTTAATCTATTGTATAATAAATAACTTAGAAAGTGATCTATAGTGTCTTGATATACGGGGCGGGAAGGAGCAAATCACTTAAATAAGCAAAAAGGAACCATCAAATCACTAATTTCGTCTGAGGACGAAACAATCTTTAAGGTGGTAACTCTCGGTATGGCGCGAAATTTTTTTTTTAACTTTATTAAATTTATTACTTTTGCCAGAATAATTAAAAAATACGAAAAAAATTGAATTTCGCACCATACCGAGAGTTACCACCTTAAGCTATTGAGATGAAATTTTGTTAAAAATTTTGTTTATTGTTGATGAAAGATTTTTCTTCGCCAGTACCTACTGATAGTTTAGCTCTCTCTTCTTCCGCATAGGTATGTAAAAAAGTTAAAAAGAATTCGCGTTTGTAAAAAACCAAGCCCCTACATTTTAATATATTATCGTTTTTGAAAGACAGAGTTACCGATTTAACCGAAATTCCGAAACGCTACCGCGTATGCGCCCGCTAAATCTCTGGCAATCGTAGTTTGCGGCGCCTACAAGACAGGTTTACACCTAGTGTAAGGTCGCTGGTAACTAATTTATACGCTCACTGTTAAAACGTTAAAACTACCCCACTTTAATTTCTAAAGTTTATTTTTAAGTCGTATGTAAAAATTTTTGTATGTAGGTAATAATTATATTTTAGCAGTGTTTAAAAGCATTATTTGGTTAACGAAATAAACATTTTTCATTTTTTTTTTCACTTTAATTTTTAAGCAAAATAAGGAGCGGTTTCGGTTTTTCATACAAACTTTAACACCCTGTATAATGGCTTACAGGACTAATTAACGCAGTTTTGATATCATATTTCATGTTGTTATATAAAAGGGACCTTATTTCGGAAATTACAAGTCTCTAGTGTAATTAGTTTAGATTTAAGCAAAAATCATATTTCACCCTGTATAAGAACTAAGGGGCAAAATATAAAAAACTAAAACCATTTATGATGTTTGTAATACAATGACAATATACAGTGTGAATTTTAACTCTCTAAACCCAGCAGTTTAGGAGTTTCATTCAAACTGTTACACCCTGTATACGGCGTCCCGGTTAAGTTATCCCAAAATCCCGTCTTAGTGGGTGCCTACGTCACGTAAGGAAGCTACTGTCCAAATTTTATCTTTCTATTTTCAGCTGTTTCGGCTGGGCGATGATGAGTGAGTGAGTAGATCAGTGGTATTTTGATTGTATATACAGTGTGTCCGGGGGAAGTTATAACATAATTTTAAGGGTGTATTCTATGATCAATTTCATCGATGAAAACACCCCATATGGGGGGTCGCAGTCTCACCCCCCCCCCCTCAGTATGATTGTTTTTTGTTTTTTTTTTTGCAAAAGTCGACCCCTACTTTTAAATTCACAGTTAAAGATCTAAGTTTAAATCACTCCAAAGCAACCATACAACCTTTCAACAGCAAAGCTGCCAGGGAGGCTTTGGCGCTAAATAGGAACAACTTACGTACTCTGGTGCGAGCACTCACGGGACACTACAAGTTGAACAAGCATATGTTCAACTTAAAGTTGAAAGACACAAAAATGTGCAGACTCTGCCTAAATGCAGATGAAACTGCGATGCAAATTTTGTGTGAGTGTGGTCCCCTAATACAAAAACGGTCAATCCATCTCGGAAAACATTTGTTGCAGCCGGATGAGATAAAATCTCTCAGTTTCTAGGACATACTGTTGTTCCTGAAAGCAACAGGCCTTGATGCTGAACTATAAAATATAATAGTGGCGATCACAATAGATCTGCAAAGGTCGCAGTGATACTGGGCTATTAAAGCCCTGCATAGCCACCAATCAAATAATAAAAAAAAAACACTTGGTTATTTTGTTAGTAACTTAGGTAGCCTAAGTACTTAGCCTTCGATAAAGACCTTAATGAAGGTTCTGTGAGCCTTAGATCTTTAACTGTAAATTTAAAAGTAGGCGGGGTCGACTTTTGCAAAACAAAATAATTAAAAACATCATACTGAGGGGGGGAAGATGCTGCGACCCCCCATATGGGGTGTTTTCATCGATGAAATTGATCATAGAATACACCCTTAAAATTATGTTATAACTTCCCCGGACACACTGTATATATTTACTATAAATATTTATTATATTACCTTATTTATCTTTATAGTATTGTATATTTAAATGATATCGGATGACAAAAGTGATGATGACGAATATTATTCTCTTTGCGACTCAAGTGAATAGTTGAATAGCACGTTGAACGATAGTTTCAATAGTATTCCCTCCCTTGGCGACACCCTCATAAATTCTCGGTTCCTTCTCATATGTACCGAACAACTATAATGTGGTTTAAATGAACGCACTGAGCATTCCGGCCCACTTTCCCGACATGCTAGCTACGTTTGACGGGAAGAACATCCATGCCATCATCGTTTCAGAAACCTGGCTAAAACCATGTCTTCCTTTTTCGTTATTAACATTACCAGGTTTCCAACTGATTGGAAACGATCGCACAGGTAGCGTCGGCGGCGGTGTTGCTATCTATCTGAGAACGAATATTCATTTTTTCCATCATCTCGAGTTCAACACAGCCTCCGCCGTCGGATGCTGGTGAGCATCTCTTCGTGGAGGTTCTCCTGTCGAACGTCAAGGTATTGTTGGGTGCCTTCTATAGTCCATCCTGCTCTAATAATTACTTCGCCTCATTTGAGAGTCTCATAATAATTTAATCCCTTCCTACAGTCATTCTATTATAATGGGTGCTTTTAAATACATGTTGGTTAAAAAATTACTCCCGATCTAATTCAGTAAAATCAATTGTCAATTCTTGAAATATGCATATACTACCACTGGATGCGACGCATCATTTTCCAAACTGTGTCCAGTCTCTTCTTGATCTTATGCTACTATCTTCTCCCCACCATGTTGGTTTTCATGGGCAGTGCCCGGCTGACGCTTTCTCTTACCACGATATGGTTTTCCTATCGTACGAACTCCGATCTCCGAAAGCAAAAGCCAAAATTCTTTTTCAACGCAATTTTCGTGGCATGGACAGGGAACGTTTTCTAGAAGATGCACGACAAGTGGACTGTCACTCCGTTGCCTAAAATAAATAAACCATCTTTACTGACAGACTACAGACCAATTTCGATTCTTCATTTCCTTTCAAAAGTTCTCGAACGCCTTGTTTATAACCAGCTTAGCTCTTTTCTTTCTAGTCATAACCTTCTTAACCCTTTTCAATCTGGATTTCGACTTGGTCACAGCACTGTGACAGCACTTACGAAAATTACAGACGATATCCGATGGGGCATGGACAGTGGTCAGGTTACGGACTTTAGCAATACTTTTAATTCAGTCGATTTTGACATTCTCCAAGCTTTGTTAGGCTCTTTCAATATTTCTTCTGACGTCATTAACTGGTTCAGGTCCTATCTGCAGGATTTGGATTTCAAAATGATTGTCATTTTCGTAATCAGCGCCCTCAAAAACCTATTAAACGACACCCATATTGATTTTTCACGAAAAAATTATGTCTGACAACTTTAATTTCAAAATGATTGTCATTTTTGTTCTCAGTGCCACAAAAACCTATAACTCGATACCCATAACAATTTTTCAAAAAAATTATGCCCGCCATCTTGGATTTCAAAATGATTGTAAATTTCGTTATCAGCGCCCCCGAAAACTTATTAAACGACACCCATATCGATTTAAAAAAAAAATATGTCCGCCATCTTGGATTTCAAAATGATTGTCATTTTTGTTATCAGTTCCCCAAAAGCCTATTAAACGACACCCATATCGATTTTTCACGAAAAAATTTTGTCCACCATCTTGAATTTCAAAATGATTGTCTTTTTCGTTATCAGTGCCCCCAAAAACCTATTAAACGACACCCATATCGATTTTTCACGAAAAATTTTTGTCCACCATCTTGGAATTCAAAATGATTGTCATTTTCGTTATCAGCACCCCCAAAAACCTATTAAACGACACCTATATCGATTTTTCACGCAAAAATGTATGTCCGCCATCTTGGATTTTAAAATGATTGTCATTTTCGTTATCAGCGACCCCAAAAATCAATTTAAAGACACCCATATCGATTTTTCGCGAAAAAATTTTGTCTAACA
Source organism: Euspilapteryx auroguttella (assembly GCA_951802225.1). Taxonomy (NCBI): domain Eukaryota; kingdom Metazoa; phylum Arthropoda; class Insecta; order Lepidoptera; family Gracillariidae; genus Euspilapteryx; species Euspilapteryx auroguttella. Next base: position 3,049,888 of record OX637657.1, on the reverse strand, counting down.
TCTTGGATTTCAAAATGGTTGTCATTTTCGTTATCAGCGCCCCCAAAAACCTATTAAACGACACCTATATCGATTTTTCACGCAATAATTTTGTCCACCATCTTGGATTTCAAAATGATTGTCATTTTTATTATCAGTTCCCCAAAAACCTATTAAACGACACCCATATCGATTTTTCACGAAAAAATTTTGTCCACCATCTTGAATTTCAAAATGATTGTAATTTTCGTTATCAGTGCCCCCAAAAACCTATTAAACGACACCCATATCGAATTTTCACGAAAAAAATTGTCCACCATCTTGGAATTCAAAATGATTTTAAAATTATTGTCATTTTCGTTATCAGCACCCCCAAAAACCTATTAAACGACACCTATATCGATTTTTCACGCAAAAATGTATGTCCGCCATCTTGGATTTTAAAATGATTGTCATTTTCGTTATCAGCGACCCCAAAAATCTATTTAACGACACCCATATCGATTTTTCACGCAATAATTTTGTCCACCATCTTGGATTTCAAAGTGATTGTCATTTTCGTTATCAGCGCCCCGAAAACCAACTAAACGACACCCATGTTGATTTTTCACGAAAAAAATATGTCTGACAACTTTAATTTCAAAATAATTGTCATTTTCGTTATCAGCACCCCCAAAAACCTATTAAACGACACGCATATCGATTTAAAAAAAAAAAAAAACTGACCGCCATCTTGGATTTTAAAATGATTGTCATTTTCGTTATTAGCGCCCCAAAAAACCTATCAAACGGCACCCATAATTTGATTTTTCACGAAAAATTTTTGTCCGCCATCTTGGATTTCAAAATGATTGTCATTTTCGTTATCAGCGCCCCCAAAAACCTAATAAACGACACCCATATCGATATTTCACGAAAAAAATTTGTCCACCATCTTGAATTTCAAAATTATTATCATTTTCGTTATCAGCATCCCCAAAAACCTATTAAACGACACCCATATCGATTTTTCACGAAAACATCTTGTCCGCCATCTTTTATTTCAAAATGATTATCATTTTCGTTATCAGCGCCCCTAAAACCTATAAAACGACACCCATATCGATATTTTAAAACCAAAATTGTCCGCCATCTTGAATTTCAAAATAATTGTCATTTTCGTTATCAGCGCCCTCAAAAACCTATTAAACGACACCCATATCTATATTTCAAAAAAAAAGTCTGCCATCTTGAATTTCAAAATGATTTCATTTTCGTTATCAGCGACCCCAAAAACCTATCAAACGACACCCATATTGATTTTTCACGAAAAAATTTTTTCCGCCATCTTGGATTTCAAAATGATTTTCATTTTCGTTATCAGCGCCCCCAAAAACCTATTAAACGACACCCATATTAATTTTTCACGAAAAAATTTTGTCCGCCATCTTGGATTTCAAAATGATTGTCATTTTCGTTATCAGCGACCCCAAAAACCTATTAAACGACACCCATATCGATTTTTCACGAAAAAATTTTGTCCACCATCTTAACTTTCAAAATGATTGTCATTTGCGTTATCAGCGCCCCCAAAAACCTATTTAACGACGCCCACATCGATTTTTCAAAAAAAACTGACCGCCATCTTGGATTTTAAAATGATTGTCATTTTCGTTATCAGCACCCCAAAAACCTATCAAACGACAATCATATTGATTTTTCTGGCCCGAAAAGCGACAGAATGGCTACCAAAAGACGCGAAGAGGCACCGTGGTCGCCCGAAAATGAGTTGGAGCGATGAGCTGAGAGCAGTAGACAAAAAATGGTGGCAGACCGCGCAAGAACGCGATGAGTGGAAGAAGGGGAGAGAGGCCTTTGCCCAGCAGTGGGACAGTACAGGCTCGTAATAATAATAATAATAAGTCTACACATACAAAGTGGCGCCCCCATTATTTTCTAGTTATATGTGCCAAGCTGTATGTAATGAATGTAGGTACCTATTGGTTTAAAATCAAAATAGTAATATTATTAATCTTAAGGTTTAATAAATTGCTTCCTTTGCCTGCAAAAAAAAGGTAACTGACCATAGACACGTAAGCCTAATAATTTTGTAAATGAAAACAAAGCTTGACAATATGATTGATGTGCCGAGCGTTGTGATTGGTCCAAATATAATCCAATTTGTGACGGAAGGGACACCAACGACACCTCTGTACAGCCGGGTATGAACGACACGTACGTGAAAAACTTGGATGTGCAAAACTTGTCGTACAAAACTCTGTCGTACAAAACTTGGGTGGTAACGACACCTTCGTGCAAGTTTTGTACGGCCTGTTCATGCGCGTCAATGTTTTTGCCATCCAAGTTTTACGTAGCCATGTACACAAAAAACTTGGCTGTGCAAAACTTGGCTGTGCAAAACCCGCACTCGATTGATTGATATCGGATGTCGTCCGTCGTTATAGATTGATTTAAAAAAAAAAAGCGACTGTCGACTGTACAGTCACGGACTAGGAGGCCGTAACAGATTTGTCTATGGTTTCGTCAGCCTTAGACTGTATAACCAAAGAACAAGAGCTATTTTGCAATACAGAAAAACCGGAAATGTTACGCCGATCGTGTCCGCCACTGTACATAATTTTGATTTTTTAGTCTTCTAACATACCATACCATGAGCATACCATACATAAAACATTACTTAAGTAGTTTTTTTTAATTTTTTTTATTTTTTTTATTGAAAACTTATAATCTTATTACAAATTTGCAACCGCAGAAACCTTATGTTAGGTTATCTATCTTATCTTCAAAGGGGCATTATGTACCCCGTACAGTACATGGTAGGATATATGTCAATGGTACAGCCAAGCCTTTCTTCAAAATAATTATGTAACGAGTTTAGCGACTATTCGGTCTAGCTAGAGCTAGCCGCTAGCCATGCGCTAGCCCAAACTAAAGCCCACCAACAGTCCAACAACCAACCAAGCAAAATTTTTCACTCTCATTCTGCAAATTTTTCAGCACACCTACTTCTCCTTATTTTATGCTTCAAATTTTTATTCGAAAAGGCTACTTCAATTTTTGGATAATAATTTTCTACTGAAATTTAATTGAAAGTTGAATGATTGTTATTTCATAAATTTATTTTATTATCTTACAAACTATAACGGACAGTCATAAATATTTATACTCTTATCTTCAGATACTGAGACAATTTTGTTGCTATCTGCATTGAATTTTACTCCCCATACCTGAAAAAAATAAATAAAAATTAATTCACAATATACCTAATTTTTAAATCTCAAAATATAATAAAGTACGTGAGTCTTAAATATATATCATAAGGCATATTTTGCAGTAACAAAGTTGCGGCTGACCACTGGGTTAGTGAGTTTTTTTTCAAAATCCAATAGTCGGCCACCCCTGGCCGACTATTGGCCGAAGCGTAAAAAAGTCATACCCAGAAGTCAGCCCCCATTAAATAAATAGATATAGTGTACTAACAACTAATTTAAGCCTTAATAATTGTAAATAAACTAATAACAAATACAGTAAAACTCTCCTATGCAACTTAAACAGCAAAATAACAAAAATACTTGCTATTTCCGAGCTCGCGGCAAACTAGTAAAAAAATAGATCTCCGCGCACATTCTGTAATATCGCTCGCCGCGGTCCGAACAAACGAATATAGCTCCTATTTCTTTTGCGCTATTGTATTGTTTTGTGTGGGTAAAATCTAATTAGATACTACAGAATAAACTGCGCTTATTTTTGTGAATTAAAGGTAATTTGGACACTATTTATTAAGTATCAAAGTCCAAAAAGGCTGACTACTGGCACAGGGCTGAGTACCGGTGCTTTTACCCTATAAACCAAACAAACAAACCATCGTGAAACCACGTTAAAGTTTAGAAATCAGTAAAGTATTTAGTATGGTGGATGTTTTAGACAATAGGGTAGTTTTGCAACTAATTATTTGATTACCTGGTCACTATGTTCTTTAAACACATTCTGGCACTGCATACTGTCCAAATCCCAAACACGTACGGTTCGGTCTGCGCTGCCTGAGACAAACCGCTTGCCATCAGGTGAAAATGCTACTGATAGGACCCATGAGGCGTGGCCAGATAGTGTGCCAGCTAGATTTGCATGGACACTGAAAAAGAAAGAAAGGGTAAAAAGAAAGAACTAAAATTTATGGGGCTCTACCACAAATAAACCTGGGACTCTAGTCTCTTAAACTTACGATTATACTTCTATTCTATTATTATTCTACTATTTATCTATTACGATTGAGTCAAAAATTGCGAGTCTCGTAACTTTGATCGATCATTGTAGTATAGCAATAGAATATGAATAGCAAGTTATAGAATAATCTGGGATTTTTTTACCTAAATAGTGAATCCTTTTTTATTAGACGAAATTGGTACGGGCGTAGTGAACTGTCACTTAATATCAATCATTATTGACATATTTAATGTCAGTAGAACGTTATCATAACATTATCTTATTAAGGAGCAGACTACCCTTTTTGGTCAATTCCAATCTGTTGCTGCTATAGTTATAGCTAAATTGATTACGAGACTACCAAATGTGTATTTTCTTGCGATTAACGTACTGTTTCTACTCTACTTTTATTCGATAGTTACGTTTTGCGCGATGAGACTAAGGGCCCTGGCCTTAATAAATAGACTAGGTATTAGTAAAGAATCAGTCATACAAATTTGCAATTTAGATTAGACCAGTCTAACTTTTTCCTGACAAGGGGGATGGAGTTTTACATTAAAGTCTATGATTAAGACGGTGACAAACTGTTATCATTATCATTAAAACCGGAATTCGGTCGCATACGCACTGCTATCCATATCCAGCAGGCATTCCAAACATAAATATCATAACATTCCTAATCCAAAGGATTTTTGTGTCATAAAGATTAACACTACTCACACATCATAAAGCTTCATATGACCATCATCGGAAGCAGTGAGAAGCAGCTGGGAGTCGGGTGAGAAGCAGAGACTCCTGATGGGCATTGCGTGGCCTTCCAGAGTGTGCATCAACTTGCTCTGCGCCACGTCGAATATGTTGATGATGCCGTCCAGGGCTCCGCTGGCTATGTACTTGCCATCTGGACTCTGGGAACAAAAGTCTGTTAAAGGCTTTTGTTGTACAATGGCGGTCTAGGACGGCGTAACACTCCCAGTTTTTCTGTGTTGCAAAATAGCTCTTTCTTTGGTATTACAGAACAGTCTCGGGCGCAAGAGATCACAGACTAATCTGTTATTCCGTCCCTGTTGGCAAATGTACCATTGAAGTAAAATACAAAATATTATGTACTAAATGTATTTAGAGGTACATTAAAACTTTTTATAAAAAAATTAAACCGCCGAAAAAACTGAAAAGCATTAAATAATAGGGAAACATTTTCTATTAGGCCTTAATTTACTCACTTCTTAAAGTAATTTTGGATTACCAAGAAATTTTAAGTCGGTGCTACACCACACAAGCAAATTCATTATCTATGTAAAGCGCGATGCGCAGCGGCATACGTTTTTCGGTTATTTCTTTGAATTTCAGGTAATTTAGTGATCTTTATTCGTTGATTCTGTGGCACCGACTCAAAATTTCTTGGTAATCCAAAATTACTTTAAGAAGTGAGTAAATTAAGGCCTAATAGAAAATGTTTCCCTATTATTTAATGCTTTTCAGTTTTTTCGGCGGTTTAATTTTTTTATAAAAAGTTTTTATTTTTTGCTTTTCAGTTTTTTTTTGGGCTAATTTTTTGACCCCAGCTAATCATACTTCACCGGGTGGTCGCACCCCACAAGGTGGCCACACAACCTGGTGAAGGTTGAGGGACTAACAGGATGAGGTTCGATCACGACCGGTCGGTGAGGCGATTTGTGAGGGAGGCCTATGTCCAGTGGACGTCTTTTGGCTGATTTTATTTCATTTCCAAAGATATTGTAAGTAGGTATCAAAAGTTATAATGTAACACGGAAATGCAACCTGTGAGTGGATAAATCGACCTGCCGACCAAAAAGAAAGAGAAATTAAAAAAAGAATTATCAAAATCGGTCCACACAGTAAAAAGTTATGCGTATAAATATACGCGACGAATTGAGAACCTCCTCCTTTATGTTTTTTCGTCGGTTAAAAATGGTTCCTGTTATTCTGTTTTGGTATACAATACAATTTTAATCTGATGCTAAAGAGAGAAACCATGACCTGGACCCACTTAGCCACAGTGACTGGAATTTAAAAATTATTGGTGAGATCTTCAATGTAGTATGCCCTTTGCAACAAATATAAAATTACTCACATAAGCCACACTCAGTGTAAATTTGCCTCTTGTGTCATACGTCTGCTCATCTTTTCCACTCTCAACCCCAAAACTGACAATCCTGCCAGCATTGCTTCCTGAGATCACATGTTTACCGTCAGGGGAGAAGTCCAGGGTCCACACATCTATTGGTCCACTCTCCATTGTTTTGAGCTTCTCACCAGATGCTATGTCCCAAAGGATTAGTGTGGAGTCTTGTGAACTACTGGCTAAGGCTGAAATTAAGTATTAGTTTTATTTTACATGAAAGTTAAGTTTGAGCTGTTGCAAAACAAAACCTGTGTGGAATAAAATAAGGCTGGTGAAAAACTTTTAATTAAAGATTTAAAATATTAAAAAGATATTAGTCTACATATTCTAATAACAGTGATTTCTTGATAAGTTCCTTAGTTACCTATATTCTTTTTTCATCTTTTTCGCTTACAAAATTGATTTATCTTACTTAAAATGATTTATTAATCTCTCATTTATTATTGAAATTTGCTCTGCTATCTGTAATAAATGTTTTCACTTAAACCAAACATACTCAGAACCTAAACTAACTTTTTCCATCTGGGCTGACTGCAACTGACACCACACCAAGCGAGTGCCCCTCCAGCGTATGCTTCAGTTCTAACCGGTCATTTTCTAACTGCCACACTTTTATGAGATCATCCAGACCTCCGGTGATGATGTAGTCTTCATACTGGGGTTGCTGCTCTTCTACAGGTTCTCTGAAAAATTAAACAAGTGAGTAAATAAAATGATTGCAGAAAGTAAACCCAACCCATTGAAGTTATCTAGCTATTCAGGAACATTAATCTTCTAACAGGCAAGCCAGGAAAACAAGTTTGGTAGAAAGTAAACCTAACCTATTTAAGTTCAAACTTACTCAGGATTCTCTGCATTTTCGGCGTTTTCCTCTGGTTTCTTCTTCTCCTTAGTGATTCTACTCCAATCGCAACACCATATTGAGTCTTCATGAGCGTTCTCCGTCTTTTTCAGCAAGTAATACTGTAAAAAAGTTTACATTCGATACCACCTGACGAAAAAGTTAAATTTCGTTTTTTTTTTGTTGGAATAAGTCTATTGTACTCAGGTACTCACCAAAGTGGATATAGACATTGCTTCAGTAAAAGTCAATTGTTGGGTATAATTCTATTTTGCTACTTTTCCAAATAAAAATAAAACCAAGCCGATTTTATCAAAACAATCCGTCGGAAATAATCGCATCTCGCATCGCCAGTGTTGCCAACGGTTGAAATAGCAATCCACCAGATAAGGCTCCTCAAACCACCAGAAAACCACTAACAGAAAGATGTCCCCCTCTGAAAACCACTAAAATTTACACTAGGGTGCATGACAGATGAGTGGACATACGTAAATAGGATACAGTGGTGACCCTTTGCTATGCGTTCTACCCCTGATGGGCAACCAATATGACCTGGGGTGCAAGCTTCCCAACTAAAAACGATCGACTCGCAATTGTTACTTGTTAGCGACTTCGTTAACCATTGCCGCTTTAACAAATGTGATATCTGTTACACGCCCATAGAAAACAGCAATGGTTAACGAAGTCGCCAAAAAGAACAAGACAATTACGAGCCAATCGCTTTCAGTTAAGAAACTTGCCTCCCTGGGCCCTTTTATTTTTTAAGGATTTTTTAATGTTCCATTTTTAAGACTTGAGCCATAACTTGAACTTGAAACTTTAAGGTGGTCTCTCTCGGTATGGCGAGAAATTCAAATTTTTTCGCGTTTTTTATTTCTTTTAGCGAAAGTATTAATTTAATAAAGTTTTAATGAATTCGCTTATGTAAGAAATAAGAAACCATCTCCCACACTGTAAAAATCGCGTTTTTTTTTTTTTTTTATTTTGCACCATACCGAGAGGGATGACCTTTTTCTAAAAATTAACCAATTCGCAACCTTAAAATTTTATTGCCAATGCCATCTAGATCTTGAACGATAATCAGGTGCTCAAGACAGCTACAAAGAAAACTAAGGGTCCTCGAAGTAGGGACAACTATATGAAAAAAAAAATACAACGACTTTGTATTCAATTGAAAAAAAAAATGAAAAATGTTGTAATTCTACTAAATTGTCTAAAACATCTTTAGTTCATACGCTTTGTAACAGCATACCGCAATGCCAATTTATTCAAAAACTGCAACAGTTCTTGGTCTGATTTTTCCACTAAAAAAATCCACTAGCCACTAAACGCAAAAAATGGCCACTAAATGGGGGTTCCAAACCACCAGATTTAGTGGAAAATCCACTAAGGTGGCAACACTGCGCATCGCGAAGATTGAGATTGATTGATTGTTGTTGTTTCAATGGGCCGGCAAATGAAAATAGTCCATACAGCCCAAGTTTTCAGGCTCTTCAGGCGTTTTGTTCCTTTCCCGTTCCCGCTATGTAAACTATAGCTTCATTTTATTGTTTTTTAATGAGGGGTTTTCAAAGTGACAGAAAAGAAAAAAAAAAAATTCGTAATACGCCGGTAGATGGCGGTGTCTAAAGCTATATAAGAGAAATGGGAAATCGAATATTGACTGAATCTTTGGATTGGATCATTTTCTGCTAATTATAAATCTTAATTTCACCTACTCCGTCACTGCCTCAGTTAAATTTTAATTTTTATGTTTCATTTTGAGCTATTGAATCATTCATTTCAGCTTGACCTATTGCTCCTGGCAGAGCGCCATCTGGTAGCAGCTTAATGAAACTTGTTTTTTTCTTCTGAGCTGTCAAATTGAAAACCTCTCATTTTCTATGTTATCGAGGAAGGTACCTAATGGGGTTTCATGGGGTTGGTCTAGAATGCCGCCCTAGCGGTCTAGGCGGCGTTACACTTGCGGTGTTTTTCTGTATTGCAAAATAGCTCTTATTGTTCTTTAGCACTGAGATTAGGGTAGGAAGCGCAGAGTTATTTTTTGTCTATGGAATTGCAGTTAGCGTTTCCCATTATTTGATGTATTGTTTATGAAGATTAAAAAATTAGGTTTCAAATTTTTCAATTATACTAGGTTTTTTGCAAAAAACTACTTTTTGTCAGGATGATTGAGAAAAAAGTACCTATTATCAAATTATCCGGGTTTTCGCAAAATCCCTAGTTTTCTTCCTACGACATACATACAGTCTAGGGCACAGTAGCGTTTTCCATCTCACTGAGGGCCAGTGAGATGGGAAATGTTTCCCTACGTAAACGTTTCCTAATACTATTGGGTTGGGCGGTATGAAGTTCGCCGGGTCGACTAGTATCAATCAATATATATAAAACTCTTCCGTTACTGACTGACTGACAGACAACGCAGAGCCGAAACTACTGGGCGTAGCGGGCTGAAATTTTGCACGTGGGTTCCTTAGGGAGTGTAGGTGAGCACTAAGAAAGGATTTCCCGAAATTCCCACGGGAACGGGAAAAAACGGGATTTTTGTGTTTATGAGAAATCTGCGCGGGAAAAACCGCGGGGCAGCCTCTAGTACATAGTATAAAATAAAGTCGCTTCCCGCGTCTGTCCCTATGTATGCTTAAATCTTTAAAACTACGCAACGGATTTTGATGCGGTTTTTTTTAATAGATAAGAGTGATTTAGGAGGAAGGTTTATGAGTATAATACATGCACAAAATACTTATAGTTTAGGCGGTACGAAGTTCGCCGGGTCGACTAGTAGTATATAATCTGTTTCTTAGTTCTGTGATATAAGTAAGTAGTTCTCTCTGGTTTTATGATAGTAATCCTAGTCTCCGCTTGGCTAATTTACAATAATGGGCTCGCAAAGAGTTCTGAGCGTATCGTTTCCCCAACTCACTGCATGCTCGTGTGTGCGGTGGGCACAAAATTCTTTAGAAAAATTAATATTCATATTCATTAAACATTTACCTCCGCTTTATCCATTTCCACCCAGTTTCCACCGAAGCTAGATATGCGGGGAGAAGTTGTGGAAATAGGAAATACACACAACGCAAGTCATCTCGCTCTCGTCGTAGCTTTGGTGGAAACGACAACTATTAGATTATGTAATACTTTTTTTTTAAAAGAACAAAATTTATTATTTATTTCACATTTATTTATTAATTAATTAAAAATTATGAAGCTTATTACATAACAGGGAAACTCTCTATTATACAGATATTACAAAAAATTACTGTTAAACCTTACTCATAATAATTATGTTGTGGTTGTAAATGTTCATACACTTTGTATGACGCGGCGTCGTATGAACCGAAACTAAGCTAAGAAATCGACCGAAGCCGACTTTCTTCTTCCATTGAATAGGAATGCTTAATTATTATGATACGATCCCTAGGCTAGCATGTTTTAAATCTTATTTTTTTACAATAAATAGCAGAAAACATAGTCATGTTCTACACGAGATACTAAGGCAGAAGCGGATTGAAAAGGCTCGAAAAACGCAGCTCTTTTGGCTACACCAGTCAGTGTTTTAGATATTATGCCACCCGCCTTAACTTCCACGATAGATCTTCAGGGTGCATTTCCACCAGAGATGCTTAGCGAGTAATGTTTGAAACACATCCCTCGCTACGCAACTCTGGTCGAAACGCTCCATTACTATGGACGCGACTACTATTTTATAGTTGCACCTGCTAACACCCAAATCCCACGCATCGTTTTCTTTGTAATGTTCGTTATGTCTGCGGCGCGTTGGCGTGCGCGTGCGCGCCGAGCCTCGAGGGATCCTGGCTGGGGTAGTGCAGCGGCGGCGGCCCGTGTGGCGGCCCGTGGGGAGGCCCATGTGGTGGCCCGTGGGGTGGTCCGTGTGGGGGCCCGTGTGGGTGTCCGTGTGGTGGCCCGTGGGGAGGCGGCAGCGGCGGCGCCCAGCCCCATCCTCCGCCGTAGTTCAGATTGAAGAAGTCGTTCGGACGGTGCGGTGGAGGCGGCATCTAGAGAGGGAAACTCACGTTAGCTATTTCTACACTAGGGTTCATGGTTTTTCAAGCTTATTAGTTTCCGGGTCTCAAGAATTCTCGAGAGTTGAGGCTAATATCTCGGGTCTCTCGGGTTGTCGAGAAATTTAACCTGCAACAATGTTATAGGTACCTGGTGCGGTGCGGGATGCAGGAAGGCGGGCGGCGGCGGCAGCGCGCCCGGCAGCCCCGGCACCGGCGGCAGCTCGGGCTGCAGCTCCGCGCGCTCGCCCAGCCCTTGCCGCCCTGAAACAATCATAATATTAAACTAAATTCAGACAGATACAGATTTAAAAAAAATATCCCAAGCATCATGCTGTCTCGCTCAAATATATTCATTTTGAGTTGAGAACGCTTCAGGCTGTCCTGTACGTGAAGTTCTAAAAGTTAAGCATTTTTAGTAGACATGTAGTATTGAGTTTGTGTCCCTATTCAGACACTATTTTAGAGAAACAGTTAAAGAAGTACAAAAAAAAATGTTACAATGTATTATAATAAACATATTTTTGCAACAATTAATAATAAAAAGTGTTTACAGTATAGCCTCGATTGGTTCAACAACTATCGATGATAATGTTTGGATGTACATTCCTTCCACTTTCAATCAGAAACTAACAAATTTCACAGTATAATAAATCTATTATGTGGATACTTCAGAATACGGCAATTATCTTTAATAATATTGTGTTACTTTCTATGTATGTTGGTTCACCTAAATAAAACATTGGTAAGTACGGTAGTCATTGGTAGGGAAGTTAAAGAAATAGATACTTACCCTGAGACTTCCCCCACTTGATAGTGAGTCGTTTCCCACCAATAACGAGCCTGTTGAACGTCTTCTCGGCGGCGAGCTCCGCCGCGGCGCGCGCCGTGTACTGGACAAAGGCGCATTGCGCTCGCTGAACCAATGTCAAAGTCCTGTGACGAATTCAAGTAATAAGCATTTATTTTTATAAGGACAAAGTAAGCTTTGTATCTGCTATTCAGTCGTGTCAGTCTGCTCTGCAGTACCATTTTATTCTAGATTGTTGTATTAGAATTAAATTGCATTTTTAATTTCCATCTATTTATGTTTAAAAGGTCGAGAGAACTTTACTTTCAAAACTACTTGAAGTATAAATCAAAAGGGTATTGCAAAATAGATTTAAGGGCAAAAATTTACAGCACTTAAAAAAAACAAATCAAGGTTTGTTCTCAGTTAAATTTTCTTGTAGCCATATCTTACATACCTTATCTCCCCATACTGATAGAAGTGTCCCCTCAAATCGTCCTCAGAGATGTCATTGGGCAGGTTTCCTACGTACAGTGTGGTGACAGTTATGTCCTCGGGCGGGGGCAGGGCAGGCATGGCAGCAGCGCGACGCATCAACTTCTCTGCTACTGGATCATTCACTCCATAGTACCTGTTAAATTTTGAGTCAATAATTTATGAAAAAGATGTGGGGTTGGAATCATTGTGTCCTGTGAATCAAGTAACTTAAACAAAAGACATTGATGTGAGTAGTTTTTACCCTTTAATGAAACTAGTCATTATATAATTAGACACCATAATGTATTAAAATTTTAAGTCCAAATCCGATGAATGCTTGGTAAAATTCTCATTTTGCCTGTTAGATGGTGAATGTTGCTGATTAATAAAAGATTCTACAACTATCAGTGTTGGATATTATGTGTATGAGTTAGAGTTTTATTGAGTATTAATATTTAAAATGTGTTTTATATATTACCTATCCTTGATGTTCTGATCTGCCAATGGATCATCAGGGTCAGTAGGCTTCTCGTGCCGGTATGGACACTCCTCGCCTCTTCTACATTCTCCTTTCACCCAGAACGAGCAGACGTGGGGTCTGTTCCTCTTATAATAGGGTGCTGTCCTGGCCAACCGCAGAAGGAGGTCGTTAGTACCTTTAGCCTTTAGAGCGGCATTGCTTGGCTGAGTTGCATCAAACTTAGACATTTGAGCATCTAAGTTCTGTATATAATACTCCTTGTTGACTTCATTACGAGGCAGGTCATCCTGTATTTTCAACGCCTGGTCACGAACTTGAATAGGCAATCCATACTCTAAGTCTAAAAGACATGTTTGGCATACATTCTTGAGTTTAGAACAAGTTTGGCATATCTCCGTTTTTTTGAAACGCATCCTCGCGCCAGGACACCATCGGAAGACTGTAAAAGGACGCACGCAGATTTTACACTCCTTCCCATACTTCTCCTTGGTCTGAAATAAGAAAATTTTCCAAAATATAAAAATGTTAACTATGCCACACGTCAAGTACAAATATGTACACTTACCATACGAATGTAGGGGTTGTCGCCAAGGCATGTCTGGCATAATATGGGGAAATCCTGAAAAAATATATTGGCTGTAAATAGGTATAATATTAAAAAAATAAAACTTATCATAAAATACCAAGAAAAGCTATAGGTAAAAACCAGGTCAATGGTAAAAACTTACGGAATCCTCCCAATTTTGTCGATTGTAGGTGTTTGTTGATTTGGAAACTGCCATGTTCTAAGGTTATGGACACTGAAATCAAATGCAGAAATAATATTTTCGCAGGAACCAAATAAAATTATTTTAGAATTTAGTGTTGGAATACGTACCTAGGTAACAAACTATCTAGGTACCTACTGCTTACTCCTTTTAAACTTCTCAAGTCTCAAACAACACCAAAAAAATTATATCAAGCAAGATTTTCAAGAAGCATCAATGAAGAAAGAATCACAGACCAACTTAGAGATACTAGAAAGAAAGAATGAATGAATGAACTAGGGTAAGCAGTACTAATGTTGGCCCCCCTCCAATGATTGGCCCCTTCAATGAAAAATCTATTTATTAAGAGTTGTATTTATATACCAGAAATGAAAAAATATTTATATTTTTCTTTATTTAAAACACTCTACAACGAAATTAACAGTTTTTAAATGCAACAGCTAGCAATTGATTAAAAAAATACTTTGTGTTGGACTACAACAGAGGGTGTGTTTTCTTATGAAAATCGTAAGAAGTACGTAACTTTTAGAATGGTTTTACTCGTTTTCTTCTTGTTTAAATTGCAATATATGTTTCCATATATGTTTATTACACTTCAATTCAGGTTTATTTACGGTAATTCGTGAAAAACACTAAAGATTAACCTCAAAAATAGGTAGGCCAACATTAGTACCTGTGGTAAGTATGAAGTATCAGTTGATAGTAGTAGTTGCTTTTTAATATTATTTATATTTAAATATTAAATCAAATCTTATCAACAATTGCGTTTAAAATGCTTAATCTTTTTATTTAATAAAATCAGAGGAACTAGATTTTGGCAGAGACAATCATTGTACTTTTGTGTGATTGGCCATGCCAATCATTATACTTTACCCTATGCCAATCATTGTACTAAATTTGTAGTTAAATAATTCAACAATTTGATTATGTTCTTTTTATTTTATCTTGTTTATTTAGTATTCTTATTTCCGAGAGATAATAGTGCGATTTTAGGTATATGAAGGGTACCTTTCATTTTTGAGCTCAAAAAAATATTGTCTGGGCATCATTATTGAATAATTTAATGGATCAGTATAGTCATTGGCCTAGGAAAGTATAAAGATTGGCCATGCCAATGCCCAAAAAGTACAATGATTGTCATGCCAATCATTGTACTAGGGTATGCCAATTTTTGTACATACCCTGCCAATTACTGTACTTTTCGCTACATTTTTATATTTTTATTGATAAAGTTGTTTATAAGCTAGCAAATAACGATTCCTGTTGTTTAATCTTATTCTCAGATAAATGAGCTACCATCCTACATTAACAGTTTTTCAATTTTGAACCTTATTTGGCACATAGAAATGTTCAAAGTCAAAACTTTTCTTAAGGGGCCAATCATTGTACTGCTTACCCTAAACGTATAGTGAGTGAGTGATTTATCTTTATCTTTAAGGGCCTATTACATTTCTTCTGAATCAGTCTCTGAATTCAGTCAGTCCTGTTTCAGGACAGTGTAATTGCATTTAGAGAGCTAGCATCCGATTTAGCCACCGATTTAGAAAAAAGACGTCCTAGCTCCAGTGTTGCCAACGGATGAAATAGCAATCCGCCAGATAAGGTTCCTAAAGTGATGAGTTACTCTCTCATTTGAGGAGGCTCGTTACAGAGAGGTTAGTGAGTACACCTGTGTACTCGTACCTCGTATAAAACTCCTAAGTGGGCTCGTGAGGAGTGAGACGTCGTGAGAAGTGAGTCGTCGTGAGGAGTGAGGCGTCGTGAGGAGTGAGGAGGCGTGAGGAATGAGGAGGAGTGAGGTGTGAGGCGTCGTGAGGCGTTAGGATTGTGTTTTAACGACGCCTCACTTCTCACTCCCTCGAGAAAATAAACAACGCAACGTAGGCCTCAGGTCCCACGCCTACCTCATTCCTCGCGCGCGAGTAAACGAAATGAACCCTAGAAAATGAGGACTAGGTGAGGTGAGGGAGGTATAGCGATCTACTGTATCTATGGTAAAGCCTTGTTCAAGAGTTAGTTATCCTTTTCATTGGAAAAAGGGCTACACGAACAAAACGTTAAAAAATGTCTTTGGTTTTGGTTCAATCGTTCAATCAATCAATCAGATCCTGCAATTTTGCATTCCTTTTTTTTTAAGAATTTTAATTTAACAGCTCAGAAGAAAAATAAACAAGGTTTAATACGCTGCTACCAGATGGCGCTCTGCCAGGAGCAATAGGACAAGATGAAATCAATGATAGAATAGCTCAAAATAAAACATAAAAATTTAAAAAACTGAGGTAGTGACGGAGAGGGTGAAAAGATTTATACTAAGCAGAAAATGATCCAATCCAAAGAGTCAGTCAATACTCGATCTCCCATCTTTCTGATATCGCTGTAGACACCGCCATTTACGGGCGTATTATAAAACTTTTTTTTCTTTTGTGTGACTTTGGAAACCCCTCATAGAACACAAGTGATAATTTTACTTATGTCTCACTGTTCCAAAATGAAAAATGAACCAAAATCTTGAGCATTCGAATGTTGGAAGTTCCTTGTGTGTGTCGTAGATGTGTATTGTAATTCGAGAGCATAACAACAATAAACAAAACTTGAAAGAAAAGTTAATTTTTAATTACATTTGAAAACTTGAAAGTAAGTCAATTTACGGGAAAACTGGGCTTATGGCAAAGGTTTAAGCATTTCAATTAACGAAACTCGTTGTGGTAAGAGTTTTTAGGGTTGTAAATGACTGAGTAACCCAACACTCCTCAAACCACCAGAAAACCACTTACAATAAGATTTCCTTCTCTAAAAACCGCTAAAATTGCGTTTTTTTATTTATTATGACGAAAGTATTCGTTTTTAATCAATTTCAAATGACTTCGCGTATGAAAAAAACCGTTTCGCACATTGTAATTCAACGTTTTTGGAAGACAGACCTACTTATTAGTGTATAAAGGTTCAAATGCCAAAAATCAAGTTCCTTGAATATACACAAAATCGGCAAACGTTCAAAAACGATATATTACAATGTAGGTGATGGTTTTTTACATACGAGAATTATTTTAAACTTTATTAAAAATTAAATGGAAACTAACCCCCTCGAAAAAAAACAAAAAATATATAGGTTTGTATTTTGAAAGTAAAAAATATGGCTAAATAGTAGTTTTTTTTTTATTTTAAGATAATTCTCATTATCCGCTAAAAAAACCAATAGCCACTAAATACAAAAAAAATTGCCACTAAATGGGGGTTCCAATAAAACCAAACCATACCTATAGTCCCCACATTGAGAGGTTTCATAATTTTCCATTTTAAGACATTAGACCCTCACTCACTTGAACTTGAAACATTCGCAACTCGCAACCTTTAAATTTTATTGCCATCTAGACTCATACTATTGTCTTTATAAACTGCTTAAAATGAGGTGCTTAAGACAGGTATAACGGAAACTAAGGACCCTCAAAGTATTTACAAAAAGATGAAAAAAAAAATTACATCGACTTTGTATTCAATAATCAATGGGGTTTTCCGTGTTTTCAAAGTGACATTTAAAAAAAATGTTTTGTGAAACGCCCGTAGATGGCGTTATATGGCGTGATAGATATAGTGCGACACAAAAATCTAGAAATTAAAAAGTGGCAACACTGTGTAAATTTGACGGATTCCGCCGATTTTTTGAGGACTCGGAGCCTGCTACACTAATCTTGGTAGCACTGGGCCTGAGCACTGGGCGCTTTAGAAGAAGATGGCGTCGGGCGTCGTCGTCTCGTCGTCGCGGCGTCTCACAGACCATAGATAGAAATATTAGAGATTAGAGCTCAAGCCTCAAGCTCATTGCAAACAAAAATAAAAGACTTCATTACAGGCAGTTTTGCCAACTCGGAGTTTTTAGGGCTAGATATAGCTCTTAATCGTCTTGGTCAATTCTAAAAAATTGGGTTGAGCTCTTTAGTTCTTTTTTTTACAATTTTAGAGCTATAAAAATAGTACTTACTATTTTTACCTCATGTATAGTGATAAAGTTAGTCAGAGTGTCAATAGTAACTTCGCGTCGCTTTAGTTCGTAGCATTATTCACCGCGTGAAAAGTTAATAATCATCATAGATACGAGCGCGCTAAATAAGTTTTAACATACTTTTTTCATAACCAAAATGTAAAAAATAGTGTTCCTTTTGCTGCAAAAATCTAGCTCTTTTTTAGCTTTTTTTCAGATACGATTTAGCTCTCTTTATAAATTCGAGTTGGCCACACTGCATACAGGCAGAGGTAGATACGCGTTCTACTTTGTCTTTGTCTATTCTATGGGCAGTTAAAGTTAAAGTTACAGGTATCTCTAGTTGGTCTTAGAGATGGGCGATTGTTGAAAAATCAACAATCGAATTATTCGAATGTTCCTATATAGAGAATTCGAGTGAATTTTTGTCATTCGAATGTTTTATTTTCATTCGAATGAAATATCGGCATTCGAATGGATTTTTTCGAACGATAATTCGAATGAATTTTCGGTATGGTAATGTAAAGTACATTTTTATTACATTTTGAAGGATACACGAATGTATTACTACTATTTTCATGTTACTAGTATGTATATAATTTACAATTTGTTCTTTTTTCGCTAAAAAATATAAAGTTACTTAATTCTGATTTTCGCATAATATTCTATTTGATTTGAAGAGGCTGACAGGAATAAATATGTCATGCACATGCATAAAATACCATCATAATAATGGCATTCCTAACTAATTCAAATAAAACAAATCATTCGAATTAAATATGGTATGGATTCGAATGATTTTTTTGCATTCGAATATTTCGAATTGACACTTTTCACAATCGAATAATTCGATTGTTCGGTATTCGAATGTTTCATTCGAATGAATCACTCGCATTCGCCCATCTCTAGTTGGTCTGTGGTTATGGTTACAGGCTGCCATTTTGGCCAATGCCAATTTCCGTCCGTCAAATGAAAATAAGTAAAATAAGTGTAGGTTTAACGCGTTCGGACTAGAAAACAAGGCGCTTTTTATCCCGTTCCCGTTTGTTAGAATAACCAGTGAACCTACAACTTACCTCCACTATTTTATGATAACGGGAAAGGACGAAAGCAACAGAAGCGTAAGCGGAAAAGTGCAAACCAACCGTGTAGTGCTTATTATTGTAACCATTTTGTATCTGAGTGCAACAAATCAACTTAAGAACTTAATTCTGAACATGAACTGTGATTAGTTACACATAAAAATGGTTACTTCAAATAAAGTACCTGAGAAAAAAGTACTAAAAATGACTGAGCAGAATAGCAGTTCGATTGTAGTGCCTCAAAAAACTTTATTGGGTGAAGTGAATGAGCACATTACATGTCCACTCTGCCATGGCTATTACATTGATGCTACAACCATTGTTGAGTGTCTTCACTCATTCTGCCGCAGCTGTGTTATCAAACACTTACAAGTCAAAAGCTATTGTCCTGTCTGTGAAATGATGATAAATTCAGCTAAACCTAATATCAAACCAGATAAAGCATTACAAGACATTGTCTACAAACTGGTACCTGGGCTCTTCCAACGAGAAATGGAGAGACGTCAACATTTCTATGCTTCAAGACCTGGCCCTGCCGCTTCTGCCACTCCAGAACAAAGAGGTGAAGATACTGAGCGCATAATATTTAGTCCTGAAGATGTAATTTCATTTTCACTTGAATATGCTGATGCAACCGACACGGACAGCATTTCCAGTAAATCATCTGACAGCAATGAGACCCAACCCACAACAGCAACCAGCCGAAGATTTCTCCAGTGTCCAGCTGTAGTTAACATAAGCCACCTTAAAAAGTTTATAAGTATGAAATTTGATATAGATAGCACTCAGTTTGCTATAGATATTTTATACAAAAGAGTTCCCCTCTCTGATTACTATACTCTGATGGATATTGCATATATCTACAATTGGAAAAGGAATGAGCCAATGCGTTTCTTTTATCAAATAACTGATTATATTGCTATCAGAACAAGATATGGGTTATTTGATATCAATAGGAATGGTTCCCAATTTAGGGACATCAAATCAAGCCCAACTCCAACAGAGGATACCAATGCAAGCAGCCCCGCACCCACTCTTAATGAACCACTTTTTGAGGCATCGTCAGGTACTGAGAGTCCAATGCCTGAAGATTCCAATATAAAAAAGGAAACTGACAGCTCTAAACCTACTGAACAATTAACTATAAATTCAACTAAAAAAGCTACCTCTCAGACCTCTCAAAAGAAAAATAATGAAGAAGTTGAAAAATCTGAATTCCTTAACTCCTTTGAACTTACAGCAAAGAGTAGTTGTAGTACTATTAAACCAGTGACGGTTAAATTAAATAGGGAAAGTATTAAAATTCCTTCAGAGCAAAACAAAAATGAAAATGCAGGTAATTCCAAAACAATTAATACAAATTCTTCCATCAAGACTGATGACTCTGTTATGAAAAGAAAACAGACACTCCCTGAAAAATCTGAAATAAAGAAGGCTAAATTTGAAATTTCTGGTAATCAAATTGCTTCTCAGCAATATCAACATAGTGTAAAGTCTTCTGGATCATTACAAAATGTTAACAAACAGGAACATATGCCCAAAATAACAGCCATTCCTCAGAAAACCTTATCTGCAGAAAATTTAAATCTACACTCACAAAATTCTAAACAGGTTCCAGATAGTAACCCATTGAAAAAACTTGGTCCTGGGGTTCTTCAAAGTTCAGCATCCCCAAAACATAAATCCACTGATTCTAAAGTAGTACCTCCAGCCCCACAGTCAACATCAAAAGCTTTATCTGCCTCAAAAACAACAACTGTAAAGTTAGAATCTACATCTATTAAAAGCGAGAGTCAAAAGCATGTTAATAAGAAAATTCCAGACCTTAAGCCTAGTATTCCTCAGATGTCAACAACTCATAAAAACCAAGCTATAGGCAAAGTAAGAATGGATCTATTAGCCAATAATAGTGATCCAACTATAGACCGCAGTAAAATTTTGTCCCAAGTCAAAACATCCCTTGGCCCACACAATTCTGGGCCAGTAGGAGGAGATCCTCTAAAATCTCTCTTTGATTCCTGTAAAATTAATATACCTTCATCTCTTTCTATAACTTTGACTGACCAAAAACAAGAGCAACGAAATCCTAATGAACAAAATCCAACTGAAAGTAAGAAAAATGTTGTGAACAAAAATTTGGCACTTGGTGCTGGGAACTTGGGTTCACATAAAGTACCAAGTCCTCCAGTACACAATTATATAGAAATCCTGAAATTACCTGACGGTGATAAAAGTAGCCAACAGCAAATAAAAACTGAATTGCAAAGCAAATCAAGTGCCACCGCTAAGACTGATCAAGGGGCCGCCCAACCAAAGCCCCCAGCAAAGCAATCGGAATCATCTGCTAAAGGTCCTATTCCTAGCTTAAAGCCAATCGCAGACACTAAACTACCTAAAGTAAGTGCTAGTGGAAGTAACGCAGGTGCTCTAACTGCTGCTACTGCTACTGCAACATCATCACCAATAACTTTTCAACAAACATTTGAACAACAGTTGCAGTCTGAAAAAACCAAATTACCTAAAAATAAACTACAAGTCCCCAAACTAATGCCAGCAACCCCTAAGGCAATCAGTGCAGCCAATAAATTAAACAATGCTAAAACGTATTCACCAGAAAGCAAACCTATAACAGCAAAACCTGATAAAGTTCTCGACTTATCAACACCACATAACATTCAGAGTCATTTAGATCCTCAGCAAACAAAAAAATTTGAAACCATGCAATCCATTGCTAATTTAGCAAAAAAACAAATAATGACATCAAAAACTCATAGCTCTCCTCAGAGTATATTATTTACTGCCGGTACTAGCCGATCGATTTCTTCAGGAAGCTCATCAACAAAAACTCCAACAAGCAATGTTAATCAAATAAAAATTGATAAAGTTAGTCCTTTGAACCCACAACCTACTTCGCGCCAAGATTTACCCAATAAAAGCAGTATAAGCAAACCACTATCCGGTAATCCCATTCCAGGCACTTCATCGCCTACATTTCAACCCGGAAACCACCATAGTTCATCATCGTCCCAGCAAAGCCCACGCTCACAAACCAGGTCGCCAAGCTCATCACCGAAATTGGTAATTGCAGAAGATAAACACACCATCTCAGTTTCTGAGCAAAATATTAATCAGTCAAATCAAATATCAAGCACACAATTAGTCAACGTACCGAAAAGTATATCACCAAGCGCGTCACCTAGTACCTCAAAACAAACTCTAAAACCTACGAAAGCAGTAATCTCGACTGGTAGATTGCCGGCACCATTACAAGTGCCTCAAAATGTAACTAATATAAGAACCGGTGCACCTCTTCATAACCCCGCTGATTTTCTCTCACAACCTCAGCTGCTATCAGCGCAACATGCTATTTTACGACATCACATGGAAATGCAAAATGCTTGGATCAAAGCACAGCGGCAATATGACCTATTCAAAAATATGTCCAACATTAATCATCAACCGCAAAACAATAACAAAGATAACAAACAATGATGTAATTTCATTCAAAGCTGAAACAACGCAGCTACTACTGCACATTGAAGATTAAGACAAAGAAAATTTAAAATTGGCATTTAGATGTCTAGATAAAGTGGTCGGTCACTCGAGTAATATGAATAATATTACATTACTTTTTAAATATGTACCTAACCTAGTTAATTATATTTATATGTTATAACGAAAGTATTTATGAGTGTCCTAAAATAATACTTATTGTATCTTTGCTACATAATTTTAATCTTGATGCTGTATGTAAATGTTTTATTTTTTGTGTGTGACTCTTAGGCTTAGGTAAACGTGTTGTTTTAATTTGTAGATATAATAAATTATGATTGCATAAGCGCTCGAATAGACGACGCCGCCGCGCCGCCGCCGTGACGTCGCGTGCGATGTTCAGAACTAGCAATGTGTTACCATGTACCTAATTATCACGAGAGGACTTCGTGGCCAAACAAAATCGCGTAATTCACAAGAAAGCTCTGTCTCCCACCTCCACAACTCCAAACTGGGAAACTATTTCGCAAAATGTTTTTGCTCTTAGCGACTAGATGGCGCATTTGTTTTATCTTGCGAATTACGCAATTTTGTTTGGCCATGAACAGTCCTCTTGTGATAATTGTGTCCATGGAGTTACATTGATTGCGCGGCGGCGGTGCGGTGGCTGCGTGTGTGAACAGTATTGCCGTGCGGCGGCGGCGCAACGGCGCGGTGTCGTCTGTGTGAGCGCTAAATACCAGGTCCTACGGGCGGAAGGTTTCTTCTTACTGCTTATTGAAGTCCGTCGAGATTTTGTAAAGCATGCTATGCTTATATAAATGATAATTAAGTAAGTTATAAAGCTATGTCTAAAATACAATTCTTTAATTTATTACATTTATCCATGGAATTAATAAGTAGGTAACTACTTAAGTACTTCTTTTTAATTCCTTGCATTAATCATATTATCTTGCAGGAATCACTTTTCAAATAATGAAGTTAGTCTTATAAGTATGTACCTCTATTGACTGTGTTTGTGTGCTTGAAAATAGAATCTAGATTTCCATTAACAATAGTAATACAGAAATTGACGACTTCTGTATACCTAGTAAGAATAATTTACGTAAACTTTTTTTTTAACTAATTAAGTACTTACATAAATCAATTTTGTCGTAAGGTTATATTTTATGTAATAAACATTACAAAATAAAACTTTTTTTTTATCACTTAGTGTTTTTATACAATACTAGTCGACCTGGCGAACTTCGTATCGCCCTATCTTTTACTATGTTGTGCATGTAATATGCTTACAAACCTTCCTGTTGAATCATTCTAGCTATTAAAAAACCGCATCATAATCCGATGTATGGATTTAAAGATTTAAGCATACATAGGGACAGACGCGGAAAGCGACTTTGTTTTATACTATGTATTGATTATAAATAAAACGAGAATATCATCAGAAACTAATTTTATTATTGTAATAACTATTCATAAGTTTAACATGACTTAATAATTACAAAACTTGTTAATAATCTATACCAATATTATAAAGAGGAAAGATTTGTTTGTTTGTAACGAATAGGCACCGGAAATACTGAACCGATTTGAAAAATTCTTTCACTGGTAGGAAGCTACACTATCCCCGAGTGTCATAGGCTATATAAGTTTTTCAAAAAAAATAGGGATCCTTACTTAAACTCAAATAATATAACCCAAGGTGCAATATTTTTTCCGTTGTTTACATATTTTGACAGGCGCTTTGTTGTTGTTGTTTGTTTTTTATTCGGCCATTCTGGGCAGTCAAAATAACATAGTCTATAGAGCCAAGTCTTTGTAGTATCTTATATTCTATGGCGTAACGAAGTAAGCCGGGAAAGCTCGTAATTAAATATACTTAATAAAATTATTGAAGATTGATAATGATACGTCTAAAATTATGTTTGCTTACCATTTCTCTGGGTAAGGACGGTCTGGTCTGACAATAATTTACATTAATTAGGCCCAGTGTGTTTTTGGTCTGTGTTTACCAAAAATAGCATTGGGAGCAAACTTAAGGCTATCGGATACAGAATATGTATTTAAAAGCAAAATATAATTCACGTTTAACAGTATCTCAACCATATAATACGGTGGTCCTCCCATCATAAGATGCAAAGGGACTCAATTAAATATAAGCTTTAACGTTTTTTAGCACATTATATTATGATTCCTTATCTTGATTATTATTAATCAGAATGTAGTCGAATGACTAGTAAAATAAAATTAATTTAGTTGGTTGCATTTACTACACTATATTTTAGTAGACTTTTTAGGTGATCGCGGCAAGAGTTATTTTGGAGCTAGCAGCTTATTTCAAAAGCTTATGGGTATATTTCCAATAAAAAACCTATCTGAAACTGAAACTTTCAAGCACATCAAGGCCTCGTATTTGTCATTAAATTTTCTGTCTGAAAATGTCTACTTTCGTTTAGGGAGATATACTTAATTTTTTTTTACAATCATACAATAATATCATACGCCGCTTTATATTTGGAATGTTATTTTATTTAGAATTAATACTTTAAAAAGTTCAAACGTTCAAAGCTCTTTGCTCAGGAATAAAGAAATCTCGGAATAAGTAATATTATAATATTATGTTTCGAATATTTTATAATGGTGGTAAGTACAATAATCGGACATTACAACTAGGTCGTACAATATTGAAAACATTAATTAATCAATAACTTTACATTATTTTAAAACTTTAAACTATAATATGTACGCCACACAGCCTCGTGTCATTTTGGCATACAAAAACAAGCTATACATAGTTATATAGTAAATTATCCCACACTCCCAGAACTCTGTTGACAAAACAAATTGCCTATATACTTACTCATACTTTTTTATATACAAACAAATATTATTTATCAAGCTGTTTAAATAAGACTAATCTGCAACGTATTAGTAGGAAAATACGAAATAATCATTTTTATGATAATAATATATGTATTTAAATCTGTTGTATAGTATATTACCGTTAAAACGACAACATAAGTTATCTGTCACGTCAAATTATGCAGGAATATTTTAGTTCATGGTGATGAGTCAGTTCATTCTGTTCTTTTCATTGAGATCTGCAAAGAAAATTTTAATATAATTTAGTCATAATGTTCATTAATAAAAATATTTGCTTTGGGAAAGTTTAGTTTGTTAGGTATAGTGAGTTGAACCCTCCTTTGATTTATTACCGCTAAACATGTATATAGTTAGGCAGGCCCACCGTGCTAGTAGAGGTTGTTGGCAATATATCTTATATCTCACCAAAAAACTTGTTCCACGAAAATAGAAGCCGCGGTAGGCGGGGCCAAAAATAAGAACAGCGCGCCGAGTTAGTTCTTCGTGGCACCTTGAGTGAGTCGTGTAGCTGCAGCGTCGGGAGAGGTAGAGTTAAGCCTGTAGTAGTGGGTTATATTTCGATGTATCTAACCTAGTACAGCTTGGCAACGGTGTCTTGAAACGGAACCATTTTTATCTTAAGTTGGAGTAAATCCAAAAAAAATATAGCTTCTAGTAAAAAAACATCATCATCAAATTTTTGATTTTGACTAACTTTTGAGTGGTGTTTTATTAAGGGAGAAATAAAAAAAAATATATTTAGTCCACATACAAAGTGGCGCCCCCATTATTTTCTAGTTATCTGTGCCAAGCTGTAGTATAGTCTGACCGTGCTAGTAGCGGTTGTTGGCTAGTTGCGCGTTGACGGCGGCGGCGGCGGCGCTGGAGGCCGCGGTCTGCACGTGCTGGTTGCGAAGGAATTCTGTTGTGAATTCCGCTTGAGCTTTGGCCATTGACGCGCCCGTTGACCGGTATATGCGGTGGACCTGACAAACAATCGTGCATGGTTAGATACATGTTTACGCGACGGCCGCTAGACAATCTGTAACGGTGACTAATACAGTCAGCGGATCACTAAATGTAAGAGAGCTCGACGAACAGATGGCCACTGGGCTGAAGTTCCCGAGTGGCTACCACGCACCGGAAGCCGTATAGCAGGCAGATCCCCTTACGGGGAATGCTGCGGGAGTAACCTAAATGAGGGTCGCTTATGACCTGTCTATTAATGTATATTGACTTGTAATGTATATTACCAATAAATGATGTCTATGTCTGTCGATATGGCGATTTGTGAGGGAGGCAGTTTTTCTAAAAACGACTAAGTTCTTATAGTCTTCATGAAAAAAGTCCTTATATCTGAATTCTAATGTATGTTTCAATATAGTGACCGAATCTAAGGATTCTTGGCATTTTACGACAGCATTAAACACCAAACAAATATTGTTTATTTTTAATGCCAAAAATCCCTATAAACAGCCTCTAAAAGGAAACATGCCAATAATAGGGAGGGGGCTAAGAATGGGACGGCTTATCCTAGTCGTAATAAATAGTACCTTAGTCATAAGCATGACGTCACCGACGGCGGCGACGACGAAGCCGAGCGTGCACAGCATGGCGACCACGCCCACCGCCACGTTGTCGTTGAACAGGGTGATGCTCGTTATCAGACCGCTGGAATTATACCACCATGTGCAACATTGTATTAGCTCTTTTTAAAAAGTTACACATAAGTAATTAAGTTAGCTATTTATGCTGGCTATTATTAGTTTATATAACTAACAAGTCGCCACAGAGATCAAGATCAACATTTCCAAAATAATCAATTTGTTAATAGGTAGACCATAGGTAGGTCCAGTAGTGGACGTCGTTCTCCTGAGATGAAATAGGCACCTTAAGCGCTCAAACAGACGACGCCGCCACCGCGCCGCAACACTGTTCACGCACGCCGCCGCCGCGCTGCCCCGGCACGTGCGTTGCGATGTTTAGAACTATTAATGTATTACTAACGAGCTTTCCCGGCTTACTTCGTTACGCCATAGAATATAAGATAAAAGACTTGGCTCTATAGACTATGTTCCTTTGACCGCCCAGAATGGCCGACTAAAAAACAAACAACAACAACAAACCACCTGTCAAAATATGTAAACAACGGAAAAAAATATTGCACCTTGGGTTACATTATTTGAGTTTAGGTAAGGATCCCTAATTTTTTTGAAAATCTAATATAGCCTATGACACTCAGGGATAGTGTAGCTTCCTACCAGTGAAAGAATTTTACAAATCGGTTCAGTATTTCCGGAGCCTATTCGTTACAAACAAACAAATCTTTCCTCTTTATAATATTGGTATAGACAACAACAGTACAGTGGTACGATAAAATTTGCATTGATTGTGCGGCGTCGGCGCGTGTGAAGTGTTGCGGCGCGGCGGCGGCGTCGTCTGTTTGAGAGTTTAAGGTGCCTATTTCATCTCAGCAGAACGACGTCCACTACTGGACCTACCTATGGCCTATGACCTATTGGCCTACCTATATACAAATTGATTATTTTGGAAATGTTGAGCTTGATCTCTGTGGCGACTTGTTAGTTATATAAACTAACTAGAGGCTGCCCCGCGGTTTTTCCCGCGCAGATTTCTCATAAACACAAAAATCCCGTTTTTCCCGTTCCCGTGGGAATTTCGGGAAATACCTTCTTAGTGCTCACCTACACTCCCCAAGGAACCAACGTGCCAATTTTCTACGCCCAGTAGTTTCGGATTTGCGTTGTCTGTCAGACAGTCAGTCAGTCAGTAACGGAAGAGTTTTATTGATAATAGCCAGCCAGCTTCATTTTTGTAACTTTTTAAAAAGAGCTAATTTTTAAGCATTGGAAAGGGATGAATGAACTATATATTAAAGTACAAAAATAACAATATTGATACATTAGTAAAGTATGCGATTTGTAAGAATTTAACAAATTACTTGACTCTACGAATTTCGGTGATAAATTTTGTTGACTGAAAATCATAGTTTTTTATGTTTTGTAATTAAGGTAAGGTTTCGATCGACGCTACCGTATCCCTTCATAAAATAATTTAAAGAGAAGAAGATAGTCAATACATAGTATAAAACAAAGTCGCTTCCCGCGTCTGACCCTATGTATGCTTATATCTTTAAAACTATGCAACGGATTTTGATGCGGTTTTTTTTAATAGATAGAGTGATTCAAAAGGAAGGTTTATAAGTATAATAAATAAGCAACATAGTCTTTAGTTAGGCGGTACGAAGTTCGCCGGGTCGACTAGTCTATTATAAATAAAATAAAATAAACTCACCAAAACCCGCCATCCTTGAATCCGACGCATTGGACAATAGTTATAATGATTTGGAACAGGAATATAAAGAAGAAAACCATAAAATTGAACGATGAATCACTCCTGAAAGCCTTGTATATCGGCCTGTACCAGCAAACAAAGCTGAACGGCGTCAGTAATACGAAATACAGTATCGATAGTCCGAATGGCGTCATTCCCAAACCGGCGAACATTATTGACATAGCTCCGATTATGTTTAGGACTAGTACTAGCGCGTGAACTGAAACAAAAATAAAATAAATTATTAAGAGCCAGTTTACCGCAATGCTAGCGCCATTCGCAAAAAAATTAATATCTTCCAAATTAAGACGCTATATGAGTTCTTAAGGTTTTTTAAATCAAGTAATTCTCTTTAATCTATAAGAGGTAAAGATGTGGAATTTAAACATAACGTTTTTGAGGATATAACAAAGTTTGTTATAATTTTAAAACACTTGTGGAATCAAAAAACCTCGATACATTATTTCGTCAAAGATAACCATTCCAAAAAACGGGAATAGCTAGTTCTTCGAAATTACTAACTAGTTTTTGTTGAAACTACATAGGAATAATGATAATAAAGTAAATTAAATTCTGGTAATTTGAATTTGATTTAAAAGTTATAATTAAAAAGATATTTAATATTTATTACTTTTTCGAATAAAATGTAGTAACCGATGTGGGCGACTGACATATGACTGTCATAAACATACTGAGGGAAAAGGACAACCTTTGATCCTCGGTCGTTTGATTTATTTCGCGTATATCGTCTTAAGGCAAAAATATACTAATCAAGATTATCTAGTGTCATACTGTGCCACATTTTTGATATTTGCCTTAGTTTAGAAGATATAAATTTTTTTCGCGAATGGCGCTAGCATCGCTGAAAACTGGCTCTTAAGAGCATTAACTTGTCACGTTGGTAATAAAGCATAGACTCGGCTAAACGTGGGTCTGGCTCTTCAGCTGGTGCCTCTGCCTAAACCTTTGGGGAATAAAAGACGTGAGATTATGTTTTTTACTATACCTATATTATAAAGAGGAAAGATTTGTTTGTTTGTAACGAATAGGCTCCGGAAATACTGAACCGATTTAAAAAAATCTTTTGTGGTAGGAAGCTACACTTTTCCGAGTGTCATAGGCTATATTAGATTTACAAAAAATTTGGGATCCTTACTTACAACTCAAATAATGTAACGCAAGGTGCAATATTTTTTCCGTTGTTTACATATTTTGACAGGTGGTTTGTTGTTGTTGTTGTTTGTTTTTTTTATTCGCCCATTCTGGGCAGCCAAAGAACATAGTCTATAGAGCCAAGTCTTTAGAAGTATCTATATTCTAGATAGAAATCGCTTTTAGCGATAAGGTCGCCCGTTGTATGCAAATTCAAATGTTCTATTTACTTCTTTTGTATCTTACTTTGTGTGCAATAAAGTGTTTTTTACTTTTTATATTCTATAGCGTAACGAAGTAAGCCGGGATAGCTTGTATTTCATTAATTGGTTATATAAAAAAAAAGTATGAGAAAAACACTAGATGAAAAAAAGTGAGTTACTTTTTACGCATCCTTATTATTGAGGCAGCACTAAATTAACGTCCCTTAAAAAGTTTGTTATTCTGTGCCTACTCAATCTAGCCCTAGCTGATCTTAAGGGCTTACGCGGTGCGATACTAGCGCCACCTCGATAAATAATTAATATCTTCTAAACCATGGCCAAAATCAAAATATGCGTCTTTGACTTCCTAGATAATCTTTCTTAAAAATTTTAAGGCTCTGTTGTGTAGCTTTTAGGATAATGATCTTAGAAATATTATTTTATGAAACTAAAGTAGCCACTTTAGGTAACAAACGGTTTATTTCTTAGATTTTGAACCTGAAAGATATAATAATAATTAGGCCACAATTTTCAAAAGTATTCTACCATTATGTGGCCTTCTAATAACTTTTAATAGGGTGTATACTCACACAGCCACATATAGTAAAGGTGTCGCACAATCCTCTGGAACTCTAGCGGTATATCAACATTGATGTCCTGGTAGAAGCAGGGCTGTACGGGGCAGAACGTCGGTAGCGGAGGCCAGTTGTTCCGCCGGCCCGCGCTGCCGGCGCGTAGTTCCGCTTCGCGTCTTGCTAGCTCCTCTGCCATTCGCTCTAGTTCCTCTTGCCTTCTCTGTGGAATAGTTTATTATATTATTATACTACGTGACCTGGCCAACTTCGTGACGCCCTTACAATACGTCCTACCGTACATAATATCGTTTTAAATAATATAGAAAGAAATAAAGAAAGAATATACATTTATTACAACTGCATGCTATTAGTACTTTATCCTTATAAATTAAAGCCTCTGTGCGAAGTGTAAGTAATTGAACTGTGAAGTCACATAAAATTTCATCAGTAGTTTATGCATGAATTTATGATGTATGTTAGTTTGCTTATTAGATTCCGCAAGGCCTATTAAGGTTTTATTTATTATCATTCACAGGTTTTTATGTATAAAAATAACTTACTCATTGCATAGTTGACATTATGTATGTTAAAAAACATTAAAAGTTATGATAACAGAAACAAAACAAATGCTTTATAAAAATAAAAGATAAGAAAAGCTGTCTGATAATAAACTTCAGAGTTTCAAATAACATAATCATATCTCTTGAGATATTAACTTATACATACCTACCTACTATGCAAACAATAAATAGATACTGCTTTATAAAGTTTAATACTATTTAAATAAAAATTCATGTGTTTTTGGGTTATCATTAATTACCTTCAGCTCCTGGAGTGCAAAAATAAAGAAGTGCATGTTAATTAAAATTATTAAAATTGTTTTTGCAAATTTTGAACACATTAATTATTACAAAGTACAAATCTTCAGAAAAATAAAACAAATTTATTATTAAAAAAATTAATAATGTACATAAAAGGTACCTGAAAATCAGCAGTTGTGAAGTTATTTGGCGGGGCATTAGCTGGCTGTTGGCCCGTAGGTAGGGGCGGTGATACAGCTTGCATGATCGCTGGCTGAGAGGGCTGTTGTGATGGCTGAAATATTATGAATATAACTATAAAAACTATGGCCCAGTTCCATTTTAACTTGGCAGAATTTACAAAATTACAATGAGCGATACACATCAGAAACAGTAGCATGTGTAGGTAAAAAAGTGGGCGTAAGTGAATCACAATGTTTCTTGAAGTAGGTAGGTACATAGGTAGGTATGTAACATAAAAGAATGGAAGAATTATAACTCCAAAATTAAGATTAAAATGCTTAAATAACTAAATTAATTATCCAGCCACCGGCTGTTGCACAACGTATGTAAATAAAAACAGTTATAGATCGTTGACATTCATGCTAGACTATAGTGAGTATTAGAGACATGTACCGTGGGTTGATTCGCTTTTGGTTGTCCATCAAAGGGATTATAGTCGTCCAGGCCTTGTGTAGCATTATTTGTACTCCTTGCGACTTGCTGGACAGAGGGATCTTGAAAACCTGGAATCTCAGCAAAGGGGTTGTCAATGGCGGGGTCACTAAATGGGTTGTCCTCGACGAACGACATGATTTCTTAGTTACAAAATCTTCGAGATAAAAAAACAAGTGTTTTCAAACACAGAAAAGAGTTTTGTCCACTTCCTATTGACTATTTATTACCAGAATTAAGGAAACTAGAAAACCGATTAACATCAATCTATGATGACGAAAATTTATTGACATGACAACCACAGATTAAATATAACCCACATGACAGCAGCTTTTTTTTTTATTCCGTGGGTGTTGCCAGCTATTTCAGCACAATATGTTTTTATTTCGCCTATTTTAACAAATGAACACAGTCCATACATCCCTATATTTTATCTGTCTGTCTCTCTGTAGTATTTTATTTTCTAAATATGTTCCTATCCTTAGCTAACTCATTGAAATTTATGCAGGAGTGATCTCACATTTATTCTCTTTCCTCTACTACCTAACTACGTCTCTAGCACGACATAAGTTAAATCTTAGCATAGCATCACTACACTAGCAACACGAACACAACAAACAAATCCAAACGGTACATACCATTTTGCCGTAAAATTTAATTATATACCCTAAGAATTATGTAGTCAAAGAAAGGAAACCCAGATGACGGCACATGTATGTAGTAGGGCTTCCTTTGCTTCCATGCTTCCATGGCATATATTATAGCATAGCACCACACTTTATTAAAGTTTAAACTATATGTACATACCATACTTATTAAGTTATGGATTCTAGTGAATCCAAAATAAGTTTATGTAAGTAGTTTAAATTCCATTCCTCTCTCTCCTCTTTACTCCATCTCCCTCTCCACTACACTCAACCGCCAGCGCCTACATCACCACACCATATATTCCTCATGATATTATCGCCTCTATAGGCATGTACAGTGGTGGTCTAGGACGGCGTAACACTTTTGTCTATGATCTCGTGCGCCTTCCTAGAGTATAATACCAAACAACAAGAGCTATTTGGCAATACAGAAAAAAACTGAAGTTTTACGCCGTCCTAGACTGCCACTGTACAGTGTATGTATTGGCATTAACTTAAAATCAGTGCTGATTCAACCAATACTGAGTTAGTGCCATTTTACAGCAACTGCGAGACTGCGACACACCATACAAAACTGATTATGATTTGTTGGTTATTTTGTTTATTATTCTTAGTATTTGGTTTGATTTTTTTTTGTGTTCCATTTGATTGTACGGTAAGTACATACATACGTGTCGACGTTGTCTATACCAATATTATAAAGAGGAAAGATTTGTTTGTTTGTTTGTTTGTTTGTTTGTAACGAATAGGCTCTGGAAATACTGAACCGATTTGAAAAATTCTTTCACTGGTAGGAAGCTACATTAACCCCGAGTGTCATAGGCTATATTAGATTTCCAAAAAAATTAGGGATCCTTACCTAAACTCAAATAATGTAACCCAAGGTGCAATATTTTTTCCGTTGTTTACACATTTTGACAAGTGGTTTGTTGTTGTTGTTTGTTTTTAATCAAGCCTATTCTGGGCAGGCAAAAGAACATAGTCTATAGAGCCAAGGCTTTTATAGTATCTTATATTCTATGGCGTAACGAAGTAAGCCGGGAAAGCTCATTGTAAATAAATGTATCTTTCTTTCTTTCTATCTTTCTTTCTTTACAGTGCATACTTACATTAATACACCACACACACCACCACTACTACCACCATTTTACTTAGCAACATTATTAAGTGAAGGGTTTTCTCAGTTGGCAACCACCGTGCAAGAAGTGTCAGTTTGCGGACAGTTTCTGTCAAAGTAGGCAGGCAGCTGTTTACGTTTTGTAATAATATTTTGCGATAGTTTTTGCTAAACTTTTGTTACAACCGTATTGTTTTGTATGCTTTATCTCCGCTCGGACGTTCATCTAGTGGAAATTGTATTGTGTTCTTTTCTCCTGAACGTTTTAACGTGCCATGTCAGAAGTCAAGAGGTGATAACAAGTGATTTTGTAAACTGTGTGTGATAGTTTTAATTATTGTTTGGGATTTGGAGCTATAAACAATCGGTGAGTATCCTGTACTACACGTACTAGCTTTCTACTGGGGCTGAACGATTTCTACAGTGCCGTACCTGAGTTTTTATTACCTTAATATTGTTAGGTTATGGGCATATTCTGCTGATTCTCTACGGGGCCAGGTCGTACTAGGCTTGCGTAACGTTGAGGTAACGAGTATTATGTTGTTCGTGAGGCAGTAGCATAGTTTTGGGGAACGTGTTTCACCAGTTTGCGCGTGCGCCGATTACGAAGCACGTCTGGCTGGCTGGAGGCCGACAGACGCCGCTTGGCGAAAGTTGTTTGCTCTTGGTATTGAGGAAGTATTCAATACATACATACCTACTTGAATTACTTGTTGCAGAACTCGCATACCATACCACACTGAGCCATACCACCTTACCACCACCTTCCCAAAGAATATCCTTTAGAGCTGTGTCATCTGAATAAATTTCTAACAAGATTCAAAACAGAACAGTGTAGAAAAAAGAAAGAAGCTTTGGAGAATGTTTAGTTTGAATTTTATTTATGTAATGTACCCATAATTCCATACATTACATACACAGGTGCAGTGAGCCGAGGAGCATTTAAGTATCTTAAATCATTCAATATTCTTAAAAAACATATCTTTGTTATCAATAACATGATCCACTAGAAATAAGGCTAAAATATCAACCATTGTACTATTGTCCATTGTTTACTATTTAGCCATGCAGCTGCGCTATTTATAATTGAGTTTATCAATTCAATAGACAAAAGCAACTGGCATGTGGCTGCTAACTAAGTCATTACCACAACACACTTTAGTGTCGTTGATTAGCTGTTGTAATACCTAGGTTAAAGGTTATCACAACAATGGTTAATACTGTTAACTATCAATGAATTATCAGGAGGGAAAACATCAAGCTATATTGTTTTAATTTAACAATCTACTTTGGAATTTAAGTTTTATTTTTTAAGTATTTTTTTTTGAAAGCTTTTGTGGCCTGTGTTAAAGCAGTAAATGGAAATCTGTTAAGAATCCATCTCACAATTAATGTAATGGATTGTTGATATATCCTAAAAATATCATATTTAGTGATGCTTTTACAATTAAAGAGAGATTTTGCAATTAATTTGCTAGATAGACTGACTGTGTTTCTATTAATGTTTGATTCGGATTGCTAAAATTCATTTTAAACTTTACTTAATCTGGTCCAATAAAGCTTGGATCTTGGATGCCAATAGCTCAGCTAGGCCGCCACAGTAAACAAATGGGTCATTTTCATTTACAAATGTAAGAGTGTGACTGATTATTTTCTATGATTTTTTATACTGAATTATTTTATTTTATTTATTCACATACTTCTAAAATGTTATATCTACGCGTGCATGCATGTTTGATACAATGAAGGCCCTAAAATAAATTAATTTTAATTTAAAAATACCCTCGAAAATCACGTTACGTGGCTGTGACCAACCCAGTTTTAGAGGTTTGAGCTTCTGCATCATAAATAAAATGGTTTCCTATACAGGTTTAGTTGAAAGGCACACTTTCTTGTATGCATGATCAATATTTTAACGTGATTATTGCGTATTAAATCCATTTCTAATTTATGATATAGACTGGAGAACTTTGTGATCAGTTTTTGGCGTCACTTACGTGTGCACATTTGTAACTAATAAATAATATAGTAATTTTTGGATTCTGAGTACTGGCAGCACTACAAGTTTTTTAAACGTATGCCATTTTCTATCTCAGCTATTTTTCTGAAGTGAGCATCTAAGCGGTAAGTAAAAAATATTTTTATTTATTTTCTATTTCAAGTTTGGCGAGCATGATGCATCATTTACGTGCTGAAGGTCATTCACTTACTAAGCGTCAATGGAGCTTGCTATAAATATAAATTTTTGGCGCTTTTGTTAAATATATTGTAAAACAAAGCTGTGCCTGGCAGGTTAAGTTTTTGGTTATGTTTTTGATGACACGTTACTCAAACATCCATTACGTGGACATCCACTACGTGGATTTTTGTGCCCACGTAAATGACAATCAAGACACGTAGGTGATCATTTATTAAAATGTTTAATTGTTTTATGATAAATCATGAATAAAGTAAAGAAAACTGCCGAAGAACGCAAGAAAAAAAAAGAAAGAAGCTGAAAAAATAAGGCGGAAAAGAATAAAAGCAGATCCAGTTAAATATGAGGTGCATAAAGCCAAAGAAAGAGAGCGTCAAAGAAAAAGGAAACAAGACAAGAAAAGTTTGAGTATTAATTAATTTACATCTCGAGAACAAAGACTCCGACGAAAAAAGAGGCAAGAACGTGCCAAAGTGTACCGAGAGGAGAAAAAGAAACGGGCTTTTCTTCAACAAAGATTCCGAGAAGATACTCTACCGACTGTTTTTTTTTTCTTGTGTTCTAATCTGCGATCGGTCGTAAGACCATAAGCGGATCTGTTGCATGTTAAATGGCTTGTGGAGGGAAGTGTTCAGTGCCACTTCTACCCCTTCAAAGGACACCCTTTCTCTTTAGTCACCGCACGGTGCGCGAAGTGTGAAGTAGTTGAGTTGCGAGAGCGGTGAGTTAAGCGTTCAGCATATATTTTCTTCATCTGCTATGGATTTCAGCATACCTTGTAAACCAGGGGCCATTGACAATTGTCCTCAGTATGTTGTTTTTGACCCTCTGGAGGCAGAGGATGTTGTTGTTGCAGGCTGTTCCCCATAGCTGTGCACCATAAGTCCATATGGGTTTAAGAATACTTTTATAGATAAGTAATTTGTTACCTCCACCGACTGATGACGAAATTTTAAGAAATGTCGACATACCTGATCATAAAAGACCAGAATCAAGATCTAGTTCACATAGTTCTTCTTCAGTTTCAACGGATGACAGCAGACAAAAAAGACAGGACAGAAGATAGCATAAAGAAAAATAACTATAAAAGATATCATAATCCGAAAACAAAAAAGCCTTAGAAAATATGAAGAAAAAGCTGCATGTAACAAAGGTGCAATTGAAACGCCTAAACCAAACTACAAAAACTATTCTAACTATACTTAAACTATACAAAAGCAAGTCCCATCAAAACTCAACGCGCGGCAGAAAATAATGTTGCAGGAGCACCAAAAAAGAAAAATTAGCATCCAGTATTTTACATTGAAACATTTGCTCAATAAATCTTTCAACCATAAAACACATACTTTTCTTCAACATTAGTTAGAAAAACTCACTTACATGCATCAAAATCATTAACGTGTCACATGAAAATCATTTACGTGGTGACCTGTCAATTACGTGGATCAAATAAATTTTCAAATCGTTTTTTCTAGCATACCTGAAAGTTTCAAGCTCAGCCACACATACAAGCAGGCTTCTATTTTGACTTTCTATCGAATAAAAAATCTTTTTTTTTTTTTTATTATTGAGTACCTGAAACACTTGAAATGAAAATGACCCAAATAATGAACATAGGTTACAATGCCAGGGTTAAGTTAACTGTTAAGAAAACAGGTACTTTTTTCTTGAGTTTAAGTTTCCCATCATTTGACAATAGTTCAATTTCTGTATTGAATCAGTTCTCACATTATAATCTAATAGTTATTATCTGAACCCATTATAAATAGACAATAACTAAGTGTGCTTTTAATTATTTAATATCTGTCACTGTGGAAGAGGGTGTTTTCTAACACAGGTATTTTATACTTAACAGGTATTTTATACTTAACAGGAGACCCCATGTCATATTAAGGCTATGTGAACTTGGCACCCGAGATTGAGAAATTTTGTTATTATACCTTTATTCCCATAGATAAACGTTTGTAGTTGATTGTAGTAAATTTTTTTTTTTTTGTAGTTGGACAGAAAAAAAATTATAGCACTTTGAAAAAATCGCGTCCCCCCGATTTACGGAAACTCAAATTTTGTCTTCGATTCAAGAAAAGAATCGTTAGTAGTTGATTGTAGTGAAAATCATTTCGTTTGTAGTTGAAAAAAAAATTTTTTTTTGTGAACTTGGCACCCGACAATCTTTTTTTTTTATTTTTTTTTCGATTCTAATACCTTATAGGACGTAGTTGATTGTAGTGATTTTCTTTTCGTTTGTAGTATCTTAAAAAAAATTAAAAAAAAAGTTTTTCGTTTGAAGTAAAGTAAATTTTGTTGGTAGTGACGTTCAATTCGTTTGTAGTAACTTATTCTCGTTTGTAGTGAGCTTTAAATCGTTTGTAGTAACTTATTTTCGTTTGTAGTGAGCTTTAAATCGTTTGTAGTAACTTATTTTCTTTTGTAGTGAGGAAAAATTCGTTTGTAGTAACTTATTTTCGTTTGTAGTGAGCTTTAAATCGTTTGTAGTAACTTATTTTCGTTTGTCGTGAGGTAAAATTCGTTTGTAGTGAGCTTTAAATCGTTTGTAGTAACTTATTTTCGTTTGTAGTGAGGTTAAATTCGTTTGTAGTAACTTATTTTCGTTTGTAGTGAGCTTTAAATCGTTTGTAGTAACTTATTTTCTTTTGTAGTGAGAAAAAATTCGTTTGTAGTAACTTATTTTCGTTTGTAGTGAGCTTTAAATCGTTTGTAGTAACTTATTTTCGTTTGTAGTGAGGTAAAATTCGTTTGTAGTAACTTATTTTCGTTTGTAGTGAGCTTTAAATCGTTTGTAGTTACTTACTTTCGTTTGTAGTGAAGATAATTTCGTTTGTAGTAACTGATTTTCGTTTGTAGTGACGTTTAATTCGTTTGTAGTAACTTATATTCGTTTGTAGTGAGCTTTAAATCGTTTGTAGTAACTTATTTTCTTTTGTAGTGAGGAAAAATTCGTTTGTAGTAACTTATTTTCGTTTGTAGTGAGCTTTAAATCGTTTGTAGTAACTTATTTTCGTTTGTAGTGAGGTAAAATTCGTTTGTAGTGAGCTTTAAATCGTTTGTAGTAACTTATTTTCGTTTGGAGTGAGGTTAAATTCGTTTGTAGTAACTTATTTTCGTTTGTAGTGAGCTTTAAATCGTTTGTTGTAACTTAATTTCGTTTGTAGTGAGGTTAAATTCGTTTGTAGTAACTTATTTTCGTTTGTAGTGAGCTTTAAATCGTTTGTAGTTACTTATTTTCGTTTGCAGTGAAGATAATTTCGTTTGTAGTAACTGATTTTCGTTTGTAGTGACATTTAATTCGTTTGTAGTAACTGATTTTCGTTTGTAGTGACGTTAATTTCGTTTGTAGTTACCTATTTTCGTTTGTAGTGAGCTTTAAATCGTTTGTAGTGAGGTTAAATTCGTTTGTAGTAACTTATTTTCGTTTGTAGTGAGCTTTAAATCGTTTGTAGTTACTTACTTTCGTTTGTAGTGAAGATAATTTCGTTTGTAGTAACTGATTTTCGTTTGTAGTGACGTTAAATTCGTTTGTAGTAACTTATTTTCGTTTGTAGTGAGCTTTAAATCGTTTGTAGTTACTAACTTTCGTTTGTAGTGAAAACAATTTCGTTTGTAGTAACTGATTTTCGTTTGTAGTGACGTTTAATTCGTTTGTAGTAACTGATTTTCGTTTGTAGTGACGTTAATTTCGTTTGTAGTTACCTACTTTCGTTTGTAGTGAGCTTTAAATCGTTTGTAGTTACTAACTTTCGTTTGTAGTGAAGACAATTTCGTTTGTAGTGAAGACAATTTCGTTTGTAGTAACTGATTTTCGTTTGTAGTGACGTTTAATTCGTTTGTAGTAACTGATTTTCGTTTGTAGTGAGCTTTAAATCGTTTGTAGTAACTTAATTTCGTTTGTAGTGAGGTTAAATTCGTTTGAAGTAACTTATTTTCGTTTGTAGTGAGCTTTAAATCGTTTGTAGTTACTAACTTTCGTTTGTAGTGAAGACAATTTCGTTTGTAGTAACTGATTTTCGTTTGTAGTGACGTTTAATTCGTTTATAGTAACTGATTTTCGTTTGTAGTGACGTTAATTTCGTTTGTAGTTACCTATTTTCGTTTGTAGTGAGCTTTAAATCGTTTGTAGTAACTTAATTTCGTTTGTAGTGAGGTTAATTTCGTTTGTAGTAACTTATTTTCGTTTGTAGTGAGCTTTAAATCGTTTGTAGTTACTTACTTTCGTTTGTAGTGAAGATAATTTCGTTTGTAGTAACTGATTTTCGTTTGTAGTGAGCTTTAAATCGTTTGTAGTAACTTACTTTCGTTTGTAGTGAGGTTAAATTCGTTTGTAGTAACTTATTTTCGTTTGTAGTGACGTTAAATTCGTTTGTAGTAACTTACTTTCGTTTGTAGTGACGTTAATTTCGTTTGTAGTTACCTATTTTCGTTTGTAGTGAGCTTTAAATCGTTTATAGTAACTTACTTTCGTTTGTAGTGAGGTTAAATTCGTTTGTAGTAACTTATTTTCGTTTGTAGTGAGCTTTAAATTTGTTTGTAGTAACTTATTTTCGTTTGTAGTGACGTTAAATACGTTTGTAGTAACTTTTTCTCGTTTGTAGTGAGGTTAAATTCTTTTGGAGTAACTTATTTTCGTTTGTAGTGAGCTTTAAATCGTTTTTAGTAGTAAGTAGTAAAAATCAGTTACTACAAGCTAAGATATCTTCACTACAAACGAAAGTAAGTAACTACAAACGATTTAAAGCTCACTACAAACAAAAATAAGTTACTAAAAACGAATTTAACCTCACTACAAACGA
Source organism: Euspilapteryx auroguttella (assembly GCA_951802225.1). NCBI lineage: Eukaryota > Metazoa > Arthropoda > Insecta > Lepidoptera > Gracillariidae > Euspilapteryx > Euspilapteryx auroguttella. Next base: position 3,009,239 of record OX637657.1, on the reverse strand, counting down.
AAATAAGTTACTACAAACGATTTAAAGCTCACTACAAACGAAAATAAGTTACTACAAACGAATTTAACGTCACTACAAACGAAAATAAGTTACTACAAACGATATAAAGCTCACTACAAACGAAAATAAGTTACTACAAACGAATTTAACCTCATAACAAACGAAAGTAAGTTACTACAAACGATTTAAAGCTCACTAAAAACGAAAATAGGTAACTACAAACGAAATCAACGTCACTACAAACGAAAGTAAGTTACTACAAACGAAAGTAAGTTACTACAAACGATTTAAAGCTAACTACAAACGAAAATAAGTTACTACAAATGAAATTAACGTCACTACAAACGTAAATAAGTTACTACAAACGATTTAAAGCTCACTACAAACGAGAATAAGTTACTACAAACGAATTGAACGTCACTACAAACAAAATTTACTTTACTTCAAACGAAAAACTTTTTTTTTATTTTTTTTAAGATACTACAAACGAAAAGAAAATCACTACAATCAACTACGTCCTATAAGGTATTAGAATCGAAAAAAAAAATAAAAAAAAAAGATTGTCGGGTGCCAAGTTCACAAAAAAAATTTTTTTTTTTCAACTACAAACGAAATGATTTTCACTACAATCAACTACTAACGATTCTTTTCTTGAATCGAAGACAAAATTTGAGTTTCCGTAAATCGGGGGGACGCGATTTTTTCAAAGTGCTATAATTTTTTTTCTGTCCAACTACAAAAAAAAAAAAATTTACTACAATCAACTACAAACGTTTATCTATGGGAATAAAGGTATAATAACAAAATTTCTCAATCTCGGGTGCCAAGTTCACACAGCCTCATATTAACTAAGTTAAGAAAGCTTAATAAAGATATATTATTATTATTATTAATTATTACTCTGCCTTGATGATGGTGAGGTGATAAGCTTGATATAGGAATGTGAATAGAATTTCTGTAAATGTAACTTGTTAAAGAGTACTCTTTGCCCTGTGTCATTTATAATTATGGAACATTAAATTGCTGTTCAGTTTCCCTTCTCACCTTATGCGGAATTGTAAATTAAAATGTTTGTCTTTAGAAAGTAATTAATTGTATTATACATGTTTCGGTTATTTAATTCATTAAAATATGCTGTATATTTTCTATATGGGCTGTCACGATGTCACGATAATTAATTATATCTTCTAAACCATGGCCGAAATAAAAAATATGCTTCTTTGACTCCCTAGATATTCTTGCTTAGAATTTTTAAGGCCCTATTGTGTAGCTTTGAGGTTCAAAAACTAAAGAATAAACCGTTTGATGCCTCAAGCGGCCACTTTAGTTTCATAAAAGAATATTTTTAAAATTATTATAGCTACGAACAGGGAGGCGAAGGGGTAGCAGAGTAAAAACACGTCCGGTACGAAGTAGTTATTTATTCGACTGAATTACATGGCGCGAGGCGCAACCTACGCACTGTCACATTCTACCCTACTATCCTAATCTACAACACAAATCAATATCCTAAAAGCTTCACAACAGAGCCTTAAAAATTCTAAGCAAGATTATATAGGGAGTCAAAAATATAATTATTTACCGAAGTGGCGCTAGTATCGCTCCCGTTCGCCTTTTAATAAAAACCAAGTAGTGAATCGGAAACACAGATCGTTTTAATCAAATAAAATAAAAGTCAATAAAAATAAAAAAATATTGTAAGTAAATCGTAAATTTTGTAATTCCTTAAAGGTTGTCAAAACTTAATAACGTAACATATCCTGTAAAGTTGATTCTGTAAAGAGAAGCATGTGAAAACCAATAAAAGTAGAATTTGCACTGAGTTACTGGCAATCTCAAGAGTGGCACGTTAAATTTTAATTATAATAATTTTGCGTCACAGTCAACTTTGTATGACTAACTTCGATTTACTGTGTCTAAAACGTGTCAAACTTTAAATGATTATAACTCGTGTAGTAAATTTTTAACGCAATCTGGTGCTACGCATTTCTTTACGTAATAAAAAGTTACCATGAACACGGTCACGTATTTTATTTACTTGACGCACAAAAAAATAGTATAACTTGAACTTTAATTTGCTAATTGAAATAAACAAGGCATTCAGATTTATTGATTCGATTCCAATAATTATTAAAATTCTAGTTTTGTTAATCTTAATATTCGGTCGTCGTCATAGACAACTACATAACAATACAATACAATTCGTTGTGGTTGTGGATTAAGTGGAGTTAGTTTTTTGTTTGCAATATGATACAAATTGAGAAAATAAAATGCTTTTAAGTTATCGAACGAAATGATCGCAGCTGCTAATTAATGACATGTAAAGTAAATAGGAAAACACAGAACTTATTTACGGAGAAAAATGCGCACAATTTGAATTTAAATACCTTAAATTTAACATCACCATTCTAGCTACTAAACTCGGGAGTTATCATTTAACAACAGTCCAGTGGCAGGCCCAACACTTTTACGCGACAAAATTTCTCACAACAACCTTAACACTACATGGCACGATCGGCACGAAGTTTAAAATGCGACAAGGTTTTTGCATTACAAACTTATTGATTTTGTAATATCCGATTAGGCAAAAAAGGAACATAAGACAAAATTATCTTAAGAGGCATAGAACAGCTAAGTGAAATTGAGAATCGAACCCACACATACGTAAAAAGTTCATCAAGGTGATCAATGCCATCTAGCGAAATAACTGAGTATCACGTTCCCGCTATAAATGCTCGCTACATTTCATTGCGACGATATCAAAGTTTCGCCAAAAATTACTTATAGATGGTGCGCTTCATTTATGTAGAGTGATGATAAAAAATTAGACACGGCAATATTCATTTACCCCGAACGAAAATAAATACAGAGAGGGGTGTTATAATTTGAACGTGTTATCTATCTGTCTGTCTGTCTGTGGCATCGTAGAGCCCGAACGGCTGAACTGATTTTCGTTTAGTTTTTAACCCCCGAACGAAATTTCCGAGAGGGGTGTTATAATTTTAACGTGTGTATCTGTCTGTCTGTCTGTCTGTCAGTGTATCTGTCTGTGGCATCGTAGAGCCCAAACGGCTGAACCGATTTTCGTTTACTTTTTTTGTATCATAGATAATTTCAGGCCGAGTGTTCTTAGCCATGTCTGATGAAGATCTGATAAGCCGTTTGAAGATGATCAGCTCTTGAATAATGGGTGAGAGAATCTAACTAGCTTCCTTATGTCCGATCGAGTTGAAATTTGGTACCATGGTACATCTATGATATTGAAAGTATATGTTAAGGTAACCGTGACCTGATCTGCCGTTTGAAGATGATCAGCTCTTGAATAATGGATAAGAGGATCTAACTAGCTTTCTTATGTCCAATCGAGTTGAAATTTGGTACCATGTTACATCTATGATATTGTAAGTATATGGTAAGGTAATCATGACCTGATCTGCCGTTTGAAGATGATCAACTCTTGATTAATGGATGAGAGGATCTAACCACCTTCCATTTGTCCTATCGATTAAAAATTTGGTACGGTGTTACTTTAATAATATTGAAAGTATATGTTAAAGTAACCATGATATGATCTGCCGTTTGAAGATGATCAGCTCTGATATAGTGGATGAGGGGATCTAACCACCTTCCATATGTCCTATCGATTTGAAATTTGGTACCGTGTTTCTTTAATGATATTAAAAGTATATAGTAAGGTAACCATGACCTGATCTGCCGTTTGAAGATAATCAGCTCTCAAATAGTGGATGAGGGGATCTAACTACCTTCCACATGTCCTATCGAATTGAAATTTGGTACCGTGTTACTTCAATGATATTAAAAGTATATGGTAAGGTCACCATGACCTGATCTGCAGTTTGAAGATGATCAGCTCTGAAATAGTTGATAAGGGGATCTAACCACCTTCCATATGTCCTATCTAAGGAATATACTATTTGTTGCCTAAAATGGCCACTTTTATTTTCAAAACCGTATATTACTAAGATCATATCCAGAGCTACACAAGAGAGCCTAAAAAAATCTAAGCAAGATTATCTAGGGCATCATTGACGCATATATTTTATTTCGGCCATGGTTTAGATTTATTTATCGAAAGTGGCGCTAGTATCGCGTCACTACACAACCAGTGTCCCGTTATGGTTAGGTCATATAAGGTAAGATATGGTTTGACAAGTTAAGATATGGTAAGGTAAAGTAATATAGGGTAAGGTAATATAAGATAAGACAAGTAAAGGTAAGGTTAATATAGGGTAAGGTGTTATAAGGTAAGGTGAAAAAAGGTAATGTAAGATAAAGTATGATAAAGTATGATAAGCTAAGGTAGGGTAAGTGAGATAGAAAATTGACAGTTCAGGTAGAAAATTGAAAACAACATATAAATATTTATAAATTATATTTGTAATGATCTATAGGTCTGTGTTTGTATGTATAATATATGGTTCACGTATTTTCATGTTTCTTGAAATTCGAGGGTCCAATAATTCGGGTAATATGCAGTCCATATAGAAGTTAATCAATTTATTTTTTTGTTTTTCCCAAAATTGATCGTCTGTTTCTATTTTGTCAGTTTTTAACATTTCATTTTCATTTGCCCATACCGCAAATAAGCAGAATTTTTCAGAATGATCGGCTTGTGTCTGTTGCACTTGCCTGATGACTTCATTAAGACTTTCGACAGCGCTGATCTGAAATTAGAAACAAGTAACATTGCTCTACGGATAAAATTATAAAATAAGTAACTTTGTAAGCTGTAGCGTATTACTAACTTGTTTATTTAAAGTTTGTTTGTTTTGTTCACTAAGACAAAATGTATTGCTCTGGGTAGCTCCACTGGTAACAATCTGCAAAGAACATGACATGTATACTAATCACATTTCAAAATAATTTACATTGTTCTTTTAATTGTCAAGGGCAATAGGGGAAGATCTATCTAATGCCGTTCGCAATGAAAATAGGGATGAAAATAATTTTTACAAGTGATAAGTATACATCGTGGGTATACATGGTTACTTTTTTATCGTGGAGAAAAATTTAACGCCCGGTAGGCATAGTTATACAGGACTGATTCCTGAATTGACCGTGCTCACTTGAGGTACTTCGAAAGTTTTTGTAAAAAAAACTAAAAACGTTGTGTAGCATCAGGGCAATGACCTACGGAGGCTTAGCTGGTGCCAGACGAGTCAGAGGGTGGAGGGCAACGCGCAGGGGGTGAACAAGGAGTCCATCGGCCTTAAATCAGTTTTTTTATTTTTTGAAATTTTCAAAAAAAAAAAAAAACAAAAGTAAAAAATATATATAATTTATTCGAGTCATATATCATGCAAAGACTTAGTCCTGAAAGTTTCCGCCACGATAAAAAAAATGACCGTGTATAGGTGAATAATTTTGTCTACGCAAGAGGTTCAGCTTTAAACCCGCAATGTATACTTATCACATGTCTAAATGTTTCTCATTTCTATTTTCATTGTGAACGGCAATGGCCTAACTGATCTGTTCATCACTCATTATAGCTTTCGTAACTCTATGGTTTGCGTGAGCTTGCCTCGCAAGCCCGCTAAGCAACTAACAGTCTCACTGTTTTGTGTAATGCAATCTGACACATAAGACAATGACATACAGTATATAATCGAAAAACATAGACAAAATTAAAGAAAGTGTTTATATTTATTTTTTACCGACTTCTAAAAATGAGGTTTACTGTTTGACCTGTGTATGTATGTATGTATGTATGTATGTTGGTCCGCGATTATCTATTATTTTGATGCGGTTTTCAGAAAAGTATTTGTTCCATTCAGGAGATGGTGGAGAAATGTAAAAAGTACATATTTGTCAGATTATTGAAGGCGAGACAAAATAAAAGTAATTATTTTACCCTCTCCCCTAAAAGTAATAATTTTTTAATCTCGGTCTCTTTCTGAAAAAGTAAACACAATTTACCAATCAAGGTGGTAGGAAGGGTTGTTCACCTAATAATCTTGAAGTAAGTGTGAAATTCACTACTAAGGCTTCAAACGCACAGGCGGATTTTTATCCGCGCGGTTGGAAAGGTTGTTATTTCATTTTCAACCTTATTCATAGGCCACGAAGGTACAGGCGAATTTTTAGCCGAGCGGAAATAAAACCGCGACAGCGGATTTTTAACCGCGCGGTTTTTTATCCGCTGGTGCGCACACTTCCATAAGATTCAGTATGTTACATAAAATCCGCGCGGCAAAAAACCGCCTGTGCGTTCGTAGCCTAATTTCACCCCTAACGGCCGCCGCCACCGCCGCCTAGCCGCGCCGCCGCCACCGCCCCGCCGCCGCCGCCGCCGTAAATTTGATGTATGGTATAGGGCATGGGGCCTACCACAGTGGCGCAACGTTTTTCTTGGTAGTATATGGACCTACCTTATTCATTAGTTATTCATTATTATACGTACGCATTGGAAACATCTTCATTATCATTCACATGTCTTTCTTTTTCTGAAAAAAAAATATCAAAAATTAGGTAAGTATACCTACTTACCAAGGTTCCTAAAATAAATATTTTGATTTTAAAAACAGAAAAGAAAATAAAAAAAACTCCTCGACACCGGCTGGATTCGAACTCGGGTCAACCGAATGAAAGACGTAAGCTTATTCATACCGCTAAGGTCACATCTACGAAACGATGCAAAAATAAATATCAGTTTTGTGTTGTAATCTTTCATGTACAATGTACATAAAATAATCAAATGATAACTAGTATAAGATACTTACCTTATCATTTCATTCATATGTTTGACGCACGAATCGTAGGTTTTTCTTTTTGATTTTTTAGTAGTGTCTTTCTTTTTATTACCCATTATTAAATGTTATTCCGATACTATTTACAAAAACACTCGCACAAATATACTATTTACACTAAACTAATTTGAATACTAGGTTTATATTACAAAAAAAAACAAAAAGGTATTATTTACAAACACTATTTTTATTAAAGTCAGCGGTAATATTTACGCGCGCGCGACGGAACAGCGACGGAAAAGAAAGCGACACGTCCGATTAGCATGAGGCCGTGGCCGGTACTACATGTACACGGTTCTCACGCACACTTGCGTAGGGAGCCGTGTAGAACTTTCGTTGTAGATAGAAAAAAAATCATTTTAGAAATATAACTAAGCGGATTAAAAAAAACAAACAGCAATTCCAAAGATTTTTTGTTGCTTGTAAACATATAAAAAAACTAAAATGAACGGATGTATTTTAGTACGGTAAAAATGCAATCAAAGTTTTTTTTAGAGGTTGTTTCGTGATTTTTTTTTATCGAATCAAAATTTGATTTTAAAATTTTTAAAACAGTAATTCCCTAGCATATATCCTGAAGAATAAGATATATTTTTTCCACCATGTGAAATTAAATAGATCATAGGTTTGTACGCATCCGAAATTTCCAGTTTAGCTGTGCTATAGCTCTTAAAGCATACTGGTAGGACTTTTGTCGCGGTCTCGTGCTAGCTAGGCTGGTTGGTATGCGTAATGTTAATCCAACAAGATAAAGTGGTCATCTGTGTAGGTCTATGGCGGTCACTCTCTCTACTCGGGCTCTAAGGGCAATGAGACGTCTCGAATACGTTATTCTGTTCAAAAGGGTAGCTGCCTTGTAACAGCTATGTAGCTTTAAAAATAATACCATCTATAGAAAATAGCACGAACAAACGTGTAAACAGGATTATTTAAACTAAAACTGCAGAGGCAGAAATTACATTTGGCAAAATTTTAATATTTTTATTATGTTCCTTGTAACAATCCGTACTAATATTATAAAAGCGAATTATCGCTTATAACATATAATATTTATATTAATAACACAGTCACAGCTAAACTACTGAGATTGAGAAAAGAAATATAATTGTGGTTTGAATTGAAATTACGCTAAAAAAGACGCGGGGCGGTCGGTCACTAGTAATAATGGAAGATATGTGTAACCTACCTTTTGTTTGGGACCAGTTGGTTTATGTTTTAAGATTTATTTTTTAAATAATTTGTAGAGCTTGACGTTATCGGCTAACTCAAATATTAGTTTTCAGTGTTCTTGACCTTAACGCGCTACAATTCCGCAAATGTTTAATATACAGGGTATGTACTGAGTTCTATGGTTTGGAATTAACGTAAAGAACCGCGAACTTTCCGGGCCACTGCCCCTGGTATAGCTTAACTTTGTAGATAAAAGAGTCTGGGAATGAGTGTCGTAGAGAGAGAGATTACTCATTGAGCACACTAGATTTATATTGAATTCCTTTAACGATGAAACTGTCTGGGTGTCTTAGATCTTGTCGTTAAAATTTTTCGTTTGTTTTGTTTGCGGATTTTTATGGTTAGATTCAGAGATAGCCGTTAATTTTAAGTTCACAAAACCTAACCCGTTTATTATAGAGTAATCATTGAAGTACTCTTACTTTTTAAGTGCTGTACTAAAAACATGAAATGGAAACGAAAGTTAGTAAGTATTGTTACGTGTTTGTACCTTCTAAATTCATACCCATTACTTATTTTTAAAGCTTCGTCCTTATGAGTAAGAGGTTACATTAAATTTGATTTATTTTACTAACATTTATTTTTATTGCAATAATAACGCATCACAATTGAGCCCCTAATTTTTTTTACTTTACTTTTTTACTTTAATTAGGTGGAGTGGATAGAACGTTATGATCTGAAAGTGGAACAGTATTAGAGTGCCCGAAACACTACTACAACCTTGTAGTTATACAAAATACACAAAGACCGATGAAACAGGCATCGATATACATCAATAACAACGTTTGCCCCGCCGGGAATCGAACCCGCAACTCCGAAATCACAGTCAATTTCACTGCGATCTGAACCACGGAGAGATGATCAATATTACTTTGGTTTAGATTTACTGATTTATGTCCTTGGATGTTCTAAACTACTGATAGGTACTTTAGATTCTTTATTTCTAGGTACCTAACTTAATGAAGAACTTATTGTATTAGGTAGTTAATTTACATACCTAACATTTAATACAATAGTTTATAGAAAAAAAATCATGGATTTCTATCACAACAAGGAACATATAAAAACGTTATGTTTTATTTTATCAACCAACCTTATCGTGTATGTCTCACCCACTGATCTGGGCAATGCTTACGTTTCCCCCTGTGAACGAAATAAAATGTGAATTTATAAGTATAAATGTTTTAATAACTTACTTTAACATTGATAAAAAACTTAAAAAGTGTTTTAGTAACCGGTCTGAAAGGCGGACATAAGCCAGCGATAGTGAATGTTTGGCCTTACCACCATTTACGATTGCCACAGTATTTCATACGCTCAAGGTATCCGAGATCCTTTTTAATTCTATAGTATAGTAATTTAGTAAAATATTCATGCATTCGAGGCTTAATCGCAGATTAAGCCTCAAGTTAATGTTGCAATAGGAAATTTATCTGTGTTACAAACAAAACTCAACATTAGACTCATTTCGCACCTTTCACTTGATAATATAAATTATGCATATGCATAGGTATCTTTTATATTTAGCTTATTTAGTTGTTTAATTGAAATTAATATGGTTTATTCAAATTGCTCTTCTGTTTAAAAATACAATAAAGAAGCAGTAGGTAACGGACAAATGCAAGAAAACCTGTCAGTGTAAAATACGGATCGTGACAATTCAGACCTTCAAGGATGTTACCTGCTTGTTACTTGTTAACAATTACAGATTTAATTAAAGTTTGTAACGTGTAGCGTTGAGTTGTGGAAATTAAAATAATACATCCTGTGATACTTGTTGTGTTCAACCACTTTAATGATGAGGCCGCTAATTGCATTTGAAAGTATGTTTTCTAGAGTTTTGTTCAAAGTTTAATGTTGGATGAATTCTCTCTTATTCTCAATAAACTAGTAAAGGGATCTAAAAAAATTAGCCGTCTGTCATAGAACATTAGTTATTTTGATAGTGAATGGAGCCCATTCCTTGGAAAGGCGTGCGAGGGGACAACTCATGTGGATGTCCCACTTCTGGGCAACGGACTTCCTCACTTTCCATTCTTCGCATAGGTACCTATTTTGCGCGATCTGCCACCAGTTTATATGTTAAGGGGCGAAACGGTGCGATACTAGCGCCACTTCGATAAATAATTAATATCTTCTAAAGCATGGATGGCTGAAATAAAAAATATGCGTCTTTGACTCCTAGATAATCTTGCTAAGAATTTTGAAGGCTCTGTTGTGTAGCTTTTAGGATAATGGTCTTAGAAATATTCTTTTAAGAAACTAAAGTGGCCACTTTAGACAACAAACGATTTTTTTCTTAGATTTGGAACCTGAAAGCTAAACAACAGGGCCTTAAAAATTTTAAGCAAGATTATCTGGGAGTCAAAGACGCAATATTTTTTACTTCGGCCAGGTTTAGAAGATATAAAATATTTATCGGGAGTGGCGCTAGTTTTTCACCGTGTAAGCCCGTAACGTCCAATCTTTCATAAATACATAGTTTATAAAAAAATGTATGATCATCTCATCGATTTAATAAGGATACCTATTTTGAAGCTATAAATTTCTCTATTACCTCTAAAGATCTCATTACGTAACTTCTATACTTTCCACCCATACTAAACTCTACCCTGTCTAGGCAAGTTTATAAACTTTATAACGATGTTCAATTAGTTTTGGTTATTAATTAGTGGCAGATTAATTTCGTGTTCTATTATCATAACGGTGGAGGCAAGTTAATTATGACGCGTTAGGTAATTGAGTTGCTAAAAGTAATTCTCTTCTATGATACCACGATTCAATTAAATACCTACGCCCCGGCCCGTTTAGATGTAAAGTGCCTTATTAGATTAGTAGAAAAACGAAATAAATAAAAAAAAATGCTAACTGTAAAAACACAATCCAGGGGCTTTTCTAGATGATGCGATTAATAGTCTTTAGCTTATCATCTCCATTCATTTCCTGCCTGCGTAATTAGGCCGCATTTAGAGAGGTACTCCTTTCGTTCATATTAGCTATTTTTGTATTTAGTTTTTCTTTTCAACAAAAGTTATTAAATTTGCACCGCTTACTTAGAGCCTAGATTCATTTTGAACAGTCGCGTTAAGCTTTTCCTTCTCCTTTTTAATGTGTTACTAGCTGAACCGGGGAACTTCGTGTCTCCTAACAAGTTTTACATATTTACTCAGCGATTTAAGCTTCCCTGTACTACGACAAACATTTCAAACCAAAATCAGCTAAAGCTACCAAGCCGTTGTCGAATTTTAGCGAATCAAACGAACATGAATAAATTTTTAAATAAAGAAAATAGAAGATAGAAATAATAAATTTCTTTCGCTGCATGCCAATCCGTACTAAGTTGTCAAGCCGCAGAGGTATTTAGTGTTAATCAGTAACACACGTAGTACACGTACCAGCATGGAGCTCCAGACCTGTTATTACATCGCGCCGCGGTGTTTATTACGTGCCCGTGGTGTGGAGTTTTCGTTGCACGCTATATAATGCTGGCTTCAACATACTATCCGTTTCTATAAATTTTGCATTCTCGTTTGTTCAAGCGAATATCATCTATTAACGATGTGTAGTAGCTACGGTTCATAAAATATAAAAAATAAACGTAGGTATGCGTTTTTGCGCACTCGTTTTTAGTCGGGCAGTATCATCATTATAAAGCCATTAGATTAAATAGGTCTTAAAAAACAAGAGAAACCTAACTAAAGTCTAAAGGCAGTTTTGTCTTTTTTGTTTTCGAGAAAAGAAGACAAATAAATAGCATCTGCAAAGACAACTCATTAAAGACATCTCTATCTCTCTTAATTAAAAATTCAGATTCCATCTCTCTTTAATCATTGCGAAAGGGAGTAGAATCATTTGACAGAGGCGGGCTCGTTTGGGGGCGTCTCCAGGCGATCATTGTCGTAAGGCATGACAAACATTTCTTTGCCTGAGCCAATTGGTGGGCACCCTGAACTACCTCGCCTCTAGCAGTATAGGATACTTTACGAAATAAGGTATCAATATTAATTAGATTAGTCCAATTGACTTTCAATACGCGATATCTTTGTATCCTATATTGAAAAAATAATTTTTTACATTTTTTTTAGTCTATAACCTAGATTTTCTTTAATCAAATATTTTGTTGATAACTACTATAAATAGCCCAAAAGCAATTTCAAAAGCAATATTAAATGTTATTTAAAATGCACAGAAGTAATTTTTAAAAGGCAGTCTCGTTTATTTTTCCGCATCGATATTATAGCAAGATATAGAAACCTGCCTTTACTTGGCAAACAATGTGCAGTAATTTCAGCCTACAGACCCAGTACGAAACAGGCCAATAGACAAATTACTCTATAAAATGTTAATGTGAATTCTTGTGGAAAGTATCGGGTTTTTAATTTTTGATTTCATGGTATTTTGGTAATTAATTGTATGGTAAGTATTTTGGGCTGTAAAATTATTAATTTAAGTTATCTGAAAATCATGAATCATTTCCCTTCATTAGAATTTTATAAAAACAAAATCATTCATTAAACGAACTGTAAATTTTTTTTTCACTTTACTGCAATCATTCAACTTTAAATACAAGTTTCTTAGATTAAATAAATTGATCGCATTAAAATACAACATTAAATAGGTTACATACTGTTAAACTTTATTTGCACATGCTAAATACAGTTTTTTTCTGTTGACTGAAATCAATGTAGAGGCAGTTGCACAGACAGCTTATAACTAGGAAGTCTTGAAGTCCGTCAATATCACATGTCACAATCTCTGAATTTATTTAAGTAAATTCCCAGGAGAGCTCTTTGCATTGAACACCTTTTGCCGGAAGTCTTATACTTTGCTTCTAATTGTAAACCTGTCCAAGGCTTGTTTACAGCTGACATTACCGCCAAGTGCAATAACCGCGGTCGTTCCCGGTTCCCGCCGATTTACGGCCGTTTTCTGATGACACATCTAGCTATCGAATTGCCCTATAAAAGTTATTTGTGCGCAGTTTTGTTGACCAGCCCCTGTTTGAAAGTTATTTGATAGATGCGTTTTTAGACTGATCCTTGTATTGATCACTGGATTGAGGCAGTAACTAAAGGAATAAGTGCCGTTAAAAACTAAATTCCCGATAGGGAGGAAGATCGGTGTTAATAAAACGCAATGCACAGAATGTAAATTTTAAAGACTGTGTAGGTCTTAGAACTTGTAACTTTTTATAATAGAGGTTTTTAAGTTCGTTTGAATAGCTCCATATTAACAAAAAAAAATAGTTTCATAATTATTATTTTAATTTTGCATGTTTAACGCTTTTCGTTTACAACCTTCGGTGTTGTAATGTTACCGGTGACGTGATGCAGTGTTCTTGTAAATAACGACCTGACTCGCAAAGTAGCTCGCAGTACAGTCAACTTTATGAAGTACATTAGCTAGCACATCAACCTACGCTCTTTTGTTACGCACTAGTCTTTTCTAGTACGTAATAAAGGAGAAGGGTGAGTAGATTGATATGCTGGCTGCTGCACATTCAATTTAGCTGACGGAACTAGGATCACTTGTGTCGGGCAGCGTCGCATACAAATTGCGACCTTCCACGAACAATTTAGATAAAAACGTCTCTTTGTACTGTTGATGTTAAGATAATCTTTTTTTTTGTTGTTGTCAATTAACGTTTATTGTCTGGACTTAAACCGTACTCTTTAGCTTTTAGTTCTCAAATAATGAATTTGCTACACTGTTTGTTTGGTTTATGTGTTTTTGACGATGCTCTGGCTCGCTCTTTATAAATTTTGTGAATGGGAAACCTATTATTTGTTTTGCTTCATATTTTAGATTAAACTGTAATGCATTATATTGTATATTCTCAATTAATTATCGAAATAAACGATATAGGATTGCAAAACCAGAACTAACAAACTAGGTCAATGCAATAATAATTTATTAAAAAAAATACGGAACGCAGTATACCATATCAGTAAAATTCTATTTAATATTTAACGCGGAAACCTGTAAGGTGCACGATACACAATTCGAATCGCACAATGGCAACTTTTCAATAAAATACATTGTTCGATCGAGAAATAATTTTAAAGGATGCTGTTGAAAGTGTTGAAAATTTATACAATCACACATTAGGAACGTGCCAGCACTGTAAATAGGCACTTTATGGCGTAGGATGTTTAAGACGTGTCACGGGCAGAGGAGAACTTTGTCCTCGACTTGGCGGAACCTGCAGAAGTTGGGGAGCACTCTGTATTTTACACGGAAGAAGATAAGCGAAGATTTTCCTTCAATAACTAACTTTCAACGTCCCGCGCGAGCCTTCATTGAATTTCAAAAGTTTTTATCTACACTTAAAAGTCACATTGTTAGGAAGTATGGCATGAGGAGTAAGTTACTGAACAAAATAGATGGCCATAAATGTAGAACCCATGTAAAACAATGGCTCATATTAAAGACGCAACTACTAAGATTACGAATAGTTTCTTAACAACTTGCACATTGCAAGTCTTCAAACTAACTAATAGGGTTCCCTGTCACAATATCCGAAGAGTTTTAGTTGCCGACCTATAGCTTTTGCAGGGTTGCCACCAGCCCTGTAGATAGGTACGAGAACGAGGCCGATCATCGATGATTCTTTTTTTGATTGATGGTTCTCGGGCGACGGGAAGTGCATCAGGCATTTTCCCTTGTCATAAAAAGGGTTGCTACTTGCTACACCATTAAGGGAATATAATACATATCATCTTAAATGCTTAGACATAATCTATATTTTTTTAATATTATTTTGTCATGTTACTAATAATATTGAAAGTTTTTTATAACTTGCATGACTAATCATTTCACGATCCTAGCCTAGGGTAACTTACGCCTTACCTACTTTATCTTTGTTTGTACCTTTCAGAATTCAAAAGTTGATTAATTAAAGTATCAAACGCACTGACTATTTAGCATCAATCAACAAGAGGCAGCCCTAAATTTTGAGACTAAAGTCAAGTTAATGTCGAGCGAAGTTAATTTCCGAACGCTGACTCACGGTACCTAATTCGTTGGTGGAGTGGAGTAAGACCGTAGACTTGGCGGGAGCTGAAGAGATGGCAAGAGCTCGTGAACTATGGCCCTATTAATCCAGGACCGGAGATAATGCGTTTTGTGCATTGTGCTCTTGCTACAGTCAAAGAACGAGCCTTTTTAAGCCAGGCGATTGACAAAGGTTGAAAGACTTTAGGTAAAATTTATTCTTAAAGTATTACTTAGTTTAGTTTTATCCAAGACATTAAATTTGTTTTTAATTTTAATGGATCCTGTAAGTTATATAAAGTTCAAGGGATGCACAATTGCACAACGCTTTTAAAACTAAAAAACTTTATCAGATAAGTCTTATAATGTACTAGAGACTGCCCCGCGGTTTTTCCCGCGCAGATTTCTCATAAACAAAAAAATCCCGTTTTTTCCCGTTCCCGTAGGAATTTCGGGAAATCCCTTCTTAGTGCTCACCTACACTACCCAAGGAACCCACGTTCCAATTTTCAGCTTTCTACGCCCAGTAGTTTCGGCTCTGCGTTGTCTGTCAGTCAGTCAGTCAGTAACGGAAGAGTTTTATATATATTGATTTATTATTATTATTATTAATGTATTTATTACCAGTAAATTGGTGAACCAAAATTGTGTTTCGGGGAAAATTATCGCTCGATACTGCAGGCAGGTTACCGGGAAACCGTCGATATAGTTTCGTGCGACCTGGTTTCTGTGCATTAACGTCTAGTATTTTTTCATTGAATAGAGATATTTTCAGGTGTTTCCAAGATTGGTTAGGTATTCCGTTAAACTTCTTTTTTTAAATAAATATTTCTCATAATTACAAGGAATGAGGACGAAGAGGGTTCCATGTGTCATCCCAAGCACGGTTTGCGTAGCTAGATAAAACAAAACGTGACGCAGAAATTTCTCTGTATTCATCTGTCATTAAGGTCTTGTAAAATTATAGCCTCACTTTTCCGGTGATTACAGTGATGCTAGCGCCATTCTCGAAAAAAAAGTCTTCTAAACTAAGGCAAATATCAAAAATGTGGCGCAGTATGACACTAGATAATCTCGCTTAGCAAGCTTTGCAGCTTTGTAGCTTTCTTTAGTCTTTAACTTAAAAGCTATACAATAGTGCCCTAAATATACTAGGCTACATTATCTAGTGTCATACTGTGATATTTGCCTTATTAAATGTAAAAACGGAATGCTTTGATTACAGTTACAGAACCCTGTAATGAGATGATAAAAAAGGTTAAGCATAACTGATTAAACATTAATTTATTTATTATTTATTAAGAGTTACCTAAGTACCTTGTTAGTGTAATGAATTATTAAGCAAATATAATCAGCGGTTTGTCAGGAAACGCTGGCAAATAAGAAGTCGTGATTAATTTTAATAGTTCTGTTGTAAAATTTATTGGTTATTAAACGATTATTATTGTAAATTAATTATCTAATTAAATCATGCATAGTAATAAATATACGCAAAATATTTTTATTTGTGATTTTCATTTTATAATAGCCAAGCCTTTATTAAAAACCGTAAAATAATTCGTATATGTATAAGTAACTAGAACATTATCCTTAAAATTTCGCATACATCTCTCTTTTACTAAAAAAAATAGATTGATAGGTAGATCTCTTTATAATACAAAAAACTATAGCTCTGCCATTCGTCGGCAATGGCGCATTCATGCAACAATAGCGTTTTTAATTCGAATTTCCTCAGTTGAGCGGAGTGACTGGGACTGGCTGACTCTTTGCTGGGCATTTGCGAATACTGTGTTGCTTTATTTGCCTGTATTATTGTAAGCTATTGAGATTTAATACTTTTGTAGAGTCATGGAACCTACCTTTGCATGAATTGATAAATTTTATGTATTTTTTTCGCAAGAATTGAAGACTGTGTGCGATCCTAATCTATGTTTAATGATTTAAAAAATAAGGGCATTATCAAAAAAGAGCGTAAAAATCTCACATTATTACAATTATTTAACCACAGTATCTAGTCCGCATCTCTATACAATCGTTCGTTTCTTACAGTATTCCATTTTGACTCATATCACGTGTTATTTTAAACAATGGAGTTACATTTCTCCTGCTTTCATCTAGCTCGCTTGTGGCGCGTCCATTATCACAGGCTCCGATAGTGTTCATTCGTTCGTCACTAATTGGCCTATAAACACACTTGCCGAGGTCGTTTTGCTACTGCTGGTGCTCCCCTACAGCTATACATGCCAAATTGCTGCGAATTTAGCGACTGAGAATCTTCTTTAGAAGCTATAATAATGCATCTTGCAAAAAATATTTAGTACAGGATAAATAGATTTATAAAAAATATTACGACCATCGCGTCGAGAAGCACAATCTCATTTCAGCTGCAATGGTAGCACGAAATGGAGCAGCAATTTTGACAAAAATCGTTCCGAAGTGTAAACTCTGATTCAAGCGAACATTTTGTCGACGTCTCGTGTCCATTTCGTTTGCGGACCAAAAGAAAAATATGAAACGGCACCGCTACCAATAACGTAAGTCACAGTTATTATTTTCCAGGAAAGATAGGAATGATACCAAGAGAAAGACCTCGGAAACTGGAGCGCGGTGGAATATATCATAAATTCAACATTATAAAGGTTACTGTGCAGTCACCTCGCCCTCGCGCGCCCTCTCCGGTTAGGTAAATATTTTCCCTTTTTGTTTTGTTATGCTTACGAGTAAGGAACGGCAAATTGTCGGATTACCAGAACTCTTTTTTAATGTAAACACGATGTTTACTGCGTAATCCTCTTTCGAGGCCTGATCATGTTCCGCTGCTCTATGGGAATCAGCAGATATATTAGATGCCCGGAGCGCTTAGCGGAAGAGTAATTTAACACTCACAAGAAATAAAGCGTTGGTTTTTGTACGCTAACGACTTCCCGGTATAGCGGGCAAACAAACGATCGCGAATGTGTTTCCTAAAAAATATATTAAATAAGCACTGTTTGTCGTAAATTTTGTGATTTACGTGTGTGCGGGGGAACCCGCGGCGGGTCATCCGTTTGCTCGGACTTCCTTCGGCGTCGCCCTGTAAATAAGCTCAGTTTTGTTTGCCAGTTTAACGGTTGTAAATTGTATGAGAAAAACAGGAGTTAGTAGCGCTCGCCCGGGTGAGGCCAGCGCTCCTTACATATTTATAAGCCTTAATAAAAAATGCTAGTTCTTCGCCGTGAAGGATTTAAGCGGGAGATGGTTTGTAAAAGAGGATCGGAAATTTGCATAGACTTGTCTCTGTTATATTCCGACAATGTTTTTCTATCTTTCCTCCAGCATTTCAGTAGCGAACTTACATCCGGGCCTTCTTAACCGCTAATTAAGAATCCTCATTGTCATCTGCGGTAACTTTCAAGTCCATTAGAAAGTTAGCTTAGTAAGTAAAAAACTTTCATTAATTCACGTAGCAAATGCAATGCACTGCAGATCCGCAAACACAGAGACACATTTAACAGAGTCAAGATAAACACAGCCGTCACAGGCAGACTTAGGTAATTAAATAACTATATTCATCTCTGGAGCTCGGCGAGCCTGAATCAGAATCTCGACTGAAGACCCCCCCACCTGGAAATTGTGGGGTTATGCCGCTGGATTCCCGGCGCACCGTGTAAATAACCCGCGCGCAGTCGGCGCTATGTTTGTCGGCTTAGCGGTTGTAAATTGTGGGGTAATAACCGAGTGGAGAGCCTGAGCAGGGTTGTCACCTTACCTAACTTCTTAACTAAAACTTTTTCGCATGTGATAGCATAAAGCTCATTTAAAAAAAGGGTGAAGAGTTATAAAACTAATAATACCAAATTGAAGAAGTTTGTAAAAATATGATGTTGCTTTAGGTATAATTAAGTCTTACGTCGTGCACTTGTCTAGTAGCTAGGCTAGTCCTAAAGCCTATGAGATTAATCAAGCTGGCCCCTTGTCACGATGGTAATAAAACACAAACATAACATAACTTTTAAACTTTGTTTAAAATATTATTAAAACAAATAGATTTGATATTTAAAATACCACACCCCTGCTAGAAGGATGCTTTCGCCTCGGAGTGGTAACGTCGTTACATCGCTATATTTATAATTTAACAGTCTAGTAGTATACTCTGAATAAATAGTGTTAGATTTTAGATGTCTCTCTGATTTGCAGTTTATTAATATGGAATAACCCTAATAAGATGAAAGGTATCGCCTAACTGGAGAGTTGTTAATTAAAAAAAAAAAAAAATATATCAAATAATAAAAATAAATAATAAATAAAAATGTTTATTAAAGTAAATACTTACAGCTAGTCGTGGGACTCCCCTGGTAAGTTTACAAAACCTGTATTAGGGGAGACCGCTCTTTCCGTAAATTAAACTATTACAATAATAAACTGGAACTAAAATCTTAAATGAACTCTTAAATAAACTAATATTTTAAACTGTTACACAAAATAAATGAATTGTGGGTAGTGGGCAGTTTTTTTGCATTCAATAGCAAACAAAAGTGAGCGCCTTCGTAATGCAAATCAAGCAGCAGCTTCGCGTTTGTTACGTTATAAGCTCTAAATTATAGCGCATAGGGACTGATTTTGTACACACAACTACGCATCTTGCGCCTTATTAAATCTAATACAATTCTTGAGTAGGCTCTACGTTAGACTATTAAAGTGTGGAGAAAACAATTTTTCGGAATTTAGTTTTAAGGTTTTGGGTTTATTTTTATTTTATTTTAGCAGTACAAAGAACAATAGCTTGGATTGTAAGCCGTTAAACAACAATAAAATAATGGTTACCTACGTTAATTGCCTACGTAAAGTGACATTTCCGCGTTTTTTGGTGGCGAAAAATTTTTATTTTTTTTATTTGAAAAAAAAAGAAACACTACGGTGAAAAAATGATTTGTTCTGATTATCATAAAAAGTTTGTTACTATTCACACTCTAGGTGACAATCATCAAGTGTTTAAATAAGGATATGGAAATATTTTTGTCGACATACTTTATTTAAAAATCACGTCACTAAATAATTTTATAGTTCCTAAATAATATTTGCAATGCTACGAAGTGGCGGTGGCGGTTTTCTCGTCTAGCTTACATTGAACATCGTCGTTCGCTATATTGTTAATCAAAACGCCTTAGGTATTTTCAATTTAGCCAGTGACATTTCTTTGATACTTTGTTATTTCACCACTTTATGAATGTCTTATTAAGCAAACAGTTCGTATAACGACATCTTGTGTTTCGCAAAATGTCCTTGTCCGTTGAGACTGTCTGATATTATCGACAATGAAAGGAAACCTGTGCCGCGGCAACTCGCGACTTGGCCTATTGTCTTAATTGTTGCCTGTGTTAGTTACTATGTAAGCATAGGAACTAACAATGCGATACAACTATGTTTCCTTATTGCAGATTTGTATGGTGACCTTTTGAAATGTCGATTGTTTGTAATAACAATTACTGTTCTATTATTCGTCCAGTGATCTCAAGCGGTTTGACACGCTACTGAGTTTTTGATTTTCGGGTTCTCAAAGGATTTTGTGAAATTAATTCCTTTTACAGTGCGCTTCACACTAAATAGCTTAAAACTGCAAAGCGAATATTCTCAAAATTTCAAAATATCTAAATTTAAAAGAGTCGAGAATAATTATAGAGAAGCTTATAAAATGTAATAAAAATGCAAGCATCTCTAAAAAAAACTAGGGTAAAAACGTACATTCTTATTGTTAAAAGATATATTATATTAACCCTAACCTGAATATTCATAAAGCGGTGGATAGAAAAATGCTTCAGAGTACCCGCCCGTATCAACGTAGAGGCACCACTTCACAATTTCATGATAATATTTTGAATAGCTAGCTTCCCGCCTAGGTAACCCGCGTGACTTTGCTACAGCCATAGAAAACTTTACACAATAATATTTTAGTACAAAAGTATTGTCTGTGAATGGTAAATAAAATATTGTATTTTGTTACAATTCTCACCGTTTTTTGATACTTAAATTTAGCTTCTCTTTTTTATTTTCCCCTTTATTACTCTCACATCACATCTAATGGAATTGTAGCATTCCACCGAAAGTAAACTTAGAGCTTTTAAAGTATTTAATGTTCTAAAGATAAAGCAATTTAAAAAGCGATTAATAATGCAATAAATCAGTTCCAAATATAGAGGCAATTGAAATATCTTAAAATAAGAAACTGATAAAAGAACGATGCTCTTTTATTTTAAGGCTCTTCCACATGGATGCGTTATAATCGGTCGATTAGTACTGCTGGGATAAGGTGTTCCTTACGCAATAGAAGTACGAGTATGTCATACATATTCGTACTTTGTCGTAATTAACATTAATGCATGAAACAAAATGTAAACGCCAAATAGTCGATAAATTCCTCCAATTTATTTTAGGGTGGAAAACATAAATAAAAACGTCAGTGTTTTTCAACACCTGTCACGTACAATGCTGGCCGTCGAGCGTTTTTGCTTGATCCGTTTTTATACGGCCAGGAAGCTTCGCTAGGGACGGGCGCCTGTCAACCTTATACCAGATTAAAGCTTCTGTATACACATTAATTGGCTAGTTTATCGGGCTGGTCCCTGCTCCTTCAATTTAATATTAATTTAATATACCTAAAGACGATATATATATTCTAATATACCTAGAGTTAAGTCGACATTGTTTTCTAATGCGCCCCTTACGAAAAACTTTAAATAAGTGGCAGGCAACAAACTTATTATGGTACGGTCAGTGATCGAGGGGATCGGTATAACACAAGACTCTTGATAAAAATAACTTTAAAAATTCTAACTACATTTTTGTTTTCGCTAGTGTTATAGATGTAATGTAACTGTTCGATGTATACTTACAACAATACATTTTAAATAACTGAATCCAACAATGTTCCGTATAATTTTTAAACAGTTGACTTGTTTAATAATCGTTTTTGCCATTTTATCCTTATGATGATAAAAGCTAATAAACGATCCGATTTGCTCTGAAAGTTAATTCAATAACAATTTGACCCGTCAAATTAATTTGGGCGCGACATTCTGACCGTAACCGATCCGACCGACCGGTGTAAACGAATTGAACCTTGTCGAAATGTCTAGATTCAATGTTATTCGAATGTTAAAATTAATTGAATCGATTCTAATTTAAGCTGCGTGTAAACTGGATGATTTGAGCGTCACAGAAAAAAGATTTTACACAGCTAGAATAAATAATGCGGTTTTTATTTGTCAATCATGTTATGCGAATAGGATTATGCGAATGTGAATCATTGGCTGCATCCCTAAGAACCGACATACGATGTCAGAACCGCAGCAACAGTTTTTTCATTTTTTTTGTAAGATACGTACTCTTTTCTTTCACATAGTCCCCCATAGTTCTAACTGTGTTGAATGGAAACCACGGGATATGTTTGTGAACTCCCCAATAGTTCCAACAGCGTTGAATGGAAAACCATGGGATATGTTTGTAAACTGCCATATTTTTTGTTTTCAACTTTGGGCTGGCTTCTGACTCAACATTCAGTGTTTTAAACTAAGCTATTCGTTTTTGCTTCTACTGACACGAATTAAAGTTGCCCTTAGAGGTATGAAATTATCATGAAATTGGACGAACAAATTTTAATCTGTGAAGAAAACACACTCGCGGTCCAGTACGCATCTAGAGCTGAACCCGCCAAGCGTTGCTCTAAACGGTGTTAGTTCGTAGTAGTCGTAGCATAGGAACAGAGCTATTAAAATTCTTCAAATTATTATTCTTAAAATCTAGCTTTTTCTATGTTTACAAGGCTAAAAAGAAATTACGACTTTTTTTTTTTTTTCTTTCCTTTGAATTTCAATGAGGTTTTAAAAAAAAACATAAAAATCATGTCGCGCGCTGCAAAGATTCTTATAAAAACCTGAAATTAAAAAAAAGGTCAAGACAAACAAAGTTTACGCTTCGCTAAGTAAGACTTACATCTACTTTCCTCGTACCTATTTAAAATCTTAGTTAGGAGGTTAGTAAGTTGTGTTTTTTGTTACACGATTTTTCTGTAAAAGAGACTGCACCGCATGCAACTATGCGAATTTTATGCGTTTGAATAACAAGCAAAACAAGTTTCAGCCAGTTTATGCATTCCAAAAACCTTGCCTAAAACACCTAAAGCGGCAAATGCAATCAGATAATTTTCAGCTAGACAATACAATAAAACCGTATCGTACCTGAAAGTAACTATAAACTAGACTCTAGTTACTAGAGGTTCGTGCAGCTCTCGGCAACAGAGCGCTTGTTACGCCGAACTCGAACTCTGCTAGTAAAACAATATCGCGTAGGCACAATTCTGTTACAATTCCTTGTTAAAGCGCACACGGGAGACTATATTCATAAAGGATGACTAAAACTTAAGCTAAGTTCAGCTGATGTACTTCCCTACTCTAATATCTATTGTTGAATAGTATCTATTGTATCTCAGGATATCCATAATTGCGACATTTCATTTAATTTTTTATATCTTTTATTTTTTAAATAGCAGTGTAGTGTAGAGTTATTAAAGGCACTAATCCGCTGCTGTATTTTTAGTGTAATTTAAAATCTATTTATTTATTAATTATAGCGAGTAATAGAAAATTAACGAGATCACACACAAGATAATATTATTATGATAACTTCTTCTGAATCAACCTCTAAATTTTCACCATTCTCTCAATTCCCGATGCAAGTGCGGTCCCCGCTTTATGACTCCACGCGACTTGGGAGCCTCGCATACAAATTAGTACTACCTCTCACTAACTGCACCTTTAATTTACATTTTATCCGCTGGCGTTACGAGTACGCTCCTTTCAACTCTGTAATTTCGTGTAATGCCAAGACGATTGTGTTGAAGTTGAGCAATGGAATTTTATTATTGTTACCTTTTATTATACTCTCGGAACGCTATCTACTCTATTTTATTTGATGCTTAAAGCGTAAAGACTTTTCTATGACACAGTGCCTAAAGAATACCAAGAATTGTTGGAACAGTCTTATTACAAATTATTAACATTTTTCTTGCTTTTAGAAGTGATTAATTAAATTATAGTGCATTTTTAAAGAAAAACGAGCGAGTTCTGAAAATTAACACACTATTGCTTGACATATTTTGGTTTTTGTGACTTTAGTAAAATTGCATTTTCTGCCGTCCGCGAAGGCTTTGTTTGCAAAAACGCAATATTTGTCGTGGTGCCTTTAATATGTGGTGTGGGCGTGACAACGGCTGAGGCTCGATTCACATCCTAGACTACGCCAATATAATAAATTAAAATATAAACGTGCTATAGTAAAAATAGAAAATAATAACTGCGCTCAGTGATTTTATTGGTATTAAATTTATATTGTTTATAGAGTGAAGACGGTATAATAATATAATATGTGAAACATTACCCTTTCACAGATAAGTGTATTGCAGTAAAAGTTTTAAGTTTATGGTATTCGACGTAAACCTTATCGAATTTGATCAAATTTTTAATATCTTGAGTTTGTTGCGGTTTTGCCGGTGAGGTTATTGCATTGATACATCACCGTACTATAAACCGTATGCCCAACTAGATAAAGCGTACTTGTTAATATGCAATTACTGTTTTTTCTTTATTACCAAAATTAGTTTTGAAAAATAACCTTCATTGAACGTTGAAATGTGAACGAATTGAATAAATGAAACGTCCAATAAACTGAACGCTCAGGAGGCGGCACTTTGAGCGGCTTCGTGCAATTTACTACAGAGACTCCTATTATAGAATACGAGAGACTTACTCACTATGGAAATACTTTTATTTGATTTTGTTTAGCCATATTGCTATGTTAATATACATTATACATATGGTTGTAAGTTTGTAGTTCCGTCTCGTTTTTGATCGTTTGGAGGTTTTGTTCTTGAATGTAGCAATTATCTCTTTTTTTAAACTACGCTTATTTAATTTTAATAGTCCATTAAATATTAAGCGTGTGCTTAGAAAATAATAATACAAATTACTAACCAGAAAATAATTTCGAGAACAAAAACACGTAACACAACGTAACAATCAAAAAAGTGAAAGCAGCTTTACATAACAACAGTACAACAGTATAAGCTCGAAACAATTTTTATCGTCCCAACATTCGCACATATAACCCACGTAAAACCGTATTGTCGGATCGCGAAATTAATGGTGCCCATATCCGAAGGCCGTTAAAAGCGCCCGTCGGATTTTGATCGCGACCGATACGGCACCAAATGAATATTAAATTAATTTTCACGTTTAGCGCGAAAATACGCCAATTAACCGGTGACGTACTTGCCTTGGTTAACGATGCCATAATGTCGGCGTGTGCGTAATGGCGCCCGACGTGGGGCCAGAGGCTGTATTGTAAACCTTTGCGGAGCTGTAACCAGCTGATTTGCATACCCATAGTTTTCATATGTACATATTTATTGAAAATCAAAAATAGTTGTTATTTTGAGGATTAATTAAAATAAATAAATAAATAAAATAAAAATAAAATAAAATAAAAATTATTTATTTCAGTTCAGACCATATCCATAACTTACAACTTACATATAACAACTTACTTAATTAACGTGAGACTTTACGCGATGGTTTTACTTGGCGCCCAACGTGGGGCATCTTAGCGGTGTCTGACACCGCGGTAATTACATTTTAGTTCTATCTATAGTATGTTTTTTTTATATGTAAAAGACAGTGATTTAAAAAACATAAAAAAAAGGGTTTTTTTTAATGTCAAGCAAATATTCAGTTTAGCTGGGGTTGAATTGAAATGGTTCAGTCTTTATTGTTTGGCGTCATCGTTACTTCGCCGCTTTATCTTTATGATTGGCTCTCCCTTGCAATTCAACAGCCCGTTACACTTGGGTATCTCCTGAATAATGCTACGTATTGTTATGCTGGATGTCGTTTTCGTTACGACCCATATTTTATGCATATTTTAATGTACATTGTAAATAAGTGTGTTATTTTTAGACCTTGCTGCCGAAACGTAATGTTGGTTAATAAAAAGCTTAGCTAAGATATATAAATAAAGTACATGTAAACGTTGTTTTGGGAGATTGACTATTATACTCACAAATATACATAAATTCATACATTTTTTTAAGGAATTTTAAGTGTTTATTATGCTCTTTCCATGTTTATTTGAAAGAACTCGCAGTGTGAATTTTAAATCTATTTTTATATTTTACGAAGAAATATTAATCATTGATGTGTTTCTATTATTAATATCGCAATTTTTGCTCTTTTCAGGTAAGTTCCTGCCTGGCAAGGCAACAAAGGGATTATTCGCCCAACGCATGTTTTGAGAGCGGTTTCAATCACTGGAGTTAAGTGCTTCGTTTTTTATTAACTGCGGCACGGATTCGCAATTCTCCTGGGATTATTGAACAACATGTATGCGAAAATAGAAAATGAATATGATGCTTACTTACTGAACTTTTATTACTTATAAAAAAATATAGTTTAAGTAATGATATACGCATTGAAAGATTACCATATCCAAACCATAGTATAACTTTGTAACTAAGCTGAAAACCCCAAATGGAATGTGATAGGTAATGATTTTGTGATTAAAAAATTTTTTTACAGTTTTTTAATTTTACGCATCGCACGCAACGTAAGCGGTAAAGTCTTTATTATAGCAATGACGTCTGTCAATTTACAGTAGTCGAGGCGAGACAAAAGCGTTTATGCAACTACAGACCGACTCCAGCTCGAGACGCCACCGTTGCAATTGACACGAGCTTATAACGGTATGAATGGAATATGGCTACTATCACCGCCATCTTTCTCCGCGTCATTTGCACGCTTCCGTATCTCTGTGGATGTCGGGGGCTTGTATCGTTGCGATATTGTCTTTTGTGCTTGTTAGAAACTTGGAGAGTCACATGCGAGTGACTCGTTTTAGCTATCTTGTTTTCAACACAAGGCTGTCTACAGGCCAGGTAATAGATGTAGGAAACTAGTACATAGGAAGTGTTTTGAGTTAAGGAATACAAATTTAAAAAAATAATAATTACAGAGATGCGAACACCGTGCTCGAAGACCTTTCAAAATTGATAGTCTCATTTAAAAACATTGGCTTAAATCTAAATTTTTCTAAATGTGAATGAGTGTTATTTATAGTTAAGTTAGTTATTTTATTCGCAGGAGGATATGTTTCATACATCTATACATACGAGTAGCGATCATTATTTGTTCTCATACATCCGTGAAACAGACGTATTTATACTTAAATTATATGTATAAAAAAAATATCTTTTAGTTGTGCGTTAGTAGCCTTAGTTTTAGATATGTCTTGCTTGACGGGTTGTTGTTTGCAAGATACGAGAGAAGAGTTTTGCAGATTTTCCAATATAACTTGCAGCGCATCTGTGACTGCTTCGATCTAGGGTCACGTGTTTCGAGCACTAGCAATTTAAGTCATACTGTGAGAGACAGACGGATAAATAAAATTATTGGCTTGCGCTAGATACATTATATTTTATCACCATACCTATTACTACTTTGTTATAGAACATACTATGGTAATTAGCCAATCATTCTTATGGAATATAAATACGTTATCTGACTTATTTAGTAGTATGCAAATTTTATGTGTGTATAACAAGCACATTATTTTATTTAGACAATATCACCCTTTTAGCATTTTCTTCATGTCAATGTACTTTTAAACATTAGTAATAATATGTAGAGTGTGATATGACATATTAGTAAATAGCAGACCTATTGATTGAATATGATTATTAATAAAAGTATAAAAATATAAACTAAATAACGAAAACAAACACGAATAATCAACTTAATATCAAATCAAACACGAGATTCTCATAGCGATAGATTCAAGTATTCAGCGCTAATCGCTGGGATTACCAGTTCGTTTGTTTCCCACGTCGTCGTGGTATTCCCACAATATTTTTATACGATGATGCGATCAAAGAAGGTGCGACAGTTGACCTAGCAGACATAGTTCCCAGCGGCGCGGTGGCGGTGAGCACGCGATCAAATACGGATGCAGCGGAGCGTGCGTTAGGAGCCGTCTGGTGTCGGTGTTGATTCGAAACACGAATTTGAACTGAAATACTTTTTTGTTAAAAACAATGAAGATAGTTGGTATTATGGAACAGATGAAGGAATAAGTGTTAAAGAATGCAACCGCAACGCAAATTAGTGTGAGCAGGACGTGAACGAAAATAACGGTGTCATTTTCAAGTATTCGTTCAAGATATGTGCTGATTTAAAAACTGTTGACAGTTCTAAATTATTTCGAATATCATCTTTGTCGCCATATTTAATTAGGCGGGCAACTGCAAGGCGGGCACAGGATTGTTGCGTTCTCTGAGGTAGCTTGCATTCCATGATGCAGATTAAATTAAGATAGAATTTCAGTTACGTACAATTTCACTGAAGTTATTACGAGAACGCTCAACCGCTGAACTCAGTATTGTTTTCGAACATCAGGCCCGAACAATTAGAATAAAAGATTAATGTGTTTTGTTGTAAAACAGGGGCCGTCAGTTCATCAGGAAATCTTTTGGAGACCCTCCAAAAAACAGTTGAAGGAGAGAAAAAAAGTTAGCGCAAATTTGACTTATCATCATTCCCTTAAATAATTCCGGTCTCCTTTTGTGACTTTTCTTGCGAATTTCAATTTAAATTTTATTGTTGATAAAGTTCTCTGTGCTCTGCAAATGTTTCAATGTTTTGATACCACGAGCACGGAGTTATTCAAAACATGATTGTTTTGTTTCGCGTCGGTTTGTTGCAGAGATACGTTGATATTGATTGATTTGAAACATGGTAATTTATGTGCGTAGAATTTTGCTGTATTTCGATCAAAATCACGTCTGCCAGTGATGATAGCAGATAGCTAGTTCTTGATGGTTTTAATCGATTTAAAAACCAAAACAATAATAGTAACTATCGCTGCATGTTATTGCACTGTATAATTAATTTTGATTGTAAGAGTTTTTAATCGAACGAATAGAATATAGTATACTATAGGCTGCCCCGCGGTTTTTCCCGCGCAGATTTCTCATAAACACTTTTTTTTCCCGTTCCCGTGGGAATTTCGGGAAATCCCTTCTTAGTGCTCACCTACACTCCCCAAGGAACCCACGTGCCAATTTTCCTTCGTGCCAAGCTTTCTACGCCCAGTAGTTTAGGCTCTGCGTTGTCTGTCAGTCAGTCAGTAACGGAAGAGTTTTATATATAAGTATTGATGTCTAGGTACAGGCGGACTAAGACGGCGTAACACTTCCTGTTTTTCTGTGTTGCAAAAAAAACTCTTTTTCTTTGGCATTACATTCGAGGGCACACGAGACCATATACAAGTGTTACGCCGTCCTAGTCCGCCACTGTACTAGAAAACTTATAAGTAATACTTACCATTCACTGTGTGCACCTACATCCAAACAGTAATTTGTATACGTACCAATTTAATAGGGCAATATTTGTTGGTAAGCACGAAGCCGCTTTTCCACTGGGGTTATTTTTTTATTTTTTTTATAAATCAATTATTTTCATAATAAATAATACATGGTTACATATATATGTTGCCACCTACTCAAACCCCATAGGGTTTATATGAGGAGACACAGTTCGTCATCCTTTATGTTTACAATAGATAATAGTTTACTTATACAAAAGGTTTCATAATTCTGTACTTGTTCAAATATATTATATTAGTGTGACGATAAAGATTACAGTATATAATCGTTATCCTCACACGTCAATAGGTATTTTTTTTAACTTTTTAATAGTACAATGTTTATTTTTTTCAATATATAGGTTCGGACTTTGTATTTCTGTAGGCAATTTGTTTAAGATTTTTGGTATTATATAATTGTTTGATCTCATCCCGTGCACATTTGTTGTTCTTGGCAATTCATACTTGGTTTTAATTGGTTGCCTTAAACCACATGCTCTTGTACATTTAGTTATGTGATCCGGGTTAAGATCTTCATCTTTTAAAATGTCTAGCTTAATTTTTCTTTGAATGGGTAATACTTTACAATAGTTAAACAATTCAACCTCAGTTTGCATTTTTAGTCGAACAGGTTTCGGTATAATGCACTTTAGTAATCTTACTTGTAGTTTGTATATCTCGTTGAGATGACTTTTGTAGGTTTTCCCGTAAGAACTACACTCATATTACAAAATGCATTATTGATCCTTGTAGTAAAGAAATCATCAAGAAACCTCCAGTAAAGGACCCAGATGCTCCTCCAGAGATAAGCTTAAATAAAAGAAAGAAAGAAAGAAAATGTATTTATTTCAACGGCACAATTAAAATACATAACAAAATTAGTACACTGGAGTGGCCTATACAATAATTTCTACACTTTATTTAGCTAGGCGTTATGCCGAACCGAAAATAGATAATCTGGCTTCGATGCCAAGCAGACCAGCGACAATGCTTCTGTCAACATTGTCGCGACCTTTCATGGATGCTGCTCAGTAAATAAGTCTGCATAAAAATGTTCTGCGCAGTACTAAACCGCCCTAATATGCATAACAGCATTTAAGGTCCACGCAACGTGCGTTCAATGGGCGCATTATGCGAAATGAGCGCGCCCTATCGGGGAAGTTGCGCGGTCGTATCGCGAACTTCCCCGATTAGTGTACCCTCGCCCCCGGCCCCGCCATGACCCCTGAGACCGGCCGTTTGGGCCTGAATTCCTGTACAGGCCGTTTAGGATTAACTTGTTCATCTTTGCTAATTATTGAAGTTTCGCTGACCACTTAGGCTTGACCTTTAGGTTCTCAAGTTATTCATTCATGATCTATGAAGATATCTTTGATGATACTGCTTTTCTCTTATTTGATTCGTTTGTTACTATACGCAACAAGTTAATTATTCTTAAAATCCAAATATAACAAGTTTTTTCAACAGCTGTTTATAAAAATAATGACAATTTGAATAATTAATTATTTCCAAAACCAAGTTTTACACAAGGACTTTTCTGGATAGATTATAATAATATTTCATTACTCTGCGCATTCTTAAAAGCGTCGTTTAAAGTGATACCAAAATAAACCTTTAAATAAGTTACATTACATGTTACATCCATCCATCACTCCAAATAACATATTGCAAAAAAATGTACACGTGATCAATCACTTTACTTACCCAGAGCCCACTGCGTGACGCGGCGCACCGTGAAACATATTCTTGTTGCAAACTCAACTTTTCACTTTTTTTTCAGTGAAGTTTTATCACTTATCTCTCGTATGTGACGCATTAATCACCGGCTGTCGCGGTGCTGTGCCTCTTTTAGATCCCGTTATCTGAGACACTCCTTTGGGTGTTTAAGGGTTATTTACACTGGCGCCATTAAAAGGCTGTATCACCAAATGGTTGAGGCTTCAAGAATATCGCTTATCTATAAGGTTGACCATTGTCTTGCATATTTGATGTAAAAGTTGGAAGGTGATCGTTCTCACCAGCAGACGACGCAACGTACTTTGCGACATTCAAAGTATTTGTTTCCATGAAAAAGCATGAAGAACTTCACACAGATAGCACAGTTTGATACGAACTGGAAACAAAAAAGGAAACTACACTTCTTCGTAATAATATCTAAACTCGTGTGATCAATACCTTATGTCGCCAGTTGCCACCATCCTTTGAGAGTTAAAGGTTTCTGATGCATTAACGTAAGTAGGCTGAGAAAAAACGTCATATATTACAATACTCTGATAGGGGAAAATGTCTTTTGGATGTCCCGGTTGATGCCGCCTTGTCTACGTACTATTATTTATTTTGTGGATAACATCTTTCTTGACGGGGTAAGCGTTTTGTATGTATTTAAAAATCCAGTTTAAATAATTTACAGATAAGACACAAACATTATTTGACTCAAGCGTTTTTGTAAAGTTACAAGTTACTTGCCCTTAAATTTAATAGCCTAACTTTTTTTTATATTAAAGTCAAAAAATGAAATTTCAGTAGAGAACTTGAATTAAAAAGACGAGTTTAAATCCTAACCCCCGAATGTCTCTTTATTATCTACTGTCAATTTAATGGGCAGAACTAGTTTAACATGGCATCAAATTTCAAGTTCAAAGAGATCAATGCCCAAACCTTATAAGGTTCTCATTTATCGCATGCAATTTGTAACTAAGTTGCCTGTTGATTTCTTTGAGTATACAAGGTATTTTACTTATACAATATCTACAGTAGAAAGTGTTGTTATGATAATCCTGTCTTAGGAGACTATTGTCTTCTTATTTTAGAGTATACCTCGTTTACCCTTATTCCGTAGACGCTGAGCTAGTTTAATTTTGTTCTAGGTTTGACTTTGCGTTGAAGTACGTGTACGGGTTTGCACGTACAGGGTTTAAATGATAAACTGATAACTGGTTAATACATTATATTGTCCCAAAACCTTATGTTTAAATAAAGGGTTTAATGGGCTCGTGAGCACGCGCGGTTTACTTGATTACCATTGACGAACTGATTTGATGGGACACGGCTAAGCCGTAATTGCTGTAGTCCGCGAAATATGAAAATACTTAAAAATGCTCATTGTGCGGTTGAACCGTACAGTATAAAACAAACAAATATAAACTAAGGTACTGGTAAATTTGTGATACACAAAAACAATAGTCCATTAAAGTACAATTTAGTGACTTACTCCATAAGAACACTATTTACTCAAGGAAAAACTGACAAATAAAAATAAAACATGACATCCAACAAATTCTTTATGTAACACGCGAACAAATGAAAATGTAACCTTTTAGCCCGTAGTCACCTGCCAATTTGGAGGAGTCGCGTGACATTCGCGCGTGTCGGGTTACACGGAAGCAATTTTCTTCATAACACCATAATAATGGAAAGGATCGGCCGACCGATCGCCTAATAGAGCCTGCTGAGCCATTAAACGTCGCGTTTTGACCCCAGTCCGGCCAACCTTTATTGCGTAAGGCTGTTGAAAACCGTTATCTTGTGTTTAATAACTTGTAAAGTATGTTAGGGACACGCTTCTTCGTTAGTACAGTTTTATTTATTATTTGTTTACATAGATGGATAGTGTTACTCGTTTCCACGGAAAATTTTGAGTTACTTCTTTAGTGCACAAATGAACATTCATTCTAAATTTCAAGTCTCTCATTGATTGCGATATTTGATTACGTTGTCTGACTATCAGAGTCCTGTTAATCAGTAACGGAATAATTTTATAATTATCTTGATTACTTCTTAAAATGAAATCTTATCTTCATTGTTTGATGTTAAGCATAAAGCTCTAATTTATGTCATAAAATACCATTGAAAAGTCGTTCATTTGAGCTTTTGCACATTATTATTAGCGAGTATATGTTTATCCGAAAATATTGAAGAACGATTCAAAAGGAATCTTTATGCTTTCCCATTAAATGAAGTTATCCTTCCCTCCTCCTTTCCTCTCAGTCAATCTCAATATCCATTTTGTCCGGTCTCTATTAAATTAATTTATAGTATGTTTTTTCCATAATTTTATTTCATAAACCTTTATTTCATAACCTCATATTGTAGAAAAAGAAAGGGCAATGTTCAGTCAGACAAAAAAAAAAATCTTTTCTCAAATACTATACACCCAACCTCTTTATTTTACAAAATCTCTTCAATTTGCAAAGCACCTCTACTTTAAACTAAAAGTCTATCAGTCATCTCTATCTTCTTGAAGATTCACTCAACCAAAATGCAAAGTTTACTTAACAAGTATAGCTACTATATGAATTATGTTGAGCTAGGCGTTGTGTTGTGTAACATGACTGCAAGCAGCAGTATTGAACTCGACTGACCTTTGCTAGCCTCTTCTACTTGCATGCACGGCAGCTTTGAAACAAAGTAGGACCGCATTTCTGAATATCACTCGCTGACTTTTAAGCCATCGACGATAGCCTAAATATCGTAGCAAGCAATCTACAGGCCTGTCAATATAATCGCGATGGTTCATATTTATGTTGATGTCAAGTCGAATTATCTTTTCTTTCTCGAAAAAGGAGAAGCTAATACCGAAATAGAAGGTTCTAGTTCGAAGCTGGTGGGTCGTGTAATATTCCAAGCCAGGCGCGTTGTTTGTCTGACACGTATTCGATCTTCGTCGCGCCGCGAGAGATGTGCAATCTTCCGTCGGTTGTATTATCCGCCAGATTTCCCACAATAACCGGGTCGGTCTGTCAGTAAATGGATGCGAGGCTTGTTTCCCGGAGGCTCCGGCCGTGACTTGGCGCGCGCGGATGTTGGCCCCCGGCCAGCAGTCGCCGAAATGCGATGACGCCCCTCAAATCGCACGTTAAATTGATATTGGCACTCACAATTAGCGATGTAGCCCTGTTAGCGGTCATTATTCATGAAAACTTTTTGGACTATTTATCGGTTCGGTACGCTGTGAGAAACGACTTCGTATAAAAATGCCAATGAAATTAATATTTTTAGTGAGTTACCCGATTAATGTGACTTGTTTTTGGAACTGCAGTCCTTTTTTTATGAAATGAAATTGGGAATTTATAATTCGAAATTTCTTGTGGGAATTTGCTCAGGACAGAGAAGTAGAGACTGGGAAACCAGCAGTGGGACAAAAAAAAAACTTTCTCTTTCTTCTATAATTTATGAACGTAACATTTCCTGACTATTCACACCTGACTGGAACAAAGGATCAGCCAGACGTTCTCTGGTCCCAACGCCCAACAGGCACCATTGCTGAGCTAACGATTTGTTAAGCCTCCAGTCGAGTGGCTGCATTCAAAGGTCACGGCTCTGCTTAGTTGCTTACGCAATTGGTTCATGGCTATTGTCGTGTCAGTTGGTCGTGGTCGCGTGATTACATATTGTTACGTTTAAGTTTTACGGGTTTTCAAGTTTTTTGTTGTGTTTCAAATTTTTTTTTTTGTAATAATGAATAATTTTATCGTTAATTAGGCGTAAATAGCATGGAATATTTTTTTCTGATTTGTGTACTTCGGGTATTAGATGTTATAAGTTCTTCAACTTTTTTACCTGCTTATACTTTTGTAACATTCATTTAACACTAAGGTGTTATTACTGTAATCGTACCTTTTCATTCATCACCTTCATTGTATTATTTTTCCAAGTCCCAACACGGTTCGACTCTACTTAAAAAAAAAACTGTTAATTCACTGCCAGTAGCTTTTGAATGAAGAAAACATCTTCGAACGACCTCGAAGCATTTACTCACCCCCTCCTCAACTAATAGGACGTCAGCAATTTTCCCGCGGAATTTGGAGATTCCGCCGGAACCGATGACCGTTGGCTGTGGGCCAGCCTTCGGTGCATTGTTGAGGCGACGACGTGACGGGTCAGAATCGATGAGTTATTGACAATTTCTTTTAAGAATAAAATAGGCTGATGTTTAACTTATTTTCATATTAGATGAAAAGTAGAGGATGAAGTTTAATATTTTAACAAACTTATTGCATCTCCCATACATTACTCTATTAATAATAATATAATAAGTAGACGCAAAGTAGGCAGACCCTTAAGGTGGTCAGACGATCTCGTGAAGGTTGCGGGAGTTTACTTGATAAGGGTCGCTTAAGACTATTTAGTATGGCGATTTGTGGGAAGGGTATGTCCAGCAGTGGACGTCTTTCGGCTTAGATTATGATGATTGGGTAGCCTAGTGATCGAATTGCCAATAACCATTACCCCCTAAAGAAGGCTGTAATTGTTTTAGAATTCACTACAATACGTATTTTGTTAGACAAAACATCGCTATCGGAATTGTCCTTTTAATCTACATTTGACAGATTCTGCTTTTGACATCATGGTCTAGTATCGAAAGATTCTACATACGATTCTACATCGACAGATTCTACTTATGACAGATTCTCTACTCTCCAGACCGCCAGTTATGGTGCGATGCAATTTCAATTATCAATTCCGAATCAGCACAATTGTTTTAAACCAAAGCGACAGAGCGCGTTTCACACATTAGGTAATGGAATTTTAAATCGTGCTGCTGGAGCCTTAGCCAGTCTTACTATGAACGTCACGTGCGAAACGTGCCAGTGTGCCGTACCGTGCAGTAATTTGTATCTCACTTATACGAACAAAATGTGTGTGTGTGCGTGTGGTAGTTGCACTGCAAGGTGTTATTGAAAAGTTTCAGCTTTTAACACTATTTGATTGAAATCGCGAATTTCGGTTTGTGTAAAGTGATTTTTGATTTCTTATGCAAGTGTTATATAGTTTTAACAGGTAAAAAAATAATTTAGTAACGTTATTTTTATAACTAGCTGACACGGCAAACTTTGTACCGCCTTACGATATAACTTTACACAATATTATTAATTTTATAGCCTGTGTGCTATTTTGAATTTTTTAAAATATTCTATAATCTACATAATGTTCATCAAAGATAACGTAGGATTCTTCTTATGTATGATGCAAGAAATTATATCAAATCGGTTCAGTAGTTTCGAAGCCTATTCGATTCAAGCAAACAGACCATCCAAATCCTAAATTGTTTAATAATGTTTATTCATATCGTACTACCAACATTATTGGCAAATGTTACAGACACAACCTTGACCTAGTTCACTTTTAAAATAAATGTCTTGTCTACATCCTTTTGATGTTATTAGCATTCAATTCTAATTAACTCTTCTAAAGAACCAGTATTTAAATATTGACATTATTGTACGAGATTCTAAACATTCTACTATTTTGAAGTTCATTTTTAAATACAGTTTGTCAAATATTCATTTCATTCGCTAAGGCTAAAGCATCAAATCACAGAGCCAATTAAAACGGATCCTATTATCGCATGACATATTGAACCTAGTTACAACCGGCTAGTACAATCCTAAGCCTAAGCGAATACACATTGTATGCAAATAAGTGGCTAAGTCATCAATCGGCAGTGATTGTCATTCTATGCGTGTCAAGAGCATACTGGCCTTGGGATAGGTACTGTTTCATTAGTCGGTTTACTCTGAATAAACTGAAGATATTCTGTTTGACTTCTGTGTTGATATAGCTTCGGTCATAATAAGATGTGTACATTAAAAACATAAACTGCTCCGTGGCTTAGTTGTCAGTGATGTGGACTGAGTAAGCGTGTGCACCCGGGTTCGATTCCCGGGCGGGGCGAATATTGATATGATGAATATCGATGTTTGTTTCCGGTCTGGGTGTGATGTTCGTCTCTGTGTGTGTTTCGGGCACCCTAGATACAGGTTCTTCCTAGTTAGGGGCTCTGAGTGTAATGTGTTATTATGTGTGTGTTATTATTATTATAAAAGAATTGCGACTGATATTAACGTTAACAAACGATTCTCTGTTTTTGGTGTGAGTCAATGACGAAAACAAAAACTAAGAGACAAAAGCCTTTGGTACTTACTTAACTGTGGCGTTGAAGGAAGCGAAAGCCTTCCGCTCAACAGGGTATTGTAGTGTCTACAGATCTGTATAGTACCCACTACAATGCCCTGTTGAGTGGCAGGGTTGAGAAAATGAAGACATTAAAAAAGGGTGACAAACAAGATGTTTCGAAGACAGTACAAACACAAACAAACCCTCCTAGCCCAGTCATATTAGGTAAAAAAAGGGGTCAACCTCGGAATGAAAGATAATAAGCTGCAAATTGGTATGAACCTTTGTTTTGTCATTCTAAATGTTGTCTCAAAAGTCACAATCGTTATCGTGTCCGCGTCTTAAGATATTCAAGGTCAAAGGTCACAAAAATCGGTTTTTCGCGAATATCTGGCTTCCTATCGGTTGAATGAGATTTGCATTTATTATAAAAGTTGTAGGCTATAAAATTCCCTACAACTTTTGTTTAAACTTTTTTTTCATACGACCAACCGTTTTGAAGGTAGAGCGCGAAGTGCACATCGTACAGTCATATACGGCCTAATGCAAGGTCAAGCGTGAGTTATGGTTATCAGTACGTTATAAAGTCAATTATTTACTTGGAAATTATAATTATTAAACAATGGCTATTATTTATGTACTAACTATTAATTATTTATATTTAACTAGAGGCTGCCCCGCGGTTTTTCCCGCGCAGATTTCTCATAAACACAAAATTCCCGTTTTTCCCGTTCCCGTGGGAATTTCGGGAAATCCCTTCTTAGTGCTCACCTACACTCCCTAAGGAACCTACATGCAAAATTTCAGCCCGCTACGCCCAGTAAATAATTGACTTTATAACGTACTGATAACCATAACTCACGCTTGACCTTGCATTAGGCCGTATATGACTGTACGATGTGCACTTCGCGCTCTACCTTCAAAACGGTTGGTCGTATGAAAAAAAAGTTTAAATAAAAGTTGTAGGGAATTTTATAGCCTACAACTTTTATAATAAATGCAAATCTCATTTAACCGATAGGAAGCCAGATATTCGCGAAAAACCGATTTTTGTGACCTTTGACCTTGAATATCTTGAGACGCGGACACGATAACGATTGTGACTTTTGAGACAACATTTAGAATGACAAAACAAAGGTTCATACCAATTTGCAGCTTATTATCTTTCATTCCGAGGTGAAAGCCCTAATATGACTGGGCTATCCTGTAATTACGAGCCATCAAAACGTGATCACACAATAGGACAGTATTAATTCAGACAACACATCATCAACCAACCACTATCCGTCCAACTTTCCTCACGTCTCTCATCCGGAACAATTTTAAGCTCTATGACAAATAACACGCTCCTTTCAAGCGCCGGTAGGTGACGTAGTGACGACAATGGCTCCTAAGACGGCACCACAATGGTTCGCGAGTACCAATGACGTTGATAAATGACGGACCTGGTACACTTGATCCGGCAACCATTTATCCTCGCTGGAAAAAGCTGCGAATTGTTGTAGCACTAGATCGCACGGGCTCTTGAAAGATGGATCAGTTTTGCATGAAGGCTTTCAACCTGAAGTATGCAATTTGAACGAGTTTAGGTTTTGAAGTTTTGATAGAATCTTGCTATAAGGAAAAGTTTTGTTTGGTTATTTTCTTTTAGGAAAACCATCATCACAAATAGCGTAGTCATCATGCTAAGTATCATATTCATTTATTCAGTCATGTCATATCAAACTGCAATCTTTAGTTTCCATAATATATTGTGTTTCATGAAAAATGTCCCGTGTTATAACTACTCGGCGAATCGAGTAGTCATTCTGGTTCAGTGTCACTGTTTACGTAACAAAACGCGGATGGAGAAAGTAATTGCATGCGTATGGGAGGCCTAATCGATTTCTATAACGTGACTTTAATCGATGCCTGATTCGGCGATGAAAGTCCTTTCGATTTCGCCGGATCGGACGACAGGTGTGTCAGAGGATGGCTAGTGCTTGACAAACGAAATGCGTCAGCTTGCGTGCCAAAGTTGGCATGGTATAAAACCAGATTTACCCGGTTTGGTTTATTACCGCTTAGGAAATATACTTCATTTCTGAGTCTTTGAGGCAGACCGGAGAAAGCTCATCCCTTAAAAAATAATGTTATTGTTTCGTGGGATGTATAGAGATGCTGCAAGCAAAAAAAAAAAGTATCGAATCAAAAATTAGATATTACTGTTGTTAATTTAAGACGACAACTGAATTGACATATTGTGGGATAATATTTTTTTTATGGAAGTTTGACTTTTGTCACAATTTATTCCAACACTAACTCTCGTTCGAAGTTTACGAAGTTGGGACGTGAATTGATGAATACTCAATCGTTTGATAAACTATGCTAACGTTGTTTTAGTTTACTATACCAGCCCCTTTTTTGGTAAAAAAAATATATTAGGTGAGTACCTATTTCTTTTGTACGTGACTACATTTTATTTTTTGAGATGACATTATATTTCTGATATTACGATATGTAATTTTTTTTTCTGAAATTTACAAAAAATAATAATATGAGCATTAATAAAATTGATAAAAAATATTTTTACTGACTTATCATCAAAGTAACCAAAAATCGTTTTACACACAGTAGCAAACAATTAAAAGAAGTTGTTCTTCTTGAACGCAAAACTTTCGTCAGCGAGCAAAATCAAAGAAGGTGGCCAAATGGAGCGGCAAACTAATAGCCTAAACTAAGTAAAGTAAATAAGCAACTAGATACGCGTTAATAATTTCCCAACGCTGCCGTCGGGTGAAGTATTCGCTGGTCCGGAAACTTGCGCGCATTACACGATAATTGATAAAGTTCCACATTTACGGCGCGAGTCAAGCAAATAACGGTATAAAACTGCTTGCGGCCGGCCGCGCCCCGCAGAGTTTGCGGACTTCACTAATAGTCGGGCTGCAGAAGTGCTGATTGCACATATAGAAATTTGTAATTGCTCCAGAGATTAGGAGAGATTAGGTGATACGAACGTTACTAGTGGCGTTGGCGGTCTTCGAATCGTTAAGCTCCTTAATGCCGAGCGGAGGTGAAAAGATTTCAAGCTCATAAAATTCTTCAAAGGTTTCACCATCTTATTTTTAGTATTATTTGGTCTTGATTAAGGTGCTAAGCTCCACACACTTCTCAGGTGTTTTTATATTTCATCCGAATTTAGAATGAGTCAAAGCTTTGCATTGCATTACTTTCAATTTCTTAGATTTACTCTATGGTAACATTTATCTCAATATTTATCGTTTTAGAGTTGTGGAACTTGTTTTAGTTACCTACAAATTGTCGGGTTGGTTTTTATAATCAAGCATTTCGAGGTCGTCTATCTATACCTATAAATGCATAATTATGTCACTTGTTATAAAAACATTGGATCACCAATTTTTTATTTAATTTGTTCTTTATGTTTTCAAATTAAAAATATCTTCCATAATATTATTATAGAAAAAGAAATCCGCTTTTAAAGAATGGCATTACCAATCATGCGAGTTAACTGGAGGACGATAGATAAGATGCGGATTTCAGATTAAATCAGCAAGGAAGAGACATCGACCACGCCCACAGCCCGCGGTACCATATTTTCAGAAGCCAAAGCACATTGAATATTCAAAGAGGATATGTTTTCGCTCCTGATACGCGATCAGCCAAAGCAGATTATGCTTGTTATGTTTGCTAGCAGCGGATAATGCCGATCGATACAAAACGTGGTCTGGCAATCATATTAGAATATAACTTTTCACTTTATTTTTATTTGGTATAATCTTGTAGATCTTAAAAGCGAAAATTGTAAGTCTTAGTACATATTTCCAATCGATCGAGTATTAACTCGCACTTTAAGGGCATAGATTTTTGTACTCCATGGCTTGAGTGTTATTCACTCGCATACCAAACCTTCGGTGTCGCAATTACCGTCCTTCAGACGAATTGCATTCAGTCAGTTAAAAAAAAAAAGATTTTTGTAACACTCGTTGAATATGCCACCTATATCATAGGTAATGTGTAAAAATGTCATCTATGTATTACCGTTATTGCTCTAGAGAGTCTTATGTCAGACGGACAGATGGTCACACAGATGGACAGAAAATCGGAAGTATAAACGAATGGACACACATTTGTAAGGTCAATAATGAAGACCTTTTCTTACTTCTTAAAAGTATGTTACATAGACTCGAAACACTCATATCCGGCCTAAGCTACACATTACGCATTAGGCAACTATACATGAAGTAAAAACAATTTCTATAAAGAAAATATTCTATCTATTCTAACTGACTGAAAGGGCATCGAGTTATGTTACACAAACAAGGTCGCAAACACTGAAGTTGACACACGTTGTTACAGTTTGCTAATTAATTAAAATATAAAATTAACAGAGCCGCTACGCCTTTCACCGAAACAATAACTTTAACAA
Source organism: Euspilapteryx auroguttella (assembly GCA_951802225.1). Taxonomy (NCBI): domain Eukaryota; kingdom Metazoa; phylum Arthropoda; class Insecta; order Lepidoptera; family Gracillariidae; genus Euspilapteryx; species Euspilapteryx auroguttella. The sequence continues at coordinate 2,967,482 of OX637657.1, read as the reverse complement.
ACAAGCGCTGTATTGTTGTCGAGTCGCGCTGTTATTTTTACGTTATTAAAGTAACAACGTGTTTGCGTTGCCCGCTGCAATGGTAAACATTTTTGTATAAATTACGGATTAAATGCACCTGTTTTAATATTTGCGTTTAATTAATGCTATAGCTAACTATGATATTGTAATAAACGTTATCGTCAAAATGTTTTGCTACTTTTCTAGAAGCTAATGAATTAATTGAGGTAAGTCCTGTGATGTTTTATTTCTCAAAGATGGTAGTTCTGGTAACATGAATTAAGTCGTTTCTTTATAGGTTTTGAAATACTGCCATGGTCTATAATATATGCAAGTCATGAAATTAATCACTTGCATTGCATAGCAGTGATACAGAGACAGTGCCTGTTCACCGATATATGTATAAATATCCCCCGATAAAACGCAACTACTATTTTATGTGGGAGAATCTATACAGTAAAAAAACCTCTGTTAAACATTTTTATTATAATGTGATTTGCACACCTTTCCAATGTTAATTCAATGTTAATGCATCGAACAGTTTCGTTAATCCATAGTGAAAATTTGTTTAATCCGTGTTTTAATTTTTGTTTATCAAAACTATTTCTGGAATGTTGTTTGTATTGCAAATATTTTACCATGAAGACTATACATTAGATTAATGATAAAATAAACTAAAATTCCGGGTTGTTCCCAACGAGTACTACCAAAACCTGTACCACTGGTACTCGTTGGGAATATCCTTTATAAAAATTCCCAACCAGTACCACCAACTAACTCGACAAGTTTTGGTGGTACTCGTTGAGAACTAAATTACAATAAAAAAAAAACACTTCAGTTGTATCGTGAGTCTTTAATTAAGATTAACGATACCGGTGAGTGAGTGACCCTAGTGATGAACTTACCTATAACTCAAAGGTAATCAGAAAATGAACAGGTATTTGTCGAATACTTACTGTCAATGTAGTAATCTTTGCAATCTTAATTTAGTTATTTTAAAATGTATTTTAGGTCAATAAGAACAAAAAACACTGAGGCCTATCACCCGTTATAACCGTGTTTTTTCATAATATCATATTTAAAATACCAGGGCACCATGAACAGTAGAAGGTTATGAAGCGCACAACACAGGTCTTTTGATACATGCTAGCTGTTCGTGTCGTCGCTAAGCTTCGCGCTCATTCTCAACGTAAAGGAGCGTTGTGTGTGACATCAAAGAGCAAGACGCTATAGCGCCGCGTCAGGCTAGCACTCTAATCTAACGCGACGCAGTAATGCCGTCTGTTTGACAAAGCCTATAATTGCCTACAATAACCTTCCACTACTTCATGTTATCCTGGTACAGTGGCGGACACGGATGGCGTAACACTTCCGTGGCGTTTTTTGGTATAAGTCTAAGGCGCACGAGATTAAAGAGAAAAGTGTTACGCCGTATGTGTCCGCCACTGTACTTAAATATAAAATATAAATAAACTAATCAAATTATATCATTACTTTACTTTATTTTTGCCATGCAGTTCATGGTGCAATAGTCCTTTCAATTTAAATCAGTACAACTGGGACCATGGGTAAAAAAATTGTACACCTACCTACCTATCACAGTTAAAATCGTGTTTTAATATCAACCATAGATGATGTTGTTGACATAACCTTCTACTGTTCATGGTGCCCTGGTACTTTAAATATTAAATTATGAAGAAACACGGTTTAAACAGTGCATAGGCCTCAGTAGGTACTATTTTTTTATTGTTCTTAATGATCTAAAATAAATGTTGAAATAACTAAATTAAGGTTGCAAAGAAAACTGCATTGACAGTAAGTATTCGAAAAAATACCTGTTCATTTTCTAAATATCTTTGAGTTATAGGTAGGTTCATTACTAGGGTCACTCACTCACTGGTATTGTTAATCTTAATAAAATTTGATATGTAGTTCCCAACAAGTACCACCAAAACTTGTCAAGTTAGTTGGTGGTACTGGTTGGGAATTAAAAAAAAGGAAATTCCCAACGTGTACCAGTGGTACAGGTTTTGGTAGTACTCGTTGGGAACAACCCAAAATTCCAATGTGTTCCAATGTGATAAAGAAAACTTACAACATTGATATCATAAAATCAAAGATTTGTAGGGAAAATCGCCAATGGACCACGGAGACAAAACCGAAGTATTATTTTCATGTGTATTTGAATAGAAGAAATAAAAATATATGACCGCTTTAAAATTCAGTCGAAACAATAGAATCGCAACTTCGTTCGATAAGTAAATTGTGGCAACTTTACCCTCGTGTATTTAGGTACTAAAACGCTCCGTGAATCTCAACCGTGAATGAGCCTTAATAAACAACAGCATGTATGGGAGCGGATCCAAAACCGCGGGACTTGTTTCTTGGTGAAGTAACTTTGCGAGTTGGCAACGTTCATTGCGCATACAGCGTAGCGTGTTCTAATAGAACTTATGAGTCCACAAGTTCAGTGTATCGCCTGTAGGATGCAGGCGGGGCTGGGCTGGTTGGAAGTTGGTTGCATTGTTGTTTGAACTCGGTTATAATGAGGATTAGCAATTATGAGCCAAGTTTCAAAAGTTTATGCACGCACGATGTCGATTGTCGCCATGAAAATATTAAATGGTTCCACTTATAAAATGTTGTATGTATCCACTGAAAAATTTATACGTAAACTATTTTAACAAACAACTAACAGAAACAAAAGCTCATATAAAGGCAGTTAATTTACATATACTTACCTATTCATTAAAATATTTTTTGCTTTTCAGCTGAAGATCTTTTAGATTTTACAGTCTATATAACATTGAATATGCAACTTTTGGCATTTATTTTATTTATTTTCATCGTGACTTCAAGTGACTTGCTAAAGTAACCGGCTGCTGTACTGGCATTGCATTGTCAGTCCCGCTGTAAAGATAAAGGTTATCTCGGTCTTTTTCTTAAAGCTATTGCTGATAGAAGGGAAAATTGATTAATAAAGATATGTGTAAAGAAAGAATTCTGATTTACAAAATACATTTTTGTTACTTAATCTACGAAATTCAGAAGTTTAAATGAAACAAATTTTAATAATATTAAAATTAATTAATATTTTACCCTGTAACTTTAGCAGTAAATGTATATTTCAGTCATTTCACTACTATTTTTATACTTAAAAGTACGTTTTTATGTTACTTACAATCAATAACCTTATAATTAGTAATAACAATATTAATTTATAATATTTAATGTCAGCTATTCAAATTAATGATTGTTTGTTATCGGTACCATGGTATTCTTCCCAATTAAAGTCTTAATCTGTTAAATCTTTTACAGAAATTATAAAATTAACATTGTTTTATAAACAGACAAGTTTCAGAACAGGCTATTCGAATAAATGATTGTTTGTTTTCTCATTACCACGGTATTCTTCCTCATTACCATGGTACTCAATCTGTGAAATCTAATTATCGTGCTGCGAATCAAAGTTGAGTGCTGTGCTCGTCTCTAATCGCAGTGGAACACTCTAAACACAATTGGTCGTAAAAGGCGTCGTGTGCAGTCCCAATTACGTCACACTGATTGAATAGCGAACTGGCGGCTCCGTCGTACGTCATATTGACTTTGGAGATGACCTCGTGTTCCAGCTTCCGAATCATATTACTACTACCGCAAATACTATTTTACATTGTCTTGGAAGCGTAGCTTTACAAGTATATTGCTTATTATCAATTTTTTTGTGTAAATTTCATGTTTCAAAGGAGATTGACCATTCTGGACCAAATGCTGCCCACGCATGTGAATATTTTTTTTCTTCTTCACATGAAGAGATATATATATGAAAAATAAAAAATAAAAATTAAAACCACGGATTTATAATATATACGTAGTACCTTAAAACTTATTTTTTTGGTGATCTTACATTTGATATATAGTTTTTTATCGTTTATGTTAAATAATATTATTATTATCTTACCTATTCTACCTCCCGAGTCCGGTTCCGACCTCACTAGTCTCGTTCGAAGCAACTTTTTTTTGTAGCAAGTTCTATATGAAAAAAAAAAAAAAAAAAAAAAAAAATCGGCAAAAGTGTATCATTGCTATATTTTAATTGACGAGAACAATCATGGGCTCGATTCTGTTCAACATTATTGCTGCTCATGTTATATCGGGCGAAGAACGATCGGCAGTTGTGCCCACGTTGTTTGCCTAGTTTGGTTTTTGGGATGGGCTAGGCACCAAGACGTTGTGAGGCGCCCTGCTTTATTTTTAGATTCCATAATTATAGACGACGATGATGATGACGATTGATATGGTATTTTAAAATGTTTATCCTTAAATAAATGTTGATATTTTAAATGATACACCGTCTTTTATTTTTAAAATAAGCTGTTGGTTAGGATTTTTCGTCAATGTAAAATAGATTATTTTTCAATATTCCTTGGATAGATTCTTAAGCGCTTTAGGTTACAGACTACTGTTAGTCTAATGAACATTATGCACTATGATTCAATGCTGGGCAGCCTTGGTCCAGCGTCCATACAAAAATGGTCAATCTCCTTTGACTGAAATTGTCGGTGTGAAAAACGGAGGAATAAAACGCACTGGAAAGTTTACTGTCGTGCGTGTATATTAAGTATGTCAAGACTAGTAGACTATTATATTTTCATTCGATTACATTTGGATCACTAGCATTAATTTAAGCAAACAAGAAAAAATGTATTAAATGTTTAAAGATAAAAAAAAAACACAGAAATTTCAATCAGCATCGGGAAATTTGGTACAAAGTTTCCTCTAATCCGAAAACACACTGAAATCCTTTAATTAATGGAAGAGCGCTTCGAATCCCCTTTTCTTTTTCGAACAAAGGGTAAGCATTCGATTGTTTCCCATTGAATTAATGAGTGCAATCAAATCCGGGCTGGATGCGCTCGGGACCCGGTACGCCTTTCACACCTCATGCACAATCAATAAATTAAGCCAGCACTTGAATACACTGGAATGAGAATAACGTATTATATCATTAATCTATCATTATTATATAGTTTTGGCTACTATTTTAGCCTTTTAGTTTCGCTAATATCTTTAATTAATTTTGCATGTAGCGGTTATTTGTTATTGGAGCAGCATTTTGTACCAGATTTTTGTTGTTGTTTTTTAATGTTATAATGTATGCTCTGTTAATAACCTGAATAAATAAAAATAAAATAAATCTGGTTCATCTTTTAATTTTTATGAGACATTTGTTTAAAAAATTAGTTGTTTTCCCGGAATTCTGTGTTTTTTGTTTTTAATATATATTCTCGTTTATTAGAGACAGTGTGAGATATCTTGTTCTCTATACCATATAGAATAAATGTTTTGATTTTAATGTTAATCTAGCTGAAAATGCCATAGTTCTTTTTTATTAATAAGTATATTTATATAGTTTCTGGAGTACTATTTAAATTAAGCTGAAGCTACAGATATATTATGGGTCTCTTAGCCAAGTTAGTATTACCATTTTTATTATCAATTCTGATTGGTTTGTTGAATTAAATATAGCAAAGTTCGCCTTAGAAATTGAACCAATTTATCTGATGTCTAAACAGATAAATCTAAGTACTTACTAGGCAACAAATAGAAAATTAAATAAGCAGAAGGCCTAAACGGGTCCCCATTTCTCTCGATTAACGATCAGCATTTGGTTGCGTGGACCGACCGACCGACCGACCGACCGACCGACCGACCGACCGACCGACCGACCGACCGACCGACCGACCGACCGACCGACCGACCGACCGACCGACCGACCGACCGACTGACTGACTGACTGACAGACAACGCAAAGCCTAAACTACTGGGCGTAGAAAGCTGAAAATTGGCACGTGGGTTCCTTGGGGAGTGTAGGTGAGCACTAAGAAGGGATTTCCCGAAATTCTCACGGGAACGGGAAAAAACGGGAATTTTGTGTTTATGAGAAATCTGCGCGGGAAAAACCGCGGGGCAGCCTCTAGTTATTTATAAGACCAATGGAGTAAGTATCGTTTACAATTGTTTTGATAATGCAAATAATGAGACTCAATCAGTTTTAACAATTGCTTCTTCTGAGGGCGAAAAAGTCGGTGTTAAAATCAAGTCATTTAAGAAAGAGGTTAAACAGGTTTATATAAATTAACAGAGGAGTTCTACGAAATGTTATCAAAACTTTGCAATATAAACTATTTATTTATTTTAAACGGGAACGAATTAAATGTTTGTATTGATTTATTTTCACAATGAAAGCTTAGCATTTCAGTTAATTCTTAGTTAAATCATAACACATTGTATCACTAGGTAAACTAAAAAATTCGTACGCTATGTTAGGATTTTTATTTCTGTTATTTTTAAATTGTAAATGCTGGCTTTGCGAGACTGGCGTTTATCATATGTGTGCGGAACAATAAAATGTGATACATGGATAAAATGTCAAACGATAAACCATTGGATCGAAACGTCAAACTCGAAAAAGTTGGTTATCATGGACATGTCGACGTTACGTACGACACGTTTTTGGTTTTATCTGAGGGTTGTGTCGCCGAAGCAGGGATGGGATGCAGCAATACATATAGGTACCTCAATCTACCTACTTTATCTCACCAATCATCATCACCATCACTCACTATATGCAACGACTTCTACATACAATCCTAATTTGTAATCTTTTAGACTTTTAGAATACATAACAAACAATAACTTAACAGTTACCTAATGCTAAGTTTATTCATTGCGAATAAGTGTCTATACTATACTACAAATACTATAAATGCGAACGTTCCATAGGATTTTTTGAAGTATGTTCCACTTTCACGGTGAAAGTACTGAGCAGAAAAGCACATTGGCTATAATTTTAGCACATAGTGTGTAAATCTCTATACATATTTTGAGGCAGTTTGAAATTCGCCAGGTAGGCTACTCGATCTATAAATTAACGCCTCTAAAACAAAGGAAGCAAGCTCTAATGTATCATTTTATATGCTTACCGTCTTATTCATAAAAATATAAAGAGCATTTTAGTTATTTGACGTATGTCAATTTAGACTGGATGTCACGTATTTAGTCAACAAACCAGAGAAGTAGACCTCCAGTAACGCTACTTAAAATCTACTGTATCTTTATGAATAAGACGGTTACTCTCTTAGATAATTACAATTTAAATAGCGAGGTGATTAGTAAGTTCAAATATAGTCTATCAACTAGGCAACTATTTGTATTATCGACCGGGGCTCCACAAACAGTACTAAGTTTGTCTTAATGATGGATGTTCCATGCTCGGGCGTGCCTAATGTTTGTTTGAGTCGCATATTATTAGAGCTAATAGTATAAGTAGTTTTGAATTCACTAGTGGTATATATGACTGATTGCACTATATTATAGGTATGGAGCTTTGTTAATAGACTAACTAATTAAAGCTATAAGTAAAAGATATGTCTTGTCTCATGTGGAGTTGATGTCTTCGGTCTTCTGGGGTCTACGTTACACGTTGCAGCGATGTATTCAATTATTTAGTATAGAAATGAATAGTTGTCTATTATTACCAAGTGAGTAAGCCACTTTACACCATAGTATACTGAATAATTCATACCCGACATACGTAGAGGGAGTGACCCAGACGAAGGGTTCTTCGTATCGCTATAAAATATAACTGCTAGAAGCAGTCAGTCTAGTCTAGATGGAGCGTGCCTAATGAAAGCAGTAGGTCTGGACCTGGACGCACTATTATCATCTTGTGATATATGTATACAGAGTTGCTGTAGTGCAATCCATTCTCACGTTTGCAATAAAAAACGTCACGTTTTCAACGTCGATCTCTCCATAATTGTGATATATAGGTGCAGTAGGCGCACTTCCCTCTTTTTAGTGTTTTGGGGGTTTCTCATAAAGCAGTTAGGACGAATTCGGAATTCATTTTAATGGAACGTAAGACGAACTACTACAGCAAACAGTACTAAATCAACATTAAGACAAATTAAAATGCCATTATAAGCCTAAAAGCCTATTTGTCTGTGCTTGAATTATTTATGGTAACGACTTGTGTTTTGTGTTTGCTTGCTTTAAAAAAATAACATATACTTACACATAGTGTGTAATTTGGGCTTCTCTCATAAAACTATGATTTGACTGAATAATGTGCTAAAGCTTGCGGCGAGGGTACTTATTTTTCTTTTTAATGTTGAGTTTTTTTTTGTACAGTAATTTTTTTTTGGTTTTCTAAAAAAGAAATTGTATCGAAATTTTCTCATTAAAAAATTCGCTTTCAGGCAAGAGATCTGTACAACTTACCTATATAAAACTTATAACTGGAGCGCAGTGATGCAAGAAAACAAGTTTTACGACATAGTGACGTGTTTTTCTATTGGCACGTTTCACCGGACTACGCTGTAGGGATGTCCTGATCTTTCAATAAAAAGCATTATCGTGCGGTGTCCAAAGATAAGTCGTTGGGTTAGGACGGACGATCTCTCACGCCCTGCAGTACCGGGCCGAAGAATAGGACTGAGTTATTCCCTGCCTGTCGTAAGAGGCGACTAAGAGGGGACCCCGGGGTCGTTGGGTGCACGAGGCGGTGTCCCGTTTCCGCCGTTAAGCGTTGGGAAAGCTACCACGCTCCGGGGGGACAACCATCATGTCCCCCCGAGAAGAGGCTATACAGCCAATGCTGGGGGGGAGGGTCGCGGAGAATTCCACAGGCTCACCCGCGACCCTCCTGCTATCAGCCGAGAAGGACACCGGCGGGGTTTTAGTGGGTGCGAACCCCTGCGGCTCCCCCCGGGGCTGCAGGATACTTGTTAGGAGTTTCCCCGCCGAAAAAAAAAAGGACGGACGATCTCTAGCATTTTGTGTTTCCATGCCATTTCAATTATGATTTTATAAATTTTAATAAGACTACCGATTTCAATGAAAATGCACAGATAATCCTGAAAATGATCTAGTTTTACAAATAAATATACGCCATTGAATGCAGCTCTTATGTTAATGAATTAAAGTTGATTCTCTGCGCCTGGGGAAAATTAATAACGATTTATATCGCGCTGCAAACGAAGTGTATATTTTCATACTCGTAATGAGGTTAACCTGAAATTCGTTGAAAGCTTTGGTTTTTGCCGTTATTACCTACATTATCTTGCAAATTCACATTTTTTTTTAATAATAACACATCACACTCAGAGCCCCTAACTAGGAAGAACCTGTATCTAGGGTGCCCGAAACATATACGGAGACGAACATTACACCCAGACCGGAAACAAACATCGATATTCATCATATCAATATTTGTCCCGCCCAGGAATCGAACCCGGGTGCACACGCTTACTCAGTCCACATCACTGCCAACTGAGCCACGGAGCAGTTAGTAACATTGTTACTAAGTAGTCGAAATAACACGTAATGGAATGGAAATACTTAATCCACGGAACCGTTCCTTTTTTTTAGTAACATTATTTTGTTCATTAATCCCCTTCAGTACTATAAATTATAGTTCATATTTTCACTACGGCGTTTTTAGAAAATTCGTTATAAGTTTTAGACTTTGTATCAATTGTAAGCGAACCGTTTCTTTTCTATTTACTCAAATATGTCTGTCAGCTGCATTTAGTGTAAAAATTATAAAGCAGAATAATACTAGATAACTATTTTAGACGATTCAGCAACATTCTTCTTAACATTTCAAAATTCCTCTCGTAACGTAAGTCGTAGCGCTACCGAACCCGTCGGTCCCGCAAAGTCGGGGAAAGCCGAATGATTCCTGGACATCGCAACACTAATCTGGACACACGCCCAGATATTGTATCGAAGGCACGAAATTGATGTCTCTGTTTGCGAGAGTGCGAGTCGCGCGTGCGACAAAACATCGTCCGAGGATTTACGGTGCATCGGACATGTAGCCTGGTACAGTCTGCAACATTATTTTGTTAATCTGATTACAGTTAAAGGACTTTTGTAATTGTAATATTTAGTATTGGTAATCTAGTTGTGTGGTGTGGACTGATATGTTAGAAATACGTATTTAAGGTGGTAACTCTCGGTATGGCGCGAAATTCAAAAATTTTCCCGTTGTTTTAATTATTGTGGGTAAAGTATTTAATTTTAATAAAGTTTAAATGAACTCACGTATCTCAAAACCCATATCCCACATTGTAATATATTATATCGATTTTGAAAGACAGAGTTACCGATTTTGTGTATATTCAAGGAACTTGATTTTTGGCCTTATACCCTTCATATTATCCATAAGATCTTTAGATCTGTCTTTCAAAAACGTTGTATTAAAATGTGATAAACGGTTTTTTATATACGCGAAGTCATTTAAAATTTTATTCAAAACGAATACTTTTGTCAGAATAAATAAAATACGCGATTTTTTTTTAATTTCGCGCCATAGCGAGAGTTACTATCTTAACACTACCTGTGCTGTGATAATGAGTAATGACCATGAAAAAGAATATGAGGTGTATATTTCGAGTGTCTGAAAGGTATCCTCATTAGACAGGTGTTTTAATATCATTGTTTAAGGAGATTGTTTAAATACGACATATATAGTTATTATAATTCCTTGTATACCAGTACCTACTCTGTGGAAGAGTGTTGGAATCAAATTAAATAAGTAATAAGTAACAATATGAGACAGGTGTTAAGTCTTGTGAATATTTTTCGTGAGTATGAGTTAACAAAGAAATGAAACTTTATTGTTGAAATGAGTTCGTCGTTCTTTGTGTATGGTTGGTTAAAATGAATATAACACATATTTAAGTGTTGAAAGGTATCGTACTTTACAGTGTATTCAAAATGTACGTGCGTGATATAGCGGGTCGCAGCAGAGAGCTCCTGTCGACGATGCATCTTCCGCACGCGTCGCTCACAAATTTGTACTCGTAACTAGAATTTGCGCGAAATACGTTACGTACGGGCTTGCACTGCGAACAGTGTGACGGTTAACCTTATTGGTTTCTCTGTAGATAGCAAATGTTACTGCCTTCTTAAAAAAAAAAACAAGTTAACAAAAGATGAACAGGCTCGCTGGATGGATGGATGCTTGCCAAAACTTACCACCCCAATGCGTAGTAATAAATATTATTGTAAATTAAAAATTGATAGGTTGTTAATGTTGTTATGCTGGCTAGAAAAGGTAATATATGTACTGAACTATATAGCTGCTTGAACAAACACTATGACAACAATATGTAATTAACCTATTACTGGCCGATCAATCATCGGTGCGTGATATTAGTTCCAATATAATCTAGAACTAGGGCAGCTTGAGCGAATGGGAAGTTACAAAGCAAGTTTTACTAGATTATAATATTTAATGCTGTATACTAAATGTAGTTTAACAAAGTTAAAATTTATATTAGACGTAGATTTTTAATAATTTTTATTGTTTTTCCAAATCTATGATCAAATTTAGTATTTAAAGCCGAATTTACTTACTAACCCAACAGTTTTTAAAGTGTGAACTTTTCATGGAATTTTGTTACAGTACGGTGAAACGTTAACATATTATTGCACGCAATTGTACTTTTCAATAAAAGAAAATCTATCATCTTTGTCATTCAAAAAAAAAAAACTAAACCATGACACGTAGAGCTGTTTCTTTTCTTTATGTTATTCGTGCTATGCAGCGGCTAAAAAAATACAATGATACCTTAATGACTTACAGATTTACGTTAGAATATAACTTTTTATATTGTAGGGTGTGCAATCCCGAAAGTGCATAGTACAATAAGGAATTTTAACATTGTTAAAATAGCTCTCAGCAGCTCTCTATTTCAAGTCGAGCAAAATGTTCCAAATTCCCGCCCCCGTAATATTTATAGCCTGTTTGTTTTTCGATTAAACTTGTCAACGTTGTTTACCTATTACACTCCGTCATCTGCGCCCGCATCCGGATTGTGCCCGTATTTATAGCCGTCATTTATACAAACAGTTGTGTAAAAATGCCCTTTTTTCAGCTTTATTTAGGGTTGTTAATTTATCAAAAGTTGTTGCACAATTGCATTCCCAGAACTCGTTCTTTTTTATTCAATTTTGAATATAAGAATATAGATATGTCATATCATAAGATCTCTAAAAGTTTCATACAAATCCATTCAGGCGTTTTGAAAACACTTTGGGACTTAATTTCAGCTTATTCATTCCAAAATTTTTAATATAGAAATGATGACTGTCGTTGTTTTGATTATAAGTTTACTTTTAATGTTTTAAAACTACAATTTCATTTTATAGTATAGATAATTTTCAGAATAATTCGATCAATTAAGGCCAGCTAGTCTATTCAAAAAAGAAACGGTAAACCAGCAGAGAATAATCCGCGAAGAATACAAAATATCTGACGCACTTTTATTATTATAGAAAGGAAGAAAGATTAATGGAATTTCTCTTACATATGGAAACAAAAAAATGCATTTTATACTAAAAGGCACTCCAATCCTCGCAACCCTGCCAGTATTTAATGTTTATTGTGTTTGTTTGTATCTGTTTGATATATTAGCAGCGCTCGGATCCGTGTGTTTTACTCGTTTGTTTAATTCCGTTTTTATTTTCGTTTCAGGTAAGTCTTGATCGGATTAGCTGCCAGTCGGCTTCAACTACGGTAATATAGCTTTGTTATATTTTAAGAGCGAACGCCGGTGGTTATAAAAAAGTACTTCTTTACTAAATCTTACTGACGTATAAAGTTTTCCCGTACAATAAAAAGTTAATTCTTTAATTCACATCTTAAACAGAGTCATAAATAGTCGAGACGAGACTGAGAGTTTTTTTTTTTTATTTGAACTATTATTGCTAGCTTTACAAAGCCTGCGTTTTGCTTGATAGTATTCCTTCTGTACTTTTCAGTCGGTAGCTTGCCAAGCAGTGTTCTCAGGATGCAAATAAACTTGTAATCTGAATTTATTTCCGAAGTGTTCATTCATTAATTCATTCAGCACCGCCCATCGAGTTCCAATACCATTGCATAGTAATATTGTAATAGAGCAGTCCAATAAAGAAGTATCGCAGCAATGGAACGTCCAATATTGCCGCTATCGCCCGGAGCGAGCAAAAAGTCCCGGCGCGGCGCGGTCGCAATAAGTGGCACCTCGCCCGTCGCGTTAGCGACAACACAATAAAATAAATAGAAAGTCGAAACCGCCTTTTTGATTCGGGCTGTGCGGTTGGGGAGATGAGAGGTTAGAGGTAGAGGTTATAAATTAAATAATGCCGTAAATTCTCGTGATGCGAATACAAATAGCTATAAAGCTGGCAAAAGGTTATTTTGCAGCGTTTTTCTCAAACTTTTTTTTGTCAAATTAGGAGTATTATTTCTGGTTCGTTAATTATGGCAACTTGTAAAATTAAACTTCCCAACACCTGTTTTATTTTGTTTAAAAGAAATAGTTTAATTTGTTCTTAAAAAAGTATAACAACGGTTTACCTTCTTAGATATAAGAAAATGTTGCTAAACAATTACACCCTGTAGCCTGTAGTCGGCACATACTCTGGCCTGGAATAGTGCTTCAGTATTTCCCGGATTTCTTCGCGATAAGAACAGACAAACTGCTCCGCTGCAGACCATTCGACGATTAAATCAGGATTCCTTTGATGTTCACTCGCAACTGTTTACTTTCCACTTTTTTTACTCTTATGTAAGATTCTGGTTTAACACAAGCGAGATTTGAAGGTCAATTAATTGATTAATGTTTTGAATAAATTATTTGATATTGAAATAAAAAAAATATTTCAGTGTTTGATAGGCACTAGATAATCTTGCTTAATATTTTTAAAGTATTGCAATAAAGTCCTGGGTTTAAATACCTAAATAAGCTACTGATTTTTATCTAAAATTAGCACTTTCAGTGACACTTATGCAGCGATGTAACAAATATAGAAAAGTGCTTTCTTAGAAATACTACATATAATGTAGGGCTCTGAAGGATAACTATTGACGCCTTAGAAACAAAAGAAAAACAGTGTTGTTGTATGCGTCTAGCGTAGCTCCTCTAAATGATAAGAAATTATAGCTTTTTACATTGTTGTAGACGAGAGGCGCGTACGCGAGCATACCGACAGAACAACTGTTACCTAATCCACTTTTACTAGCACTCTACTTTCGGACACTCCGAATGACCCATTCATTGTCTCAACGTCATCAGTTGGAGGCTTACTGTCGATTTTCAACCGATAATATTAATAAAAATAATGACTAAATCGGCATCAAAAAAAGATTGCAAAATTGTATGTTCTTGGACAAAATCAATGCGCATCGAAGAGCCACACAAAAGGCATACATTGCAGCACTCAAACGGACATATTGTAAGGAATCAAGATGTCAGCCATTGGACCGAAATTTTTTTAAGCAAAAATTAAGTTTGCAGAAAAATATACTGTAACGTTGTCAAACCTTTCAAGAACCCTAGAGCACCATCAATGATTGTAACATATTATAATGAAAAAGACGACATTATATTTAAAGAGAAAAGTTTTTTAATAGCCCATGGCAGTCCTTCTCAACAACTCGTGCGAAATCTTTTGAAAACGAGAGTTGTTAACAAATCCGTTCACTTTCACTCTCTCAGCACAGCAGTTACTTCGAAATATTTTTGTTTTTGTTTTATTTGTATTGTCGCGATTGTATTTTTTGGGGAACCGTTTTTGAACTATCTAGGTAATTTTTAACATGGTTTCTGTAACGATATAATGGTTTTGCATTAGTTGATTCGGTTGACAGTTTTTTAGAAATTAACGTACTATTAATGGAAAATATCGTATGATAAAAATAAATTAATTATAGAATAATGCATAATAATTATAAATATATTTTTTTGTTTATTCACTCGTTATAATAATTTATTTAGAAGTATTATAATAAGTACGGCGTGCGAGGCGCTCACCGCTAACTGTCGTTGCAAAAAAACTTTTTATAAAAAAATTAAACCGCCGAAAAAACTGAAAAGCATTAAATAATAGGGAAACATTTTCTATTAGGCCTTAATTGACTCACTTCTTAAAGTAATTTTGGATTACCAAGAAATTTTAAGTCGGCGCCACACCACACAAGCAAATTCATTATCTATGTAAAGCGCGATGCGCAGCGGCATACGTTTTTCGGTTATTTCTTTGAATTTCAGGTAATTTAGTGATCTTTATTCGTTGATTCTGTGGCACCGACTCAAAATTTCTTGGTAATCCAAAATTACTTTAAGAAGTGAGTCAATTAAGGCCTAATAGAAAATGTTTCCCTATTATTTAATGCTTTTCAGTTTTTTCGGCGGTTTAATTTTTTTATAAAAAGTTTTTATTTTTTGCTTTTCAGTTTTTTTTGGGCTAATTTTTTGACCCCAGCTAATCATACTTCACCGGGTGGTCGCACCCCACAAGGTGGCCACACAACCTGGTGAAGGTTGAGGGACTAACAGGATGAGGTTCGATCACGACCGGTCGGTGAGGCGATTTGTGAGGGAGGCCTATGTCCAGCAGTGGACGTCTTTTGGCTGATTTTATTTCATTTCCAAAGGTATTGTAAGTAGGTATCAAAAGTTATAATTTAACACGGAAATGCAACCTGTGAGTGGATAAATCGACCCGCCGACCAAAAAGTTACCCCTATTTTCCCACCCTTAGGGTGGGAATTTTATTTCCAAATTTTTATGGGACCAACTTCAAGGTATACCCTGTCGATTAAAAAAAGAATTATCAAAATCGGTCCACACAGTAAAAAGTTATGCGTTCATACATAAAAAAAAAAAAAAAAAAAAATATATATACGCGACGAATTGAGAACCTCCTCCTTTTTGTTTTTTCGTCGGTTAAAAAAGAAACAATATAAAAATCCAAATTTCTTGAATCGCCCGATCGTTGATTGTTTTGTTTACCATGTCACGTCACTTGAAGTAATTTCTTCGTCGATCGCTTTTCTCTCTGCGTTGTTACCTTGGTTTTAATATGTTTCTCAAGAAAGTTTTGCTTGTGAGAACCAGTGCTATGAAGTGGAACAGAACCTAAAGTGTTGTGCTTAGTTGTTTATTTTTGGATATTTTCATTGGATTGCTATAGAAACTTCTTTTGAAGTTGCGAAGAAAATAGTTTAACAGTCTTTATTTCACTGTATTTACCTAGTTTATTATGTTTAGATGTCGACAGAACAGCCCAAGCAAATTTAATGTTTTTTAATTTTGTTACTTTCGACAACAAATTTAGAAAATTATGTTAAACTTATGATACGTAATAAAATAATAACGCTAGTTTCTAATATTACCGTGTTTCTGAATAGCGTCTTTTAAAAAAATGCTTATATTACATAGTGAAACCGAATTTGCTCAGGACTACTCGGTATTCGACGTAGTTACTAATCTATTATGTGTGGTATCCGCTACATGCAAACCTTACGGTTTCGAAATTGAACTCGGATTATTTGCCTCTGACTTATTAAATGTAAAGGCGTAGTCAAACTTGTCTGTGACGTCACATCACAACTCGACTGCCGGTCGTGCCTGTCTCCGCGTAAGATCTGCAGTGCTGGTGCTGTGTGTGTGCTTTATTAGGTATTCTATTATAAAGTGCCAATTATGGAAAAACCCCCCCACATTGTTTTTCCTTGTGGCAATCTGTGGGGGAGAATTATATCCAACAGTGGATATCCTTCGGCTGAACTGAATGAACGATGCTAAATGCTTTTTGGTTTGTCTATTATTTGTAGTCTAGGTTTCCACCCTCGACATCCTTTCGACCCAAAACAGGCTTACTAGATATTGTTTGAGTTGTTTTCAATAAATACCTTAACCTACTGTATGAACGTGAGTTAACGTGCCTGTATACTCTACCAGTTGGCAACTGTTCTAGTTTAGTTCAAATAGAGGACATGTTTGCCTATGTCGGTCGGTAATTAAATACGATTTGGGCCACAATTAATGTACAATTTTATACGGAAGAAATAATTGTTGTTTTTGCTTACTTCCCCTTAATTTTTCCAAACTACTACGAACATTTTGAGACTAAAATCAGCTAAATCGGCCCGGCAGTTCTCGAGTTTTATTGAGACTAACGAACCACGATTCATTTTTATATATATATATAGTAGATATGTATGAGTTATATATATTTTTGTTATAGCCATTATACTGTGTCACTTTTGAGCAAAAGCATTCCTTACTTTGGGGACACACTGGTATTGGAAGTTTGGGAACGCAATCAAGCTTAGGGCTTATACGTATATCGATTTTTTATTTTGTACAGTCTATGGTTTTTATTATATACCTTACGAAGTTGGGGAACGCGTCCATGAAGAACAATATTATTTGAAGTATGTTTCACCGAACCAAATCTAATAAGTGCTTTATATGATTCAACATAAACTAAACAAATTTTAAATTAAGAAAAGATTTAAACTATATTGTTATATGATTGACTCAAGACTTAAACGCTTTCATTGCCATGCCAACTGTCTGAATTAATATCATTGGAGTATTGGACCCAACATGTAGCATAGCTCCCCAAACCGCACGCGAAGCTCCTAGCACCGCCCATTGTTAAAACATTCCATACAGCGCTCCCACAAGCGAATCTCTTTGGTCGAACGTCTGAACTATTACGACTATATCAAGTGTCGCAGTAATTAAGTGCTGGTACCCAGGCTGCCCGTCTTTGTTGGGCATCTCTTTGACTCCTCAGCCTTGGGGAAGACCTTTGTGTCATACAAGATACGTTTAGGGAGAGACACTTAGTTTGCGACCAGAGATTCTGTGATGAAAATGGTTATTGATATTTGATATGTGTAAAATATTCGTAACTGCCTTTCGCCTGGCTCACTTACGGTCATAAGGAAAAACATTTGGGCGGAGGGTGTTGCAATAATCACTACGCTTGGCGATTGGGTTGGCGATTGCAGTATGGCTCCTCAAGTTTTTCAACGAAGCTGCAGTCCTGCTGCGATTCGTTCTGTTTTTGCTTATTAAAATTTAGCTTGTTCTAATTCGGTTTTAAAACATGTAATAGAAAAAAGGCTCATTGAAAAAGTAAAATGAAGAATTGAGTACCTATATAGGTTATATCTCTATATAGGTTCTCGGTATCTCGATATAGGTTACATCTTGTTTTGTCCTTTTTGAATATAATAAACTTCGTTTCATATTAGAACAACTTACGATGTTAATGATAATGTACAAACTAGTAAATGACATACTAAATTCGCATAAAATACATTTAACTGAATTTGTATGAGAAAATGTACACGTGCTCATAGCCTTTGTGATCAGCTTACTTCCCCTACCTTCATTAACTAATATATAAGTTCAAATTTTCATTATAATATAGCTGAAAACTACGCAGCTGTTATTTCTCGGAACTTTGATACCTCTGAAATTCCGTGCATTGTCTTTGTGTTGAGTAGGTAAGGGTGTCCGGGTTCATTTTGAAGGCGAGGTGTCCGAAATTAGTTTCCTCTAGTATAGTGTCCATAAAGGCTTTAGTGGTATGTATATGTAGATACTTCACTGAATTATACCTCTTCAATATTAATATATATGTATATTGATATTTAAGAGGTATAATTCAGTATAAAAAATTAATAAGTATAGTATAAAATGAAGTCGCTTCCCGCGTCTGTCCCTATGTATGCTTATATCTTTCAAACTACATGCAACGGATTTTGATGAGGTTTTTTTTATTAGATAGAATGATTCAAGAGGAAGGTTTATAAGTATAATACATGCACAAGATAGGTTAGGCGGTACGAAGTTCGCCGGGTCGACTAGTTGATAATATTAAATTCCCCAGTCGTCGTGATCTGAAGCATATTATGAATTTCTACAAACTTAAAATATGCTTACCTACTAAAATATGTTCTGAGTCAACAAATGTGTTAATGTATATTTGTAAATGAGCGCCTATAATCGCTAGGCCCGAAAGTGTCGATAACAATAAACCGTGTATAAACGAAATGTTATTTGGACAGATGTATTTAAACAAGCGGGCTCGTTGGTTGTTGTGCGTTATTTAAATTGAATAAACTTAACTATCATTATACCGGTAGTGCTATAAATTTAAATGTGTTTAATTTTCAGTGGTTCTAATAATGGCGATTACATTTCGTTATATGCAATAATTGACATCTAGTAACGAATGGCAGATTTGTTTAAAAAATATCAGTGAAGTTCCGAAGTCACTATTTGCGATATCATGATATATTTGAGATGGGTGTTCTTGCAAAAAAAAGAGATGCTTTTTAAATTAACGTGAATTATTTCTGAATATTTGTTGCTAAGGTTAAGATACTAAATAGATTAGGATTTTTAAATAATACCATAAATCGTGAAGTAAGAAGAGTAGTAAAGTACGATTCTTCTTTTTTTGTTATTTTTGTAAAGTCGGATTGTTTGTGTGAGTTACTAAATAAATACTTTATTGGTAGCCTTACAAACGTCCAAGAATGGAGCTAGAATACGTGAAGGCCTCACACGATCGATCAGCCGATCATCCGAGACGTCCATTGCTCAACGTCAGGACCACAACCAGTTTGCGAGTCCCTCCTCTGGTGAATCTTTGGTGAATGCCTGCCTAGTACTTTGTGACACCATCCATTTTTTTAATTTTATTTTTTACCCAGACATAAGAGAGAGAAAAAGGTTATTTCACAAAAAAAAAAAACTGAAATTGGAAGCTGACTTCTATTATTATAAATTCGTGTAGTTAGTGGATTTTATCTTTGCCGAAGAAAAAGATTGTGATATAAATGGCTAGATTATCCTGAAAAAAAAAAAAAAAAAACTTATTTAGAAAAGTAAAGCGAAATTTCTAAACACACGTCCTATTAACTGATGGTGGCAATTGATATTGATTGTGAAACAATTAAAACTTACAAAATATAATAAAATCATTCAATCAAGTCCATTCTTGTTCATGCAGTGTAGGCTTTTCGAGAATTTCATTGAAGCAAAGAGAGCCTACAGCAGTATACGTCACAGCAACGTTCGCCTCAGTTAGTGCGAAACTGCGAACATGCTCGGATAATGAAGGGGACACTACTGCACAGTTCCTGTCGTACATTGCGATGCCGTCGTGTTCGGTTTCCAATTGTCCGGTAACTACCTAACTAGGACACACAGGCAGTTCCTACGAATGAACTTTAAACCGATACCGATCGGTGCCCAGTAACTGGGCATAAATAAAGCGGCGAAAGGGCGCGGCGCCTATCCACGCGCACCGATGAAATTCATTAGTTACGCAAAATCGCATACACAGATACACGTATCAGTTGCATCGAGCTGGGTCCACGCGACTGGAACAATTTGCGAGCCAAAATACAAATTAATATTTTCCGGGTTTGTTCTCGACGCCCGCTCTGCCATACTGTTTCCATCCACAAATTAAGTAACAAATTCATTTTTTTTATGCGACCGATATCATTGATTCCACGGCCGCCGAATTAAGAGTAAAATTGAATTCCACCATTCGGAATCCTGTTGACCTATTATAAATTCGATAACGTAAAAATAATGGAGCAGTTGTGATGTGTGTGCAGGGTGCAGGCATTCTTTTAATCTCTGCGTCACGATTAGTTTACTCAGCAAGTGTATCTAAACAAATCTGTTCCTTGTTTATTGTTGGTACTTCTGATTCTTACAAGGCATTTCTCAGCGCCGAACCATTTAATCTTAGCGTCATTCATGAATAAGTGAAATATTTTAGGCGTGACAATTACATTTGCGGGTGGCGGAGCATTTTTAGCCCGAATGAGATATTCGAGTTAACGGGTGAGTGCGCTCGGCTCGCTTCGCTGCGCGGAGCTGATATAAATCCTCTTGAATTAACGGGATGAAGCGAGGACGCTGGGACATAGTTGCGCAGGCCCTGTACTACTAAATCAGGCGCAGGGTGTCGTATACGTACTAGATACTAGGAAGGCTTTTAAACTGCGCTCAGTGTAACGCTTAGCCGATATTACTGGCTGTAAATATCGACTCCCGGCTGCTGGCTGGTGCATCGGAGACAGCGGCCCGCGCGCTGTTTGTTCTTCTTTATGTTCTTCCGCCAAGGATAAAGGAAGGTCATAATGTTACTGTTGTGCTGCGATTCCATAGTTGCATTTTATTTATTTGCCCGCTGCGCCCGGCGTTCGAAGGCGAGCGGTAAAATACCGGATAATGCGGATAAATAACGGATATACTAGCGAATGGTGCTTTTGTCTATTGCCGTGGAGTTTGTTTTCTGCCGAGTGTATTTTTATGGAGCCGGCTATTTACGTTTGGTTTTTCAGTGCTGTCCAAGCTTCGTCTGTTGTCGTTTGATGCATGGTATGAATTATGAATGCCGTTTTTATTTGTGATTCTGTTTGGTTAGTTTTTCAATGGGAACTGTTTTTGTTTCACAGGCCCTATAGTTAGCCTTATAGAGCTTTATTATGAAAATAAATAGTACCTAGGTAACTTTTTAATGGTTTACGCGGACGACTAAGTCGAAGGTGACAGGACCAAGGTACTTAGGGTCACCAACGCCCCAGTATACAACGGGAAAGGCCTTTTCCCAGCAGAGGGACACAAAAAAGGCTGCACAAAAATGGTTGTGGTTGTGAGGTACTTTTTGTCTTTTGTTCAGTGGCTGTTTTAATGTTGTTCAGTGTTTTTGTTTTTTTTTTTCATGAAATGTACTTAGATATTTTTCACCGTGCCCTGTGTTTCGTAACACACGCACGTACGTATGCAAGTGGTGTTTGCTTTATGCTGACTCTATCTAAACAGATTTTTAAAACTCTTTTTTACTAGCAAATGTCACTCGAATATTTATGCATTTTTAATTCTTTACTATGAAAAATAAAACAGAATAAAACCGTAGAACTAGAACACTTCTCAAGTGAAAACAATTTCTTTTTGTGAGTTAAATAAATCATCAACAAAGTTTTTAATTCTTTTTATGATTTCAAAAGTGCAAACATTTTGATTTATCCAATAAATTCTAAATATTATGTACTTATATTAAGTAGGTGTTTTTTTTTTCATTTCTTTTAATCAAGGGAACGAAATCTATTGTTAATTTTTGCGTTTGCAGAAATTTTCAAATCCCCTAATTTTTTTACCCCATGTATGAAAATTACAGAAAAATAATAGTTTCCATCTAAATAGTTTAAATTTAAACTGTTTTCGATCATAAATGCCTCTTAAATCAGGCTAAACAATGCCCCGGGGTTCATTATGATTAACATTGTGATAACGAAAGATTAATTACTTCATGCTAAATTGGCTGATCTTGCATTATCCGGGTTGTATGTATATTGAATATTTTACCGAATATTATTTTACTAATCGACCCGGCGAACTACGTACATTACTGCTCTACCACAAAAACAGTTAAACTTGGTCTAAATCACTAGACTAGGTTTCAATCACTAATTCGTCATACAAATTTACTAT
Source organism: Euspilapteryx auroguttella (assembly GCA_951802225.1). Classification (NCBI taxonomy): domain Eukaryota; kingdom Metazoa; phylum Arthropoda; class Insecta; order Lepidoptera; family Gracillariidae; genus Euspilapteryx; species Euspilapteryx auroguttella. The sequence continues at coordinate 2,945,106 of OX637657.1, read as the reverse complement.
TCAGTTAGACCGGTCTAACTTTTTTGTGGTAAGAGGGTTAGTATTTGGTGCATGTTTACGTTCCTCTTTAATCGCTCTATCTTTTTTTTAAAAAACTTCATCAAAATCCTTTGAGTTGTTTGAAAGATATAAGCATACATAGGGACAGACACGGAAAGCGACTTTATTTTATACTATGTATTGAGTATGCAACACAACTGTAGGCTTATTGAATATTTATAAGATAAAAATCGAAGTAAATTCCTAAAAAAAACCAATACAAATCAAAATTCAAATAAATTTTCTTCATAGTGAAAAGTTGCACCGATAAAACATAATGTTCACTCACAATAGTTAAAAGACAAAAGTTAAATAACATTGCATATGCATGCATAGTATATTTAACGTGTCTTTCTGCGCTCTTTGTCTGTATTTCCACTAACCGCCTAAACAACTTCCCAGATTTGAAGGCTTGTTCAAAATCAGTCAACTCATTCCTTGAGAAATATTATTTAATTTCACCCGCACAAAGCAGGAGCCGGTCGTTGTGTTACATAAAAAGTTTTAATAGTATAATCAGGATAATCCGTTAAATCCTATCTAACCACTTTGCTTATTTGCCTAGTGGGACATTACGTGATGCGCTCGCTCGTAACAACGATTTGCGGTTGCATTTGATTTGGACAATGGAATAAATGGAGTATGTAGCTCTTTTCATACCTCAATAACAAAGGGCAGACTATTAGATTCGTTCCTGCTATTCCAGAGAGCGATTTCTTGCGCCCATTGTGTTTTGATCGTTATCGCATTCCTGGCGTTTTCGTCAATCATTGTTACTTTAAGTAGGCCGATTTTTTTTACATGCTTAAAAAAGGCAATTGGTACCAAAAACGTTACAAATTACGATCTGATCACAACTGATTTGACACCAGTATATTGTGTCCTATGATAAGAATAAAATTTGATGTTTCTTTATGGTTGTGAAACTGCTAGTATACCAGGTTGATAAAGACACACCTAAAAGCGGTCCGACGTAGCCAAAACTCGTCAGAAGGGCTGCTCATGAGAGAAACTGCCGGACCTGACACAAGACCGACTGCGATGGACACGTCTCCTGACGGACCCAGGCTCCATGGTGGAGTAGAGCACAGGGATAAACTCGTTTAGAGAGAGAACGAATAAATCTGCTTAATTTATTGCAAACCTAATTATGATTTTAACTCAGCACTCAAAGGTTTTCAAGCTTAATGCAAATTAACATAGCGTAGCTGCTGAAGCAGAAAACTAGTTGCAACAAATTGCCCCGAAACTCTAACGGGGTACCTTACAAACGTTACAAGTTTAAAATACTGCCCCGGACCGGGCAACTTAATTTATATTATACCGAGTTAAATTATGCAATGAATTCCCGCGGATGAAATTTCATGTCAAGGTACGTTTTAGAGCACGACGTAATGGCATAACTTTAATTAGGCTATTCCGTAACGCAATGCATTTGATTAATTACTCCAAAAGACATTACGATGCTAAATTTGATTTAAAAAAAATCAGTATATAAAAAATGTAATTAAATTTGTCAATGCTAAGGAAATCGCCTACTTATACTTACTTATAATTTGGACTTTGTTTGTGGTCATCATGGCCAATAATGCATACTAATTACTAATTGTGCCATACAAATTGAAGTCGTCAAGGTTTAAAGCATACTTTACTGTTTAGGTTGACGCATTAGATATGTCATGAGACTCATGAGACATAATTTATTTAACTTGAAACTTATTTTAATTTATATTCTTCTTTCTTCATATTGTTGTAAAAACTATTACGAATTATTCGATAAACTTCCATCAACTAAAAAGACAAAAACATTGTATTCAGTATGTAGTATTTAGTTGTATTAGCCTAAAAAAATAATTTGGCGCAAAAACTTTAAAATGAAAATCAGTTGCAGCAAATTCATTCAGCCTTTCCGTTGGAAGTATTTCCTTGTAATGCAGACCGGAAAATAAATGAAAAAAGAGGCAAGTCCGCAGTGCCGATAGACAACGTTCATTGCTTTAACAAAACTGTTTGAGCGTCCAAAGCCGCGGCTCCCTGTTAAAACACATTGTAAACACCAGTCTGTGGGCGAATAGTACTTTGTTAACTCGCTTAAGGGGTGCGATTCTTAGAAAGTCGTTAAAAACGGAAAACTCGACTGAATTGTCATCGTCGGCTCGTAAAACGTACTCTGGAAGACATAAAGTCATTCTTTGAAAGTTGGCAACATTTTTCATTAGCGAACATGAGTTTGTTTTAGACACATTATTTTAGATATAAAATGTCAATGCTACATATATTTTAAGCGGTTTTAATTTTTTTTTTTTTGCGTGAAATGTAGACGTAAACATTTGCTTTTTTATTTTATTAGGGTAATATTATTTCTACATAACATAAATCTCACGCGTTTTATTACCCGAAGGGTTTGGCAGAGTCACCAGTTCATCAGAACATTTTACAGTTAGGATTAAAAAAAATATGAGAAGATTTAAGATATATTTATAAAAATATAGCCTTTACGGAGTTTTCCACTGTATGGAATGAGAGACCCGACCCGAACTTATGTGTTCGTAGGTACATTATAATATACATATCTATATGGATAATTGATCAATTATTCGTTTCAGAATTGAGCTCTCTGAAAACTTTTTATTAGTGCTCCCGTTTTAGAAGAAACAAGTTTCGAAATAGTTCCCGAGCTGTTTTATTTTTGTTGTTCCTTTACTTAATAGTCTTGTCCTCTAACTGCAAATGAAAATGCTCGCTGAGCTGGCATTTTAGATTTTGTTTTAAACCCAGTTTAAACCTTTATTTATTGGATTCGATCACATTTGAAAAATGAACGAGGACCTAAAAAGTGTAGTCTCCTGGGCGGCTCAAAACTGTATTGTTTTAAATCCCATGAAGTCAAAATTTATGATTCTAGGATCCAAAGTCCAAGCACAACGTATGATCAACAGCAATCCTACTATTCTTGTTGATTCTGTAGCGATCGAAAGGGTTGCTAAATCCAGGAACCTAGGACTTGTCATGGATGAAAATCTCCGGTTTGAAACACACGTAACAGAACTAGTGAAGAACTGCTTCTTTAGATTGCGGGTACTTTATAAGATGCGATCTTACCTAAGTATTAACCTTAGAGTAAAATTATGCGACTCACTGGTGCTATCCAAGCTAGCTTACTGTCTGGGGGTGTACGGGCCATGTCTTCTCAAAAAGACTAAACGCCTCCTTCAGCGTGTTCAGAATGCCTGTGCTCGTTTCTGCTTCAACATTCCACCGAGCACGCACATCACTCCATTCTTAAACGACGCAGGTATTCTGAAAATGGAAGGCAGACTTGATTTGTTACTAGCTTGTCTCTTATTTGATGTTATTAAAACCAAAAAACCCTCTTACCTTTATGACAGGCTGAGTTGGCGTGTTGCTCGTCGCAACTGCAGATCGTGTGTGCCACCTCTTAGCGTGTTTCCTCATGCAGCGATTCGATACAGAATTGCGTCGATAGGCGATATCGGTGCGATATCGAAAACGTCGCGAGTCCTAACAAATAATATGGAGAATCGTGTGTGTGTCCTCATGAGCGAACGATATCGATCACACGACCGCTCGATATCGAATCGCACGTACATTCACATGACGCGCGATACAGATTGAATAGTATGAAGGCAGGTCGAGCGCTCGATATCGATTCGACCTGCAAGCGACGTCAAATACGCAAAAATCGATAAGCAATTCAGTTGCTCGACCTACCGGGTAAACAAATATGTTCATTTTGGATGTAGTTTTGGATTGACGGAGAAGCAGATTACAATTTTAAAATTTGTTCAAGATGTTTAAAAACATCTGTGCTTTTATAATCATTACCTACCTTATTTTACCATATCCTATCTTACATTATCTTATCTTATTTTAGAAATAGTGCGAAATAGCACATTTAAAAAAAAAAGTAATATGTAGCTTCCCAACAGTCAAATAATTTTTCAAATCGGTTCAGTAGTTTTGGAGCCTATTCGATGCAAAGGTAAAAATATATTTTTTTCTATCTACTTATATGTTGTGTCTAGGTTTTTTTTCTATGTATGGATGTAGGTACCCAAAAGTGTTTTCGTTGACGTTTTCGTCTGACAAACAGCGCGCTCGATACAGCCCCGGATCTCCAATTTTTTTTAGGCGGGGCAAAACTGAAAAATGGCGCCCCCCCCTGCCCAGTTATATTAAATTTTACCTTTTTTATGTGTATAATTTCACCTATTAGCGGCCGTAGCATGACCGACCATTTGTCGATTTTTTCTGTCACTTTTGACCTCTTTTGAAATCATCTCAATACATTTTTCCGCATTAATATGTCAAAACAGTCATGTCAGACCATCCATTAGTGCCAAGAAACGGGCCAGGATAATATATTCTTTGACTCGATGGATTTGTTTAAAAATCCATTAAAATGATTTGTCACCCAGGATTGTCAAAATGACGGCACTATAGCGTCGCGCTGGAGCGCTAACCTTACGCTGCGCTAGAGCGCTCGTTGATTTTACCTACACATCAAACACATGATTTGATTCGTCTGTAGTGTGAATTTGGCGCCCCCCTGATCTTGGCGCCCGGGGCACGGGCCTGCCCAGCCCCCACTACATACGGGACTGGGCTCGATATCGCGACGATACAGAATTGCATCTTTCGGATGTACGAGCAATTCATATTGGCTATCGAACTTTTATCGAGCGAGCGATATCGCTTCTTGAGGAAACACGCTTATAGTACCTCATCACCGCACTGTAGCTTTTCGAGGCAGTTTCACATACAGAGCTACCAAATGCTGGAACAACATTCCACCACCTTTCAGACGGATCACTAATAAAAACACTTTTAGATTTAAACTACAAGAAATACTTATTCCACGCTCAAACGCAAGACGCACAGTATGTAAAATAACTATATTAATATGTAAGTATTTCCTTAAACCCTAACCGACAATATTTATTTATTCTCATCTACCCACACATTAACACAAAAACAATACAACATTACACCTTACGTATATATAAACACTGTATTTATAAAACTAACACTTGCTATTTTTGTATATGTATACTCTCTAATAAAAAACACTAAATTTACTCACCCGATATTTTTGTACATAAAAAAATAATATATTAACTTTAACACACGCACTCCCATGGTTCTGGCAGAATCATCAGCGTTGCATCAATGCTATATTGCATTGCTTGCAACATAAGCATTGTCGGGGCCATTTTGCGCCTACAACACTTACAATACATTTGTTAATTTTACTATTTGTGTTATTTTTTTTTTTGTGTATCTTCACGTAGTTTATAACTTATTATTGTATGTTTTGCATGCGCAAATAAAGATTTGTCTATGTCTATGTCTATTTGATCTCCTTTTACGTAAAAGGAGACTCCACGAATGTTAAAAATTGTGTATTGAAATTGAATAAAGTATTATAATTATTATTATTATTATTTGAAATAATATTTGGGTTTTCCAGAAAAATGCTTGTTCCCTTATCTAGTATTATATAAACATCACTATCATCCAACTTTTCCAACTGTAATTGAAGTACAATCCCAGCTTACTGAAGACAAATTCTCTCGGAAACAATCTTATGATGATGTGACTTCTGATATTTTTGAAACGACAATAAATTGAAAGCCCTACTAAATGATGCATTGGTTTTCAAATAACCCTGTCATACGATTGTCTACGTGACTTACTTCCCTGGTAAGTAAGTCGTAGTAGTTTCTTTATTGAGACGTGAATAGCACCACGGGTGGCTGGCTTTTTATTGGCTCTTCGATAATGATGATTGTTCTTCGCCTCGTAATTGAGTTCCGATGGAACGCTGCTGTTTGATGACCTTTGAGAATTGGATTATTGTTTTATACGACCTAATGCTTTCAGAACGTTCGCTTTTTTAATTGGCTTTATATAGATTTGTAATTGTAAAAAGAATGAGCAATTAAACATGTTTAAAACTTATTTAGTTATGCGTTAAATTTTGTTCTTCGTTTGACGATAAAGACTTTACAATTTTAAGTGAAATGACTACATGCAATAGAAAATAATCTTCAAATAAAATAGAATGACCAGAATATTCACTTTACAAAAAGAAATTTTAGCGTTGTACGAAAAAAGAAAAATACCCATTAATAAAAAGCTTTTCTATTTTTAAAACTTCCAATTCTTCTAATACCCTTTAAGAGACCTTCATAAATAACTTTTCTTTTGCAATAAATAACGGTCACCTAATAGACTCCCCTCGAAAATGATTGTTTCTCAACCCCCGATAATGCTCGGCGGAGGGCAAGATGGATCGCGGCGTTCAATGAAAAATTGTTAGTGTTTTGAAAAACAGTACCAAATGAAACGGTCGTGACTATCCCTCATAGATTACCATCAGCGTGGAAACTGAGCGGCGCACACCAAAATTGCTTCCTACGCGTTCAGGAAAAAATAGACGAGAGACGAAAAAAAAAAGGAAAATAAGGCGACATCCGCTCGTGACGACGGTCATTACGTTAATGCGAGACTAAACTTGATTGATGATGCTCAAGAGCTGCGAATTTCGAGCCTTCCTGGCGGCTAGCTTTTTTAATGCCTACCTCTTTGGAATCACGCCAGGCCAGATGCACCGCCTTTGTCTTTTGCTCTTACGTAAGCAATGATTTCTTTAAAAAAAAAAACAAAAGAAGGCGAACTTTAAACCGCAAGCAGCCAGTTTTATAGCAAACGCTCTTGTGAGTTGTGTAACTAATTTGTGATTGTATTGTGTTTTCGCGATCCGAACTTTTAGCGGTGCGGGGACGGTCCAACGCGCCAGTCAACTTTATTACGGCAATTACTTCGAAATGTAAATTAGCGTCGGTGTAATTGTGTGCGTTGTCTAAATTGCTGCTCGCGCAGAGGTACGTTTAAACTACGGCTCGACCGCAGAACGGCGGTCGGCTGTCGGCGCGCGCGAATTTGTATGAAAACACAACAAACGTGTTGCATTTCCGGAGCTGACCGCAATTCTGCAGTGGTTTCCCGGCTGCCTTTGACAACTTTTTCCGGTTCGTCTGCTCTTGAGCTGTTTAGCGGGGGTACAGTGAGACACCGACTTTTGTCATTTGATTACCACTTCGTCTGTAGTTGGTTTTCACGTTCTCAAATTTTTGCTTTCTATACTTTATTTTCTTTTAAACTCTCTTTGTTATTTCAAGGGGTTGCCTGGGAGAATTAACTTCGGCTTTAAGCGATAAGGCCGCACATTGATCTCATTTCGAAATAACCTTTTTTTAAGACAAGACTAAGGAATTGATTCAGAATACCATATCCAACATTTTTCACTTAAAATTTCATAGTTCTTGCAATTATTTGATCCGTTTATGAACTGTTTTATTGTTGTTTGTTTAGCTATCACTGCTTAAATGTTAAAGAATAGTCGGAAACACCCTGTATAATCAAAATAATAAAATCAACGAACAAATTAATGGTAAAACTGTTTTTGTTTGATAGTAAATTTACGTTTGTGGTGAGATGGCGGATGTTGTTTGTGTTATTTCTAGTTTTAAATATGCGGTTACGAGTAAAGACTAATGATTTATTAATTTATTTATTTGATGCTTGATAACTGTGCAATTAAGGTAAATAAAACACCTAAATTACCACCATTTGCATACATAAATAAAAAAATACATGTACAGACCAAAATTATGTGATTGAGAATAAAAATCATGAGAAAAAATCCAGGTGAGGAGAAAATATTTTTTTTTTACTTAATTTATAACCGTTAGACCGTTTATTTAGACATTAATTTTACCAAATAGTAAGTACTGAAACATAACACGACACGATTAATGTATCGTCAATGAAACTTCAATTATAATTATATTATATGTACTTATAAAAAAAACTCATGTATTTTTTCTTAAAACAAACTTGAAGCAACTATAGAAATATTAGTAAAATACTTGAGAATGTTTTTACTAATAACATTTTTCATCCCCGCCGCCGCCGGTCAGACGGCGGTAAAAGCCCAAGAAACGAGCGTCAATACTTAGTAATAAGTACACAGTTAACGCTTTGATCCTCTTTGGGCGAGTGTGGAGTTGCCGAGTCTGGTCCTAAGTACACACCCGCCAGCTGTATTCGCTTCCACTAATCTGTAAGCGTGAAATACACTAAGACTTTTCAGATGAGGTTATCCCTAGTAATAAATTTTACAGCGTCCTGTAATATGTCTAAATAGGCCTTTATTTTTGGAGGCCGGCCAAATCTTTGCAATTAGGATGTGCTGTTTCCTTTTTAATTACTATCCGTGCGGCCGGCTTATCGGGTCGGGTGACGCGCCAAATTCGCCCTTCATATTATGAATTATTAATATTTCCAAAATTTTATGGGACCAACTTCAAGGTATACCCTGTCGATTAAAAAAAGAATTATCAAAATCGGTCCACACAGTAAAAAGTTATGCGTGATCATACATAAAAAAAAAAAAAAATATATACGCGACTAATTGAGAACCTCCTCCTTTTTGTTTTTTCGTCGGTTAAAAAATCTACACGTTTAATAAGCAATAATTATAATTAAAAAAAAAGTAGACTTCCTACAAATACGACAAATATAAACATACAATCAATATACCTAATTCTTAGAAGTTATCGTAAACCAAAAATCAAGATTCACACATTACTCAAAATCAGTAACTCTGTCTTCCAAAAACGGCGTATCAAAATGTGGGAAATGGTTTTTTACATACGCGAAGTCATTTAAAATTTATTAAAAACAAATAATTTTAGCCAGAATAAATAAACGCGAATAAATGTGAATTTCCCACCGGACCATTGGGTATCCCCCTAAAGTAATTCATCTTCACATAAGAAACTTGGTGTCAATGGCGGCACATTCGCATTCGCATCACATTCGCATCTTTTTGATGCGAATGCGAATGTTGAAGCGAATGTTAAAATGATGCGAATCATTCGCGAATGCGAATGCGAATGCGAACGTTCGGAACATCCCTGCTTCATAAGGTTAAATTTACCCAAAATTATTTCGAACCTCGCAATAAATAGATTTAATAAAAAAAATACCTTTAAACCCAAACCCTAGTGGAACCTTGGGATGTGTCACGTTTAAGAAACGATCACAAATTCACAACAAAGATAAGTCGGACTTTCTTTTAGTCAAATGAGCCGGAATAAAATAATGGCAGGCAAAAAAAAGGTCTCACCGAGAAGTTATGAAAAGGAGATCCGTGCGAAACTTCGCGTTTGCCCTTTTGCGTTTTGTACATTTTATTTTGGCCCGCCGCCGGAGGCACTGGAAAATGTTATTTAGAAGTGTTATATTCATTTCGGACCGCAACCTTTCTGACTGCGTGCCCTTTTAATTAACGCCGGCCACCGAAACGGTTTCAGCTACGTTATTACGAAATATTTTAACAAGTCACGGTGTGCCAGGATCTAAATCCACCTCTATAATCTAATGAGTTCCGTTGCTCTCTTGTTCGCTGCTCCTTTGAATTTGCGCTGTGATCTTAGTAGGTTTCCTTTTCCGATAATATTTTACATTGCTCCAAATAGGAATAGTGGTCGCGATTATACGCGCAAAGCAAAATAATATGGTAAAACAATCACGTTTGTAAAATCAAACGTAGAAAACACACATGTGGCCGCTTCATTCATCCGTTATCAGTATCGTTGCCAGATCGGCGGTCCCATTATTTTTCGCCGCCGGTCCATCATTTTTAATCGTTGGTTGTTCATTCGCTTTTTTATTCGTAACCAGCGTTTATTTTCGCTATTTTCTCCTTGAAACACGCTAGCATTTGTTTCCGAGCAAAATGACGGATGCGGGCTGATTGCAGCGCTGCTGGTTTCGAAATGCGCTAATGACTGTTGGGAGATTACGACCGCCCCGATTCGATGCGAACATTTTCTCTGAACGCGCTTCCTTTCTCATTTCTTCTCTATACTGTTAACTGAAGCGGAAAACTTGATTTTTGATCATTTCCTGTAGATAGATTCGAAATATTGAGTTGGAAAACAAAGGCTGCAAATGTTCGTGTATTGTCGATCGGAGCGTATTTGTGATAGTCCGAGGATTCAGTCTGTTACATAGTGGATGCGATGGGGCTTAATTGGTGCGAACATGCGTTATTTGGATTTTGCTTCGCTAGTGTTATAAACGTCGAATCAGTTTACGAGTTATATTTTTAGAATTGAAAGTGAATTATCTAACGGCAATCTGAAGAATAGCCACTGCCTGCAAGAAATATGATCGGGCTAAAATAAATCCTCGGCCGCCGTAACCGTATCTGAGATATTGCCTAAGGTTCAGTTTGTTCCGTGTTATTGAGCGCTATCAGGTATGCCTAGGAAGTTAGAAGGGATATATATCTGTATTATTGGCTGCCTGGAATCTTCTTAGGGTCGTGGAGCCGGCCTTGAGATTTGGAATGGAATGACCGGGACGACGGACGTTCTGGGGAAACTCTTAAGCACTGTGGTAAAACATTACGTTGTGGTTCTAAAAGGCCGCAATCAATGGCGTTTATTTTAAGGCGAATTTGATCCTTGATATTTAGGATTTTGAATAAAAGATGGAAATTATGACATATCAATGGTTTTGTCTATCATCACTTTAAAAAATAAATAAAATGTAAGTATGTTGTCTACGCTCTGTCGTGTCTGTGATTAATGCAAAAACCAATAGAATACGATTGTATACTGATACATGAGACGGGTGTTCAAAAATATGTTAAAAGTAAAAAAAAAATACCGAAACAAGTAATAAACTTACTTAAGACTCAAGGGTACAAGAATTTAATAAAATAATTTAAATATCTCAATGTTTGGTTAAATATCTCATCTTCTCCAGTTAACTCAATGGCTCTTCCGACTAACTTAATACATTTTCAGAGATCCTTAGCGAAATAGCTCGAAACCGTAGCGGTATCGAGTTTACGCAGGACTAGGGGCTCGATATTATGTGGTTTCTTGGCAGAAGGGTTTTGTAGGGACTTGGTAAATTAATCCGTTTCACGGTAGAAATACTGCGCCAATCGCTGTTAACTTGCTATGTACAGGTTACGTAGTAACTATTAAGTAATCAGTGGTACAGGTATATGTAACAGAGTCTTTTTTTATATCTAGAAGAAAAGAATGCTTTATTTTTTTTGACCTTAAATAAGTCCTAATTAAAAAAATAATAATAATAAGTCTTTTGTTTTCTAAGAGCCTATTAGATACATCCTGTACTTAGAGTGCCCGAACCGTTATAAATACAAAAACATACTACCAACAACCAACCACTATTTTATTTATTTTATCTTATTTCAATAGGGTATCATGCAGCTTAAATAGAAGTTTCTATCTAAAGTACTAACATATGCTCGTTAAATTAAAAAAGTACAAAATGTGTATACCAAATACACCCCAAGACAAGACCCGAAAAACAAACATCGATATCCATCATAACAATGTTATGTAACGCGCCCCCCCAGGGAATCGAAACCCGGACCTCCGATGTCTAATTCAACATCATTGCCAACTTAACCACGGAGGAGGTAGAATTCGAGGCTCTATTTACTCCTGCCTGGTCCATCCAGGCCCTTCCTATCCGATTGACAGATATTAGGGTCGTTGTATCATTATTTGCTTTGGTAAAAGAATTTTCTTTCACTCTTATGTTTATTGTGTTTTACAAATATGCTTTGTATTCTTTTGTAATGATTGTCCAGCTGTGGACGTCCTGTCTGCTGAAATTATTGTTTTAAATTCTATATAAGGTCAAATGAATATATTTGATTGACTTTTACTTTTTGATTGATCAATATAAACAAGGTATTTTTTGTAAGGTTATTTTTGTAGGCACTAAAATGATGTATGTGTAATTTAAGTTTTTATTTTTAATTGAGTGTATCTATCGACAAACATAGCAAATTATTATATGTACTATACTGCTACGGTTTAGTTCATTAAGTTTATTACAAGCGAACAGTTCTCTATATTTCGATGTAGGTTTTTAGTAGTGGCAATAGTAATGAAGGAAATAATCCAAACTTCGTATCGGAACCGACTATTGTACGGGAGCTTGTCGACCGCATCAAACGCGACTTCATCGGGCAGATATTAAACCAGAGCCTTGGATCGAGAAACCTGTAGACATCTATGCTCTAAACCAAATCGTAATAGCGGTGCTATTAGGTGTATTTTTTTTCCTATAATGTTTTAAAAACTTATCTTGATACTCTAAGGACAAATTTTAAACAACCTATGAAATATATTTCTATTAAAACTGGGGCTAGGGTTGATTCATGCGATGTCTTTTGGGTTATTACACAGTAACCCAGCCGCCCTTTTTATTCGACCTTTATTAGTTGGGAATACTAGTGTGTACACACACTAGTATGGATGACCGCTGCTTCATCAATGATTTTTCAATTGTGAAAAAGATTAGTTTTTCTCTTTTTCGTGAAGATTCGATAAATTCATTCCGAAATTTAAAACATAAATTTTAAGTCAAAGTCACTATCTCAAGCTGTTTATTCTGTCCGTTGTCTGTAAGTCAATAAATCAAATCAAGTAGTTTTCATAATGGCACCAACTATGATTCCGTCTCTTTTATTGTATCTGCTAATGTTAGGAAAAATCTTTAGCTCGGAAACCGTTTCGTAATAAAGAATAACTTCCAATTTCGAATTTAGTAGTTTGAGTAGAAATTCAGACAAGAGCGTCTATTCTGGCTTCATAGCCAATTCGTCACCTCAGGCAAGCACACGCGCGCGCCCGCGGCACATCGCGTCCCAATTAGAGCGGTACAAAGGTACAATGAATTATCTAGTTCCTCCTAGGCGTGCGATAAATAGTAGATCGTGTTTACTTGTGCTAGAACTAGACCCTTTCTCTTAGTGAACAGATTATCACCTTAGACGTTACGTTACGTTAGGCAAAAATATGCTCTGAGTGTTATTCGGGCGATGTGCTTTCGCAAACTGCTGTGCTGCTTTATCGATTACTTACGTTTAAAAGTTGTCACTCTTCTGAAATATCGGCTGATTCAATTCAATATTTATAAAAAAGTGGTGATTTTTATTCTTCCGTTTGAGAAAAATCGACGTCTGCCACAAATCGGATTCATTACAAATTAGTGAATTGTTTGTTTTCCGCGAACGTTACTGAAATCTTGTATTAGCTATTCATTGTTATATGAGAAACGTTATTCCTGCCTAATGTTTTGCTTTCAAACTGTAACACAATAATTAATTACAGAGCCAAATGTTCAATCTAGAGATGTCAGGGATGTCCGGATCCAAGCACTATCCGTTATGCGGTCTATCCGATAACTTTTTAAACTATTCGGTCTCCGCCCGGATATCAGTTAGCCGTAAAATTAATATGTAATAAAGTATCAAGACTATTATATCTGCCGCCATTAAAACTCAGACCGGGTGATAACCACACGTAACACCACTTGGCCTTCCACCGCTTTTAAAAAGTTTACAATAAGCTAAGCAGGGGAAATCCGATCGGAATTTTGTTTACTTGATGATTGCCGGTGGCCGGATATCCGTCCTAATAACTATCCTATGAATCCCTAGTTGATTAGGGAACCAATCAAATCATTTAATATGTAATTATAATTGTAATCAGGAACCGAGCCACTTAGTTAACTATGCGTTAAGTATGGTAGCTTAATTTACTTTGTAATTATGATTAATTTGATAATTTGAGTACTTCACTTATTACTTTTCAGTATTTTTATTTTCAACTGTGTCATAGTATTTTTTCTTCTTCTTAAGAGTATCCGAAACTTTTACCATTTTTTTTATATGAAATAAACTTACCTTTAACTTACGATTCATGAACTGCTGCTTAGAGAGCCCCAAATAACTTAGAAACTGCGTGCTCTACAAAATACATATAAACATTCCCATTGTTAAAGAAAAATTCACAAGAAATTTAACCAAAAAGGATTCATAATAATTGGCAGAAGAGAGACGATAGAGAAGAATAATTAAATTGTTTTACTGTAAAGTGGGTAAGTACCTTAAGTAGAGCACGTAACTTTGTCCCACTGCAGTCCTAGAACCTTTTAGCTTTTATTAAAGAACAGATGTAAGACATTCCTTACCTGCTCACGGCCATGATTTACTAATGAACCCGCCGAGGCATTAAGTTCTTGCCCGCAGTTAAACGCGCAAGAAATTCCACAGAACTCTACCTTTTACCTTTTAAAACTACTGATTCCTAGTTACTAGCTCTGTCTTTTAAACTTCCCCTTGGCTCAGGGCACAAGTCTCGTAAATAATTCAGTGAACCGTTCACTTTATCCTGTTTGTATATTGTCTCTGGCTTAACTAATTATTCATTTAGGTCTATTACCGAGCGACCCGCTTCTAAGAAGCTGTCGCGTGAATGACATATCGAGTGGGCTAGCAAGACGAGGGTCGACATGTGTCCACCTGAACACCTTCGTTGTCACGCTGGGTCTCGCGTTTATCACTGGCCGGTTTGGGGCTTCCCAAGCGCATCGGGCCCCAGCGACCTCGTCCGTCACTGTGCCAGAGATTGGTCAAATGGATGGATTCTAAATTCAATTTATCCTAATTTCATTTTGTTTACCCTGATTATGTTGTGTGGTCGACCGCTGCGCAACGGTTCTCTGAAATGCGACACATTTACAAATAAGAAAAAATATGTTGTATCACTTAAATGGGCTTATAATTTTTATACTAATCATGCTACGTTTTCTTGTTTCAGGTAAGTTAATTTTTTTCATCCTCGTGAAAACTAACGTAAGTCTTACATTGGGCAACTTTTAATCCCTCAACACTTTTAGGAATTATTCGAAAATTTCTCTCTGCGTCTCTTTGAAAGAAAATTTTGAGAACTAATCCAAGCCAAAAACTTTGTAAGCATTAGAGGTAGACTGGATTACATGGTAAAAAGCAAGACGGTATTAAAGGGCTTGGTTCGCGGACTAGATAAAGGAGGCGTCGCGCGTTCCCATTACGGTAATGCGAAGCTAAAACTTGACTGATTACTGCTCGTCGGCTGGTATATTTTTCCACGTCGCGCGTACACGCCGCCGGGACATTAGTCCGGTTTCCTCATCCGATTTATTTGTCTTTATTCAAATGGAATGCTTGGAAGCAGAGATCGCTCGTGAAATATTTGCGGCTACGAATCGTTGTTCTCCCCAAGCTGATTTATGGCTCAGGCACTAATAAGAGTCGCCGGAATTTGTTGCGACTTCTGTACGAGATGGAGGCCCAACGATTTAGTACCCGAATAAGTCATTGCTCTTTCCCTTCGCGCGGTACATTTTCAGTTTAATCCCTAATCTACTGGGAAGTACCTAATCGTAACTTACGCATATGATTCACGTTTTAATGAGACTAGCTCTGATCCTCGCTTCAAACAATAGCCAAATATTTACTTTGGCTAAACCAAATTTGTAATCGAGCTCGTGGATCGTTACCGGCTAGTGCAAACTACAAATCAGTGGTTCAAATTCAAATAGGAAAATGATATCAAATCAGTTGGCGCAAGTTTTCTGTTAGCCAACATTTACGCTCCAGTTTGAACAATCGCTATTTAGGTACCTACTGATTGTAATTAAACCGTTTCAGTGGCGAGGCATTGATGGCTAGTTTAATTTAAATATTAAATCAGTGTTCATTGGATAATTTAATTAGGATTTCATTAAAATAAAAAGTAATATGAATCGCATACGTGTTTTAATTTTATTTTATAAAACTAAAACAAACCTGCAAACTGAGTCCCAGCTGGTATGATTAAATTAGGTTTTTCCGTCCACGTAGTCGAGGGGCTAGTTATTATAGTGCAGGTAGAGTCGCTGTCCTCGCCAAACAAACTCTCTTTTCTAGCGAGTATCGGTTCAGATTTGCCGTTCTAGTGACTAGATTAGAATATAGTTGATTTAGGCCCTATGTCAAAAAGCTACCATTTTGATAGCAGCCGCCTTCACCATGAACAAATTTAATTTATATTTGTATAAACCATACCTCGCAATATCAGCCTAGTTGCAATAATTTGCGAGCCTTTATGCTTATCTAAAGTTATAAGCTTTACCATAAAATAACATAATCTCAAGCCTTTTATTCCCCGAAGGGTTAGGCAGAGGCACCAGCTAGCTCAAGAGCTCGGTATGGTAAAATATCGTAAAATTGGCAGAGGTACTAACATTGGTAAACCTAAAGCATCTAAATTTTACTAAAATGGTGTAGGATTTATATTTTTCAATAAATTAATAATAATTGCCGCCACCATGGTAAATATTTGATTTATATTTTTCAAATTATTTTGTTGATTAAAATTCAATTCGCGTCACGTAATTTAATTTCACATCGAGAATTTTAATATTATTATTTGACATTCATTGTGCGACTGATGTTATTTGTTACGGCTGCAGGTATATTAAGCGGGTAATATTATAAATATGGCATATTTAATGTATTGCTTAAACAGTGTCGATACGAGAAAATATTTAAAACTAGTCGGCGCCCCGCGGCTTCGCCGGTGCCTTTTCCCTTAAAACATGAAACCCCCTAATTTCCCGTGGACATTTCACGATAAAAGGTAGCCTTTTTCCTTTCTCAGGCTCTTGACTATCCATATACAAAATTTCATTCAAATCGGTTCAGTAGTTTTCGCAGGAAAGCGAGATAGACAGAGTTACTTTCGCATTTATAATATTAGTGTAGATTACTTAGAACCACTCATTTAGTTTACCTAGTCGTGTATGTATGTGTTTCGGTTAGTGTCATTAATACATCACACATACCTACACAGGCCAATCGAAACTATAGTCCGCGCCATCTAAGTATGCACGCGTCTGGGGGCGCCACTGTATACTTACTTGACGTATTTCACCCGCCATTCAAAACAAACAAATTGCTATTTGACTGACAGCTTCCTAATTGGTTCATATTTTTACCGAACGCAGACTTAGCTGGCACGCACATACGTTTGACTATAGAACCCCAAAATGGTTTAATCTGTGATTTAATCAACCAAAGTTCTAACGTTGCTAAAGTAAGAAGTAAGACGTGGTAAGACGTCACTCTTTACTGAATATGAAGAAAATTCCTCGATTCTATACAATAATTTTATTAATCTAATAAAAGACAGTCTACGTCAATCTACGTCACGACATGTGATTTATTTTATCCCTGAACATTGGGGCGACGTGTAAACATATTAATTATGAGCACACACGAAGACGCCTTTATTATTCGCCTTCTAGAAATATAAAGAGAGGGTTTAAGCGATCTTATAAGCGAACACCCTTTTACCACACACTGCACCGCTGATTGATGTGTTAAAGTTAATTTACAGGTATTTTTAAAGTAATATTACAATAATTGTTATTATAAAGCTTGTTGAGTGATTCGAGCGGTAATGAATTGGGTCCATGATTAAAGTACCTCTGCATATATCACCCCCATTATCTTAATAGTGATTAATTATACAAAATTTTTATATTATTAAAAAAAACATAATAATAAATAGCAATAACCTAGTTATGCAGCCTCGCTTAAGCAACCATAACAACGCATAACATTTTTTTTTTCCTGTATTAAATCTTTGGTTTTTACAGCACCCTCAAATCCCCTTAAATAGTAAGTATCCGTTTTCCGAACGAGATTGACGTGTCCGATTGATCCAATTAGCGAAACGTCAACATTTCACAATCGGATGAATCAATTAATTTAGTTGAGTTACGCTCGATAGTCTGCGTTACAAAGTTGCCGTTTAGTTTAATCAGTTATTGTTTGGTTGGCGGCTCGAAAGCAAATTGTTCAAGATTACCCTTCATCTCTTGACTTCATCGGTTAACTGGTATGGTAACTAACGGTTGAGGATAACCTTTCGCCTCCGCTTTACGATAGAGCGTTAATGTTTTTTTTTTGTTTTGAGGAATTGTCAAGTCTGCCTAACTCTACCTGAATTGTCTATGGTGTACCAAAATTTCCATAAAACTAACGTAACGTAGCGTGACTTTACTCACGTTGGAAATCATAAATGCTACATCCAAGGCAAAATAGATGAATGATGATGATGATGATGATTAAGAAGATCACCGAGTTACACTAACAGTTGCACTAACTAACTAAACCTTACGTGAGAAATGTAATAGACGCGATGGAGGAAATTTGGAGAGTATAATTGTTTTACATACAACTTACTGTCAGAAAGAGTAAAGTAATATTTCAAGTTGCTTTTTTCAAGACTGTATTTTAAATTTAAGCAATTTAATTACTTAACGTCAAAAAGTCACGAAAGTCAGGATCAAACATGACGTAATCATCATGTAACATTCTCCAAGCTGTAATAAACAGAGGTTGTCGCCGACACCCGTTACACGTCACAAAATGGATTAATCGTCTAATTGGTGACGTTGACGTGAAAAATTTAATTACCCGACGTGCGACGCCTGTCTATAATTTGATTTTACTGAATGATTATATAGATGTCAGAGACCTATCACGCAAAGCACGTGTAGTGTTTATAAATCTAATTTAACGCATTTTTTAAATCTTTAAGTTTAAACTGCGTTAAAGATTAATTAAAGCGGAATCAATCACAAGTATTTGGTAGATTTTTGAAGATATTTTTTTTAAATATGATTTGCGTAGTTTTCATAGTAAAATAATTGCCGAAATGCCAATAGTAATTAAATTATAGAAAAAAATAGCTTAATGGATTTATAGTCAACAACATCCTTGTCGTGGCCAGAGCAATGCACGCACGAGTCGCACGACGCACATCCATCTTTTACGCACACCCTCTTTTTGCTCGTTTGGTTTACCTACTTTTTGTTTCATGGCTGGTAAAACTGCCGTTTACTGAAGCATTTAAAATTGGAAAAAAACAGAAAAAAAACATTTCGCGTTTCAATTTCGTTTTCAGAATGTTTATTTTTTTAAATTCATTGATACGATCACAAAATGGCGCTAACTATTTGAGCTAAACCACAGAATACCTAATAGGCTAAACCCAGACATGTCATGTGGATTGGTTTTAAGACAGTTTTTTCTGTAGAAAAGTTTACTATAATATTACTATTTAGACAGTAACGACTTAGGTACTAAATATATAACTTATACTTCTTAAAAACTCCTCATTACGTAACAGGAACGTTTCATCTCGTAACATCAGCCAGTGAAACGTGATACACTGTTAATTAGAGGCGAAGTAAATGATCGCGCACTCGACATGACAACTTGTAATGATTACGGAGTACGTTGTAATGTACTGGCATTGTTGCCGCCAGCCGTCACCGTCACCGTTTATTACTGGCGTGTGGTGTAGTATTATCACTTTAATTGATACGTCTTTGTTTGATAGAGTAAGTTTTCTTTAAAAAGTTTTTTTGTTTATGTTGGCTGTAATACTGATCCGATATCAAAAATTATTTTACTAATGAGAAGGTATAGTGAATCATGTAGATTGTTTATTCTAAATAAAATTAATGCTGATTATTAAATATTTAATGTAGGTATTAACAATATAATAAGTTATAATATTGTATTACTAACACTATGGATGTACTTCCGAAATAAAATTATTATTATTATTATTCACAATCAGTGTTTCGAGTTTACTCGCTGAAGTTGGAACTCGAACAAGCCGTTCTCGAATACAGATTTTCCTAACTTGGGCCATCTCATACTTCGTCGAGCGTGTGCTCACTGTGATGAAGTCGGAACTCAACTGTATATCAACTTGGGGCGGAGAACGAGTTTGTTAAATTACATTTTGGGGTCCAAGCTCAAGCTCCAAATCGACTGTGATTGTCAGCCTTCTTCTTCTTCCGGTGCCTCTCCACTACTGGGGGTTGGCCGTCAGCTCCGCAAATGCTTCTCTTTCTCCTGCCAGTCGAAAAAGTTGTCCAACGCTGGCCTATGTCAGCCTAAGATTCTTAAATTGACTAACATTCCAAAGCTTCCAAACAGTCTGCGTTTACACTGCTCTGCGGAGTGCCAATAAAAAAGCAATTTATAAGCAATGACGTTACAGTTTAGCGCCGACACGAAGCGGGGCGGTGGCGTTCTACTGGAATCGAATAGCTGAATTGTGTAAGCAAAAACAAAAAACACAAAAATGAAACTCTTTAAGTTTTCGTTGTTTGCGAGTAATTCATCAAAATTAACTAGTATATTTTTTGTAGGATGTATGATCGAATATTATGCCCACCTTTGAAGTATTTTATTAATGACCGAAGCGGTTAGTTAGCAGACAGAGACATAACCGAGTTCTATTGTTTACTGACGGAGGATGAGTTTAATTCGCATACTGAGGGATACTTACATAGACATTACATCTGCCTACTGAGCTGAAGGAGGAAATCAACGACGAAGCGTTTTGTCGACGACTGAAAAAACTTTTGTTGGAACATGAATATTATTGTATAGATGACTTTTTAAACTATAAATTTGTTTGACATTGGATATTATTTGTGTAATTTGAGTATTCGACAGTTACAATATGTAATTCAAGTAAATTGAAATTATTATTTAGTATTTGACATTTTATATACAATTATACATTTAAAAATTTGACATTGTTTACATAGTACTTAAATAATTAAGTAACTACTTATTATTTTTTATATAATTTTTGTACAATATTTTGACGATCACATTATACTTTGACATTTTATTATACAACTTTGTATGTAATATGAATATGATAGTGTGAAATAAATGAATCTAATCTAATCTAATCTAATCTTAAAAAAAAAGTAATTTTGAAGCATGTATTTTGAAAACCTTTTGGTGATACAAATAAAATAAAGAAATAGGGGCAAAGGTCGGACAGGCAAACATTGAAGGCTCTGAAATAGGATCCCGTTTTATACTTTTAATACAAAACCCTGAAAAAGAATACTAAATCCAACAGATTATAGCAAAATCCATAATCACAAAACCGATCCGAATCGCTAAACAACACACGCGAATCAATTCAACTTCGGCAACCACAGACGAGGACGTTTCTTAAATAAACAACAAGATTAATACAGGGGCTGTATTCTCATTAGTATTCGACGGTCGCACACAAGCGGCACTGAGCAGGAAGGGTTGTGGAGCCAACCGCCTCCGAGAATGCGATGCAGCGTGGAAACGAGGAGCTATAGAAATAAAATGTCTCTATACCCTTTTTTATTTAAGATACTTTTATTTTTTACAATGCTTTATTGGTGTCCTAACTACCGTCAAAGACCTTCCCCGTCTATGTCCTTGTAGCCTCTCCTGAGCTACCTGAATACAATAGAATAGATACGAATCGATATCATCCCCTGATCAAATACTTACATTTAATTTTGTAGATTTTTTCTGCAAGGAAATACCGTTTATCTGTTGTCTTATCTAGGTTTAGAAAAAAACACTGCAGTTTTTGGTAAATATCAAAGAAGATAGGTATATGTTATGTTAACATGGGCATGGAAGACATGGACCAGCGTCTGATAATATTCTGTTTTTATTATTATAAACTGCCGCCAAAGTGCTCAATAAAATAATGCTTGAAATCTCGTTTTTATTTTAATTTTAATTAAGTTCTGGATATTGTATGAAAAATAACAAAACACTTTGTAAATGAGAGGCGCCATTACATACCAGAGACGTTAAAATTAAAACTCGCAAAAATGCAAACAACATTTTCGGCGAGGAAAACATGTTTTTCGAGTCTGCTATTCTTCATCCCTACTCGAACGTGATGCTTCGACATTTCGGATTCCGCATCATCCCCACAACTCACAGCCACGGCAGGCAAGGCAAGATGTGTGCGTGACGAGGAAAGCGAACGGTTCATCAATCCGAGTCGGCGGACGTGATTATGAAATATGCGACGTCATCCGTGATTTGCATATCCGCCGCCTTTGATGAGCAGCCTCCAAAATTGACCCGACTCTGGCTTGTACTCTGTACGGATTAATGGAGTATATGTATGGTGTATACTGAATAATGTGTACTTACTCTTTTAAGTGATGGAAATGGAATAAAATTATTTTTTTGAAATGATATGTAAACTAGTTTTAACCTAAAACAGTTCTATCAGCTTTCGGCATCAGTAAATACCAATTAAAAGATTCGATTCCGATTCTTATTGTCATAATTTTAATTTTATTCTTCATGGGAATTTTATAGCATTTAACCAGGTGTCTAGAAAAGAATTATTTAACAAAAACAGCACAGTTCTCACCTCGGTTAATAGATCTCTAGGCCGCGAGACAAAGGCTGCCTTCTCGGGGCGTCTCGGTAATTCTTTTATGATCTTTTACAGTCTTTTATGAGGCCGTTATTAGAGCTGAATAAACCCTGCAGCGCGGAGTTTTAATTAAGAAATTCTATGCTGCCCGTTCGGTGGGGATAATAATAGTCGACAAATAGCGAATGTAACGTAAACCCCACTGCACTTTATTAAAGGCACTGCAGTTAGAATTTAAGCTGAGGCACATGCTGACGCTAGCTAATAACTTAAGTTTTTTTATAAAGAAGTAAAATATGAATAAATTACTAAAAACTATCAACTGCGTAAATAATAAAGCTAACAAAATCGAAGCTTTTTTACTCAGTAATCAACTTATAATCGCAGTTGTACATATTTTTAAACATACTTGAAGCTCCTTTTTAGGAAGGACTCTATGTAGGCGATTAACGAAACAATTATGTAAACAACTCGCCACTTGCACATTTCGGCTACCTTCTCCATATTGCCAATCTCTCTCTCCCTGATTTATTCGTTAAAATTTAAGTAAAGTTTTTTACAGTAAAAGAGTAAAAAAAAATGTTAGTTGTTTTATTAAAAAGTTAATAAGCTGGTGGCAAGCTGCGAAAGAAGAAAACAGAAACTGTTTTGTTAAGCTCGCGAGCCGCGTATGAACTCGGGCTAAATGGTGCAAAAAACGAGCGGCGCAGTAAGAGTAATTATTACTGAGTTACAGTAAGCAACTTAGCTGAAGTTCGCTCATTAAAACTGCGCCGGGAAACAAATAGTATTGCGCTTTGTTGCGCCACACGTTCCGCCGCGAGCTGAGCTCGTGGGTGCTAGAGATATTATGTTACACGATATTATGCTGAGCTGATGCAGTTCTCAAGTGTGGGTAATGATAGAGGTGGAGCTAATCTTCATTTCCTTTTTTTTAGTTTCAATAAACAGCCAGGCCAATTCCAAGTTCAAATTTTTTTCTTAACACTGTGAGATTAAATATTCGTCCTGTCACTGCTTGTGCTGCATTTTTTTTGCATCACCATTAACATCCATCAAATTAACAGATACTTCAAGGTTAAATACTTAACCTAATCGACCGGAAGAATGTGAGATTTTAAAGAGAACTCATCAAATACAATTGGATTGAACTTTTATTAAGAAACTTAAATATATACAACACAAGTCACATTCCGCGACAAGGCCGCGAACTCTTAAGGAAAACGCAAACGTGGTTGTCCAAAACAAACTTGGGGCCTTACAGTGTTGGCCGTAGAAAAAACTATTGGGCTGACGTGGAGTCTAGAAGATCCAACAAAGCCACCTTGAAGGGAGCGAGCGACCTGGAGAAACACAAAATATGCCTTCTGAGGGACATAGGACTGAAAGAGCAATCATACCTAACTATCTTTAAAACGCCAGTTATTACAAATCACAATTGGATTACCCCCCAATATTCATGAGGGCGAACCCGAAACCCGTCGTTTCAAACACGGCACATAGTACTTTTATTGCACACTGTTCGTGGATCGAGTATAAATATTTATGCGCTGTATCGCATTTATTTTGATCATATAACGTTTCTTTCAGACGGGAATAATACATGCTGACGTTGTTTAGTCGGGCTGAAGCAAGCGTAGAGCAAAAAGTGCTTGCCGTGAAATAAGATTGTGGGATGTCCTAGATAGCTTTACGCTTCGGTTGTGAATTGCCTCGTATAATATTTATAAAGGTAAAAGCTTTTTTCGGTTCATAAAAACGAATTTAAATTACAAATTGATTACATTTTATGAAATAATAATTACTAAATTCTCTGTATTAATTGTTTTGTGAAAGGTGTTAATATTAACAACCTTTTAAATGATAATGATTTGAGTTCTCTTAAAGTATAACTCGTGCTAATAACAATATTTAAGGTTATTATAAATATTTATACATACATTTTCGTAAAGCCGCCATCAAATGAGACATAAACTGAGGTTTTAATATAAAAATTTAGTAGATAGTTCAGAAAGCATGCCCATTTTGCAAGGTTTCTCCTTTCAAAGCTAAAGTGTACTTATAATAAAAATTCGCACTCGTAAGCATTTTTCCACAAAGTTCGAGGATTTCCCAAGGATTTAAGCTAGAGTAAGGTCTTCACGTATGTATGTATGACCCGACTGTTTGTTCCTACAGGTGGTCGGTTGAAAAGTGTTTTAGCTAAAGCCTGAGTGCGGTTTTCTGTTTTCGCTCTAATATAAGAACATAGTCTGGAAAAGTTAATATTGTTTTCTTTCATATTTTATTAGTTCTTTACTTCGGTAAGTATGAAAAAGGTATTCGGCGGACTTTCCTTAGGTCAAGAATGTGTTTTCAGAATGTCATTAAAGTACAGTGGCGTTCTAGGACTGCGTAACACTTTTGGATTTTCTGTATTGCAAAATCGCTCTTGTTCTTTGGTATTAAAACCTGAGGCGCACGAGACCATAGACAAATCTGTTACGCTGTCCTAGACCGCCACTGTCCACAACATTTCATACAAGTGCTTTTCGATCACCTTTAGGACCTCCGTTATTCAGTTGGCATGGCAGCGATGTAGCCGAAAATGGTTAATTATTATGGATATCGATATTCGTTTCCTAGACCTGGCTGCTTTGGTTTGTTTGTGTTTTGTCACTTTTGTACAGCCTAGACTCAGGTTTAACCTTGTTAGGGGCTCTGATCATGAACATAATCTAATAGAATTTTCTATATATTGATAACATTTTATTCAAATGCTATTCAATAAATTGTTGCAGTAAAACTATGACAACAGCAAGTTAGTGATATTAAGTAGGTAGATCTGCACTCAATTGTCATTTACACGCGGCATCGTGACGTTGCCTGGACTCGACTCAACTAGACGTGCTTATCACAGTCGCTGCGTCCGTTTATGCTTTTATGTCAGTTTGTGACGCGCTTCGATTGCTAGATGGGGCATTTACATTTTACATCTTGTCATTTTGTAATACCTAAGTAATTAGCTAGCTAGCTTTACTTATTTCGTCGTAAAATTAGAAACTCCTGTCTCTCTCTATGACCAAAACACATCGGAGACAGTGCACGAGTACTCCTGAAACAGCTGTGGTTTAAAATCTAAATTTCTATGCAGTTTTCTTGATCCTGTAAAATAACTCTTAACAAATCTACTTCATATTGCAGATTTTTAATTTGAATATTATGCTCTGATAAAGTTTTATGTAAGTATGGAAAGTAATAAATCCAGTTTTTTTTTTAAAGTAAAACTGAAACGATCCCATAACGAATTCGTTTTTGTTATAAATGTTATGAAACATTTCGTTTTATGCAAATATAACCATATCGGCTCGGTTCGTTTGCCTTGCAGCGCGACACTCCACATATTGGCGGGAATCCGTCGGGAGCGATTTATGGCGGGAGTGGACGCAATTTGTGCCGTTCTTCTTTTAAATTTTCTTTTTTTTTTCTTTCCTATCTACGTTCAGTTGTTTATCTACAGCCAGCCAGTCCGTATGAATGGTAGAAGTTATAGGGCGGCGTTGTTTTGGCACCATTCTCTACGATTTATACTGCTGCATCAAATACACTCATAAAGAGAGTGCGGCCGTCGTCGCAGCATGATTCATGAGGGCTCCTTGTTTTGAATACGACAGTTTATTGTTTAAATTTCGCTGCAACATACATTGTCACATGTCAATGGAGCGTACAATGGGCTTGTTAATTTTGCAGATGCCTGCTGCTGCTGCTGCTGTGTTATGCCATGCCTAGCTCTCGGGCTAATGTGTTTTTAATCGCTGTATGCTGTTTTTATGCTTAAAACGAGACCAATTTTACTCAATATTGCAGACTTTAGTGAATTGCAATTTTCTTCTTGTTTATCGAAAAAAAATCTCATTACAATGTACCTATATATTACAACATACAAATTCTTTGTATGATAAAACGAAAATAACTGAGTAGGTAATATCATATAATATTTACATTCCTCCGAGCAAGGTTTGAAAACAATATTTATCTTTGATCCAAGTTACGCAGGCGGGAAGTTATCGCGGTAACCAGCGGTTAGCTCGGCTCGAGTTTGTCTTGTCGGTCCGTCTGCCGATAGTTGATGTTAGTTCTGGTGATTTTATTGGTTGTCAGTTTTAGTTTGTTTGCTTGCGAATCTGTGCTTAGTTTTGAATTAGTATATTCAGATACAAGATACCGAATCATCGAAATGCGTTCATGGCGCTTTTGATTTGCTGCATATTTTATTTATAGAAAATATTGCAAGCGATCTTTGGAACTTATGATGAAACAATTTAAAATAAAAAAACTGATATTTCAGTTATATTTGTATTAAATTTCTTATATCTCGTAACTTTTTAATATATACTTACTTAAATTTTATGGGACAGAATAAAATTTATCAAGTACGCTGCGTGTAAAAGACAAGTAACAAGTAAACATGCTCCTTACAAACATAACTTAATTATCACGACACAATAATAGCAAAGAACATACCATTCAACCTTCTTATAATTTGGTAACTTTTGTCAAAGTTAATAAATAATTAACCCTTGTTATATTTCTTGTTACAGGTAAGTTCCAGACTAATGAACTTGAGGCTGAAGCTACATCACCGCGAAGTGATCCCCCACACGAAAGCAATTAAAATAAAATAATGAAAAGTCCACGTCTATTACTACACGGTTCTCTAAGGAAATATATAATAAATTCGGGTATTTTAATTTGCATCGCAAATAATCATCAATCAACAAAACATACATAACATCGCGCATGCTTCCCGTAAAGTATTTGATGTACAGAATGTAAAGAAATTTAATTTCCACTTTCTAAGATCCTTACTTCTTTCGCTTCTCGAACAGTGGCTTTCGTGAACTCTTCGTGCGGTCTTTCTGAAGGATGTCACCAAGTTAATAAACATGTATGTAAAATCTTTCGTGTCTGACTGACTGAGAGACTTGCCAAACTTTCTGACAGTCAACGAATAGTACAAACAGCTGCAGATGGAGGTTCCTCAGGGAGTATAAACATCGTTAAAAAATAGGAACCACAGTACCACTTTTTAGCAAACTCTAACTTGTTTCCTCCTTGTTTAATATTATTTTACTTGGCTCTTATTAATCCGCACACATACCGATCAGTCGTGCCTAGGACGGAGTGAGTGCCTGCTTTTATCCAGAGCTGTTTCATTTCCGTTCAATTACGTGACTTCGGTGCTGAAAATACTGGACAAAGACTGGCTTATATTTTTTCAAAAACTGTAAAATCTTGGGTAGCGATAATATGTTGTACGTTATAAGCAAACATGATGTAGAGTTAATTTAATAACCGAATAATTTCTTTTCTGCAAAAAGTGACCCGCCTTCAACAACTTACACATATATAATCTGAGAACTTCCACTTTTTCGAAGTCGGTTAAAATAGGTACTAAAACCTTCTCCTGAATGTAACAAATACATTTCTGAAAACCGCATCAAAATCGGTTCAGCCAAACGCGAGATAATCGCGGACAAACATACATACATGCATACATACATACATACAGGTCAAACTGATAACCTCCTTTTTGAAGTCGGTTAAAAACGAGGCAACTCTGTCTGTTTTTGTTTCATGTTTAAGCAATGTAAAGTCAAGCTGCAAATGAATAAATATTGGGTAAAAACTTTTTTTTTTACAGTAAACACAAACACGTTATTACATATTATTTTACGCTTCGCATGCATACACTTCGTATGGCTTCTCGCATTTAGTACATGAAGTAAAAACCAAACCCTATTTAATTTTATAAAATATTTATACGTTAAAGCGTATCTTCATAATAAAATAAAATAACAAAGTTGTAACTTTTGAAGGAGTTACTTAGCCATCACTGAAACTTGTTAGAAATGTTTTAAATACTAAAGTAGTTTACTTAACTTTAACTGAAAGCTAAGAAAGTTACGTTTAAAAGCTAAATATATTCGGAGACCCAAACTAAGTAAATAGCGAAAAGGCCGCACATTGCTATTGATATGTACTGTACATATTAATTTAAGAAAATTGTAATCGTGTCAAGTTGATTAATTGCAATTTAAATATATTATCTTTTAATCTAGGTTAAATCTTTATTTTGTATGCGACCATTATAACTCACAAATACTTACGACTAAACCGAAAACAAATATCGATTCATATCATACATGAACAAAGGACCTTCTCTACGCAAATAGGCATAACTAACATTTCAGGATTTGTTCACATTATTATAATGTCTGTCTGGATTCTATGGTTCAATCCTCTATAACCTACGCACATAAAGAATCGATCTCAAAATAGCGGCCATTGTAAGGGCTGTCTCTCTTCTTAACTCTTCCCTCGTAATAAACGCGAGATAGCATGCGTTCGGCCGCCCTTTTTAAATCGTTTCTATAACTGCGCGGCTTATAACTATTTATCTCTAAACATAAAACTCTTCCGATACTGTCAGACAACGTACAACCCAAACCACTTGCGTTAGATTCTTGACATTTGAAGTAAAGGTTCCTTAGTAGATGTAGAAGTGCACGTATGTTGGGAATTTCCGAAATTACCATAGGCACGTAAATAAATAGATTCTACGAAACTGTTTTAAAAGCGAATGTGTAAATGCTGGGACCACTATAGAAGTCTATAAATGATTATTGGCTAAAGTAGCTTTAGCCGAAACTAATTTAATGCCTCAGGCAACCTATATCAATTTATCTCGGTACCACAATGACGGACCTATCAATAAACAAGGACCTAATGAAATTCTACGAAGGCGAACGTTCAACAAAAGTAATTAATTCGAGTCCGCTCACAAGGTCCGGCTATTGACCTTAATAAGATTAATCTAAAGGTATTGCAGCGCGATTTTATATTGCTCCATATTATTATCGTTTTGGCATAATCGCCACGCTTGGCAGGCGGGTTGGCGATCGCAGTATGGCTCCTCAAAATTTTCTATGGAGGACTCCTTCTTGGGGTTCCCTAAGACGTCTTTTACGACACTCATGGGAGGAGATGTTGTGTTGTTTTTCTATTCTATTTTATTAGTCTTTATAACGAATTAATGTAGTTAAGGTTGATAAGTCGATGTTTGAGCTACTCTTAAGTTTATTGCTCGTCGTATCAGAATCCGTCCCAGACAGCGGCCGATAGATGCCTGTTGTGCAATTAATGAAAGCCTGATTTTGGCAAAAGCCGGCTTAGATAAGGCCCCCTCCGAGCCCCTAGAGTAGGGCAAAGGCACGATTTTATCACGCCTTTGACGTTTGTCAGCTTTCAGATCTTTCGCTAATTAAATTGTTATCGGATATTTTTTGCCAGAAGGCAGGCTGATGAGTTTCACGTTCAGGAAATCGTGATTTCATTAGGGTTTTTTCAGCAAAACGTTGCGTATGTCCGTTTTAAAAATCCACTAATTAAATTTTCACGCTTCCGAAAAATTTCAACAAAAATAACGTTGGAAAGAATTATAGTAATAAATTAGTATAAAAAAACACACCCAGTACCTAAACCTTCATGTAAATAAAGCGGACGATGTAAAAAAAAAGAAAACCCGCTCGGTAAAGAAAACATTATTAGTATCTACAACGTTTTCGCCGACCTAAACAAACAGAGGCGACCCCGATAAGCGGGCCGTAGCAGTTAAATTAAAACACTTTTTTTTCTCTTTAGACTAAAGTTGTCAAACGTGGCTTTACCGTTGTAAAGTTTATATTAAAAACGTCATTGCATCTCAAACTTAACACTCTTAAAATTGTTGAGCAACTGTTTTAATTAGAAACGGACCCTTTGTGCGGCGAGGCAAAGCGCAAGCCGCTACGTTTTGACAACTTTTATTTCGAACTTTTTTACTTTGTGAATAAAAAAAAAAAAAAAGGAATTACCTAGTACACTGCACAGGTATTGCTGCAATTCGCGGTGAAAGAGGTTTTGTAACTCCGCATATTTTATACATTCGTACATTTTCTAGTGGGTAATAATTTAAAGAGTGACTCAAAGCATTTGTCAAGTAAGTTTCAAATTTTTTTTTTTTATAAATCTTCAACTTTACTTACATAATACATGTTTGACTGCAATAAGGTTGTTATTCTATATTCTATTCGTGTAATAATAATAAAAATAAGTAGGATCTTACCTTAACATTACTTTCAGTAGTCATTAGTGAGAGTAAAAGAGCAGCGTTCATCAGCAACTTTGGTTTCAAAGTTGCTCGAGGTTCCCTCGCTATTGTGCTGTCCGGTAATTACTGCTAAATGGCTTCGCTTGTTTTTTTCTACTGTCCTTTTATCTATTGTATGGTTGCTGTACAGAGCGGATTGGGGTTTTCATATCATAGTAAAACACACATGCCAGTGTATTCAAGAATGTTTTCTCAGATTACTATTACTACTATTAATTACAAATTCACATAGTATTATTAACGTATTGTAAAAGGATATTTTCAGGTTATAGCGCATAAGTCATAGCACCCTCTCGCGACAGCGCTATGTATATAGTAGGTAGGTTGACGCTGTCACGATGTGAAATTTTTAAAGTTTTTTTTAGCCAGCCTAACTAGCTTATACGTTTTGACATGGCGATTTGATGATAAATGTTAACTGTTATCTCTCATCAGGTGCATAGAATTGTAGTAAGGAACGCATCTTCGGTATGTTTTGGAAGTTGTTCACAATCGCGCAGCAATGCAGTCTAATTCTAAATAATAAGAGCAAGAAAAACGTAGAAGTCTGATAATCTTGTTATCTCACACAGCGTCGATTTAGTGTCAAATGACAAATCGTGATTTGGAGAATCATCAGTCAGTGCAATAATTGTAAAAATAAGAACAACAGATCAGCGCTTATTTGGATTAGGTTAAACTCTGATAAGTGATGCTAGAGCCGCCGCGCTTAGTAGTGCCTCTTGTTATGATAATTAATTTTATAGAATGGCACCCCAGAGCGTGAAAACTTCGATTTTCAAAGTTGCTCGATATACCCGTGCTTTTGATTTTTCCCTTGAACGTAATTACTGGAGCTGTCTGTGCGCTGAATAGAACATTCCTCTTTTTTTTTAGAAAAGACTCGTCCGTGTTATTTCATCAGCAAGGACTCGTCCTAGTTATTTCAAATAGTAGAAATTGTGTTAAAAAATTAATATTGTTCACGGTAGTTAATAAGTTTTTTTTTATGTTACGGGCGGGGGAAGGCCTGAGGCATTTACTGTCGCTTAAGTGGAAATATGTGGAACTCGCAACTACTACAACCCTGCGGTGACCGTGTAGGTAGGCGATCTTTAGGCAGGACCCCGTGAGTCATCGATGATCGGCATCCGGTATTCTTTCCACCGCTACCTGTGTAGCAGCTTGAAGAGCGCGTTATTCCCTTCCTAGCTATTGGATCAGTGGCCGCGAAGTGCCAAAAGTTGTATCACTGCCCATCTCTGGGACCTTGATCTAAAGGGCCTAATTTTGCGTTTACATTTCGAAAGAATTTAGCTTTATTAATTTTAACTTTTAGTAGGTCTTCTTTTCTTTCTAGGTATAATTAAAAAGTAATGTCAATTAGTTTATTACCGACTGCTCCGTAGCTCAGTTGGCAGTGATGTAGACTGTGCGCCTGAGTTCGATTCCTGGCGCGGCGAACATTGTTATGATGAATATCGATGTTTGTTTCCGGTTTGGGTGTAATGTTAATCTCTGTATATGATTCGGGCACCCTAGAGTGAGGTTCTTCCTATTTTTTTTTTAAATAGCACTCTCATTTTCATTCCAGTCATTGAACAACAATCAAAGGATATCCCGATATCGCCCGTGTACGGATTACAATATTTTACGGACTAGTAACGGCCAGTTTAGTCTGATTAATGATTATTGATATTGTTTAAATTAAATAAGCCATAGCTTTTTTAATTATCGGCGTTCTTTCACAAAGTCACGTCTTATGAAACAAGCAAATGAACAATTTGAATATTTAAAACGATGGGTTATCAAAACGATTCGTTTTTTCTACAGCTTGCTTTTGTCATTGATCGTGAAATGAATGGCCGAAAGCAACTCAGATTCAATTGTATCAACTGTTTAAATTTGCGAAATTCAAAACGAAAAATTATCAACCAGCGTCGGAAATAATTGTAAGGATAATTGTTTTATTTCCTTAAAAACAGATAGATGTATTTATGGACGGGACTGAGTTTGTCTAAATATTGATTTAACTTTTATTTTCAGCAAAACAAATTTAACTTTCTGTCTCATATTTGAATTTTATACTTTTTTATTGAGTCACTTGATCTGGATTCTTGTATTTGTAGTGGCTTGATCAGTTTAATAATTATAGCTCGTATTTCTCCTATGAATAACTGACCACTTGATTATCTGACCCTCGTCTTATCTTATTGAAAGGAAAATCTTTAGCAAGTGGGTCTTATCTTTATTTTATTAATAGAATAGAATACACTTTATTGCTTGAAAAGTAAGATACAAAAGTACATTATGAAATTTAGGGTGCAGACAAATTGAATTTGCATGCAATGGGCGGCCTTATCGCTAAAAGCGAAAGGCAGGAATCAATCCAGTTGAATAGATCCAGAACCCAGGATAACCAGATACTATAAGATATGTATTAGAAATTCTGTTTCGGAACTTCGTAGTGTAAGTTTACATCAGTTTTCCCTCTCTTAGTATCAAATTTATAATATAAAGTTAAAGTTAAAAAACACTTTATTGCATACAATAAATACAAAAGAACATTATACAATTAATGGTACACATATTTAAATTTGCATGCAATGGGCGGACTTATCGCTAAAAGCGATTTCAATATAATCAAGTGCTTCAGGATCAGGGCTTCATAGATCAGTACAGATATGATGTCAAGTCGGAATGTGGTACTAGGGGGACAGAACAAATGGGTCGTGACTTGTGAGCGAACTTGGTATATCTATATTTCCCATCTCTCTGCAAATAACGTGTTCGCAGTGTCGCTCGCAATGGCTGTGTTAAGTCGGACCACCGCGTCTGTGGAGCCGCTCTCACTGAACGAACTAATAGCTAATAGAAAAGTTTCTTCTTTATTTTACAGAGTGCAAAAACATTTCACACAATACTTTTTATTTGTACTAGAAAATGTTCGTAAATTGTTTAAGAAAACGAATCAACAAAGTGCAGCTTCACAATCATCGAATCCTTTTTACAAAAACGATTTCAGCAATCAATGTGCACACACTTATGCTTTGGATTGATGGCTATTGGGAACTTCAATTAGAGTTCGCTTCTCTGAGTGCTTTCACCCGTTAAGAGGAGTGGTGCAACCCAAACATTCGTGCCAATTTGCAGGTCAACGCGGCAACATCGCCTTTCAGGATACGACTAAGTAATCTACTTTTGTTTGAACTAACTTTGCAATATCTTAACGAAGCTCGCTTATCGAGTCAGCCGCAGAACTTGGCGTTCCTTTGAAGACATGTCATAATTAAAGATTCCATCCAGCTCCTCTCTACAGCTGTCTCTAGTTAAAACTTAAATCGATTCTGCGATCGGAAATTGCAATACTCATATGTCACCAAGCGTTGTTGCAAAGCGCTTGTACTGATGTGGAATGCATTGCTCGCTCCGACATGCTTCCAGCGTAACATGAGCCCTGCTGCCTATTTCCCCCTTTGATTTATAAACGGTGAGGGGGGCGTCGAGCGCGGTGTCCTAGGCCAGCCATAATTGGGCGTTTTCAGAAATCCGCTCGTTGAAAGCGATATGTTCGTCAAACCATCGATTCGAACCGGTCGTTTTAATATTTCGAACACGGCCGCTTGTCAAATCGGTTATCCGACGAGCATAACTTCTCGGTTCAGTGCGGGATTGCATCGGAATCGTGGGACATTTTTAATTCCAATACTCCGGGACCCGCGCGCTGCTCCCTATTGGAGCGCAGTCGCTCGGAAAAAGGATTTCTTATATTACTAGCAGGGAGTACACTAAAAGGGTAGCACATTTCTTTACGTTTCGTTTCGTCTCGGCTGAAGTAATTGGATCATAGACCCTCTCAACTGTATAGAGGCTGTTTATCGCAATTTGATGGCCGCATTCGCGCGCAGTTCCGGTGGTGCTAAACCGTGTGTGATGTGCGCCAAATAGATAGTTGCCCAGCCACGGAGCTAGGCGCGATTCTTGTTAGTTTTGTCAAATGACCCTTTTTTAATTCGAGCATTAAGCACAATTTACAGTAGCAGTACTTTTGAAATATGAAAATAAAGAAGAATTACGCACCAGAATGCTTAATTATATGTTTCTTAAACTCTTACTACATACATACATAGCGTCACGCCAGTTTTCCATCGAGTAGGCGGACACTATTGATTTTCACGAGCTACGATCTTGACGAAATTCTTTCGCTTCTACTGCAGTTATCCCTTTCCATATGCGCACGTTGGTTTCATGAACTCTTCACGCAGCCAGTATGCAGGATGTCACTTATTAATTCGGCGAACGTTCGCGGTGGCCTACCTCTTCCAACCGTGCCTTCCGCATCCGCTCTGTATAGTACTTTCGTCAATCTCCTGTCATCTATCCGCTCTAAGTGACCAAACCTCCGAAGCATTCCCTTTTAAATCTTGGTCACTACGTCCTCTTCCAAACTACAAAGTTCTCTGATAACAATGTTACTCAATCTATCATTCATAGTAACCCCACACAAACTTTTACTCTATTACTTTATATCCGAAAATCAGATGGAACACGCAGTTAAATAATTCACGATACTAAAGCATGAATATACCTAAATCTCTGCAAAAGCAATTTATTTAAATAACAAAGAATTGCAGCCCTGCCCCAGGCGTGGGCCTATCATTCCGGCGTCCGTCTGACGTAATCGAGTTAACTTTGCCGTCCGGTGGACAACTAACCGTTGGCAGAGCACTTTGAATGCGAGCACGAAGAATGTCGCTTCCAATCGGTGGCTGCCAGGCGAGATGGCTGGGGTCGTTTGACCTGCACTGTGCGTGATACTTGATTTAGAGTTTCAGAGATTAAAAGCAACCCAAAGTTGCTCTGCTTTATATAATTACTCAAAATACCTTTAAGTACTCAACAAAGAGACATTACTTCACAGACATGAAGAAGCTTACATTCCTATATGCCTTCATTCTAATATCAGAACGAACTTAGAGAGATTAGCTTTATGGGGATGAAACAATTCTTATCGCGTAAGCTAGAATATGACGAGTTACCTTACGAGTTACTTACGAAATTCGCTTTCAGTCAGCAACTTTTATTATTCAAAAATCTGTTGTCTGCGCGTGACTCGGTGTGCCACTTGATGTACTTCACCCGCCATTCAAAACAAATTGTTTTTTGACTGACTGATTGCTAATTGGTTCATATTTTGACCGCGCGCAGACTTAGCTGGCACGCACTCTACCTATAAACCTTTCATTGTGATTAAAACAATACGTGCAGAGTTAGAAAAAATCCTCGCCCAAACGGATTGATGAAAACGTATCAATCAAACATTGGGAAGCGGAATCTTATCGGTCCATTTTCCTTCCTCATCGTGGCTGCAACTCGACTCTCTACTTCCCGTAATGAACGTGGGGACGGTGGCTGTGGAGTCATTTGTTTGAATGCAAGACTCTATATGTCACTGCTGTAATCGTGAATCGTTATATGGTTTATTGACTTACTAACTGACACGGCGAACTTCCTTGCCTTGTGTCCTGAATTATTGAGAATATTCTACATTATATAGCCTATGCCGCTCGGGGATACGATAGCTTTCCAACAGTGAAATATTTTTTCAAATGAATTCAGTAGTTTCAATGCAAACAAGCAAACAATCGTATCTTTCTTCTTTAGAATAATGTATAGATTTTAATTATAGTGCGTTTTTGTGTTGCAGAAAATATGTATTAAATTCAAAGGGCGCATTTCAAACACATGGGATGTCTTAGATTACGATTTGCTTAAAAAACAAAAATTATTTTGACGGATAGCAGTCTGTAGGCGACGCGCTCGTTAACCTTTTTGGAAAAAAATACGATTTCAGAGACAGCTGTCGACCACTGTCTTATACTTCATTTTATTGTTTTCTTTTGATATGACTTTTACTCTGTTTTAAATATTCTTGTAAGTTGGTTGGAATATTATTAAGAAAGTTAAAATAAAACAAGTCCAGCGCAGCAGAGTGTTTCAATCATCATCCCGTGGGCTACATTGTGGTCCTTCGAGCCGGATCACGAAATGTTTCGTACACCATCACAGAAGGAGATTTCGTGGGTCACGAAACGGAGCCAAAGACTAGCCACTGACGAAAAGAACAGTGATGATGGTGACAAAAAGCCGCC
Source organism: Euspilapteryx auroguttella (assembly GCA_951802225.1). NCBI lineage: Eukaryota > Metazoa > Arthropoda > Insecta > Lepidoptera > Gracillariidae > Euspilapteryx > Euspilapteryx auroguttella. Next base: position 2,908,519 of record OX637657.1, on the reverse strand, counting down.
ACCCTTTGACGAGACCATGGTTTTGAAGTCGGAGCACCAAGAGGAAGTCAGACGCTCTCCTACACCAGCCCCTGCTTCAAGAGCAAGTAAGTCAAAAACCACGTCTGTGGTCATGGCAAAACGACGGCAACTAGAGCTCGAAGCTGCGCAACAGAAGGCAAAAATCCAACTAGAGCTCATAGATAAAAGCTTAGAAGCTAACTTAGCGAAGTTAGATCAATACAGTCCACGAACATCGGAGATTGAAAGCCAGGCAAGTACTAGTAGAAACGTAGAAAAGTGGCTTGAAGGCAACGAGAAGGCGGCGAATAGGGAAACGGTAGTTGATCATATGGATGAGCTACACAAGCCAGCAGTTCAGGCTGGCAGCGATTATGGTCCCATCACCAAGCTTGTTCGTCGAATGGGCACACCGAGAGACTTACCTACTTTCTCCGGAGACATGTTGGAGTGGCTCCAATTCAGACAAGCATACATTGAGTCTACAAAGATGTGTGAATTTAGTCCACAAGAAAATTTGTGGCGACTACAAAAATGCCTTAGGGGTCCAGCTAAGGAAGCAGTAGGAGCGCTCCTTATAACGGCGACTTCTCCTGACATTATAATGTCAACTTTAGAGCTGCGTTTTGGCAACCCAGAAAGCATTATAAACAGAATAGTGCAGGAAATAAAAAAGCTGCACCCTATGTCTAGTGATTATACTAAAGAAATAGTTTTATTTTCTATTAAAGTTCAAAACTTCATCGCCGCTGTTCAGGCTCTTGGAAAGACTGAGTACCTGCAAGGAACAGTAATTGCAGCGATTATCCTGGGAAAGCTTCCAACGATTTTAGTGTCCAAATGGTCGGACTACAGCTTTGACAAGCTAACGAGTGAACACGGCAAAACCCGTCTACAAGTAATGGCTGATTTTCTTCAAGATGAGGCAACTAAGATAAGTGTCACGGCAAGTAGTTTGATGAGCGATACCCGCGGCCAGCAGAGGACGAACTCGCAGAGCGTACTTCTCAACAAGGATGAGCCAAAGAACAACAAGACGTCATGCTCCTTTTGCCATGCAAAAACAGAACACTCTCTAGCAGAGTGCAAGCCATTCAAGAAGGCCCTACGGAAGGATCGGTGGAGACACGTCAAGCGCCAAGGAATCTGTTTCAAGTGTCTGGAAAAACGACATCCCCGAGACACCTGCCCAGCTGCTGCGTGCGACCAAGACGGCTGCGGAGAGGCGCATCATAGGTTGTTGCACTACTCTGTCGGCAAAAGTGTAAACATCCAAGAGGTAACATCTGAGCCTGAGCCTGACACGTCGGCTAAAGAAACGGTAACAAATGTTAACTTATCTACTTGTAAGGTGCTTCTTAAGACAGTTCCAGTGAAGGTGCATGGACCACTGGGCGTAGTGAGCGCGGTGGCGCTCCTCGACGACGGCTCCACGGTGTCGCTGATGAGCAGCGCGCTGGCCGCGCGCGCCGGCCTGCAGGGCCGACTGGAGACCATGCGCATCAACGGCGCGTGGGACAATCAAGCTTTAGTTTGTAACTCTGTAGTATTGTCTTGTAATATATCAGGCGCGGACGATGTATTGCATAAAATTAATATACGAAGCATTGAAAATTTAAACTTGCCTATTCAGGATAGTACTGATTTAAATTGTTCTTTATTAAAAAAGATACCAGTCTCACGTTCTAACAAAAAACCAGAATTGTTAATTGGTCAGGACAATTTTCATTTGATTTTACCAATAAAAGTTTGCGTGGGGAATAATAACGAGCCGTCCGCCACTCTTACCCCCCTAGGATGGTGTCTGCACGGGCGACTGCGGGCCGCGCGCGGCGCGCACCCTCAGAGCTCCCTGTTAGTCTGTCCGGACGACTCACGCTTGCCTGCCGACGAATCGGAGCGAGCACTGCGTGACCTGCACGAGGAAATGAGGCGGAGCTTCTCCTTTGACGCAATGGGGGTATCTGGTAAGGTTCGAGAGAACGCGGAGCATGTCCGAGCGGTGCAGCAGCTTGAAGATACTGCTGCTCTCATAGAAGGTAGGTGGCATGTAGGGTTACCCTGGAAGGATGTCAACTGCAAATTACCAGATAGCTTCAACGCGGCAGCAAGACGCCTTAAGGGTGTCGAGAAGAAAATGGCAGACCCTGGCTACGCTCACAGGTATTCCGATAGAATTGACCATTTGCTTAAAAACGACTTTGCTGAGGCCACTGTAAACACTGAAGAAACGCAGAAAACTTGGTACTTACCTCATTTCGGAGTAGACAACCCCAACAAAGACAAAATGCGGTTAGTGTTCGACGCCGCAGCAAAATGTAATGGTTTTTCCTTAAATGACTATCTTCTTACGGGGCCTGATCTACTTCCATCTCTGTTCGGCATTATGGTTCGTTTTAGGGAGAACAGGGTGGGGGTGATGGGCGACATTCAAGATTTCTTTTTGAGGGTTAAGATCATAAAACGTGATCAACAGGCGTTAAGATTTCTATGGAGGGACAATCCTGCGGAATCTATTAAAGTTTATAATATGACGTCATTGATTTTCGGCGCCAACTGTTCACCTTTCGTAGCGCAGTTCATAAAAAATAAGAACGCAAAAAGGTACGAGACGACGAAGCCTGCTGCAGTCGCTGCTGTCTGCAACCAACACTACATGGATGACTACGTAGACAGTTTCCCAGACGAAGCTTCCGCGATCGAGATGGTTCAGGATGTCAGTCGCATCCACAAGGAGGGAGGTTTCCTGATACGAAACTGGGCTAGCAATAGTCCCGCGGTGCTGGATTGTGTTCCAGAAGAGACTTTAGGTAAAGCTGCCGTAAAGTTTAAAGCTGAGCAGCAGTTTGGAAGCGAACGCACGCTAGGCCTCATATGGTACCAAGACACGGACGAGCTGGGATTTGATGTATCTTTGAAGCGAATCCCACAGAAAATATTAAACGGAGAGGTAATGCCTACAAAACGTATTTTGTTAGGAGTTGTAATGTCAATTTTTGATGTTTTTGGCTACCTGTCGCCCTTTAGCATCCAAGGTAAAATTATGATACAGGATACCTGGAAAGCAAACATTGGCTGGGACGACGTGGTTGGAGAAGATGTTGCTGAGAAATGGCGTCAGTGGATAAAGCTTCTCGGAAGTCTAGGGAAAATTCGCTTACCTCGTTGGTATCAATCTGCAGGGCCGCCGCCGCCTCCGCACACGCCGTTGTTGTCGCCTACGCACACGCCGTTGTTGCCGCCACTTGAGATCTGCGAAGGGAATGCAGTGTCGCACCCGCGTCGCGTGGAGGAGTCTTTAAGAAGACAGCCACCGTCGTCGGTAACTACACCAATCACTCGCACGTCACATGGAACAGTCTATAGAAATTTAGAACTGCACGTTTTCAGCGATGCAAGCACCAAGGCAATGTGTACAGTAGCGTATTGGCGATGGATCGACGATAGGGGAGATCCACGCTTGAGTTTTGCAGCAAGCAAATGCAGAGTAGCACCATTGAACCATGCGACGGTGCCACGGCTTGAATTGCAAGCTGCCTTACTCGCAGCTAGATTAGGAGACACCTTATGTAAGGAGCAGACGATGAAACCTCAACGACGCCTTTTCTGGAGCGACTCGACAACGGTGTTACATTGGATTCGTAACAATACGCGAAGCTATAAAGCTTTCGTAGGAAACCGTCTAGGAGAAATAGACGAGCTAACAGAAATTAATGAGTGGCGCTATATTCCGACAAAGTTGAACATAGCCGATATCGGGACAAGGGAAACCCATGACTCTGAGTTGTTTCAAAATGAGTGGTTTCATGGTCCGTCGTTCTTATATCATGCAATGACATATTGGCCGAAAGATGTGATTCAGAACGAGGATATTGACGTGAGCGAGTACGTTAGCCTAATTGATCAGACCAGTACGGTCTCCAAGCTCCCCGTACCCGAACCGGAGCGATTCTCGTCCTGGATTCGGTTATTAAGGGCCACATCAGCAGTTTTTAAATTTATATATAAGTGCCAAAAAATGCAGGCTTCTGAGCATGAGAGAAAGGAGAAAGCTGAATTCATTCTCTTTAAGTACTCGCAATCTCTAAGTTTTGCCCAAGAAATTGCCGCAATTCACTCGGGAAAGTCTCTTAGCAACGGCAGCAAACTGAAAAGCTTGTGCCCATACTTCGACCAACACGGAGTTCTTCGCGCGTGTGGCCGCATTGATGCTACAAAAGATGTCGCTACTGAAACAAAGAGACCCGTGATTTTAGACGGGAGTAATCACGTAGTCAAGCTGATAGTCCGCTATTACCATGAAAAAGCTGCCCATGGCAATCAAGAAACCGTGGTTAATTTATTAAAACAGCGATACTGGATCTTTAGAGTGCGTCCCACTGTGAAGACTGTCGTGAATCAATGCATGTTATGTAGGATCAAGCGAGCTGTGCCTGAGATGCCAAGAATGAGTGACCTGCCCGAAGGAAGAGTAGCACATCACCAACGCCCTTTCTCCTACTGCGGCATAGATCTATTCGGACCGATAGAAGTCACTGTGGCCAGGCATCGCGAAAAGCGGTATGGAGTGCTGTTTACATGCCTGACAGTGCGAGCAGTGCACATAGAAATAGTGCCTTCTCTAACCACAGATTCACTTATTATGGCCTTACGGAGAATGGCCGCTCGGCGGGGTTGGCCCGCGCATATTCTGTCAGACAACGGAACAAACTTGCGAGGAGCTGATATTGAGTTGCGAGAATCTATTAAGGCAATAGATACGGAAACACTTGCTATTTTGGCAAGTAACGAAGGAGTTGACTGGAAATTTACGGCCCCTGCTAGTCCTCACTGGGGTGGGGCTTGGGAAAGACTAATAAGGAGTGTAAAGACATCCCTTAAGGTAATATTAAAAGAGCGAGCACCAAGGAGCGAAGTTTTACAAACTTTGCTAATGGAAGTTGAGGGTATTTTAAACAGTCGCCCGCTGACTCATGTCGGAGTTGAGTTTGGGAGCACCGAGTGCCTGATACCTAACCATTTCCTTTTAGGTACAGCCGGTCTCCTCCCAACGCATGGTAAGTTTAATGACTCGGATTTAGTTCTTAGGAAGATGTGGCGCCAGTCGCAGGCTCTTGCTGACATGTTTTGGAGACGTTGGGTGAAAGAAGTTCTTCCGGACCTAATTCCGCGGCAAAAATGGACAAAGGAGTCCGTCCCCATAAAGGTAGGTGATCTTGTTTTTATTGTAGATCCCAACTCGCCACGCAACGCATGGCCAAAAGGAATCGTGTCTCAAGTCCTGCCTGGCAAGGACAGCCGAGTCAGGCTAGTGGAGGTGAGAACACAGACAGGGACTCTGAGGCGATCGTCAGCGCGTGTCGCACGTATCCCGGTGCAGGTGAGTGCTGCGCACTAGGGTGGGGGATGTAGGCGACGCGCTCGTTAACCTTTTTGGAAAAAAATACGATTTCAGAGACAGCTGTCGACCACTGTCTTATACTTCATTTTATTGTTTTCTTTTGATATGACTTTTACTCTGTTTTAAATATTCTTGTAAGTTGGTTGGAATATTATTAAGAAAGTTAAAATAAAACAAGTCCAGCGCAGCAGAGTGTTTCAATCATCATCCCGTGGGCTACACAGTCCTTGTGACGATTTTTATAGACGGCTATGGATATGTCTAATATGAATCTTTTTTGTTACGTAACTAATAAAGATTTAGTTAATTTTGTATAGAGATTACATTACTTACCACACCCTCATACTGTCGTATGTTCTAGTCCTATTCCTATGCTAGTAGCACAGTCTGGATATAGTCCGAGCGGGCGGCAGCGCTCTGCCATTTACATAGTAAGTAGTTAATACAGCCTCCGATACAGTATGATTTACTGGCGTCGCCGTCACGCGAATTCCCGCTCCGATGGCCGCCGCCGGTCGGATGTTATAGTTTGGATGTAAATGTTAATGTGCGCCTGTACTATACTAGATCAGTCCGAAGAGAATTAGATACAGTTTCCGAGGGCGTTGTGGCTTTGTGTCGCGAGCGGTTTTATGCGGTTACGGAAATCTGTTGGTAATGTATGCGTTTATTATAACCAAATTACTTGAGAGTTCTCACGCTCCTTATATCTGTGAGAGGAACTATAAAATTACTTGATCGATTTAAAAAAAAACTATAATTTAAGGACGTCAACTCTATAAATCGAATCCAATCTCCAAAGGCTGTTCAAATTTTTATCGAAGGACGCTGCTGCCCTTTCTTCGGGTTGTGCCTTCGACGTCTTTTATTGCACCACATGGGAGTAAATTGAGGCGTCCTATGCTGCCACCACAAGGCATCTAGTAGAGGTTTATTTATAGAGCGTTTTGAATAAGAAACTTTTTTTACAAAACTGGCTGGTAATAATCAAAGTCTAAAACAAAACATACGTTCCAAATTTAATTGTCATAACTCATATAGCGATTATCAAATTGTATCCCAATTCCCGGGTATAGAATAGAGCACTCAAGCGGCTAGTTTATGCAGACACATGATTTACTGGGCATCAGGAGCCGTCACTCGGATCCCAGTCGATTACTATTCAGGCGCCCGCATAATCTGCCAGTCGTCTTGGCGTTATCAATTTGCATGCTTGATGTGACAGCTGTAAGGTGAATTATCTGATATGGAAATTTTGATGCTTTGTATAAGGTTATTGGTATGCAAAATAAATTTGTAAAGTTACATTGTTAAACTCTTTATTAGTGTTAACCATTTCACTGTTTAAATCATAAAGAGAATTAGCAGGACCTTTAGTCAAGAGTAAACGTTATGCGTTTCTACTATTATAATAAAGGCGAAGAATAAACCTATTTGTTGAATAAATAAATTAAAATTTACTTAAAAAAAGTAATACATTTTTAAAAACAGTACGCTAGTCGTACCGACCACGGCTTGGCTTCATAACCTCTTAACGCTAAACCGACCAAAAATCTTAAGATAACATTACAAACAGAAAGGATCCATAAGGACTATTATCATTTCTCGACTTTCGAATCAGTGATTTAAAACAATAAAGCCTTTTCAGAGCATTATAATTGACTCTGATATTTTTCATTGAATTTCTGTGACGCCGCTGACGCCGCGTCGCGCCGCCCGCTGCGTAATTTCCTTTTTATTCCGCTCACTGATTTGCTTACTGCCAAAATTATAGTGTTTCAGCTTTTACCAAACTGGGTCACGACTCACGCGGCAAGGCCCCTAAACAAGCCTGGAGCTACTACACGTGATATTGACTCAGCAATGTAACGATATAATCCATCAGTGTAATAGTGCCATATCCATGACTGGAAATAGGCAATTTCCTAAATATAACATGTAGTTTATAAGATATAGTAAACTGAAAACGTTATTGAATCCTGTATTCAAACTTGTATTTACACTGCAGCTTTTTTAATAAGTTCTATCACAACGAATATAAATTAATGAAAACTCTAAGTAAACGCTTTTTTTCTCGTTTTTAATACAAATTAATACTTTGCATGCACAATTATCCAAAGCAATTATTATTTCTGCCACAGTATTTATCTTTCGGCTTGATTGTTTATTTTCTTACTGTATGCTTTGTTAGGTATGTCAACGTTGCAGCTATATAAATAAATTTGTTTGTTTTTCTTTTTTTGATGATGAATTGATGTAGTTTTATGCAAAACACCTTCGAAAGTAACCATTCTTAATTTCCTAAATGAAAAGTATAAAACAATTTACAAATAGTTAAGGTGTCGCGTGTCTACCAGACATGAGAATGTTCCTAGACACCGCTGAACTAGGTACAAGCTAATACTTGTGTTATATGAAAGCCAACCGAAATCCCCCACCAGTATGAAATTCATTAAAGTGTAACACGGATTTTGCAGACATTAACCGTGTAACGGAAGGAGCCGCAATTAAAAGTTTAGCGCGGGATATACGCCAACATTTTGATTTAAAAGTTGTCGGTTAGGCGCTGAAATTTATGTAAAAAAAGTAGCACAAGCGATAAAATATTGTGGTAATTTTGATTAGCATTCTTAGTTATGAGTAAAGTTTGGCCTGAATATATTAATCTGGGCAAGATGGGTTTGAATAAATTTAGGTTTCTCAGCCTGAACAAGGTCGTTAAATGTATTATTTTATGTACGAGACCGCGTGATTATTGCGATCGCGTTACCCGAGTCAATTAAGTTTGCACTCGATTGAATCGTAGACATTTTTGCAACACATGTGCAACCACATTCGCTGCAAGTCGACACCTCTCCGCCAGAACTGTTCAGAATGGCCGCAGGTAGTAAGACCTGTAAGAATGCTATGTAGAGGAATCAATACAGTTATACACAGCTTGTAATAGTGACAGGATAAATCTTAATCTTCTTGTTGACCTCAAGGAATCTGTGTTAAAGTATGCTTCTTTTTTTAAATAAAATAAAATACATACATAGGAACAGAGTAAGGACCTCGCAGCATTTACTTCCGGCCGCGGCTCACATTTCGCGTGCCCTAACAATGTTAATGGGAATAATAAAAATACTGTTGCTCTGAAAACAATTCTTTAATGAGGGGTTTTCAAAAAGACATTTAAAAAATAATAGTTTCGTAAAACGCCCGTTGATAAGTAAGGTAATTCAAATCAGTTCAAATTAACTCGAAAAGTTCAAAACAAAAACTATTTGACTGGCGCATGACGAGTTCCAGTTTAATTTGAGCTTTTAATTATTCATTTTAACTTCACCTGTAGATGTTTGCTAGTGCTATCTGATAGTGGCGTGATAAAACTTGCTATTTTTTTCTTCTGAGATGTCAAATTGTAAACCTCTCATTGTATATAAAAAAAAAAACAAAATGTATCGCGGAACAAATAACGACTAAGACGAAAGCTCAGGACGAAAGTTTGTACTGGACACGCAGGGGCCCCTGGTGTTAAAACGACGCTACTATTTTCGTTGGAGATGATGCTTATGATTCAAGTTAACGAGCCAGCTCTCATCACAGAACTTGAGCACTATATCAATAGAACAGAGGTTGTATTGTGTAAACTCAATGTTGTTTACTAGCCCGCACAAACAAACACACGATTTACTAACTATTAAATGAGACTTTATTATTGATGTCTTCGACGCATAAGTATCAAAAAGATTGAGAAGATAAAAAATTATAAGGTACATAAATATAAATAGAGTATAATATAACCCCAAAAAGCTTTTATTATAAAACAGGTAAGCACGACTACATAGCACCTGTTTTAAAATTAAAGTTTTTAATTTAATACGGTTTTTTGAAGGTTTTATCGCAACATTTTGCTTTTAGCAGAAAACTGTTTCATTTTGAAATAATCAAATTGTCGTCAATGGCCGTGTCGCTTTTACGATTGCCAGTTGCCTTTGTTTCCGGTAAATACCTGTTTCAATTTAAAAACATTTTATTTTTGGTAAAAGTTTCGAATAATTGTATTTATTTAATTAGGTATTAAAAAAACGGTTTTACGAAGAAAAAAAAAAACAAAATATGTAGTTATCGTATGTATTACATGCACTTACGCCCTTTTCTGCCCAGATGTGTAGAATTAATGAACGCCCAATTACTACAGTCGTTACATAGGTTACTTTTCTTGCATTCTTACATATGTAAACATATTATATTTTTGTGCAGCGGAAGGACTGCTTTGCTGTGCCTAAAGGCTAGGCGGAAAGGTTTTAACCACTGCAAATGCGACGCGAAAGTTTATATTTTGTCTATTACAAAAGGTATTAAAAAAAACTCATTAGCATACGCCGCAGCAAGAGCCAAGGCTGACACAAACAAAAAAAAAAAAACCGCTAAATTGTACATCATCAGCGCTTTTAAAGGGACAAATATTTTATCGAAAATATGTTCAGAGTTAAGTGACTAAATTACCGGTGAATACCGAACTGAATACAGCCCAAATTGGTATGAGTTTTCGAACGTTTCACAATCGGCTTGATTTGCGTTACGGGCCGCATTAGTGCAGGTTAAATTAATTGTGACTGTGGACACGGCGCATTAAAAACTAATTTACAGTGGCTTTGTGTTGCCATGACAACCTTCTCAGTAAAGTAGGCTTCCAGCATCATGGCAGCCTTAATGGTTGAATTCGATTAAATTAGATCGCAACGTGTTTCTGGGGATTAAATATCGTAAACAGTTTTTTTTAACTTAATAACGATGGCTTTTGAAAATTAGTCCCATGATTTCTGCGTATAATAGAGGCATACTAAGTTACTAAGATCGATGTAATAGAAATTCATAATAATGCTATAATTGATATGTTCATACTAGAACAATTTAGGCTTTTAATAATAATAACTTTACTCGATTTATCCAGCATGATATGTGGCCAGTTACAAATCATAAGTCAACTTATAACCAACTCGCTTCACGAACCTAAAGCCAATTTACTCTCAGTAATTTCAAACTCGTTTCATGAACTAAAATCAACAACTAGCAACATTATTTCATATGTCAAAATACTAATGAATAGTTGGGCAGCAACTGAGAGGAACTCTCTCTATAACGCTAGAACTTTTCCTACATCGGGGCGAATTCGGAATTTCATCGCAAGCCATAATATGAAACTCCTCACTTCGTTACTGGTGCGCTATTCATAAAAATAATTGGCTATGTTTAGCTCACTGTGTAGAGGTGTGTATACTGGTATATTGCAGCAAACTGAAATATCATTTTAGTTCAGAGTGACAACAGAATAATTTTTTCCGCGACCGTTTTTCTTATTTGATGAATATATGTTATGTCTGGTCCAAAAAAATGCAGACGAATAGCAACGCAATCAAAGTCTTTAAAAATGTGATATCAAAATAACTATTCTATACACATAGCGTGATCAACAACATACATCAGAGCTTTTACCATTCGTAAAGCTCACAAGATGTTTGAAGCCTCGCAGATTAGTATCAGGTAGCGTGATCGATGAGGTGGTAATAATGCTTCTACCTATATATCCATGTTATAGTGTGGTGTAGAGTTGCTCCATTCAGTTGTTAGCTCAGTTAACTCAGTCTTAACACTTACACAAGGATTCCAAATACATATTGACAGCAAATTTAATAGAAGTTTAGGATTCTATGAAGCTTGAGTGTTCACGTATAATTGTGTTTGTGTTATAATAATCCATATGAGAAATGCATTCGGTTCAACCAAGTAAATCAGGCTTAGATTGCTTAGCGCTAGTTAAATATCGTAGTACCTTTTGCTATCCCGCTACGCGATGACTACGGCTCGTAGTTCGTAGCAGCTATTGCGAGCTACGGTCTACGCTACGTAGCTCGTAAGATTAGCCGAGTGACGCGATATTTTATCGGGACAAATGCAGATAAATGGAAAATTCCTGACAAAATTTGCTTAAACTTCTATATTGTGAAACGAATTTTAAAGGGAATACATGTGCAGTAAACTAATTTCGTTTTTTATTTTTGTAAGATATCTAAAATAATCTTTATCAATATTATAAAAAGAAAAAATTACATTTTTTGTTTGTTTCCATTAAATAGAATAGGCTCTGAAGGTACTGTAATAATTTGAAAAAACCCATTCACTGTTCGAAGAGATACAGTATCCCCGGGTGACAAGGTATGCTGGGCTGTATATAGAATATTCTCGGAAATTCAGATCGTAGCTTAAAATTTAATAAATTTAAGCAAACTTAAAATTTAAATACAAAATAACACTGCTCTTCAATACATAGTATAAAACAAAGTCACTTCCCGCGTCTGTCCCTTTGTATGCTTATATCTTTAAAACTTTGCAACGGATCTTGATGCGGTTTCTTTTAAGGGATAGAGTGATTTAAGAGGAAGGTATATATGTATAATTCATGCACAACATAGTAATAGGTGAGGCGGTACGAAGTTCGCCGGGTCGACTAGTAATTTATAATCATATCAATGCGATATATAACATACTGTGTCACGCTTTGTGTGAGTGTGTGAATTTAATAGCTAACAGGCGAGCGAACTAGGTCGATATTGTTGTCTTTTGTTCTTCAGCTATAGCTGTACGAGTGTTTTCAATAGGATCTGTTTAAAATTTATGGTATGTGTGTCGATGTTTTCATTGTTTCAGAGAGGTGATTTGGTAGTAGAAATATAGACGGGATTTATAATAGTAACGTAGCATTGTTATGGTCGTTCTAGTTTATTTTGTGTTCAAAACTATAAAAACCTAACGATTGGATGGGACTAGCTTCGCTGAAGGTACGCACTGTTGCCAATACAATACATTTACCCACCTACCACTACAATTTATTTTAATACGTACTACATATAAAGACTTGTACAAAAATAAGTCGGTTAGTGTGCTGAAACATATTATCACATAATATTATTAAGGCGTAAGTTTGTGTGTATGTTTGTTACTTCTTCACGTCTAAACCGATGGAGCGATTTTAATCAAATTTGGTATAGAGTTTAAACTGACACACTGGATAAACACAAAGGCTAAATTTTACTGCAGTAATCATCCACGGGTAACACTGCGTGGCACAGCTAGTGCAATATAATTATAAAACACAAGTCAGTCTTTACAAACTGTTTGTGGCTCAAACTTTTTCAATAAACCAGTTGTCTTAGAAGGGAGAAAATAAAAGGAACAAAACTATTTTTAATTTCAGCGAAAAACAATATAAAGCCTTTGCGAACCTTTGATCACTTTTATCTCAGGGGAAACTATGAGATCGCTAACAAAATTCCCTTTATTGGCCTCTAGTAATTGAGATTGTCAAAAGGTTTTTAGTTGTTCTTTGTTTTAGGAATGTTTGTAGAAAAAACGAGAACAGTAGCCAGCTCATTAACCTACACATATTTGTTGGACAGTAGTCTTTATGTAGTTAGGCATTAAGGTGTCCGGCTCAGTAGGTTTATATACATCAATATACATATATACATATGTTTATATAAATAGGCTTCTGTGCATCTTAGTACCAATATCAAGTAATATTTGATGATATAAAAAAGGTAGGTAGGAGTTCTGAAATAGCTTGTTTTTATCTGTCACTTTTGTCGATCATCCCCATACATTTTCCCGCATTTAAATGTCAAAAACGTTAAAAGTGACAAAAAGATTCGACAAATGGTTCGTCATTCTATGCAGGCTGGAAACTTTTTAAAAACCCTTTGTTTAAAGTCCGATTTGGAAAATAACATACTTTTTTGAACAGAACATACCTAATTCCAGATTGATGATAATGGTGATGTCACATATCCATCATCAGCTCTCAGAAAAGCTCGCCACGGTGCTCTGAGTGTAAGAATTCCATTGCTGGCTGCTTAACTCTGATCTAACCTGACTTTTAAAACTCAATTAAAATAACAAAGAATTTTCCAATATAGAAAAAAAAAGTCTTTCTCCCTACCTCGCATAACCTCCGGTGCCATTTTAACAGCGACCGCGGAGATTTTTCACTTCATTTTATTATGACGTCATTACGATGGCGTTAAAATAATGCAGGGTGACGCCATGCGGAGTTGCGGTTAGCTTTGTTTCTGCATCCGAGCCATGATGAGATAAATTTGTATTCCTACATAGTTGACCATCCCCGTGATTAAGTTGGCAGTGATTTTACTGTGGCTTTGGTGGTCCGGCTCGATTCCCGGCGGAGGTGAATTTTTTTATGATTTGATAAATCAATAATTACAATGTTTAGCCAATTTATTGGTAATCCAGTTTATATCAGTCACATAATACACACATATGGTCATAAATCGCCAGTAGTAAGGGTTTATTACCACGATTAACATAGAGATGCTCGTGACAGATAGCGGTCAGTTTATGGGAGAACGAGTGCTTTACTGTGTTGTTTATGATATTAATTTGTGACGAAACTAATATCATAAACATATCTGATGGGAATAACAATATATTTATAAATTTTTATGAACCTTTATGTTTTTTTTTTCTCAATTTTTTTTAAGTAGCTCATTAAAAGATTGTCTACCTACAGCTACAGATTAAATGCAATGCTGTGTCTGTCAGTGTGTAACGCAATCCCGCCTTAACTACTTAACCGATATTGCTGAAAATTGGTAGGTTGGTAGCCTAAAACCTTGAGATGGACATGGATATTTTTGGTTTAACGGAAAATTGCATTTGCGAAGCCGCGGGGCGTTCTTATTTTAACTAATGTGCGCGGCGAACATATTTAAGATAAGAAAAATAATACCAATAAAATCTTCTTAGCTATGGTTTTATACAGAGGAGACGGTGTGCGGACGTATGTTCGTTGAGGACTGAGGAAAGTAAAAGTAAGTCAAGGATAGTAAAGTAAGTTTTTGCATACTTGTTTGACTCTACAAAGTTTTCTTACAAACATCAACTCTAGTTTATAACGACGTTAACAGATAAATTAGTTAAAAATATTTTACATTAGTTGTAATTGCAGTCTTACCAGCGAACCTAGTAGCAGTTATCCGTTTCTTACTCCCCTACCCCCGTCCCGACCCTCCCATTCCCCAGTAAATACTGGAGTAAATACTTGGAGCGGACATTCCGGGTGCGGCTTTGTTGTCCGGAAACATACATGTACAGCGGTCAGGACTCTGGTTATCCGGTATTCGACTGTTTTTTTTTCATCCACTGTCTTTAAGATTACTTTTGCTTCTTTCCTTAAAAAAAATTCTATTAGTTTTGCGATATACCTATAAGAAACCGTTATACGGACATTTTTACAACTGCAAGTTAGACAGAGAAAACTTTAGAGTAGTGACTCCATACAAAATCAGAATTTGAGAAAAAGCGATGCGAAATAATATTTCGTTGAAGCTACTTTTATGAGATCATATTTTTTATAACATTAAGTAAAGTACCTAGTCGTAGTAAGTCAACTAAAGTTAAATTTACTTTCTTTCCCGGGTATATCATCCTTATCATTCTATAAACTTTTTTTTCTAAAACGTTCTGAATAAATTATTCTTTTTTACAATATTCACTGTTAATTTGTAAACGCGAACCATGATCATCTGATTTGTTTTTTTTTTTTTTGGTACAAAAAATATTCGTGTCAAACACCCTATTCCGTTCGGGCACGGAGAATAGGCACTTGGAAGTTTAAGAGAGAGGACGCCCTGATATGTTGGAGAGTTTAACCTACATTAAAAGGGATAAACAGATGTATGGGATTGTTTTAATTTAATTATGATTTTGGATTGTGATCTGTTTTTTTTTTTTATTTTTATTCTGAAGTGTCATATTTATGTTTTTTGGTTCTCAAAGTCAACGTACACGGTTTTATTGGTTTGCAGTGCATATCTAAATTTACAGTGATTGTTTGTCCCCCCTAACTTGTAGCTCGAATCGCAATAATAATTCCAGTATTATTAAATCGGACCTTTATTTCTAAGGAGTAAAACATAAAAAAAACCGTAATATACATTTATTGTGTCTCCAATTATTGTAAGAAAACATCAAACTGGTCAGTTTAGGAATAGGTTTTGTATCTATGATACTATATCTTTAATTTCGGCGCACAACTAAACATTTTAAATTTCTATCGCTAGAAATATGAAACTTTAATAATCAAAGGGGTAAGTATCCCATGTGTCTATTCGGATTCTTAAGAATAACAACCTAAAATGTTATATATAGAATCTAAGAAGAACTATTCGAGCGAAAATTCCACTTCGATACAAGTGTCATAAATATTTGATTCATGTACGCACAAGCCACTCGCATAGATAAAACCACTAAACGCATGTCGTCGCAGTTGACGTTGTGGCTTGACGCGCGTGACGTCACCGCCGCCTCCGCTCAAGCGGCGAGCCGACGTCACCGCACGTCGCTTATAAATACGTGCTCGACCATAAATTGCTACATTGTTCTACGCGATTTTTAGACTGAAAAAAAAAACGAATGATTGAATAAACTATTGTACTCAAATAAATAGTGACATTTTCAAGACGCAGAGTAGGCAGATCTCCCACAAGTCGGTCAGACGATATGAAGAAGGTTGTGGGAGAGCACTGGATAAGACCGGTCATTGCGGCGATCTGTGGGCGAGGCCTATGGCCAGTAGTGGACGACTTTCGGTTGAGATGATAATATAGATGACAACAGGCCATCTCAGGTTTTTAAGAAATATAATGTAAAGAACACTCAGATTTTTTTCTAACGTTATATTTTCCACATCTGACCTACATTTATTATCTGCAATTCCTTCAGATCTAATGCCTAAGACGTATATAAAATGTTGCTCGGCTTCCATATCTACTTTTCTACTAAACGAAATTGAATTATACGAGGAGGATTTTATATCTATTAGGGGCGCGTTCAGCGGTCCCCGAGGCTTGGATTTAGATATCGATAACTTTCTTATTTCCTCAGAAACGTTACTAGAACGCATATAAAATTCCTTCTGGTACGAGAAAAGTAATGTTTCCGTACCGAACGCTGGAAATCTGGATACAGTAATCAATCCTAACCTGACATTATGCAGTCCCTGTTTACCAGCTCTTTAATAACGTGATATAAAGCAATTTATCAATGTAACACTGAAGCTGTGTTCTGCTTAAGCTGTCATTATAAAATAATGTTATGTTATAAGCAGCACCGGGAGAGCAGACGTCATTATGCAAAGACGGCGGCGTAATGTATGCGGGGTTAGATCTGCAGATGCCGACGCTCCGCTGCGACCAGGCCGACAGCGCTGATTAGAACATCGAGCTCGAGAAATTACATCTCATTCAGGCGCCTCATAAACAGCCACCTAGCGAGAACAGCTAATAAATAGCTGCCAGCGGAATGAAGAGGTTTCATTAAAATTATTTGGTACGTGAGCTCGCGGCTGAAGCGAGCGTGAAACTCGATTAAATCGGCGCTCCGCGGGTTCGTTTAATATTTTTGTAAAGTCCGCCCTGCAGCCCGCAGCGCAGGTAGTTTGCGAATTGTGAATTTTAATTATTTTAAAGCGCGCCCGAGGCGTGCGCCCCGCCGCTCTATAGAGAACCTAATCCCGAGGAGCTCCGGGACGTGTTTGTGTAAAGTTTTCCATTACATTAGGGCGGTGTAGCGCTGCGGCGACTCTGCAACTAGAACAAATGGCGGACGCGCGCTCGGATATCGTTACTGCGACTGTTATTGTAACGGATGTAACTTTGGATAAATGTCAACTGTTCTCGAATTTACGGCGCTACCAACAACGAGTCGGTTTTATTAGCTCGTTTTGCATAAATTACACACGGCGGCGCTGACGTCGCTCCCGCCGCCGCCGCCGCCGGTCCCGGGACATTTGGCGAGCGACCCATGCTTTTATATTGGCGAACGACGGGTTTATGCATCTTTGCCGATCAGGCGATTTTTTACTAGGCCCAAAATAAAAGCGTTTTAGGCGATCCAGAATTTCATTTTATGCTCAGCGCTGAGGAAAGAAAATTGGCTCCAGTGCGAGGCGTCGGTGTAAGGTAACAAGTTTCCCACTGTCCAATTTGCCGGGAAATTCTGCACCATTTCGTGTAACCGAAGTAAAGCAATAGGATTCGCAGTTATCCTTCCCATTTCTCCGCCATTATTCTGGCTTTCTTCAGCTGGTGTTTTTTTACTGGGTTGTGTTATGTGGATCAAAAGATTTATAGGGTTTGTGATTTATTTCTCTCTTAAGCTCTATCGTAGCTAGAGCACGAAATCCAATCAGTGGCGAAGCTAACCGGAATCCGGGCACAGCTGCATGGATGCATAATTTATAATTAATACATTAGCAGATTGTTATCCGTTTGTTACATAATTAACCGGGGTATTAGTGAAAGTAGTGGTCCCTTATTGGTTAAATTTGTGGTTACAGAATCTACCTAATCTGCAATTTGTTGACTCAACCTTTGGCGTCCTCTGTATTAGAAGCCGGCATCGGCGGCGTGTTCATTTCTGCGACACATTTCAAAAGACCCATGGGAGACAGCTGGCTTCCACAGTGGTGGAGTATTGGCTTAATTTTGCAGTCATATGTGACTGTTCTGCTCTCTAGACAATGTTATGACTTTAAATCAAATGATAACGACCTCGGCTGCATGGATTACTGTCGTTTAATTGATCAATTAGCCCCTCGATTAACTGCCTTTAGCTTCTTTGTATAGAATATCTATAATACTAAACAACTTAATAATAATCTACAATAAATAAACTGGCGATATCATGATTTAGGACAGTTTATCTTTTATTATCATCGTCGCTGCCCTGGCGTCTATGTAGTGGCAATACAATATACCAGTGTGACGTCAGAGTCATGAGTGTATGATCGCAATTTAGTATTTATGGCCACTGAGCGAATTGCCTGTTAGCGAATTTTATTTCGCAAGTATTTTTTGGTGCTCGCCTAGTGGAATTGCCTTTTTATTAATGGACCTGCATCGAGTCTGTTGTAATTTGTTTTTTTTTTCTCAAGCGTGTCTGAATATAGCGAGCGTTTATTTAATGCCTACATTTTAAGATATTTTGATCTTTTATGTACTAAATTTTCATAATTTCAACGCTCAACAAGAGCTTCCAAAGCCGCACCAGCGATTTTCCTGGCAATTTACATGCATAAACACTACCAGCAACAACAATACTTATGAATACACCGTCTTTAATATATCACGCCAGTTTAACCCCCATATTATCCTAAATGCATATCCGTACCAAATTCCAAAGTTTACAATAGCGGCTGTTGGTTTATAACGTAACACACACTAAAGCAGTTTCGTACGCACACAGAGACGTAAGGCTAACAAGTTTTGAATTATGCACGTCACGAGTGTGGACTTTATGCGTAAGGTAATCCATCACACACTTGGTTTGCTGCAAAAGCGTTGTTTACAGACTTTGCTTTTACTATGCAGTTGTAAGTGTGGTTGTAGTCAATTGAGATAATATTGTTTTTATTTTTTACATATACATCTATCTATAACAATAATAAAGAAAAAAGATTTGTTTGTTTGTATTGAATAGGCTCCGAGACTACTAAACCGATTTCAATAATGATTTCGCTGTTGGGTAGCTACACTATCCCCGGGTGACATAGGCTATGGAATATTCTCAAAAAAAAAAAACAGAATTCAGTGCAGTTCGGCGTGTAAGCTAGGTACATAACAAAGTAGATTTTTTGATTTTCCAAGGTATGTTATTGAAGTTTTTAGACGTAAAGTATTTTTTATAGAGTTGTATTTATAATATTAATATTAAAAAATACCGCACAATAGAGATGAAATCATATCAAAGTCGGGACGTTAATCTACATACGTGTTATTTGTAAGTGTAATTTAATAAGTTTATCTGAAGCATTAAATTATACTAGTCAGCCTTCATTAATCTAAACTTGATAACAATCAACAATGAAGTGCCTTTGTATAAACTGATCCTAGCAGTATTAATGTAAGAGTTCAATCACCTGTATATAGGTCAATGAACTGATATGGAGTTGTTTAACTATGCGAGATTAGTCCGACAATACAAAGAGCAGCCAGAGCTGCGGGCATCAACTGGTTTATTTTTTGTGCGAATTACTTTTTAGTTTATTTACCGCTCTCCAATCGATCGAGTTTTCATAGCAAAAATAGGCCGCGTAAAAAATATTGCCCCTATTAAATAAGTAACTTTATGATTAAAAAAGACTATAAGCATTTTCAAAGAGTGTGCGGATTCGGTATTTCTTCTTTCATACTAATCTACTCGAAATAGCTACTGGTAGTGAAACTAAAAATTAAAGATGACGCTAAATCGAATTTTCAGCCCATATAAGATAATATGACGTGGATCAAACCGCTGGCTTAAACAAGTATAAGATATTCAATTCATTCAATTTTTCCTACTTTGCCTAGCTTAGTTGAAGCCAGGCAGCGGCAAAGCTATTCCCAGCGCGGCGGGGAAGCCCCTAACGATATTTGTTTAGACATGCCTTGCTGCTCCACCGATACCTACTTACGTGTCTCGCTTGCTTTTATGTACTTTTTGTATTCTTGAGAATACAAAGTTCAAGTATAACAAATATACAGGTCTGAATTTAAAACGAGATACTTTTTGTATTTTAAAATGGTTTTTCAATCGATGTACTGTAAAAAAATTTAGAAATGCATTCAAATTTCAAAGGGATCTAATAAAATTAAAATATATTCGTTGTTGACTCTACAACAATGTAGAGCTTTCCGTAGTCTGTCGTAGCGGTCGTCCGTAGCCTATGCTGCTACGAGCGTAGCTCTCGTAGCGCCGTAGCAGCTACGACGTGTGTCTGCATATTAAAATAATGTTAATACAGTCAAGTGCCTTGTTGCGTGCTGTCGTTACTTGAGTGGATTGTGCTAATTTGAAACCAGCAGGTGGAATATTTCTTTTTTAATTAAACCTTCAAATAAAGGTTGCCAAAAAATAAAAAATGTTTTTATAAAATATTTTTTGCATGTTTTTAATATATTGTATGGACAAGTCTACATGTTACAAATGATAAACCGAATGATTTTAACAGAATATCTAACGCATTGACGTAACAAAGTTAACAAGCATCAACGTTATTAAATTGTATTTATTCATTCATGTTTGCACACGTTACAGTTTACTTTACTTGTTTGTTCCTTACCCGCCTAGCCAAGCAGCTGGCAACCCTATCCACTATTACTAGACCTCCGCTTTCCAGACTTAGATTAATAAGAGAGAGCTCAAGTTACGCTAGTGGCTTTAAGTGCGCTTCAAATAAGGATTTGGCTAACTGTACGTGTTTTACTTCTTTATTTGTAGTTTGCAACGACATTATAGTATGTTTGCATATTTTTCTGTTATTCCCGTTATGTTATGTATTTTTATCTACTTTATTTATAAAATGAGTCGTGGTTCGTTATTCTCGCTTAAACTCTAGAACGTTCGGACCGATTTAGCTGATTTTGGTTTTGAAATGTTCGTAGTAAGTTTAAAAGGTGAAAATGGAGAATCGAGAGGAATTTAATAAAAGGAACAATCAAATTTTTCCATTTAAAATTGTAAGGCGCGAATCTGCGCGATTCGAAGTTCGCCGGGACAGCTAGAAAGTAATAAATATAGGTAATAATTATTAAAAAAAAACAACAATGATCTATTCCCGTTATAAAAATATAAGCATCGATAGGTACATAATAATATTGATTGTGTTAAGAGCACAACTTGAAAATCTATAAAAATAGCCACTTTGCCACTTAGCTGAAAAAACCTGCCATCTACTTTAATAGTAATTCTTGATGCGTATTTATATGCGTAAGTAAAATTTGTAAAGTCACCAAACGCAAAGTGTGTGTGCACCCTGCGGCCATGTTTTATTCATGGGACGGCCCGCGGCGCGGAATAAGCGGCTAATTGCCGATATTCGGCTGAAGAGATTCCGATGCAAGACGGGTTTTTTGCCAGCGGACGTGAGAATGGGCGTTTCTATTGCTTTTCATTTATTTATTTTTTGTTGTAAGACAAGGGTTTTGTTAAATCTGCTTTGATTCACATCATATCCGGTTCTTGAGATTTCACATTCATTAAATTTTCATACAGTAATAAAATAATCATCATTATCATCTCAGCTGGAAGACGTCCGCTACTGGACATAAACCTTACCCACAAATCAACATACTGACTTCTCTTGATCGACTATCATCCAGTTGTCCTGGGACCTTTATAGTGTCGTTTTGACCAGCTTGTACGGGTCTACCTACTCTGCGCCTTCCGGTGCGCGCTCGCCACTTGAGAACTTAATAAAAAAAAAAACTTTACTTTAATAATTTGTCCCTCCCTTTATTTGCTTTATATTTATTTTGCTGTACATTCACCTTTGAAACCTAAAAATGTGTTTAAATATTTATTTACTAATTATCATTTGTGTTTGCGTACAAAATAAAATGGAGAATAAAAAATTACCTTTTTATTAGCAGCCTCCGACGGTCGGGCCGCTGAGTGACGTTGCTAAATAAAAAATATAAATAAAACATACTCTAGAGAGGATTTTAATGTTTTTCTAACTTTTAGGGGAAATGGGAGTGCCAGAACAAAGTTTGTTTGTTTTCGAAACGCTTTTTGTTTATATTTTCAATTCACAATCATATTTTACGTAAACAGATTTAGGTTATTCATAATGTACTTTTAATGAAGGGTTTACCAAGAGTATTATTTTTTTGGAGTGCTGATATAATTTTAGACTTCAGAAATTGGATTATTAAAAAACGAACAAAAATATCCTTCAGGGGTTTCGGCCCCAAAAAATTACATTCTTTACATGTTAACACTATTTTTAAATTTATTTCATCTTTATCTCAACCTTATGACGTCTAATGCTGAAAGAGCTATAATAACCTTTCATTCCCACACTAGCGCCACAGCTTTAATACTGAGAGCTAGCTAACTAAGTCATGCTACAAGCTAGAATTAATAGAATTTCAAGGCATTGCAGGGTTTGGCCAATTCCTCTTTACACTGACTAAACTAAAATGGCCTTGTTTTTTAATAAGCTCTTTTAGTTATGAACCTGTAATATTTTATTTTTTATTTTTCCATCCGTCAAAGATTATAAATAATGACTTTTATCATCTTATTTAATGACTAGAGGCTGCCCCGCGGTTTTTCCCGCGCAGATTTCTCATAAACACAAAATTCCCGTTTTTTCCCGTTCCCGTGGGAATTTCGGGAAATCCCTTCTTAGTGCTCACCTACACTCTCTAAGGAACCTACATGCAAAATTTCAGACCGCTACGCCCAGTAGTTTCGGCTCTGCGTTGTCTGTCAGTCAGTCAGTCAGTAACGGAAGAGTTTTATATATATTGATGAAAGAGCTTAACTCATTTTTATAAAACGAATTTACACTTATTCTGTAATCTGCGAAATGGCTCTCAATTTATTATCCCCGAAATGCTATTCGAAACATCCGTGAGTGAAATTGCAAATAACTGAAAACGTAAAAAAAAAGAATATCAAAGAAACCAAAAG
Source organism: Euspilapteryx auroguttella (assembly GCA_951802225.1). NCBI lineage: Eukaryota > Metazoa > Arthropoda > Insecta > Lepidoptera > Gracillariidae > Euspilapteryx > Euspilapteryx auroguttella. The sequence goes on along the minus strand of OX637657.1, from coordinate 2,885,601 downwards.
AAGAAAATTGTTCAAAGGTTTTACTTTCAGTCGCCGGTGCGGCCGGGAATGAATTCCTCCCCCAAATGTAATTTCATAAATATTTTTGATATATTCATGGTCAGGCTTTTCATACTCCCCGCGTGGCTTATCAGGATTATCTCGGGAGCCTCCTCGGATTCTTCTAACTTGTTCGCGTTTTGCGTCCGCTTATTGCATTTTATCCGTGCCCTATTGTCGACTTACACATCCAGTTTTAAAATTTCGATGACCTACTGCAGATCCACTTAAATCCACTTTAATTAAATTTCAATATTCTGTTGTTAATGTTACTTTGTTATCTTTTCAGGTACTTGTGATGTCATTCGGATCGTGCGTTGCTTTATAACGTGACGTCACCCATGCGGTTCAATTTTCGCGCGTAAACTGTCATGTCGTTGTCATGGCGACGGCTGTGCGTGCTGCTGCCGGCGCTGGCGTGCGCGTGCGCGCTTCCGGAGGCCGTGTTCCACAACCAGTTTGCGGTGCACGTGCCTGAAGGTGGCGAGCATGTGGAGGCGATCGCGAGCCGTCACGGCTTCAAGAATCATGGGCAGGTGAGTCTTTATATAGAGCCTTAATTGACAAAATAAGACTTTTTTTGCGAAATTAACCTTATTAATTAAGCAATTTAACAATTCCTTTACAGTTTTTTTCTGCGTTTAATAAAGAAATTTTAAGGTATTTATAGGCTGTAGTTTTCGAGGAATTGCTTTACCTACGTATCTATACATTGCTTACATTAAAAAAATTAGGGATCCTTACCTAAACTCAAATAATGTAACCCAAGGTGCAATATTTTTTCCGTTGTTTACATATTTTGACAGGTGGTTTGTTGTTGTTGTTTGTTTTTTATTCGGCCATTCTGAACATAGTCTATAGAGCCAAGTCTTTTGTAGTATCTTATATTCTATGGCGTAACGAAGTAAGCCGGGAAAGCTCGTTATTTATTAAATCAATGACTAGCGTTAGCGATACCCTATCTCTGCCTTCATATGTTACTACTGATTGATACGGGTATAACTTGTTTTGGCGTACTCTTTGTGATTTTTATATCAAAGAAACAAAATATTTTATTTCAATGTTACCTTTTAGGTAGGTATCCGCATGATTAAGTTGAGTAAGTAACTCTAAAACTACCGATTTGAAATTCGAAATGAATTATTAAATTCTTCAAATTTCGAACACATATTATTTAAATCAATTCAATTGTTTTGCTGCCTGGCGAAAACAAACAAATTAAGACAAGTTAAGAACCATGAAAATGGTATCCCTAGTGCCCTTATACCAAATTTACCACGGGTGAAGCTACTCAAGTTATATTTTAAATTTACTAGTCTTTATTTTCAATTTACTACACAAGGGTAGTCTTTGGCCGGTCGGAGCTGTCTCCGGCTCTCCCAACAAGCAACAAGCCTTCCAATTAAGTCTTAGCGAGTGATTAATGATCGTGGTATTTAAAACTTAGCTAGAAAACGCACACACAACTTTTACTTGTCTGGTTTCTTTCTTGACTAGTTTGGTCCTTTAAAGTAAAAAGTTAACTCGTCTTGTGCTGGTAGTATCCAAATCTTCTTGTAGAATCTTTGGTTATTTACCTGTCTTTTTAGTTTTCATTATTGTAATAGGACGGTGGTCGATTTACTTTAAATATTCTAAGTTAAACCTCATCGCGTCATGCGCACATAAACTGTGCATAATTTTAATGCGTTTGAGGGTAGTCAATCGTTCCACGGGCAGAGTTGGATTGCAGGAATTAACATTGTTGTTGATGTTTTAAGAAGCAGTAGTTTGTGGTACTAGACTATTTAAACACGGACATTCAGATGAGATACAAATGTAACAAAAAAAAAACATATTTACCTCTGTAACTAAAGAAAAAGAAGTAATTGTCTATCAGTACTACTTACCACTGTACTAAGAAAACCCAGTAGTGCAGCTAAGGAGCTTTAGACGACTAGTCATAAATCCTAATCACCGATTTAAAAATGTTATGCAGTAGGAATTATAACTGCACAAAACAAAACTGGTTCATTAAAAATGCCATTGTGTTTTCATTCCATAAAAAATTAATTCGGCTATTAAAATAAATAAAGTGTATTTTATTTGAACACAACAGCCCGCTTTAAAACTTATTCCCTTCTTCCTCCCTTCTTACTTTTGTTAGCAGATATAATCGATACGAATAAATTATGAATCTTAATACAACTCAAAGACTGGGTCTTTTCTGCGCATAATAGGTAAACAAACAACTCTCTAATCCTACTAATTATCAATTCTACAAAGCTCTTTTTCGGAGCTTATACAGCTTCAAACTAAGTTGCTTCCAAAACAAACTTAGAAAGCAAAGTGGAAATGCCACGAACTCTGCGACAAATCCGCTGCTATATAGTAAGTTGATCGTTCCTGTAGATTTTCTTATTTTGTTCTGAAAAGCTTAGCTCCTCATTTCGTATATAAAATATAATATTAGTTCTCATTCCCACCCCGTTTATACCAGTCCTGTATTCACATATTATTACTTGTTTACATTACGTATACGTAGAACATTAAGTTCATTGACAGTTGAGTTGAAACTGAGGGTGATTAGATTAGTGGCCATATTAATATATATTTTTACAATTCATGTTCAGGGTCGTCATCGTCAAAGTTAATAAGAAAGCAGTACCACCTCCGCACATATAATGCGTGGCTCTTGTGGCTCTGCAACTACTCTCCATTTAATTTCAACCCCTCGGAATGTTCCTTAATCGCTAGCGTGACGCTAGCGCTTTTCGTCGTGGCATAACCGAAACCCTGTTGTCAAGTAAGCAACTATTTCACAAACCCGAGCTGTGACACCGACTGTCGCGGACCTTTTTGGGGCACCAACTTAGCACCAAGTTTTGGTGCATTAAACGAAGGGAACTTATGACTTGTTGCCACAGTAAAGTAACCAAGCGTTTTGTAATAACGAAAGATAGAAATAGTTAAAATATAACACACCCCGTTGTTACACCAGTATAATTTGGGTTTGAACGGGATTATCTATATGCTAAATGTAATAATAGATCAAATTTTCGGTGCAATTCATCATTTAAATTTTTGGCGTAATCTTTATGTGTAATGGAGCATATAAGATGAATATCTATCGTGCGTGACGTGACGACACTGTAAGTTTTCGTCCTAACGTTTTAGGGCTAAATTAACTTTTGTGACGATTGTTAATTGTTAAAATAAACATCTTTACCGAAACCGGCTAGTAGCTTTAGTAGTAACCTCGGTACGTGAGAAGAGCCCTCGTACTTTCTTGTCAATGGTTATAGAGTGCGGGTATGTGTCGTCGCTTTAACTTTAGACTTCACAACAATGTATTGGGTGTATTTGAGCTGCTCTTATAGACGACTAACTAAAACTGTATTCTACTTCAATTTGAAGTAACGAAATTTTAGCTTTTGCGCAGGAATTTAGCTTGACTGTTTGTTACACAAAAAACGTTTGAGTTTTAAAGTGAAACGATATAGACGGCCAATCACTGTACAAAATTTGTCGTAGTAAGTAGTCATAGGAAGGCCACGTTAACTTTAAACGATCAGTAGGAAGGTATTTGGTGATGTTATTTATACTTTAATAATCTTGTCAAATAAAAGAATGGTTTATGTCTATTCTCAGCAGAATGATCACCACTGAATTCATACAATACAAAGAAAACATATTTCCTTTAACACAGCAAAGAGCGAGACAATAAGGCACGTCTGTCATATCTTGAGTGTGACGCAACATTTTGCACTCCTCAGAGAGCGCACGACTGTTCGACGTACATTACAACTGACGTTCCATTAGTGGCGCTCTTCTCATATAAAATAACGCAGAGTGGTTGTAATAAACCCCCGCTGGATACACGTTCCGTTGTGTAATGCCGCGATAATGTTACTGGCCGGCCATTTTTGTGAATTATTGGCCGGATAGCGTAGTTATTAATGTGTGAACCGTTTTAATGCGCCATGTTTAGTTTAGTTTTGTTAATTTAATCAATTAGGTAGGTATTTGGGAGAATATTCGTTAGCGCCTCATGTAATATAGGTTTGAATGTTTAAATTTAAGGTACCTATTGTATTTTTAAAGGCTCAATACGTGAAACCTTCTCTTTAAAAATATGTAACTTGATATATAAAAGAAAACAATTTAACTGACTTTTCTTGATAAGTATTATTTGGCAAATGCAGTAATTTCACGAAAGTCACAGGCAATTGCCAATGACATAATATAATATGTAGGAAACGATTCGAAATAAAAACAAAAACGTAAATTAAAAACGTAAAAACGTTAACGTAAACATTTTAAACGTAAATTTGATTCATGATTTCGTATACAGAAGAATAAATAATCGCACCTGTGGACTTGGTGAAATAGGAGGCTGGTGACATATCTCACCTGTCAGTGAGAGGCGTCGACAGGCTAGTCACCAGCACGGCGACCTGTCGAGGGCCACAAACACTTGAATGTAAATCAGGCGTGCGCCCTAGACAATAGACGCTTAGATCGTTTCGAGGAAATGATGTTTAGTTGACAAAGAAAATACGAATAGATTTACATTTACATTTAAAGTATGGATTAGCTAGCTTACCACAAGGAATTTTTTTTAAGCTTGTTATGGCTTGACATAATAGCCGCGCTTGGCAGGGCCGGGTTGGTGATCGCAGTATCGCAACTCTCTTTAAGATTTTCAACGCTGTACGAAACACACATACAAAGAGATGTGTAAGTGGTATTCTGTACCGTCACTACATACGAACTAAGCATTGTATTAAATAAAATAAAATTCTAATAACTCAAAGCTTTCTGTGAGCCAGAGCTCAAGAAAAAGTACTTGAAAGTCAAAATATTTATGTAAAAAGATATCGTAAGTCGCGAGTGTATGTTCAAACATCATTCACCCAGTTTTGTATGTTTATAGTAATACTTATTTTTATTAGTATTAATTAAATGCTTGGGTGATCCCTTCTTGTATTTTTGTGCCTAAGATTTTTTTGCGTGATCCACAATAGATTGTTTTATCCCCATCTATTTTAGAACACAGTTCATAGCATGTGTGTGTATGGTTGTGGAAATGTTGAAGCACTCTCAAGCTGAATGGAATTCTTTCACGGCCTCAAACACAGTCGAAATGAGAGAGCGCGTGATAGTGCGGCCGCGGGTGCATTCTGTAGGAACTAACCCCCTTACTACATAAAAAATATATACCAGTTTTAAACGCCAATTTGTATAACGAATTAGTTTTAAAACAGGTTTAACTGTTTTTGTGGTAGACACCATTAGCTGATGCATCGGCTGCGATTGAATAAACTTTGCATTGTTACTTACAATTAGACTGGAGTGTAAATTATATAATTCTAAGTTTTTCCCCTGGTTATACCCGCCAGATATTTGATTGACTAAGGTTCTTAGAAAGATATATCACTTATAAAGGATTGTCCTGTTTTGCCGACCAAAGGTTGTATAAATAAATTAATTTTTAAAATTAAAATTAGTCCTTGAAGCAGTCCAGTGTGTTAAATGAAAGTAAAATTACTCTCAATTACCTAAATAACAACATCAATAGCAATTTGAACTCAACAGTCGCATGCAATCTATCTCCAGTAGTGTTGAGCGCAATTCAATAAAGAGCGCCGATCGTCCATCCAAGAGTTAAGAGCCAGTTTACCGCGATGCTAGCGCCATTCGCGAAAAAAATTAATATCTTCTAAACTAAGGCAATTATCAAAAATGTGGCACATTATTACACGAATATTTAGTGAGGTTAGCTAAGGGCTCAATTGAGATTGAGACACAATAAGACCGTTTTCGTTCCGTGAATTCAGATGCAGGCTCGGTTTTAGACACTAGATAATGTAGCATAGTATTTTAGGGCACTGTTGTATAGCTTTTAGGTTAAAGACCAAAGAAAGCTACAGAGGGTTGCTAAAAGTGGCCACTTTTAGCAACAATCTGTTATAATTTTGTTCTTTTAAGTTAGGACTACTTTACTGTGCTCAAAAATACTAAGCAAGATTATCTAGTTTCATACAATGCCACATTTTTGATATTTGCCTTAGTTTAGAAGATATTTTTTTTTTCGAGAATGGCGCTAGCATCGCGGTTAACTGGCTCTTAACAGTAGACACTCGATAGTCTCTAAGGGTTGAAAAAGAACAGAATAAACTGTCAAATAAGAAATCGAACGGCAAAAACAAACGTTGAACGGTAATGGTTTTCCGCCTTTTTTACCCTCTTTGCGAGGTTTAAAGGTTAGAAGCGCATGAATACTCCATCTTTACTTCGCTCGGGTGGTCGGTTCAACCGCTAAACGTCTTGCGCAGGCGGGGCGCAAGCTATGAGCGTATAGGTAGCTTTTTTGTTTCGGAATGTATTAGGAATAATCAATTTAAATATAGGTATATAGTGGTACGTTTCGTGTCTCGCTAGTGTTATGACGTGCGGGTACGGATGTGCCGTACCCGGGAATTTCACAAGACACGGGAAATTTCTCTTGCATGCCCGAGAAATTCCATTAGTGAGGAACAGCAGGAAAATGTGTGGATGATAAAATGTTAACATTTTCATAGTTCAACTACGTCTTATTAATTTAGAGTTCAGTCTCTTACTGTACTTAAAATTGTAAAAAAAGCTCATACTTACAGGTACCCATGTCAATTCCCGGGAAAACAGATTTTGATTATTTATTTATTTACTTTACCGAGATGAAGTGCAGCGAGCGAAGCGAAATATAAAAAAAAAGTATTTTATTAGGTTCCGTCCAAACTCCAATCGGGTGACAAAAAACGGATTACAATCCAAACGGATCACACCAATGTGCTTTAGATATTCATATAATTGTATTTTCTGTTAGTTTCTAATTGCACCCTTGCGCCCGCCCGCGAGTTCATGCTAAACGTAACTTCGCGCGCCGTTTACGTTTCAGATCACGTGCCGCCGCCTCCTACCTACTTGATAAGTATTCAATAGTGTTCCGCGCGATTGTAAAACGACAAGAGATATTGCTCCCAGAATGGGGGATAATATTTGCGTAGCCGCTGAATTGCCACTTTGTACGGTGTTATCTTACATATGTTTCGCGACAGAGTGTATCGCTTTATAGATGTGTATGTGAGGGATGTTAACACTGTACGAGCACATGTTTTACCTATGTAAATGTTTTGCTTTTTAAGCTCCTACAATGTTGGTTTTAGGCTTAAAGCATAATGTTTGATATATTGATCCGCAGCGAGTGTAAGCGCCCCGATAATGGCGCGGTCGCGCGGCTGTGCACACCTTTCTGTTGTCTTCGCACACAATTGGCCATTAGCACGCCAGCAGCATTTAATGCCCGGTAATAAACGCCACTGGTAAAGAATGACAGGACAAAAGCGCACTGTCACCGGCTCTGAGCAAGCAGCGCTGGCACGTCTCTTTGATAGGCATAATGTAATATTCCAGACCGCGCGGCGAGCGGCGACAGGTGCGCCTTCCTCCACTCCGACTGAAATCTAGCTATGAAAAATGCGCCAGTCTCAGCGGAATTACATAATGCAGGAATGTGTCACGGCGTCGCAATAGAGCCTCCGCGACACGACGCCAACGAGAATAGACTTTTGAGATTCTTTGTGTTCGTAATAAGCAGCGAATACGCCAGATGCGCGCCGCCGCCCGAGCTCACCCCGCGGCGCCGCCTGGCGGACGTGGATGAAGTTTCATATTCAAAATATATGCGCTTCATTTTCACGCGTGTGTTTATTATGCCTCCGTTAATATCATTCTTGTGCGTAATAAAGTCGTTCTGAAAGCGATCCCGAGGCGGGACGGAAGGAACTCCGACCCGCGGAGGGTCGGAGCGGAACGGCCACAGGCACGGTTTTTCGACGAATACGTTTTTAACCCAGGAATAAATTAAGCAATTGTTAAACGAGAGCCCGTATTTTTCACTGTATAATAAATGGAGCGCTCTCGCCAGAGTGCCCGTGACTCGTATCTAATTGTGTCGGCCCACTACAGTTACGCGTGTGTGCATTCGTGAAACTGCCTCTTGAGGATTCAAGGACGCTTGTTGAATTAATCGGATTATCATGTTGATGTACTGAGTCCCGTGCTAAACTCGTTTCAGGCTTGTTGTGTCAAAACAATTGGGACTTTCAGCGACTGAAAATCAATCCGGGCCGGGTGAATGGGCGAACTTGAGACTAATTGAATTGGATGTGGGCCTTTCAGCCGGCGGCGAAAGGCCGCGTGTCTTCAAGAAAAAAGTCTTTTAACACCCATTTTGGGGGACGGGGAATCATTTTTAGGCACAATGTGACCAAGTCACGACAAAAGTTGTGTAAATAATTTTCTCCATTAATAAATTAGGCTGTTGGTATTTGGTATCAGTCAATATTTGGTACCGTTACGCAGGAATCGACTATTAAATTAAATATTTTATTAGGTGTTTCTACAACTCAAGCCCTGTAGGTCCGGGCGTAAGAATAGGTCTACGGTATGCCCTGCCTGTCGTAAGAGGCGACTAAAAGAGGTCTTTGGGGTCGTGGGTGTGAAGGGCGGGGGCCCGACACACTTATCAAACGGCCCCGAGATGGGCGGCGGCACAGTTTGTGGCACTGTGCCGCCGTAGCTCCAAAGGCGAGCCGGGGAGGGAACAATATGCCCTCCCCGAGCATGAAGCTGATAGTAGCTGAGCGTGGGAAGACTTCGGACGCTATAATGTGTGGTTCCCGGGGTTCTTCCCAAAAGCGCCAAGACGGCCGCCGGGGGGTTTTAGTGGGTGCGAGCCCCACATACCCCCGACGCTCCCCCAAGCGTCGGGAAATGCGATAGGCATTTCCCCTCGTTAAAAAAAATAAAAATAAAAGGTGTTTCTACAAATCGCTTACTGATATATTAAAAAAGTTATTCAAAACACCGAGATTATCAACTTTCCCAAATCAACATTGATTAATATTTGGAAAACCCTTTCTGTATGTTTTGCAATTTTGTCAAATTATAATGTGCTTGAGAGTCAAGTTCTAAGTGGGCTGAATTGTGTAGTGTATAAATAAAAGAAATATGTATAAATTGGAAAGAAGCAAAAGAAGATTTAACTATCCTACTAAAGACATTCATTGAATTCGGCCTTTACTCCATATTTTATAGCTTTTTATGATATAGGGAAATTGATTTACTAGCCTTGTTTTATTGTTACTTTATATTCTAGGTAACGACACAATTTTACACAGCATAGTCAATAGCAAATAATAAACCTATAATTTTCCCGCCCTACAACGCCCTCTTGTTCGCGTTCCATGTTTGAATTTGTGATAATTTCCTCATCGGCCAGTAAAATTGTTTACCGCTATCGGTAACCAGCCAGTGTTATTTATTCAGGGCATCGTTGTACGGCGTGAACCGACACCTGGCAACTTGGATTATGAAAACTGCTAGATTATCGAACAGCAGCAAAAACGAAACGAAATGAAAATAAAACGTAATCCGCATCACTGAGATGAAACGTACGTGTAAAAGCTTTTGATGAAGTTTAAATTTGTTTTTTGTGATTAATAAATATTTTGAAATTGATCTCTTTTTTTTAAATTGTTAGTGTTCTTTTTTTAAAGGTAACATTGTAGGAAAGACGACGGTGTAATATCAGTGTGCGGTCGCCACTCGAGAACTTTCAAAATAATATCTATCGGAGCTAGGGCCTGTCTGATAATTTTTTTTTCGGAGTAAAACCTTTCTATCATCTTTGTAGCATGACATTTTACATTTAAGTTCATTTTAATACCTACGTGTAGTTAAAACGCAAACACGCTAGCAGACAAGACTGTCCATATTCACATGACCTCTCATGTCCGTATCGCCGTTTAACGCTGTCTTAGTGTAATGCAGGTCTTGTATTTCTGGTCGTATTGTAATCTATTTCGGAGAATAAAATGATCGTCATTTCTAACTAAAGGTTGAAACCACTGAACTGTAATTGCAAGTTTCACGCACATACTTGCGATTTATGGGAACAATACTATAAAAAAACTATTGAAGTCAAACTAATTAACAAAATATGTAAAGCATTAACTCAATATTGTATACGAGGAACCAGTTATTACTGGAAAACAATAGGAACTTAAATGCATTAAAAACATAAACATGGTGGGTATCCTATAAGTTTAAATAAGGATTGATTGGACAAAGGCATGTATGTAAGTGTAGTTACAATTTATTTATTTGTTTTAGTTATAATAGAAAAGTTATGATTAGCCCAATTATCTACAATTATAGAAAGTTTAATGTCCATCGCATTAATACATTTGGGGAGAAACGAAAATAAATCTAACTTCATGACGAAACTATTTCGAAAAAGTTGAACCAAACTAATGAACTTTTTAATAATAATTATAGCAAAGAGCAAAGTTCTGTAATTGGATTTTATGTAACTTTTTATAAGTTGTAGATTTTTTTTTCTGATGACGCTTAAATTAATAAACTAGTAAAGTTATAACAATAAGACTAATTAATTGTACCGATAAATTTCGAAAGTTTTTTTTTCTTTTTACAATTATCTTTAAAATAGTTTTAACTATGATTTTGTGGAAGAAAGTTAGAGCTTCCTTATAAATTAGAAATAAAGCAACATACAATTTACACAACTGAAAAAAAAAGATAGTTGAGATTGCGGCCCACTGCTGGGCATAGCCCTCCCACTCTGTATCCACGTGTCTTTTTCCAGTTCCATCTGAATTTAAAAATATCTAAAAATAAGAAGCGTGTTTGTTATAAAAGTTACAAAAGCAAAACAATTAAACCAGTCAAAATGGATCGCTGCGTCGATTCTCCGAATTTTGAGGCAGCAGAGAATCACATTAATGGATCTGTCAGTTGCGAGCGCGGATGTTGTGTTCCTACGTATTTACTATATTTGCATTTTGTATTCACGCATCGGGTATCGGCAGCGTAAAACGTGAGTGCTCTTTGAATATTCATTCACGATATGTTTTGGTAAAAAATGTTTCGGACACCTGCCTCTTACTCGTCGCCTTTAATCTCTTTGGAATAAAGGCTATATTTTGCTATGCACTCGTGCAGCCGACAGTATGCAGGCAACGTAATTATAGGCTCACGTAAACTCGGTTATTGATTAATTTTTTCAAGTTATTCACTGTGTAATCGATTCATATCGCGATTGAGTGTACAGAAGAGTTATTGAAAAGTTTTAATGAACTGAGCATTTATATTTTTTATTTGATTTTACTTATAAAAGAACTTTATTGATTTTAAAAACTCGTGTCGTGGAAATTGAGGTGTTTGTTGACGATGCACAAAAATAAAGATGGCTAGATCTTGAGATTTTTTGTAATTTAGGAAAAACAAATTTGTGTCTGGGAAATGCTTAAAAAAGGGATAAATGTTAAATAAATAATTAAAAAAAAAGTTAAATAAGCAGCGTTTACAGACTATAAGAAAAAATTGATGTTTTTTTTTGTATAAAAGGCATTATACATCTTTTCCTTATAACCTTTTTGTTCATTTATATGTATGCCTAATAATTTTAAATAAATTCATAATTTGCAAAACTAACTTAGTACTTTACTCGGTTTTATGTAACGCTTATTTAAACGCTTTTACGTGATATTCTTCAGAATTTCGTTCTTACCTTACTCCCTGTATCCTTACCTTAATTCCAAAGACTGGGTCTAATAAACAATTTAAGTACTTTATTTATTCTTATTTAAAACTCCCTGTCTTACTTTAGGTCGTCTCCGAAAAAGGAGGAAAAACAAAACGTGATGTTCCATAACTAATGAGCGATAATAACTTACAAAGACGGAAACAAAACAACAGCTTTTCCTCTAAAAAAACATCGGCTGAATTTTATCGCCGGCCTATTTAGAAAAAGATCGCGGCTTTCATGTAATTATGACGAGAGGTTTATTATGCAGTGTAAATTACTTTTTCTATTTATACGGCATTGGGCGTATTTTTCCTCAATTTAATTTGGGACGGCGCTTACACTCGCGCCCGGATATTTTTACTCGATCCTAAGTCCCCATAATGTGATATTCATTTATTTTATTTCCCGAAGGATGAACGTTTGAAGCTCGAAAGGAAACAAAGCCATTTCCGAGGAGAAGACGATCTGTCGCCCCGAGGGCGGCGGACGGGCGGGCGGCACGCGCGCCGGACGCCCGGCAAACGAGACACACTAACATGACTGTGTGACAGTGGAAAACTATTTCATATAGTATGAAATAGGTTATTTTGTTTCCTAAATTTAAGATAAACATATATTTTGAAAAATAGGGCGCGTATGGAGCCACTAGATGCGGCGACTGGACTCGGCTATATTCTGCGGGCGAGTGTTGCCATACATTTTACATACCGTTTTAGAATGACGGCGTTCTTATCACTAGCTGCGGAAATCGACCGAGCTCTACAACTATGCTATAAGTGGCTCCGATTGGTGGCCGCGCCTGGTGACTCAGCACTGATTATTTTATGATCGAGCCATTTCTTTTATAAATAAAATTCGTTTTCGATTTTTTAATTATAAACTAATCAATACTTGAATAATGTCTAACTTTAATTTACATGGTTCCGAAAAAGTAAACAGTATTTTAAAAAACGCCAGGCTGTGTCGAGCGGGCAACAGCTTCGTCGGCCGTCTCGCGTCGATTTAGCATTCAGAGTGAATTTGACAGGCGCAATGTTTATTGCTCCCCATTCCACGGCCTCCTTTGTTGGTGCCTTTGTGTAGATATAATTTATTTAATTTGGAACAATGTGAAAGAATCGGGGGCATATCATCTCCGATGTAATTTGCTACCCTGTTTAAAACTCCGCGTCGTCGCACGCAGCTACTTCTATATCCGTTGGCGTTATTGATGTAGCGCTTTGTTGTTCACAAAATATTGATTAATTTACCTGCTTTTGAATTATGCATGTTTTGTTTATAATGCCCGTGGAGTGGAAGTGACATTTTAATTTAATTGAATTTCCACTGAATTACGTTCAATTTTTTTTATTAAAAAAAGGTTATATCGACGAGGATGGGATTCGAACCCACGCGTGCAGAGCACATTGGATTAGCAGTCCAACGCCTTAACCTCTCGGCCACCTCGTCTTGGAAAAGACTAGTGAATTTATGAAGATTCATCAACATATTATTGCATGTACCCACATGGTGTAGAAATGTAGAGAAAGGTCGTTTATGTGACGTCACGATGACGTTGCGCTCTAGTAGCCTTTTGCTAAAATAACAAACCGATCGTTCGTTTACCGATGTTCTGCATGCAAGCATTTTTAACATTTCTACTAGTCAGCCATTAACTTTACGCAATACAAATAATAAATGATTAACAACATCGTTCGGTTATCAAATATCATCCAATCTATTGTAAATCAAAAAACGACAGCCTTAATAAACAAGAAAGTAAATAGACCGAACGTACTAATGATGGCAAAGAATAACGAGACACATTAGAGCAGACGCCGAAACGTCGTGCAAAATGATCTCCGTCCATAAAATTAATTCAGCTATCGAACCTACAACAATAACGGTACCATTATCATTCCCGTACGCTCGGGGAAATGAATATTTCACTCTTAATGGTTCTGTACTTTCTTTCATTAAAACTTACATAATATTCTCAGGTCCGGTCCGTGAATAATTTTAGCACTTCTACGGAATATGAATTAGGTTACAAATGAAAATATGCAAATTGTATTATGTACTGTGTTACTACCCGCTTGATGGTTGCAACCGAATAACACTGTTCTAATTCAGGGTCGCTTTCAATAGCATAGCGGTGTAATGAAACTTGATATCACTGGAAGTAAGTGCGTTGAAGTGGAGACAGAGAAATGAGGAATTAATAAAAAATGGAAATCAAATTATGTTTGCTAAAATTACTGTTTTTACAGTAATTATTTGCTAAATATGCAGAAACAATATACAGAGTTATGATAATTAGCCTCCTTTATAAACCCACCGTGGTTGGCAGTGATCGTGACTGTGACGTCGACGTCCGGGTACGATTCCGGGCGGGGGCGAAGATTTTTATAATGAATATTTATGTTTGTTTCTGGGTGTGGGTGAGTTTGTATTTGTTTTGTGCCACCTAGATACATGATCTTCGTAGTTAAGGGCTCTGAGTGTAAGTGAGTCTGGGTTATTATTATTTTAAGTGGTTTACATTATAATGTTACTTTCGAATTATGTTAGCATTTATTGTATAAGCTATATTTTTTTACGATAAACATAATATAGGTATGTACCTACGACACCGAAATTACGCGTATCCCGAATTCAGAACCATAACTTGGCGCGAGAATTCGATAATTCGATAAACTGTGTGCTTACAACCTCTAAGTTGTAAGAAGTTGAAGTAAGTTCCCGCCAACTTGAAGCAAACAGTGTTAAACAAGAGTCGGTGCGTGGAGACGGTGGAGACAGACAAATTGGTTGGCGCGTGTCCGCCGTACAAAAGTTCCAGATAATTAGATGGAAGTCTGAGTTTGTCTTCTGATTCCTTTGGCTAGCTGATTTCTTCTTAGACTCAGCTCGCCAAAAGAATTAGAAGATAAACTCAGAATTCTATTTCTTCTTATGCTGACATTCACAGTCAGTGTTTGGAGGCTACACGGCCGAGTATGATACTGGGAAAAGTCCTGCCTGAGTTCTGATTATCCTGGCTCGAGCATCTCATACTCCGTCCGGAGTATGTTTTGCTACTTGGAGTCGTAAATCGACTGTGTATATTAATTTGGAGCGGAGAACATAATACACTTTGGAGAATTACTCAGAACCGCGACTCGCCTTAGACTAGACTAGGCCATTGCCTGACTCGCAATGGCCATATCATACAAATATGCATGAGGTCACGCCTGTTTCCCATCTAGATAGGCAGATACGATTAATTTCCACTTGCTTCCATTCTGACATACTTCTTGCGCTTTATCTACAGTCATAACCATTTTGAAAACGCTATTTAGCTTTGTGAACTATTTACGCAGCCTATCTTGAAGACGTCCCCGATTTATTCGGTGAACGTTGGCCGTGGCCTTCTCGTTCGTTTCCGCATCCGATTTTTTTTTTCGTCAATCTTGTGTCATCCATTCGCTCTAATGTTCTAAACGTTACCATTTAGTTACCTACGTCGTCGTATAACGGATTTTTCGCCGTTTGAATATTTTTCCAATTTCCTGTCAAAAAGGCGTCTTTTTTGAAAGCCGATCGCCAGAAACAAAAAGCCCCGGTCAGATAAGGTGGCTCCAAACATTGATATTTCATTGGGATATTTGCATTGAAATTGGAACGCGTTGATTGGCATTTGTTTTATCTCAAAAGTATTCCGTTTTTAGGCTTCCTGAGTATAATAGGTATTTTTACATTAATGTTAATAGTAATGAGAGGAAAAGGGCTGTTTTAAACTATCGATTTTGTCGCGTCACGTCTGTCAATGCCGCGTTTACATTTGCACGGACGGGCGACTGATTGGCCTCTCATTTAGTCGATTGTGCTCCGCGAATACATAATTGTGCTGGCTCGTGGTGCGCCATTAAGATAATCTGTATGCTGTGCCCGGAATTATACTCCCTATAACCTGGGGATGAAGGGTGCAAATAGCAGTCCAGCCAGACCGTGCCGCGCTGACGGCAGCTCGGTTGACTCCAATAGCAAACCGCAAGTGCTTTTTATCATCACATTATTTGGTAAAATCAGCTTATTTTAGCCTATTTAAACATGAAATAAAGAAAAAATACTAGATATCTGTTTAAATTATTCACAAATATATATTTTTTGAAATTCACGTTGCAATTAATTCATAGTTTAACATCTAGGCTGTTGTAAATTACTAAAACCGAGAAAATTGGTTAGTAATTTTATCTTACAAATAAAAAATGGATTATCAGTTTGTTTTTGTTTGCATAAAACTGAACACAAAATAAACAAAGCAGCCTTATATTTTCCTACTTTATATTTACCAGGACAAAGAAACGTGTAACTAACAAGAGTAATGCTACACGAAACCTCACAATTCAAAGGGCTTGTTTACATCTGGCGCACAATAAAGGGGGTTGACCGCAAGGGCCCGCATGCGAGAGTTTAAAATTCCGCCCAACCGTAGGGGCTGGCGGAAAGACCATTAAAACTTATTTTGTTGAGTTTTCTGCGCCCGCTCATTACCGGAGACTGCGATGCGAATAATTACCGTCCAAGATTAAAAAAATGTATTTTTTTAAATTAAAAGTTAATGTTATGTAGTTTCGCGTTGCCAAGAATATCAATATTTATCAGACCAAACCGTTTGATATGGATGCCCGAAGCAGATACAAAGAAATACATTCACACCCACACCCAAGAAACTGACATCGATATCCATAATATCGATGTTCGCCCCCGCCGGGAATAGACCTCTGAAATCACAGTCAGCAGGTGAACAACAGACGTGTTCACACTGTCACTGTCTATATGGACTGTTGTTATAATTTATACCAAAAAGGTAAGGCAGTTTAATGAAAACTATTTGCTTCAATTTAAACTGCTGCCTCAGGGGATTTTTGAAATATCAATTTTTACGGGTTTTGGAAATAATTCCAATAATACTGAGGTAAAGCTGCGATTATTATAAAGCTGAATTATCAAAATTAAATCAAGCCTCTAAGTCCTCAGTTTTTATTTAGAATGTTTTTACATAAAGACTCCGAGCACGTTTCTTCGAATCGGAATGAGAATTGATTAACTGTAAGATAACCTTTACCCTTGTGAAAGACGAAATACGGATATCAAAACAAAATGTAAGCTTCGTAACCAACCGCCCTCCCGTAAACAATTTTTATTAATGGTCCTGTTATGTGAGTAAAGTTCTTATTGAATAAACGATTAAGAGTATATCGAGGTCCGTAGGTTCATAAAATATTCATCATCATTAGATTATTGGAGCCTTCTGCTGGACATAGGCCTCTTCTCTCGCACGCCACGCCGCAAGGTCCTGGGCCAGTCGGATCCACTGCACCGTTGACGTCTACTATGTCGTCAGACCATCGGGCTGGTGGTCTGTCTACTTTAAACGTCGCCAAATCGTTGTCTGTTTACGCCATATATAGGGTACTATGTATAACCATGAAATTCGGGATATTTTGCGTTGTGTAGCCATTTGGATTTGTTTAAAATTATAATTCTTTACTTCTGTTGTTTCTGTGAAATATCACTTTATCACACGTACAACCGTGGATAAAAAGACGAAACTATGAGGGTTGAACAAGGATGTTTACGTGTACGGGCCCCTAAAAATTACGATGCGGACTCTGTTAGGGGGGTCACATCTAAATCACGGGATGGAGCTACTGTCAGCAGTTTATCATAACTCAGCACCTGTCCTCTAGAGGGTTGTGTTTAAAAATGTTTTGTTGACAATGAGGGTTTTCTTTGCTTAAACAAGTAGGGCCGTGTGAGAAGCCCTAGTTGGATGGTGTTGTAAGGCTATAGCGACGCGTGAGGCGTGAATTAAATCATCGCACTGTGAGTCTTCATAAACACAATTTATAAATAAAGAACGAAACAATTCAATCTGTGAATTATTAATAAGAATTGTAAATTAGTACAGAGAGATAGTTTCACTGAGTTTTGTGATTAAACACTGGTTTTTGAAACTATATTTTTTCTTCTGAAAAACTCCTTATTGAAAGATACTTAGCAAAGAGATATCTTGTCCGCCTCCCAGTATCGTAATAATTTTCTCGTTCATCTAGTTTTTTTTTGTATTGACTTTGAGATCTCTATATGAACGCAAAACATTCTATCAGAAATAGCATATTACAACCTCTGCTCTACCGTCGCCCCACCCCTTGTTGTTTACAAATGAGTTTTTCACATTTTCGTCAGCGGCCTCTATTCCGCACACCTGCTCGGTTTCCCGCCCGTATTTATAGTCCTATACCGACGGAGGTGTA
The DNA here is from genome assembly GCA_951802225.1 of Euspilapteryx auroguttella. Taxonomy (NCBI): domain Eukaryota; kingdom Metazoa; phylum Arthropoda; class Insecta; order Lepidoptera; family Gracillariidae; genus Euspilapteryx; species Euspilapteryx auroguttella. The sequence continues at coordinate 2,867,649 of OX637657.1, read as the reverse complement.
TTAGGGAATAGTATACGCAGTTGGGAACTTATCGTGCCTAATGTTGCGTTATTTTTCCCGCAGACGATACCACGGTCGGGATGATGTTTTTATTATAAAGACGTGCTGGGAATGAGGGAATAGTTGCCGTTGTTAAGGGTATGTGTGCTCGTGAGATATGCCCGTCGTTCCGCATCTGAGCGACGCTGTTATTTGTTCACTTTACTCTTACAACGTGATTGACGTAATTTGAGAGTTTTTTGTAGGGTTGATGTTTGGGGCCCTTTGTGGATAAGCTTATTATGTAACGGTTGTCGTTTGTCGGTAACCCAACATCAGACTCATAATTATACTTGAATTTTAAAAAGGTCTCTTATCTCTGATGTTTTGTATATTTTGTCTGTATGTATTTATTATGTCGAAACAACAACGGTCCTTATGAAAATCGAAAAACCTTACTCTTGTTCATATTGTGATTTGATTGGGACTTTTTTCAGTAAAAAATTTCATTCATTGCCTCAAATGTTCAGTGGCACAGAAACTTTGATGCGACAGAAAGGGTGCGAGTCGAATGAAAAGAAAAGAGAAAATAACTATTGAAAAAAAAACAGAAACAGAACGAAGCACGTCGACTGAACTGGCTCATTGTTTGCAACGATCGTAGACGCTGAAGACTTCTTTTTTTTTTTTTGTTCTTCATATTATTTCTTTGCAAAAGTTGTTCTGTACAGCGCAGCGGCCGTCACAAAGAAGAAGCCGTGAGAAGTTCCCGCCTGTAAATAATAAACTTTGCTCACTAATAGTCGCGCTTGTTTATGTATAATGTTTTGTCAGAGTTTTGCAGACGTTAGTTTAATTTTGCTCTTAGCACCGAAATAATACTGCTGTGGAGGTACATTTAATTAATCATCCTCGAGTCTGGACTGGAATGGAAGTTAGCGGGTGTTTTTGCAACAATGCCTCGGTTTTTGTCAGGCTTCTCATAATTTTAATACTTTATCAGAGCGCACTTTGGTTATTTAGTGTGTTTTCTTGCGGCGGGATTCGCGGTGTAAGCGGCTTAATGCATTAGCTTGTAACTTCAAAGCCCGACTCGAACAAATATGTACTTTGCAAACTTTGCACTCGGAGACTGTGTTTTTTAGGTAAACCCTAATTTATTAAATGCTTATATTAAGTCATACTTAAATTCAAAGCTAAAAGAAAGTTTATGAAGCCCGGAATGGATTCCTACTCCTAGTGAGGATCAAAGGTGAATTTGTACTAATCTGCATTAGTTCCACACTGACCAAAAGTAAACTAGAAAACTGTTATTTTTTTTTATTCAGTTATGATATAAATTCAAGTTCCATAAAAAAGGTTGCATCGGCCGGGAATCGAACCCGGGCCGCCCGCGTGGCAGGCGAGCATTCTACCACTGAACCACCGATGCTTCTCTTCACATGAGCTAATATTTTACTCAGTATCTTATTTAAGTAAAATGTAGTGAAATGGAAAACGAGACGATTGTGCATTAAAATTGGTAAGTAATTTTGTTTTGAGTTTTTTTTATTTGCACAGCAGTCACGTATATTAATTATTAGTCAGTTAAATAATTATAGATTGCAATAAAAGTGGCTGCCGTATTCTTATTTAATTCTTTTGTTTAAAAAACGAATTTTATAGTTTTTTAAACGTAATAAACAGACTATGTAAGCAAGATATTCAGATCGATCATTCTTTGCTAACGATTGTTAAATGTTTAATTAAACTAGGAGTTAAAATTTCTCTTTTACATGAAAATTGTTTAGTTTAGTAAGGATTATTGCATATGAAAACTCCGGACTTGCACAATGATCTGGCAACCCTAAAATGTCCTAGGTTCAGTCCAATAGGAAGCCAATAATGGGCTCACAGCGGACACACACCTCGCTCGCGGCTCAGAATCCAGATGTCCATAATAAAATAACCATCGAAAATCCTGGTCCTGTTACGGTTAAAAAACCGAATATGTTTTGCATTGGAGCCCTACCAGCGTTTTTCGTAGGCAATGTTTTCAGTATAAACGGGCGAAACGGTGCGAAACTAGCGCAACTTGGATAAATAATTTTAATCTCCTTAACCATGATTGATATCTTCTTAACCATGGCTAAAATAAAAAATATGCGCCTTTGACTCCCTAAATAATCTTGCTTAGAATTTTTAAGGCTCTGTTGTGTAGCTTTTAGGTTCAAAATCAAAGAAAAAACCGTTATGAAACTAAAGTGGCCACTTCAGGCGTGGCCAGGTTACTTTTTTAATTACTTGCCTTTCAAAGACGCAATAATTGTTCAAAGACCAAACTCATAAAAATATCTCGAAATAAATAAATTATTTACGTGACTTTTGCTTGATCCAATGTCCGTTAAATGTATTAGATTAGTAAATATACAGCAGTAGTAGGGCCTAGGACTTTTATTTCTGATGTCGCCCAGCCCCGATCGGATTTCGGTGCGCTCTAGGCTTTCAGGATTTCCAACTGCATCTGATTTGGGGACTCTTGGAGATTTATTTATTCTAGCTAGATACATGCCAGCGCTGAACGGACGGAATTTGTTATTCGGATTGCTGAGTTGTGTATTTGTTGGCCTTAATTCTTTTTTTTTTGTTGTTTTGCAGTTCGTATTTTGTTTTTCCAATTCCTGCGTTAAAAAAGTTTTTTTATACGCTGCATCTATTCAAGTTTAATGCATATTTTACAACATCAATGTTATAGATATTTCTGTTCCTAATATGAAACGATTATGTACTGCTTATTTCAGATTTGAATACCCTATCTGTTTGCTATTATAGCTATATTATAGCGCCTAAAACTACATTCATTTCAAAATCTGCCCTACTTCTTTAAAACACATTCAAGCTCGAAAATACAAGGGTAAAGCAAGCGTGACATTAAAACGGAGTCGGGCCTTGCATAAGCAAAAAAGCAAGATTATTAAGTCACTCGCCGTCCGGCGTGAAAAGACGCAGCCATTGACACCGGCGCACAAAGACACCCTCGGCTCGAGAGCTCTCAGAAATGAATAACTGAAAGAAAAAAAAAACGTTACGTCCTCAGTTCTTCTCTCACCCTTGCCTACGTACTAGGCTCAGAATAAAGACAAGCATAGAAGGAGTCCTAAAATAAAAAGTCACATCATTGTGTTACGCTACTTACTCAAGTGCAACCATTGAATATGTTAAAAAGAGACCAATATACTTTCTCCACTGGGTCGTATGACTCTTCCGCACCTTGCCCGTACCTGGGTTCGACTTTTTATTTTTAATTTTCTAAAAAGCTAGTGATGGCAAAAATAACTTGTCCTAAATCAAGTTGTCTATACTTTTATACAAGACATGGTTCTTTAATATGGAACTTATCATAACTAATTCAGGAGTAATTGTATGGTATTATAATAACAAGAAAACAAAGACAAAGATAAAAACGCTTTATTGCTATAAAAATGCAAATAAAAATACAAAATGTAACAAACCGTATAACATTTTTAACAGAAAAAGAATAAGGGCAATTGTGCCTTATCGATTAAAGCGATTTCTTCCAGGAAACCTACTGCACACAATAAGTTATTTTAATGAATAAAACGGGTGTCTTGATAAAAATATAATAATACTTACCTATTTCTAAAGATTTTCCGTTCATAAAAAACTCTGTCACATCAGATATTATTAGCACAGCTCTAAAATAATTAAAACTAAAAGATGTGTGCCTATAATAATATGTATATATAAAACAAGTAAAACAAATCTATTTTTGGAAATTTCATAATGTATGAATTATGCGCTTCTTTCTTTACACACTCATTTTCAATAATCTTGCTCTGCACTCTGCACCTCAAATGTTTGTTTTTGCCTGGGTTGATCTTGATCATCACTTTGTTTGTATGTGAAAAAACCCTGCTTGTGGTTTTTTTTTGAGACCTAAAAATATAATATGTTTTAATTAAAACTTATAAAAGAGAGTAAGTATTATACAACCTGGGTGTAAACAATTTATACATACGTAAGTGATATCCTGCAGCAACAATGGCGCTTTTGTTTTTATCACAAAGTAAAATTTTCATGGAATTTTATTTGTTTACAGTTTACAGCATTGGTTTACCCAAATTTACGGTTCATATATTCTGTAGCTTTTTTTATCAAAGTATTTTGTGAGGCCTGTAAGAAAGCAAGAAAAATGTTCTTAAATATTATATTCAAGACAATAATAATAATAATTTATTCAAATATATATTAATTAAAGCCTTCGTATTTTTTTTTAGAAAACAGGTATCTTAGAGAATATTAACTTAAACGATGACATCCCGCAACTTAAACTTGAAATTTTCATATACAATTATGAGGATCTGCAGAAAAAAAACATAGATAAACTTAAACCTGTTTTATCCAGAATGGGCAAATTGTATGTCACGATATTTTCTTTAAGGCCTATATCCAGCAATAGACGTTTTTAGCTGAGATGATGGTATTTTCTGGTTGCATTTCTTTCTTAGATATGAAATATGAATTGTCCACTGAATGTCGCTGTCCTATTTCCTTTAACATTAAGTTGATAACGAATAACATTTAATTAATTTTATATAAAATAAGCAATTGAAAGGGCAATATTTTATGATTACCACCAACCAACTTATTCAAATTGCAGCAGCAAAACTGTTGTTACAGTTTCAGGTTATAATCTTCACCATCTTAAATCTTCTTTGTTGATAAAACAGTATGTTGTGAATGTTTAAAATCTTGTCTCTTTATAGCATCCAGTCATTTTGTTTTTAGTATATAATTTACTTGAAAACTGAAAAAAATACAACAATTAGCATATTATTGTCTGATTTTTATTTGTCCTTAAGTTAGAACGGATGATTTAGGTTCGATAACTTTTGTCTAAACATATTTTGGCACAACACTATCATAACCTTTACAGAAGGTGTTTTACCGTAATAATTCAATAAACTTAGGTACGAGTTCGACAAACAGCGTGTAAAATTGATGTTCTTGATAATTTATTTGTCAAAATAGTGCCCAGAAGTCTACAATGAAACAAAATTATTTACCGAATGGTAGGTGACCGAAACATCAAGATTTTGATTCCTTGACGCATTTGATTCACATCCCGTCACTACACAAGAGATTGTTATACATTAAGTTAAACATTCACAATCACAAAACCAATTTATCACACCTTTTTCATAAAAAATAATCATAAAACTTTTGGAGCTGCTACCGATGTTTACAATGTCATATTATACGTCAAAATAAAACAAACCATAAACAAACCACCAAATATGTACCAAATTATTGGTTTTTAATTTTGTACGGTACTAATAAACCAGTGTCATCAATAAACCACTTTGATACCACAAGAAGAAAACTTGCAAAGAATTCTTATATTTTATCTCTCTCTAACTAATAGTCTTTTTGCCGTTTAGTAAGGAGCGTAACAATATGTAAATAACTTTTTATTTTAGCCCGGTTTCTATGCTTGTCTTTATTCTGAGGTACTAGGTAAGCTGGACTGGCTGGCAAGATTAGTGTTACAGCAGCGAAAAAGAAAAAAGTTCAAATAATTCTAAATTCGATAAAATTTAGTTAAACTTCGAACCAGTTGAGGAGGAACCAAACCAGCAGATTTCTGTGACGGATGAAATTGTATTGTGCAAACCTATCTCATCAAGTGTTTAACTCAGGGTATCAATATAATGAATAATATTGGCTGAATCCAATTTCAAGGGTAATAGAATCACTTACCGCCGGCGACACTTTAGAAGGTCATCAATAGATAGGGTCGAGCAGTAAAGTTTGTGACCCAATTTTACAGTCATTGCCCAAAAGGTAAACGGCAACCCAGCACCCGAACCGCCAAGGGGATCTAGTAAAAACTTAAAATCGAATAAAGATAATGGCGGAAAAACATTGTTAAGTGGAAAGCACTTATTTAATTAGCTAAGTACTCTATGGCACGTGGATACTGGAAGCGTCGGAATCTCTCCTGACACCTCACGCCAGTGGATACAAATCCCCTTAGTCAATTACACTTCACGGAAGGCGACGGAAACTCCAAACAGAAAATTATTAATCTTGATACATTAATGCGCGGACGCGACACGGATTTTCATAAATCTCGCTTTGCCCCCAGCTGCAGGGCGCGGCGGCGTCGCGGCACATTACATTGTCCATCTGGCGATGTCCTAATTTCGCTGCAAAGTGCATTCTCCCTCCTTCTTACTTTGTTCAGTGTCAGTGTTATTCCTCCCATAAAACTAGCTGGGCTAGCGTGAACCAGATCGTGTTACGTACGTGTTCGAAATGTATTTTAATCTCTTTGGGAAGGCGGCGAGTGGAGACTTTGTATATTGTGGCTTGTGGGGAGATAAAATTAAAACAATAAATCATTCAGTCCGTTTTCAATATGCGTATCGGGAAAAAGTTTCCTGGCTCGATTTTGGACTCGTATTTATTCCCCGCGTCCGTGAGTTGAAGCTAGTAGTAGAGGGTGCCACAATAGTTCTGAGTGAATTCAGTGAATACTGCGTTCGAGATCGGAAATAAAATGTCGTTGGATCTGAACACGCGGCGCATCCGGCCGCAGTCCGATGAAGAATAATAAGTGGGACACTCATATCGCATATGTATGGATATAATAGTGTGCAATTGAACAGTTTGGCTTCGACAGTGCAATTCTCCTTCAAACTGAAAAATCCTAATTTCGGTTCCTGGGGCATTTTCGGAATGAAAAGTGTCCTATGTCAGTCTTCAAGCTTTTTGCGTGCTTCTTAGCCTTTTTTTCCATATCGGTTTAGTAGTTTAGACTGATTGTAACACATAGAATTACATTCGAATTTTTAAAATTAGTTTGAATATTTGAATAAATAAACAAAATTGTGACGTGTGAAGAAAAGATTATCTGCAAATAAGCTCTTGCATGGTAAACACCTGTGAACACACGGCACACTGGCTTATAAAGTGTTATTTTTCTCCAATTTTGAATTCAGAATGTAAACCACGTCTTTCGTATTGCGACAGCGTCACCTTGCGACCGAGCAAACGAGAAAATTGCATGCATATTTCTGATATCAACACATTCTGAGTATTAACACTCGCTTTTGAAGATAGGACGTAAATATTAATAATAAAATAATAATAAAAAAAAAAATGCATCGGCCGGGAATCGAACCCGGGCCGCCCGCGTGGCAGGCGAGCATTCTACCACTGAACCACCGATGCCTGATTTAATGTAACGAAATATCAATTCAATTAAATTTGCAACATCGATATAATAATGATCTACATACACAGTAAAATAAAACATGGGAAGTATTACAAACTGTGTGCTTTTTAAAACGGTTAGTAGGTAATTCAAAATAGAATGACTTGGTATAATCAATAGCTGCTTCAACTCTCAAAATGGAACTAATAGAACTTGTTCAGTTCAATTTATTGAATCGGCCCAGATTGTTCGGAATCGCGCCTGTAATTACGCGCTCCTTTTCCCAATTAAAAACTATTCGGCAGGATGTTGAATCTCAATAAATTACGTTACAAATTAAATGAGAGCGGTGAAAAGGGTCTAATCTTATACTCCCTGATTGGACTTTAGAATTGTGATTTAGGGGTCCGCAGGGTTTCTTGCAGGACCGAGAGCTGCGGAGCTCAGCCGTCGACAAATCTTCGGGCGACAAACACTAGCGGAGATTAATGTGTCGGGGCGCCGACAACGCCTGTTCTCAAAATTCACGTCGATGTTTTAAAGTTGGCGCAAGTAACGAAAGACGCGGTGTCTCGGTTACAGAGGACATTTTTAGTAAAATGATAGCCCTCGTAAATCTGCCGTAGCCTTTGTTAGAATTAGGAGGTGCTAAACTTGCCCCTGAGTGAGTTTTATGGTTCAATATAGTTTTAAAAAGGTATTCTTTTAATAGTGGTCTTCCTTTGCATTTTATTTACTTTTTGTCTTGTTATTTATTACTTTCTTTGTATAGTTGTTTCATCTTATCTTGGCCAAAGATGTCCATTTCTTTAGACACATTCTTTGCAATTTCGAAACTTTTAGCAGGTCCTCTGAACACCCTAGTCCCCTTGGGGTCTTGGTCTACCTATTCTAGGTGTTCCTTTCCTGTGCTTCTGTCTCTACACAAAACTTTTTCATCTCTACGAAACTTTTGAATTTTCATCTGTATATGCATTTCAATGCGGTTTGCAGACAAAAGCAAACTGTTCAAATTCATCTCCGGAGGCCACTTGCACGAGCTCGAATGAGAATACTCTTATTGCAATCGTATCTGGGTCGCGGCGCAACAGCTTGTACTTTATGAAACTGCATTGAATAAAAACCGGCTTCGTTCATAACTTGCAATTTAGATATTCAATGCTACCACTTTTCAATAGTTGAGCTGAATATGCAAGATGTTATCGACTTGAGAATATTTAATTTCCTGTTCACTGTGTTCGTTGTTATTGGGACCCTGTTTCTGTTGAGACGAAGATATTTGACAAGTCTTCACTAAACAGATGTTACAAAACGCTTTATTTTTTACAGTTAGTGATTTAATGTAGTTCCTAAAAGTCGATTTCGATTCTCATAATTTGGTATGATGATGTTTGATTCCGGATTAAATTGTTTGTTTATTGTATCGACACAAGTTTAACCAAGTTAGTAGCTCTCAGGTTTATTTATGATTTAATGATTGAACCTGTCTTAAATCCTTCTGACATGGGAACTGGCACCATCTGACTTGCACTCCGCATCACGCACCCTTCTCTCCGCTCCATGCCACCGCCAACGCCTCACGTGCTGAAAAGGGTCCAAATCAGAGATATTAATTTGTTGGGTGCGTCGTAAATTAACTGTCCCGTAGTCCGGAGTTGGTGTAACCGAGTTACCCGCCCGCGAGGGTCGGATAATTTGTAAGACAAGCGGGTAATAATTTCCGACTTTGGGTCCCCAAGATCCGAGGTAAAGGTATATTCGTAGGGCTGAAGTTGAGCTTTGTAATTTGGCCCCTCGTAAATATTTGATGGATTAGGTCTGGACCTGAACTTTGATCCGTGACCTGCGGTCATATTGTTATTTTAATCTCATTTTGGGGTCTGGACTAGGTATTAGTAGTATGTCCAGTTCAATCAAATTTCGGTGTTGTATTTTGTCTTTTTAAGACGATCTGCAATCTGTATTTTCGCATAACTTTTTACGATCATTCGTAAACAGTAGAATGCCTGTAAAAACTTCGTTATAACATGAAACAGATTTGAAACCCCAAAAGTTTTACCCTCGTATAAAATGACTCAATCATGGCAAGGGGCTCCAGTTTTGTAAGTGATACGACGAAGATGGGGAAGTCCCGAACTAAATTAATGATGATAAGCTTCACTGCACTCGGTAATGGAGTCATGAAGTTGTGACAGTTTTAGGCTTCGGGTTTATCTGTGCTGTATATCTCTATCTATATATGGGTGAATATCAATATCATCAATGCATAGTATAAAACAAAGTCGCTTTCCGCATCTGTCCATGTATGCTTAAATATAAAAACTATGCAACGGATTTTGATGCGGTATTTTTTATGGACAAAGTGATTTAAGAGGAAGGTTTATAAGTATAATTCATGCAAAAATAGTAATAGTTTAGGCGGTACGAAGTTCGCCGGGTCGACTAGTTTATAAACGAATCCCTAATTCCCTTGATCACGGGATAACGCGTGAACGACTGGAACGATTTCGACATTTTAATAATAAAAAACAATCACACCTTACTAAGATGCCCGTAACAAAACAAACAAGCTGCTATCCTGAAAACGTAACATCGATAGTCATTTATTATACCAAATGTCACTTCGGCCGAGAATTGATCTTTTTGTGAAGCCTAAATCCAAGACAGTGCTAAGTAGACCTAACATTTCACATTTATTATCTTGCTCTTTTGATTTATCTTTGTTTTACTTTGTGAAATCCTTTACTTTGGTGTTCCATTTGCCATCGGTCCTGTGATGATTGATTAAGGCGGTAATGGTCATGGCTTATCAGAATTGATGACTCGTGATCGATCACCGCTTGTTAGCATAGTTCGATGGTTTGTTTTGATTTCGTTTTTGATGTTAAAATTTAACAACTTTCCTTGTAAGTATTATTAGTAAAAAAGAATTACAATTAACTAAAGTAAAAATCTTAAAAGTAAAAAGATTGTATACTTCAGTTTTTTTTAGAGTTGCTTGCATGCGTGTTTACTTAATCGCAATAGGTATTACAGTTTACAACAGGGGCTCCAAGGGCTCTACGTAGGTATTATAAATAAAAATACGTATCACAATAAGCTATCAAAGGAAGATGGCCGGTCTTAAATTGCATGAAGAAATGGATTTTGTTCCTAACCTTTTTTTTCTTTGATGTTTTCAATATTTCAATAGTTATTATTCTGCTATTGTGTCTGATATGTAGAGGAATCCAACGAAACTACAATCATTGAAATCTCTTTCGTCGTTCTTAAGTAATAATGGTGTAAGGCAAAAAACAGGCGGATTTTTAGCCGCGCTGTTTTTTCGCCGCGCGGATAAAAATCCGCTGTTGCGGTTTTATTTCCGCGCGGTTGGAAAGGTTGTTATTTCATTTTCTACCTTATTCATAGGCCACGAAGGTACAGGCGAATTGTTAGCCGCGCGGAAATAAAACCGCGACAGCGGATTTTTAACCGCGCGGTTTTTTATCCGCTGGTGCGCACACTTCCATAGGATTCAGTATGTTACATAAAATCCGCGCGGCAAAAAACCGCCTGTGCGTTCGTAGCCTTACTTACCCGACTTTGTTTTATGTATAGTAATAGATAAGATCTGTCTAGGTACTATTTTATAGAACTTTGAAGAACATTTCAGAACACAGTAGGCGTGACTGAAGTTGTACGTGAGCAAGGAAGGCTAAAATTATTTTTACTTGTTGTTTTGCACTAAATTAACCAAAGTTTGTTCCGCCTTCTTGTCATATTTGTCTTCTGGATAAAGTCATGCAATTAATTTTCACGCCTTTTGGTATAACTTTTTTTTCTTCATTATATTTTTATCCACCCAAGCTTCATCGCCGAAAGTTTTCTAGGAGAAAAAGGGAAAAAAGAACTAATTTTTAATTTGAATTATTCGCCAAACTATGGAGCCGGCCGCTCAGTGGGCATCCTTTGTCGCGTGGAAACTTCGCCGATTAATTAAAAGTTGCAAGAAACTCATCCGGGTCGAATTAGGCCGTTTTCACGTTAGCCAACAAAAAAATATTAAATTATCTATAATATAAAAATGAATCGCAAAATGTGTTAGTAAGCGCATAACTCAACAGTGCCTGAACCAATTTTACCAATTCATTTTTTTAAATGTTTGTTGAAGTCCAAGGATGGTTTTTACGGCGAGAAAAAATCGAATAATTACCGGAAAAACAACATAGTAATAGGTTAGGCGGTACGAAGTTTGCCGGGTCGACTAGTTATAAAAGCATCTTTTTTTTAATTAAAACTAGTTTTTATGCGCGGCTTAATTACTTATTAGAGATTTATAAAACATGTCTTATCAAGGGCTTCTCTTTAGGTCTGTTTTTAATAGGTGAAAGCCGCATTCGATTGCCTGTGATGCCCCAATAAACAAACTTGACTATGACTTTTTTTGACTTTTGACTTTTTGATTACCTCTACAGTTTTAAAAACTCGTAGTGGAAAAAGGCAAATGAAATATAGATAGTTGATGCAAAATGTAGAGTTATGAGAAGTTTACCTAATGGATAAGAGCCATTGTTCCTGCTCTAGTTGCCCAAAAGTATCCGGAGTACTATTACGGACACATTTGCAATAAATGCTTTCGTTCTCCAGAGTGTCAAAGTCAATACAAAAAAAAAACGCAGAGAGGACGAAAAGCAATATTGCAATTGCGGCAGTAATACAGGGCCTGGACTACTTCAAGTTAAATTATAATTACTACCTAATAATAATAAAAAATATATATAATACAAACGAGCTTTCCCGGCTTACTTCGTTACGCCATAGAATATAAGATACTACAAAAGACTTGGCTCTAGACTATTATCTTTTGACTGCCCAGAATGGCCGAAAAAAAACAAACAACAACAACAAACCACCTGTCAAAATATGTAAACAACGGAAAAAATATTGCACCTTGGGTTATATTATTTGAGTTTAGGTAAAGATCCCTATTTTTTTTGAAAATCTAATATAGCCTATGACACTCGGGGTTAATGTAGCTTCCTACCAGTGAAATAATTTTTCAAATCCGTTCAGCATTTCCGGAGCCTATTCGTTACAAACAAACAAACAAATCTTTCCTCTTTATAATATTGGTATAGATAACGAAGTAGGGTTCGAACACTTTTACTCGAGAACTGCTGGAGAGATTTTTTATGCATAGGCGGTACGAATACGAAGTTCGCTGAGCCAACTAGATTTGTTATCGGATCGGATGTGCAAAAACGCGGCGAAACAATCAAAATATAAAATACTCTTCCGTTACTGACTGACTGAATGACTGACAGACAGCGCAGAGCCGAAACTACTGGGCGTATCAGTCTGAAATTTTGCACGTGGGTTCCTTAGAGAGTGTAGGGGAGCACTAAGGAATAAATTCCTGAAACTCCCATGGGAACGGGAAAAACGGCATTTTAGTTTTTATGGGAAATCTACGCGGGTGAAACCGCGGGGCACTTTTTAAAAAGACTAAATCTAAGATAACAATAAAAGCTTCTTAGGACGTTTCATCATAAAGCACGTCACTTAACCCGAAATTACGAGCTCCAAAATAAATTCCCAGCGCGCAGTCCGCGATCTTCACGGTTCGCGATACAATTTCATTAGTCGCCGGCTTTTAACACAGAATAGGGACCTTAAATTAGCTACGGTACAGAAGATTAAGGTAGTTGTCTTGTACGTTGCCTAGAAGGAGCCAGCAATAAGGCTGCCCATTGCCCTTATTCTCGTCTATTCGAAATTTTACTGTATTTGTATTTTAGTAAAATTAAACAATTTTACCAAAAATAATTTTAATATATTTATTATTTTAAAAGAAAAATTAAAACTTTATACAGTTTTTTTTTTGTTAAGTTACATAATAAATTTAGACTGGATACTTCATATTTAGAACACAAGTAACCAGAGCAGTAGACCGCTAGTAAAACTATTTAAACCTATCTTTTCTTTATGAATGTTAACATGTTTCATAACTTAACAGGCTTTCATCCTCGCATGTCATCTCAGAAAATAATAATACAATTTGTAGGCATTCATCAACTATTTTAAACTGAGTGGCACCAGCCTTTTAGCGTTGTTTTTAGTAAATAGTGAGCACTTTAAAGCCTGAGACATTTCAAAGGACACACGCTTCGCATTACGAAACTGTTATGTTCGGTTTAATAAGATAAAAGAGTTAAGTTTAGTTTTGTGTGATTTGAACATCATTTCAGCCGAAAGACGTCCGCTTCTGGACATAGGCCGCCCTCACAAATCGCCACAACGACCGGTCTCGAGCGACCCTCATCTAGTACACTCCCGCAGATTTCATCAAGTCGTCTGACCACCTTGTAGGTCTGCCTACTCTGTCTTTATACTTGAAAATTATATTTCTATTTGTGTTTGTGATTTGAATACCCTAACTTTATTTTATTACAGAAACTTAAGTACAGAGAGAAGGTAAATCAAGTAACAAGTATGCTTATAATATACAAATATGACCACCTCTGTGGTTCAGTTGATAGTGATGTTGAATTCCGCGGACCGGGTTCGATTTCCGGCGGGTGCAAGCATTGTTAGTGTTAGATGGATCAATATCCATGTTTCTTTTTTCTGGGTAGTTGTTAGTTTCTTTCTAAAACACAAACTTTAAATAATTTCCAAAATTCTTACAAAAAGTCTTATTTTGCAAATACAAGGCATCACATATTATATCAGGCTGGGTATTAATATTCTTTGGGGTTCAGGGTTGAAATTAAATGAAAATGAAAATATTTATTAAATTAAACTTTTACATTAGTAAACTTATACTTTATAACTAAACAAACTTTAGTCGTATAAGTTTTGACCCCCAATCGGCTATAGGGAAGGACAAGGCGAAGAAGATAAACAACAAATCCATACAGAATCAAAATTATTAACAGCAAAATTATACCTTAATTTAACCGCAAGTTAACAAACAAAGATAAACATGTCACTCAGAAACGTCCGTCCATCATGTCTTCCTGAGAGTCGAGTCGAGCCTATATTACAAACTATTACTACTATTATTATTATTATTTCAAGTCTAATAACCTTTACTGACAGCTATCTCTGTGGCCAGTAATACGTTCGTGGCCGTGAATACTGATTCCGTTTCAGCGGGATCCCTTCTAAGCTGACCCCGTGTCTTGCGGTGGAACCTTTATTCTGTTACTCCGAAAGATAGATATATTATTACTTCAAATTTATTATCGCTTTTATTTCTTCAACGAATTCGATAACAAAGGCTGCCTCCAGTTAGCAGTGATGTCAACTGCGACGCGAAAGCTCCGAGTTTTTTTCACGGCCATAGCGAAAATTTTTATGATGAATATAGATTTTTTTCCCCCCGATCTGGGTGTATTTGTTCGTCTTTGTAGTTTTTTAGGCACCCAAATCACGGTTCTACGAGTTGGTGCTCCGATCGTGTCGTGATGCGTTGTTATTATAATTTTAGTAATTCGGCAGGTAAATAAACGACTTCTAAATAATTGAATAAATGACTAATCTTAAGATCTTATAGAAGTCTTTGGAAATAATTTTCCTCACCCTAAGCCACAGGATTATTCTACGTATATTAGGGAGTAGAAATCCAGTCCCAGATTTGTATAAAAAGCCTAAAAACTTTTTGGAAATAAAAAACTCTATTTTTATTTTATTTATAATGTCTTAAAAGCGGTGGTAAAGTTGAAGCTATCTTTCAGACTAACGGAATAAGGGGCGGGTGTCTTGCGGTGGATTCGACCTCCGGAAAAAGCGTCCGGTCTTAACACACCCAGCTCAGCTGTTGGTTTAAAGGATAATACGTAACTGCGTATGTCGGAGGGTAGCTTAGGGAATTGCATTAATATATTTTTTATATCTTTTGTCTAGCGAGCGACGCGACGTGAATTGTGAGTTATTTCGTAGTTGAATGAATTATGTTAAGAAGTTTTCCCTTCTAATATTAATAGAACGATCATGTTTATCCAACAATGATTAATTCAAGGTTTCATTGGTTATTGATAAAACTTTCCAGGTTAACATTAACTATGATTGACTATGGTCTAAAGTTCTATTTGTATTATCGGCGGGGTTGAATAATAAATCTAATAATAATGGAGAATAATTTATGTCTTGTATGTTCATACATAAAACATTAATATAATATCACTCCTTTTATTCCCTGAAGGTTTAGGCAGAAGCACCAGCTCAAGAGCCGGACCCACATACATATGTATTTTTATTGTACGTTACTAATAATCATATTTAAAAAGAGAAGAATCATCATGAGGATCTCACACAGCAGGCAACGCAGTAGTGTGGCAAATCATTCGCTTTTATAACACAAAATAAGCAAAAAGAATCTGAAAATAAACGACGAATCATAAATTCAAATAACCAAACTAGCAATTCAGTTTTCATAAAGTTCGTAAAGCACCACTAGACCGGAGTTGAACAAAAACAGCGAGTCACTGCAGGAACACCCTGAGCACCTAATGAAAATGGATACTAAAGCAAACAATCCAATTCAGGGTTTTATTTTTATTTCCTTTTTTTATTTTTATAGCGCCCCGTTCGAGCCCATGATAAACGCGATCGAGGGGCTCTAGCATCAACTATGAGTTTCATTGTGTGTGATTTTGAGTGAGGATTTTTCTGTATATAAAGTTGTTTGTTTTTTAACGTTGTTTTAAATACTGATACAAAATACTTATGATTAACTTATTTTAACAAAAATTATGTAATTAGGAACATTAAGAAGATAAATACTACATTCTTATCGAGGCCTTGAAAGAAAATGAGCTTAATTGATCGTTTGAACTTAGAATTGTAACCGGCACTATTACTACAATATATACAAAAAGTATCCTTTTTTAAATAATAAATCAGTCTCCTTTTAATAATATAAACCCATCTGCATCTAAGTGCGAATTTCAGTGTAACAAAAAATCCCTAAAAAAAAAGTTACGATTACAAAATAAGAATTCATGTTGGACCCCCAGCAGAGGGCGGCTTGCTAAGCGATCTCTGTCAGGCACCTGCAAAATTCAAGATCGTATATCTGAACTACGTTAAGGCAAGGGTACATTGACTTGGCAGTATATATTTCTTCTTAAAATTCCAATTTTCTACACCTTTTGTTAAATAAATAGTCTGCAAACATTCCGTCCGACTGCAAACATGCTGTGGACGAAGATCATAAGTCTCCTCTCAAGTTTAATCGAAAGTATCCAATATTCAAATCTCCAGCGCTGTGTACCCTCGCCCTCGCTCTACCGACTCTATTTTTCACAACTCCCACAATTTATGGCGCAGACTGAAACAGTTGCCCGCGATATATGAGGCCGGATTAACTTATTATCTGCTTTAAGCGACTCTGTATTAAGCATTTTTATATTCTTTAGTGCAGACAATTTTGCCGCTGCTCTATCTTTGCTAAGCTGCTTGCCGTAGTTTAATCGTGAGTTAATTTGATAGAAGGGTCTGAGAAGATTATTTCTGGACCACTCCAATGTAAGTTAATAACTTTTAGGGGTTTACCTTTTGACATTTTGTTTAACTCGATCACGTACGGATTAGGCCCGCCCCGGGCCCGCTTATGAAAAAAGGTCGAATATAGAATTCAGCTTTGAATTCAAATGGAATTCGAATCGTTTGATAAATGTATGTAGGAAGCTCAACAGATCTCTGGCATCATGCAGTACTGGTACTTACGATCCCGATGTGTACCCAACGTCTCGATTTGTTTCGCCGCGCCAATACTTGGAGCGATATTTTTCCCTCTCGCAGCGATTTATCGTCTCATATTCGTATCATCAATATCGTTCGGCTCTCAACCGCAAGGCTCTGTTCAATCACTCGATGTAGTCTCAGGTTTGCTCTAGTAAATGGTGTTTGGATTGCGAACAGTTTATACGAGGGGTTTTTGTAAGTGTAATAACCGCATCATTACATCTAGTGCGCGTGATCCGAGATCCAGCAGGCTTAATGCTATTCATCGTTGCCGAGAGGGTTAGGTTAATAGCCTAGACTTTAAACGCGGCGCCCTCAGCGGACCTCGTAAACTAGCGGCACGTGAACCACAGAATAATTTAATCCAACCGCTATATTTCTGGCAACTTCTGGCAACCGCGATAAATTCTTTTGAATGTGAAAAATACTCGCCGCTCGTCCGTGCTGCGCCAATCTATCCTGGCCTTCAACGCCCCTCTTGTTAATTCGTTTAACGTTCGTCGCCGACTGGTGTCTATGTAATTTCGGGGGCCCGTCTTAAATGGTTTAACGATGCCGTACGTTAGTTTGATGTAAATGTTTTTATAGTGTATTTAAGTTTTATGCAGAGCGGTCTGTTGTTAATGGTAGGTAATATAATGATGATAACCAAATTGCGTGTGCTGGTTGATATCCTAAGAAAATTTCTTTGTGTTTGTAAGCCGGAAAGAACCGGTCATTAGGCATGGCCGATGATTTATTTGAAACGCTTTTACCTGTGTTTAGGCTATCACTTATTAAAATTCTTGAAAATTTTGATAGAGGGGTATGATTTATGATTTATTTTTCAACGTGAATATACATGGTCTTGTCATTATGTATGTACGTTGGGTTTTTGAACTCAAATGCACCTCAGTTACGTCGTCGTCGGAGATGCAGCCTCGAACGTGTTTACAGCGCGCCAACGACCTCTCCGCCTCAGAAACAAGCCGTTTACTGCTGTTGCCACGTGCCGGCTTACATTCGGAACTAGGAACTTTGGTTGAACTTGTGTCACTGTGATGACTGGACATAATACTTTATTTAAACTTATAAATAAATTCAGAAATATACTTATTTTTAAACTAAATTTTTTTTTCTTAAATAATCTCTTCCCATCAAAAGAGAAGGGTATCAAAAGGGAACTGTCGAAGTTAACTTAAAGAGCCACACTGCAATCGCCAACAAAAGCCTGCCAAGCGTGGCGATTACGACAATTCCTTTCACAAGTTTATCGGTTTTAATGATGGAAATTAATTCTATAATTATTATCCTTGTTCCAGATTGGCTCCCTGAAGGGCTACTACCTGTTATCACATCATGATATCAAGAAGCGATCGACAGAGCCCAGTCATGACCACCACCGCAAACTCAGCGACGAGCCACAAGTAAGTTTGATTTAGGTTTACTTTTATATACCAATATTATAAAGAGAAAATATTTGTTTGTTTGTTTGTTTATTTGTAACAAATAGGCTCCGGAAATACTGGACCGATTTGAAAAATTCTTTCACCGGTAGGAAGCTACACTATCCCCGAGTGTCATAGGCGAGATCCCATATATTCATATATGTCATATACCCGAGTATATTAGATTTGCAAAAAAATTAGGGATCCTTACTTAAACTCAAATAATGTAACCCAAGGTGCAATTTTTTCCCGTTATTTACATATTTTGACAGGTGGTTTGTTGTTTTTGTTTGTTTTTTATTCGCCCATTCTGGGCAGTCTAAAGAACATAGTCTATAGAGCCAAGTCTTTAGTAGTATCTTATATTCTATGGCGTATCGAAGTAAGCCGGGACAGCTCGTCTTAAATAAATAAAAAAAGCATCACACTCAGACAGAGCCCCGAACTAGGAGGAACCGTTATCCTAGTGTGCCCGAAACACAGAGACGAAACAAATACCTACACCCAGACCGGGAAACAAACACTAATATTCATCATAACATTGTTCGCCGGGAATCAAACCCGTTGCTCCCGCGTCACAGGCCACGTCTACGGAACGAGCTACGGAAGCAGTCAATACAATTATGATTCGATAACGCAGAGAAACTCCGGACATAGACCTTTCCATTGATCTTTGAGTGACTTTGAACTTTCTGATTAGGCCCATATGATAGTGGAAATGTAATGAAAGTCACTAAAGATGAGCCTTGAATGTTTAAGAGACTGGGACTGAACGAAATCCCGTATCGAGATTTGGGAGGTCTCTGAAGATAATTTTCTGGTGCGCGCCTCCATGTGTAAGGGTACAAAAATAGGTAGGCGGAGAAAAAGGTTAGTGTACACTAGGCTGCTTTGTAAAAGCCGAAAGAAACATAATTAAGTAATAAACGTAAATGTTGTCATAGTAACAATCCAAAAAAATACTTCTTTACTTAGTTCTTATTTAATAAGTTATACTTATAAAGTAGCGATGGCAAGATCTGATCCGCGCATACTCAGTGTTAACTTGTCTGAAAAATGCTCTAAATCAGGATGAATCTATCAGGCTTGGAATAACTCCCCCAGATGTCTTAAGTTAAAAGTAAATAAAGGTTTTTTTTCGAGTATATCAATGTACTTTTATAGTAATTATTGCGATTGGTATACAAAAGAGTAGGTGAGCATCAACCCTCAGCAAAGAAACTAAGATTTCCCATGTGAGAAGACCAAATTAAGAGAATATTAAGACTTCCCGTTTGTCACGGTTGACGATTTTTTCGGTTTTTCCTCATCAGTTAGTGTGAGAAGCTATGAAAAATAACATAATATTCCGAAAGCTTTGCCTTTCGTAATTAATTGGTAAACAATATTTATTTATTCTTATTTTTCCATTTTAAGTAATAAGTCCAATGTTATTTCTTTTTATTAGACAGAGAATTTTTTTCCCTAAGTAAAAAAAAAACAAGTAATCAGTAGACGCAAGCCGCACGCTTTGTTGGATATTTGTTGTCGTCGACCCGCCAACCATGATCCGTCTTCAGCGAGCTCAGTTCAGCAAAACCGCGCCTTTTCATCTTTTACCTTCTATCATAATAGGAATCTCTCTTGCGGAACCCTCTTTTTTCAACAACAAAACCGCATTTATTGGGGACCCCCTCATTGTGATAGTCGGTTATGTTTTACTACGCCTATTTCCGAAATTATTTAGGTCGTTGCGTGTTTCCAAGTTTGAGTGTAGATCGGATGGGCGGTTGTGGAGCTTCGCATTGTGGAGTGGCAAAGTTTTCTGTTGTGTGCCGAGTTGCGGGTGGCGGGCACATTGGCCAAGCATAATAAAATTGCCAGGCGGAGCGGCCGGCACTCGACGGCTTTCTCATGCTGATGAGTCTATTATTCTCCTTATTCTATCCATGTAAATAGGTACTACCTCTCAAAGATAATTGTTAGCCTGAAAAACGTCCGCTGTCTGTGTTGTCAGAGCACGGGAGCAGTAAATTGGATTAAGCTGCAAAACACAAGGGTCAACTATGTATTATGTGTCGTACTTTTTTTTTAGCATAGTACCTTTTGTCCCCGCAATTTGTAAAGCAGCGGGTGAACCCTCCTCCCGCTCTGTTTATTAGTTTAGGACTCTATTACGGCGCTGTGTGAGCATTCGGGGGAAACTTCTAGCTGAACATTTTCATGTTTTTTTATCTCTCGCCTCGTGCGTTGTCGTCATTTGTTACATTTTCATTTGCCAAACGCTGTGTTTTGTACTGAACTCGCGAATCCGCAAACGAAATTATCTCGTGTACTACTACTGTATGCTGTTGCATATGATTCTCGCTGCAGTTTTATAAAGACTATATTTTTTTCTCGGAGACTACGCGAAATGAAATCATAAATTGTGTCGGTAACAAGAGAATGGTTGAATTTAATTTCGTACGTTCCACACTTTGTACGTCTCAAAGCGGTGCGGGAGCGGCGGGTCGCGCGGGGCGCGGGGCGAGTGTGGCTTGTGGCGGTTTTTTTTTATTAAATTAAGCCGGGGACTGAGACAAACAATGGCCGGTGGCTCCTTGGTCGTTCATATGCTCCCCGGGCCGGCAATAAAACATGTGCGCAAACGACATACTTCTTGTTTCCGCCGTCGCTTTGTTTTCATTTTCAGCTACTTTTGTTGCGTCTAATTGTAAAAAGACCTTTTTACGCTGCGATAAATTTTGAAATTACGCTGTTTGTTGTGCTTTGTGATTAACTGTGCTATGGTTTATTTTTATGTAGTAACAATCACTGAAAATGTTCTGGGAAAAACTTATTTCTTTATTTGGTTGACTCGTGTTTCTCGTAGGTCTTTTATTGTTCATTTGTTTTTCAAAGTTTATTTAAAACTAGAGGCTGCCCCGCGGTTTTTCCCGCGCAGATTTATCATAAACACAAAATTCCCGTTTTTTCCCGTTTCCGTGGGAGTTTCGGGAAATCCATTCTTAGTGCTCACCTACACTCCCTAAGGAACCTACATGCCAAATTTCAACTTTGTGCGCCTAGTAGTTTCGGCTCTGCGTTGTCTGTCAGTCAGTCAGTCAGTAACGGAAGAGTTTTATATATATTGATTTCAATATAGTTAAATCGCGTTTACAACAAAAAAAAATATCATTATTTCCTAGTTACAAAGGCAGGGATGATGGTTGGGAGTTTTATATTAAAGAGCAGCGTCGCGTGAACCAATTTGTCAACACTTTTGCAGAGTTAACATACGATGCAGGCTGCTGTGCCTTTGAATGTTTCCTGCAATAGATCCATTCCATACGGCAAACATTGAATCAGTTAAGTTTCAGGAATTGCTTTCGGTTAGATCCTGTTTAGACAGTGTCCAAAAACAAAAGAGAGAACGCTCGTGCCTCTCGACTTCACGTTTCTCATGCTAATACACACAACTGTGTTAGCGGGGCGGTCTGCTTTGTTCCGACGACTGTGAAATTGCATCTACTAAACGCTGAGGCGAAATTGGGTTTTAACATTATTGAAGTAGAAATGCTCGAGAAGTGCATTTCGCTTGTTCTTATACTTCAAGAATTAGTGTTTAAATTACTTGTCTTAATAAATTGATAGAGGTACAACGAGATACGCCCAGGCTATCAGGGCAGAAGCAGGGCCCTGTCATCTTGAAGGACATTAAGGCTACGTCCGTCCGTGTATATAGATACCTAGAAATAACAAAAGTTTCAGTATTATCACCACCGGGCGCTCGTCGCCTAGTTACCGTTTCCTAGGGCAGCAAGTTACTAGGCTTTATGCGCTAATCAAGTCACCTGCTGGAGCGGACATTAATTGTATGTAGACAAGACAAATCAATAACAAGATGATAATGAAGGCTATAGTCGAAATCTTAAGATATTCCAACATAAGCGCTACCTACGCTTATGTTGGAATGTTTAATTTAGGTACATACTTACTTACTTTTAACCAATCTCTGCTGGGGAGCACAGAGCCGAAACATAGTCACCACAATCGACGGTATTAAGCGATGTTGCAGACATCCTCCCAAGTGTTAAAACAAAATTTTCTTTACCCAGGTCCGATGGGTGCAGCAGCAGCGCGAGCGGCGGAGAGTCAAACGTGATTACAATCCTTACGAAAGCCCTGTAGCGCCGGTGTGGTCTACTCTGTCAAGGAGACCACATAGGACCCACCACAGGGCGTTAGCATCGTCACCATTCTTCCCTGATCCTCTTTTTAAGGAACAGTGGTATTTGGTAAGTTCAAATTATAGTGGTTCATCTACTGGTTGCTTTGAATGAACAGTGTGAATTTCGGAAATTATTTAATATGATCACAGATGCACTTTATGTATGTTTTAAACATTATTCACACATCAATTATTGCTAAAATCAATACTTTTTTACTATCTTCTTTTTGAAAGCAAACTAAGTAAATGAGTCACGTTCAATTTCAATTATTATAAATGAGCTTCATAAAATTTATTACGATATCGTCGCCTCACGAAAGCTTTCAATTGAAATTCAGCTTGCAAACAGTAATGATGACATAAAGTTACAAAGACGTTTTCGCATAAAAAAAGTCAAGTAAATTACTCGACGCATTAAAAGTTTCTCTGATGAAAAGTAATGAAAAAGATTTACGACGCTAAAATGGGTTGGTCACGCACATTCCCTTTGTGTCTGCAAAATATTTTTCTCTAACAGAAAAAAATGGTCTCCTGCTAAGAGTGTTAAGTATTTTTTTCTTTTTTCTTAGAACGGTGGAGCTAAGGATGGATTAGATATGAACGTAGCTACAGCTTGGCAGAAAGGCTACACTGGTAAAGGTGTAGTTGTGTCTATACTCGACGATGGCATACAGACGAATCATCCGGATCTTGCACAAAACTACGTAAGCATTATTATTATGAACTTGACTAATATCTTTTAAAATTGCTGATCAATAGATCTGATGTCTTTTATCTCGTGCCTTATACTTTAAACAGGATCCAAATGCATCAACCGATATAAACGGCAATGACGATGATCCGATGCCTCAAGATAACGGTGATAATAAGCATGGAACCCGATGTGCGGGAGAAGTAGCCGCTGTCGCCTACAATCAATACTGCGGCGTCGGTATTGCCTACAACGCAAGCGTTGGAGGTGTCAGAATGCTGGACGGAGTAGTCAATGATGCAGTGGAAGCTAGGGCTTTAGGACTCAATCCAGACCACATAGATATTTACAGCGCTTCCTGGGGTCCAGAAGATGACGGTAAGACTGTCGATGGACCAGGACCTCTCGCTAGAAGGTAGGTATTATTCGAGGCAAATACCTGAACACAATTACCAAGGTTAAAGATTCTAATTCAGATATAACGTTTTCAGAGCTTTCATCTACGGTGTTACAAGCGGCAGAAGAGGAAAAGGATCTATCTTTGTTTGGGCCTCTGGCAATGGGGGAAGACATACAGACTCGTGCAACTGCGATGGCTATACTAATAGCATATTCACGTTATCTATATCTAGTGCGACACAGGGTGGATATAAACCCTGGTATTTAGAAGAATGCTCCTCAACTTTAGCGTCTACATATAGTTCTGGAACTCCTGGGCATGATAAAAGTGTAGCGACAGTCGATATGGATGGGAAACTAAGACCAGACCACATTTGCACTGTAGAACATACTGGAACCTCTGCGTCAGCACCACTAGCTGCCGGAATTTGCGCTTTAGCATTAGAAGCCAACCCAGAATTGACATGGAGAGACATGCAGTTCCTAGTTGTAATGACGTCACGTCCAGAACCCTTAGAAAAAGAAACAGGCTGGATCATCAACGGTGTCAAAAGAAAAGTCAGTCACAAATTCGGATATGGATTGATGGATGCGTCATCTATGGTGAACCTGGCTGAACAATGGATCGCTGTCCCACCACAGCACATCTGCAAATCACAGGAAATCAACGAAGATAAACAAATCAACTCATCCTTTGGTTTCACGCTCTCAGTTCACATGGATGTCACGGGTTGTAGGGAAACCGTAAATGAAGTAAAGTACTTAGAACATGTTCAGTGCAAAATATCTCTAAGATTCTTCCCTCGTGGTAATTTAAGAATTCAGCTGACATCACCTATGGGAACCACATCAACTCTCCTGTTTGAACGACCTCGAGACGTGGTCAGTTCGAATTTCGATGACTGGCCTTTCCTGAGTGTTCACTTTTGGGGTGAACGAGCTGAAGGTCGATGGACTCTGCAAATAGTTAATGGGGGCAACAGACATGTAAACACGCCCGGAATATTAAAGAAATGGCAATTGATATTCTATGGAACAGCTATCGATCCAGTAAGATTGCGATCAAAGAGACCTACATCTGTTGTGCCACAATTTGCTTTCCCTACTGCAGCCGATGGTTACGAAGGTATCGGCGATTCTTTTTACAACACTGACGCGTTTGCAAGCTATCAAAACTTTCCTTCGCTGTTCGCCGCCGGGTCTGACCCTGAAAAGGCGGTGGCAGCGCTCGATGGCCACAACGTGCCGTCGCCACAAGGAGAGAATGTCCTCGCGGACTCCAATGACAAGCGCGTCTTACACGATTGTGATCCCGAATGTGATGACCAGGGCTGCTATGGTAAAGGTCCGAGTCAGTGCGTCGCTTGCAAGCACTTCAGATTAGATGATGCTTGCGTTTCTCGCTGCCCTCCAAGGAGCTTCACAAACCAAGCTGGCGTGTGCTGGCCATGCCATGACTCTTGCGAGACTTGCGTTGGTCCCGGCCAAGATTCTTGCTTAACTTGTGCTCCATCGCATTTGCTGGTTGCTGATTTAGCTGTATGCCTTCAGCAATGTCCGGATGGATACTACGAAGATGGGCAGGCAGCAGTCTGCCGACCTTGCGCGGCGCATTGCGCAACATGTTCCGAGCGCGCCGATGCTTGTACTTCTTGCGAGCACCACTTGGTATTACACGAAGGGACCTGTCTGGCGTCTTGTCCTCCGTCTTATTACGAGACCGATGACGACATGTGCGCAAAGTGTCACGAGTCGTGTGACACGTGCGAGGGGCCAGGGGAGGCGCAGTGCGTGACGTGTCATCCATCAAATTATGCGCTGGACGGGCGCTGCGTGAGCACCTGCCCAGCCAGTTATTACACGGATAAGAAGCGGAAAGAGTGCATGAGGTAAGCATTTTTCGAAACATTTTCCTGTTGCGCTGCGTACGGATTTGTTGTGATTTATACTTTTCTTGTAAATGTCTTCCTCTTTACCTTAGTTGTGATTTATGTTTATTTTCGGGTGCGATTTATTTCTACTTACTTTCATTTATCCTTGCTGGTTCAATAGCCAGATTTAGAATTACTTTTTTTTAAATGCTATTGAATTGTTCTATAAGTATCAGTACATTAATAAAAGATTTGAGTATCATCAGATGTGGCACCGGCTGCACGACCTGCACAAGCGCGTTCTGTCTCACCTGCGACACAAACTGGGAGCTCAACAAGAAGAACAAATGCGTCCCTTTAGGGACCGAGCGCTGCGTCACCAGCGAGTACAGTGGCAACGGAGTCTGTCAACATTGTGATGATGCTTGCGAGACTTGCTTCGGTGGAGGCAGCGAGGAGTGCTTGACTTGTCGGTCGCCGATGTTGCTGGAAGATAACAAGTGAGTTATTCCTTACGTCTTCATAATTTATATCATAATTATTTTGCTTCTATAGAGTAAGCCGACCTTTTTTGGCCCCCTGATTATTATTGGCATGTATCACTTTAGATTATAAAGATAAGGATTTTTGGCATTCTGCATCATAAAAAAACAATGTGTATATGGTATTTTATTCCAAGAATACCGACTCTTAGTGGACACATGCCAATCAAAGGAAAGAGCCCAAGAATAGGACGGCTTACCGAGCTACAATTCTCAAAAATACACAATTAAAACCTTCACTTTCTCAACCAGATGCGTCTCCGAATGCTCTCGGGGCTACTACGCAGAAGCAGGTCGCTGCTCGCGTTGCGTACATGGATGTGCCGCATGTGTCTCTCGCGTCAACTGCACGCTATGCTCCGGCTCTCTCCGCCTCCAGTCGGGATCATGCAGAACTACCTGCGCTGATGGGTACTACGCGGATCGTGGCGCGTGCTCCAAGTGTTATCTGTCGTGTCGGACGTGTTCCGGCCCGAGGAGGGATCAGTGCGCGTCGTGTCCCAGTGGCTGGAGGCTGGCGGCTGGTGAATGCCATCCGGAGTGTCCTCAAGGTGAGATTCATTATACTTTAAGGGATGGGCACTAGCGAATAATAATAAATTTAACGCATCACACTCAGAGCCCTTGTAGGAATAACCTGTATCTTTGGTGTGACTTAAATAGCTATTGCGCACGGGCTCTTACAAATTATCTATATTTTTTTCTGTATTCATATTTACTGGTTTCTTATTCTTGATTGTTTTTTATGTCATTTTAAGGAAATAAGAAGGACTTAGCAAGATTAATTGCAAGGCAGATTTGGTAGGATGAAGCTTATAGGGGACTATCTGGATCTGGCATAAAAACTGTATGATCTGTTTTTCATGTGAACTAGAATGGTTCTAGTTTTCATTTGTGTAATAGCAATGTTACAAAAAAAGAAAAAAATCCAGTCTGGTAAAATAGATAAAAGCTTTTAATCTAAGGTATATAAAATCGACTTGAGATTCCTAAAAGGGACTGAGCGTAAAAACTACACCGTCATGATTGTCGAATCTTTTGGATTCACGTTTTTCTTACGCACGGGCAATTTTTAGTGGCGATAAGAAAGTTGATGTCGGAACACATAAAATTATTGATAAATATACGCAGTAAATGGCATTTTATTGGGCACATAAAAAGGGGATTGCCTGTTGGTGTAGCATTAATCCTTCGTTATTATTATGGGCTATAAATCTTTGAAATATGACTGAAAGAAAAACAAAAGCCTTATTAGTAAAACTAGTCGACCCGGCAAACTTCGTACCGCCTAACCTCTTGTGCACATAGCATACTTATAAAACTTTCCCTTGAACTTTCCTCTACCTATTAAAAAAATCCGCATCAAAATCCGTTGCACAATTTTAAAGATTTAAGCATAAATAGGTACAGACGCGGGAAGAGACTTTATTTTTTACTGAGAATTGATTTCTTACCTTAAAACAGATGTCAAAAACAGGTTTGCTGAATGGGTTACCTAATAAGCTTAATTATAATGATGTTGAAGTATAAAAATAATGAGATTCCGATCTTTTAAAATATATACGTTACGTTAATTTCCCTCTTTTTTCTTGTTGAACTTTTATCTTTATAAAATTTTACTGTGGAAGATTAGGAACTTCTCACACAGATACCTAAATTACTAAAAAGCAGATTAGTTAATAAATATTTGTAAAATATTTTAAACTAGCTATGCCCGTGACTTTTTCCGCGTAGAATACTGATTTTTCAAAATTTTCTCATTGTTTAAACCTTCCTCGGACGACGGCAAACATTTCAAAACTAAAATCAACTAAATCGGCCCAGCCGTTCTAGAGTCTCTCAGGCGAGACAAACGAACCACGATTAATTTTTATAATAGTAGGTTCGAAAAATTGTATAAGTATAGTATAACTAGAGGCTGCCCCGCGGTTTTTCCCGCAAAGATTTCTCATAAACACAAAAATCCCGTTTTTTTCCGTTCCCGTGGGAATTTCGGGAAATCCCTTCTTAGTGCTCACCTACACTCCCCAAGGAACCCACGTGCCAATTTTCAGCTTTCTACGCCCAGTAGTTTCGGCTCTGCGTTGTCTGTCAGTCAGTCAGTCAGTCAGTAACGGAAGAGTTTTATATATATTGATTGTATTTGTCACCAGGTTTCTACCAAGCCCCAGGCGGTTGCCGTCACTGCCACCACTACTGTCGCGAGTGCTCCGGCTCCGGCCCCCTCAAGTGTACTTCGTGCCCCTCTCGCTTTATGCTAGACGGCGGACTTTGTATGGAGTGCCTCGGCTCTCAGTACTACGAAGGCAGCAGTGGATCGTGTAAAGCCTGCGATGGTAGCTGCAGAAGTTGCTCCGGCCCGGGGCAGTTCAGCTGCTCCACGTGCTCTAGACCTTTGAGGCTTGATAAGTGAGTTCGTTTTGGTGTTTAGTAGAGATGAAACTGATTCGTTTGTACCTCATTTTAAGCAAAACGGTTCAAGACAAATTTCGAAAAATCACAAAAAAATATATGGTATATTGAGTTGTTTTGGATTATTAATTATCTTTTATATATTTTTTTTTTAATTAAAAATAAACATCTTATTTTCATCATTTAGAATCTGCATTTTAATAGGCACTTATTCCGAATTATCAACAAAAAAAAAAACCAATTGCCGCCCAGGTCCGCTAAAAGGTTTTGGCATGAGCATTAAAAGTAGGTACAGTGGCGGACACGGACGGCGTAACACGTTTGTCAACGCTTTTGTGCGCTCTAGACTGTCATACCAAAGAACAAGAGCTTTTTTGAAATACAGAAAAACCGGAAGTGTTACGCCTTCCATGTCCGCCACTGTATCTCTATATCTTGAAAGGGCGTGATCTTGTAGTGTGAATTTTTAAATAAAATTACAAGTAATATTAGTTTCTTTTGTCTTTGTCACTCCTACTGAAACTCAATTAAGCTCATTAGCTCTGTCAGATCAGCTTCAGTCTCCAGTGGAATTTGACAAGTGATTGACTTCCGCATTAACCCATTTAAATATTAAATTTTCATTCGTTATTATACGTCCACTTGCCGTTTAAAAAAAGTGCCGCGATGGAATATTCGCTATATGAGTATACGACAACTGACATCTGATCCGATTATTTATTTAAAATTATTAACACTCAAATTTAAGGTTCTTTGCGTTAAGTTTAAAATAATTCCACGCTGGATGCAGGCCACCTGCGATCGGTACAGATGGAGAGCCTTGAGGGAGGCCTATGTCCAGCAGTGGACGTCCTACGGCTGAAATGATGAAGTCGAAATCGAATGATTAATTATGATTATTTCTTCCTATACACCCCCAAAACCTCGAAATATAGTCCTCTATCTGGTTTGGTCCAGCTCCAATATTTCGGCCTCATTTTGCAATATGGCTTTTCGCCCTCTAAGCGTTTTTTTATTGACTTTTGACGCCCTAGAGGACGCAAAGCATTATTGCAAATGTGGCCGTAATAGTACCCCAGGGCTGCCAGTTCCAAGAAAAAAAATTCAACAGTAATAGTTTATTTTTTCTTGATAAAAACGCAATACTGTCTGATTGTAAGGTAAGCTTAGGTTCCAGGTTTGATTTCTGAAGCGGGCGAGCATTTTTTGGAATGATATCGATGTTCCTTTCCCGGGTCTGGATGTGTTCGTATGTTTCATAGCAGACTATAATTTGAAATGTTTATTCGTCAGGTTGAACAATCAATGCGTGCCGTGCTGCGCGGGGCGAGGTGTCGCCAACTCTACTGCGCAGGATTGTTGCCGCTGCGACGTTGATTCTGGTAAAATTATTATTATTCAAAATATACTACTAGCTTCATTGGAATAAAAATATTTAAAACCTATGCGCCTAATCGCATAAGCGTATTTCGTATATACTAGCTGTCCCACCGAACTTCGTATCGCGCCTTACAATTTGTTTGGGAAAGAGAAATTGTTTCTTTTACTAACTGCCTCTCAATTTTTCCATATTTTCTCACCTTTTAAACCTTCCCTGGACTACTACGACGAACGTTTCAAAATGAGAATCAGCTAAATTGGCCCGGTCGTTTTTGAGTTTTAGCGAGACTAACGAACCACGATTCATCATCAATATATATAGAAAAAAGGTTTCCCGAAATACCCATGGGAACGGGAAAAAACGGGATTTTGGTGTTTATGAGAAATCTGCCCGAGTGAAACCGCGGGGCAGCCTCTTGTTATTTATATATATTCTAGTAATCATCATTATATGTTTTTTCGTAACAGGTGAATGCATAAATGCAAGTCCAGCAGGCAAGCGGCGCATCGCCGAGCCCAGCGCTTTACGCGCTTCAGAAGCTTCAAGCGGCCCGCAGTACAGCGCTGCAACAGTCGTCATAGCGGTCGCTGCTACCGCTGCCACGATATTCTTCGTAGTGCTGGTTGTATTGCAGGTAACGATCTGATTTTGTGATATTTTATTCTTATTTACTGATATTTGAAAAAAATACTTAGGTTTTTGATAAACATTTATATGTTTTCTAAGTAGCTTAAATTGTTTTAGAATAATAATAGAAAACACTTTATTGCTTACAAATTAAAATACAAAAATACATTGTTCAATTCAGGGTGCTGAGCTGACAAATATAATTTGCAATGCAATGCAGGGCAGCCTTATCGCTAAAAGCGTTTTGTGATAGACCAAATTCTATTAATTTGTTTTTTTCTCTCACTTGCGGGCTGATATTTAATAAAGCCTTTTAAACCAACTCTCTAAGTCTTATAAGTTTACAGTTTATTTAGTCACATGATGTAGAGTAGATAATTCACAGTGCAACATCGGAAGTCGAAACTTTTTCCGTCTGTCCTTGTGCCAAAATAGCTGACAAATCTACAATGTACAAATGAATATCAACAATAAACCCCAAGAACTAGACCTAACAGTGTACGTTACGGACTTCTGCATTGCAAAAAAGCCCTTGTGTTTTGGTATTACAGGCTAGTGCGCACTATACCATAGACAAAAGTGTTACGCTGAACTCCTACCTATCGCTAACATATTGCTTCGAGCACAGGTAGGGCTAAGAAAGGGGGCTAGTATACTATCGTGAAATAGCGACCTAATATCATATTTGAATTACATTTCATATTGCGTCATCAAAGCGAGTTACAAACGCGATGCTCCCTTTGATCCTCTCACTCAAGGTTCAGTATGTAAATAAATTCTGCATCGGGAAATGATTTCCTGTTTTCATATTAAAGGAGCTGTCTTTATTGAATTGAATTTATTTATAGAAGTAGCGGAAAAAGGTCTTGGGTTATTTGGGATAATCATGGGAGGGTTTTTCATAATCCATTTAAAAAAAGAAACTAAATAAAGAGCAGGTTTTTTTTTGTACAGTGGCGGTCTAGGTCGCCGTAACACTTCTGGTTTCTCTGTATTGCAAAATAGTTCTTGTTCTATGGCAATACAGTCTAGGGCTGACGAAACGATAGACAAATCTGTTACGGCCGCCTAGACCGCTACTGTACTTATATTTAGACAAATTAAGCTTGTTGTTGTAATCTCAGTGGTTATGCATTAAGTATAAGTATATGCCTATAACTTGAACAAACAAACAAATTGCATATTTCGTAGGTATGTTAACTTTTTTGTGTTTGCAGTCCAGTTAGGGATGCCCGATGATCATCGATGCTAAGAGAAAAAACATCGATGTTTTAACATGGACGTTGTTTTATCAAACATCGTAAAATCGATGTTGTAAACCCATAATCGAAATCAGGCCCCTGGAAGAAATCGATTTTTCAAAGTTACATAATTCAGCCAATCATTGTAATATCTTTTGTCTTCTTGTTTTTTTACCCTTAAATCAATTTATATAAAACTCTTCCGTTACTGACTGACTGACTGACAGACAACGCAGAGCCGAAACTACTGATCATAGCGAGCTGAAATTTTGCACGTGGGTTCCTTGGGGAGTGTAGGGTAGCACTAAGGAATAATTTCCCGAAATTCCCACGGGAACGAAAAAAAACGTGATTTTTGAGTTTGTGAGAAATCTGCGCGGGAAAAACCGCGGGGCAGCCTCTAGTATAATATTAAATACCCGATGTCTGTAAAAAACGTTGGTAACATGATGTTTTTTCAATATCGAGCATCCCTAAGTCCAGTCCTAAATTAAAGAGTGTTTTTCTGTGCGGGTCGTTTTAACAAAAGTTTTGACGACGAACGCATGTGGGTAGCGAGCGACACATTTTTAGGTTAGCTTTTTGTGTTTCCTGGAATTTTTGAATTCTCCAGTTTCACTGTTTGTTTGAGATTTTAAACGAATGCTGCCATGTAACTTTGTAACGTCGTTATGCCAATTTTTTTTGAATATTGATTTAATGCAACCGTTTATTTTTCAGTTTAAAAAAAATAAATTAAGGACACTTGAACACAGTTTATGCTTGCATTTGCAGAATGGGTCACATCACATGACAATTAAAGACTTAGTAAGGATACGAGAGCTATCTACACACTTAAATTGTCGGTGAAATCATTTTCTAACAGGCAAACTAACATATAAAAATATACCTATTCGTAATCTAAGTACAAATTAGCAAAAGCGAAAATTCAAAAATATGTAGGTAGTCGTTTTCTAACAATGGATCTTATAAAGCAGTTTGAATCGTCAAGAAGGATCAGGTAGCTTCGCCCAAGAGACACCAATCACCAAATCAATTGGACTTCCGCAAATGACATAGAAGACAGCTTTGATGGACTAATAGGTTACAAGCCACAAACCAGTCGGACGTTTGTGTTAGGCTAGATTAGATATTGGGCTAAGCACACATTCCTGTTTGTAAGAAGAAGTTTTAAGGACTACAACAGTTACATACCCTAAGAAATGCAGCAATGGTTTTTGAATGCAGTCATTTTCATTATTAATTTAATTAGACTTGACTTAAGACTTGACCCCCCGTTCACTTCTTAAAGATTGTACCTACGTAACAGGCAAAAAATTATTGCTGCTGGCCAGTAACAAGAGCAAGGATAATCTAACTTTAATAGCAAATAAAAAAAAAGAATGGCGTGTCGTCGCAGCACGCTTCTGTTTTTAAATTTAATCGAAGCTTTTTGTTATTATAATCGATCGCGAATATTTTAACTGATATTTCTGTTGAAATCATGTTTTACTCGTTATATTACAGTTTCACATGACTTTAACATAAAAATAATTTCAAACGTGGTGTAATTTATTTGGTGGTTTTGTATTTTATTCCAAACATATATCATCAATACATAGTATAAAACAAAGTCTATGTATGCTTATAATAATAATAATAATATATTTATTTAGTATCAAAGTACAGGTTTCACAATAAGGAATCTAAGGAAGCTTATATCTTTAAAACTTACCAACGGATTTTGATGCGGTTTTTGTAATCGATAGAGTGATCCAAGAGGAAGGTTTATAAGTATAATACATGAGCAACATAGTAATAGGTTTGGCTGTACGAAGTTCGCCGGGTCGACAAGTATCTAAATAAAAAAATGTATCACTATAACAAAACATGAAAAGTTCTTTTGAAATTTGCTCAGCAGCTCTAAAATGAAATTGGACTAGACTAGAGTAAACAAAGTTGAACAGAAGGAGGCAAACATTCTACGATATCCCGTAAGGAGTGGAACGGTTATAGCTTAGCGCATACGTATAGTTTTAGCTAAGCTGGACTTAGCTAGGAAAGACACCTGCTACTCCCGTCTATATTCGATTTTAAACTATACTGAATGAGTATTTACTTCTTTATTTTTCTGGGTAAATTTAATAATGTCGTTTAATAAATTGAAAAAGTCAGTTGAAAATTTTTTTACTTGAATGGAAATTGCTCCTCCAACAAAAGCATCGCTCTAAAATGATTATTCATGATATATTTGATATAGGTAGATTTACCGTGCACAGAGTGTAAAATGGTACACTATTTGCTGAGCCAACAAATATGTACATAGCGCTCAAATACGTAGTAGTAGCCAAGTAGGAAAAATTTATTTTATAACTATTATATATAGAAGAACTATTATATATTTATATTATTTATTACTTGTTATAACCGCGGCGACAAGCTGGCCCCTTGTCACGTTGGTAATAAAAGTATAAACTCGGCTAAACGTGGGTCCGGCTCTTGAGCTGGTACCTCTGCCTAACCCTTCGGGGAATAAAAGGCGTGAGATTATGTTTATGTTTATGTATATAT
This sequence comes from Euspilapteryx auroguttella, assembly GCA_951802225.1. Taxonomy (NCBI): domain Eukaryota; kingdom Metazoa; phylum Arthropoda; class Insecta; order Lepidoptera; family Gracillariidae; genus Euspilapteryx; species Euspilapteryx auroguttella. The sequence continues at coordinate 2,833,389 of OX637657.1, read as the reverse complement.
AGACGAAGAAAAAAACATTCTGCTTCTCTTTTTTCTTAATAATACTAATTCGAATTTCAAAAGCTTTAGCACCGTTGTACACATAGCCCTATTCAGAAATGCGGGCGCTGTCTTCAGCTCAAATGACCGTAGCCACCAGTAAGGGCTCGACGGTGATTATCCAGACTTAGTTATTGGCAGACCTGAACTGAACAGTGGTAAACCACTTTGTCAAGGTACTTGTAGATGATGGTAATTTGGTTCAGATGTTAAAATTATAACTTACTTAACGAATTAATAGCAGGGATGTTTTCATACAGATTCAAAGGCTGAAAGTGTTCCTGATGGGAACTGGGGTTTTAAATAAAACTTTAAAAATATATTTAACTGAAAATTATATTATTAATTTCTTAGGCAAGTTTACAGCGTGAGAGGAGAGGGCAAAGTGGCGGATGCGTGATGGCGGAGTGGTGACGTATAGATGACATACTGAAGCGTGATTGGACATTAGCAAATAGATTCTATACAATGCAAAACGCACCCTTTTGCTTAGATAACTGAAACGTTCAATATTTAATGAATTGGTTAAGTTAGAATTGAACTGATTGGTTAAGAGAAAGTGGCTTGGGCGTGAAGCCAACATATTATTTTAAAAACTGTAAGTAAAAGTTAGTACTTGAATATTTATATAAACCAAGTGTATGAAATAAAATATATTTAAAGCATTAACAACGCCACTATGTTTAAATTAAAATAATCTAAGATTGATTCTAAAATCAATGAAAGAAAAGTAGGTCCACGCGTTTGGGCGTGGACAGAAAGTATATTGAACTGATTTTGTTTGCTTTATAAGCCTTTTTATTTTCTGTGATTATAGACGCCATCGGCTATCATGAAATATTAGCTTGCTTTTGCTGAGCATTTTACCAAAATCAATATATAGAGAGCGGACTAATTGAATTGTAAGGTCTATATATTATTTATTTTATTATATTTTATTATTTTATACTATTACTGATAAATAGTACCTCTATTTACAAATTTGTAGGTTACAGTTACAAGGTTTCGTGAATAAATTAGTCGTTTGTGACAAGTTACGGTTAAACAACAGGCACTTATAGAAATATTAATTTTGGACTTATTTGGGGCAAATTCGTCTAATTGTGTGAACAGAATTATTTATGGAGCCGACCTGTAAGTATACTTTACTTCTTCAAGGTAGAAATTATGTTAGAATAATGACGAACAAATTAACTAAAATACTTCTAAGACGTAACTTCGAGTTTTTAGAAACGACAAAAATTCCTACTATTTATATAAAACGGCGAACTTTATGCCTTCTTACAATATAACTATGAGCCTATGTGCTAGTGCAGAAAAATTATAGCCAATGCTCTTTTCTGAATTTTCGAGATTCTGTTCTCTTAGCCTATTTTCATCCCTGGATAATGTAGAATCTAATGGTTTTTTTTTCATATCCGTACAGTAGTTTCGGAATCAATTCGATTCAAACAAACACTCAAATCTTTCCTCTTCATAATATTAGTAAAGAAAAAACTATTCGTAAAAGAAAATGTAACATTAAGTAAAATACCTAAGTATTTTTATTACAAAGCTAGTTCTAGACAGTCCGAGTGAGCGATACCGACTCATTGATTCGAGGCATGTTTTCCCATTTCCTTTTCATTATGATTCAGGTTCAGTGAGCTCTGAATATAAAGGTATCTATAACTTGATGCAGCGCAGTGCGCTTTGATTAAATAATTTACTTCTTGCGTTATGAAATGACTGTAATTATGACCCTAATGGATTTTCGGTTAAATATATATGTTCGGTGCAAAAATATATAAAATAAATCATGGGTATTTTCTGAGTGATGTTGGTAGAAAGGGGTTTGAAATAAGTTAATATTACATTTTTTATATAATTATTATTTGATATTGTAATAGTGTAAGGGTGAATATAAATGAAATTTGTAAAGTTGTTGCACTAGTATTTTTGTTATAATTTTTGAGATCGTTTTGACTCGATAAAATAATTTAGCACAAACAAAATCATTTCCAAATTAGCGCTATAAAGGACAAGACAAGCATTTTAGTACAGTTTTAAAGAAAACGCTAAATAATGCAAAGAAGCAGTCTAGAGCTTTGAATCTCGACAGCCCGACTAATAATTACACTCATTCGTAGTTTTTCATTTAGTCAGTCACAGAAACCTTCCGAAGTTTCTCGCTCGTCTGAAATTCCAGCATCTGGATTCAGCAAGGAATGAAGGCTATTTATACTAAAATCTTAAGTATTTTTCTAGGAACTTGAAAAGGAAAATGGCTTGTTTTTCATCATTTAAATTGTCAGCGAGAATTTTTACTTTATTTCTTAAAATCCCCACCGAGGTGTTAATAACACTGTAAATATCTTTGTTTATAATTCCACGAATTTAACGGATAAATTTTCGGCTTTTTTTCCCTTAACATTTTTTAGTAAGAAGGCAGGTTCTGAATATTTATAGTATGTTGTTGTATTATTCCCTTAGAACTCCGACATTTATTTAAGTCACATTTGTTTTTTTATGATTTACTTGCTATTTATTTCTTGTCCTGTAGAAGTTTATTAAAATCGTTTCAGTACGTTATATCCGAATTTTACCATTGATAACATACATAAATGGTAGTCAACATAGGTACTTAAATATGTAACCCTAGAAACTATTTGAAGCCACTTTTGTTTCTTATAACATTCTTTTCACGTTGTCACCAGGCGAGCGAGCGAACAAAGGTGGTTCGTTCGCGCGGAATCTATTCGCCGCTAGCGGTGAACGACGACGGCGAGGTGACAGTGCTCGCGACGCGCACCGCGTGCCCAGCCGAACATGACGGCGAACACGACTCCCTGCTAGAACACAGCACATAACATCGGGATTGTGTTAGAGTGCCCTAGCTTGTCAGGTAACACGATCTGATAACGGAATCGCTAAGTAACATATTTAAAATTTACTCCATTTTGAATTGCCACATTCCTCCCTTAATAAAAACCTTTATTAAATTGTTTTCTCTTATAACCAACTATAAGTCTTCCTGTTTTTGTTTCAAGCTACCTTTTTTTTTGTTATTTAATGTAAGTTGCTTAGCGATTTTCGTAAAAATATACAACCAATGTCAGTAGTTGCATTTTTAACAACAATGATCGTGTATAAATTGTGATTATAAAATATGTTACAAAAGTGTTAAATTCGCTAGTTTTAAGAATAAATAAAATTTAAAATCGTGACAAAACGTTACAAACTTCCTAAAATTATTGAATTGTATAGAAAATAAACTAATTACATTATCGTTGAAAAGGACCACTATTTCATTGTCGAATCAATTAATGATTGTTATTTAGTCAATATAATTGATTTGAGAACACCTAAGCAGCAATATTTCATCTGATCTTCGTAAGTACGTGAGTTCATTGAAATACGATTTCAATATGTAAGTGAAGCCTTACTGAACATCGACTTCGGCAGGTATTCTCAATATTGAATTTCTAGGGTCGATGCTTAGCGATATGTAACTAATATAATATGTTAATTGTCATAATGTGTTAAATATTAGTAGATAGTTATAAATAATTAAATATTGAACAAAATCCACGGTTGCGCGTTCGATTCAGAGCCATTCTAGTGGAACTTGTAAACATCTGTTTAATGTGATAATTCTAATAGTGAATAAAAACTGGATGTTTGGATCTGCCATTTTGTCCTTGTTCATAAGTCCGAATGCTGCACTCCTTCCTTTGGACTCCTAAAAAAACAACCAGGAAATGTTCGCTTGGTGAATACTGTGAAAACCTAGCTTTTAGAATTCTAACTTCAAATATTTGAATAGTTCAAAAATGCAAATTAATTTTAATAAAATCTGTAAGTGATGTTATTTTATATGCAAAAAAGTAACTGTCGAATACTGGTTTTAGAGGGTACCCGTTTTAGATAGATATATATGTATGTACATCCTATATACTCTTTTTTAAAATTATTCGATTTTTATTTGTCTCTCTAAAATATTCACAACTCTCTTGATTTTAGAATAGTTTTGTTATAGTTAGCTGTAGGCCTGAAAGTTACCATATTTTATTACGAAAATATTTTAAATACGTTTAATAGAAAATATTTGATTTTAACGTACAATTTTGTGTTTTTTAGTTGCAATCTTAATTTTGAAATGTATTTTTGATCCTACGAAAAAAAATGTTCTTTTAGTTTTAAATTTAATTAAGTCTTGTTAGTAAATACAGAAACTTATTATATTCTCTTCCTTATTTTAAGTAGTAGATTTTTCATTAAAACAATTACAGAAAGAGAAAAGATAAATGTCACAATTATCTTCTTAAAACATTAAATAAAATCTATACCTAAACAAATCGTTACCATCACAAAGAATAATTCTTAATAACTAAGAATTTAGTATAATAATAGCTAGAATATTTAAATTGTAATGAAATAACTAACATTATTCTTATGTGTTTTACATAATGTACCTATTTCAAGCTATATTGGGTTCGATTCGGGTGGGATACCTTTATTTTTAACTAATTATATACTTGAAGTCTTGACATCTGACATTACGTTAAAACTACCTAAAGTTGTTGTATTTAAAAAAAATATCCATAAATAACTTTTTTTATTTAAGAATATATTTTTGTATGAAAGGTCTTATGTGCAATTAATCTTTTGTAATAAAAACATGTTTGTGTCAAGTAACCTTTTTTATTTATTTTATTAAGGGCTTACACGAAACTAGCGCCACTCCCTAAAAATAATTAATATCTGCTATACCATGGCCGAAATCAAAAATAGAAGAGAGAGATAAATTGTAAAGTAGAGTTTGTTACCCCTTTCTTCTCTACGCTGTAAAATCATTGCGAAAGGGAGTAGAATCACTTGACAGAGGAGGGCTCGTGTGGGGGCCTCTCCAGGCGACTATTGTCGTAAGGCAAGCCAAACATTTGTTTGCCTGAGCCAATTGGTGGGCACCCTGAACTACCTCGCCTCTCACAGTATAGGATACTTTACCAAATAAGGTATCAATAGCGATTAGATTACATGTAGTCTAATTGACTTTCAATAAGTGATATCTTGTATCCTATATTGAATAAAGATTTTTTGATTTTGATTTTGATTTTGATTTTATGCGTCTTAGACTCCTTAGATAACCTTACTCAGAATTTTTAAGGCCCTGTTGGGTAGCTTTGTGCTCAATATAATCTTATAACTCAAGTGCGGTCTTAAACACTATGGAACTCTTACGAATTTTTTCTTTTTATATAACTACGCAAAACCCTAAGTTACGGCCCGCTATGCTATATTTAAAAAAGCAGAAAATAATAAAATTGACATGTTAAATTTCCGTTTTATATGAGTAAGAATTCCGCCCACATATTAGTACAAATATACATAAATTAAATTCTATTGAAACATTGTAAACAGGGCACGATATCGAATAATCCAGATCTACTAATCAAAGTTCTCACCAGACAGCATCGTTCGTAGGTTTACTGAGGTATCCGAATTACGTTTTGAATCCCATACGCTCGCCCGAGTTACCTGTGCCATCCAATATTGCGACGCTACCGACTACGAGACTTGATAGCACGAATCAAAACGAGGCATCTACTCTATCATCACACGATTTGCTTGCAGGTTTAACAATGTGGTTTGTTTACACGCTAGTACTAAACGGAACTACTCTTCATGGTTATAAAAAGTATAGATATCTAAAGGATTCTTTTAAACACACATCGCAATGCATATAGAGTTAAGTTTTATCTTTTTACACACAGATTCCAAAGATCGACTGTTAATGTTTCCAGTAGCTAATAAATGGTAGTACCTAAGCGACAAATTGATAAATGAAAGAATTCATAATTCAAGTAAGTGCTAATAAACTTGAGGTTATCTGCTACAAATTTTCATAAATCAAATTAAACAAGCTCTAACACAGGTTTACATAATGTATTTCGATCTGAGATACTAAGGGCTCTTAAACGATTTATATCTAGATATACAGTTAATCGAAAATGGCCGTATATTAACAAAACTAACTTGTGCTGGTCCATAACAACATCCTTCATATGGACGTACCTTACGTAAATAGATTAAATTTACACTTTTAATGTTTGTTTTGAACGCGGTAAGAGGCAAACCGTGTCCGACACAACCAGATCCTAATTCAGGTTTTAGTTGGATCAGTGACAGTCGGGAAGTCTTGCTTGACCGCCGCGCATACATTATTAGATTAGTGATTGACCTCCTTGTCGATAGAGTTGGAAATACGTCGAACCTGGCCAATCGACATGCGGAAAGACAGATAGGGTTGGTTTTCTGACCTGAAAATCTTCCGAATACTAGGACATACGAATGTTTTTTTTTTAATAAAGCAGAAATAAGTATATTGGTAACATTAGAAAACAACGCAGTAATCAAAAAAAAAAAAAAACTTATTTGACACGACTTAAAAGAGATCGTTCTTGATTTAAATTTGTTGTCGCTATAAAAAAAACGACGAACCTAGTGTCTCGACCTGTGGAGAAGGCCTATTTCTAACAGTTTAAATATCTCAGCTGAAATAAAAATGATAATGATGACAAAAGTATCGATAATAAAAAAACTATCGAAAAAACTCCCGACGACTTCAAATTACAGGGCTCAACATCGTGTCCCCTGTATTTGCATAGTATTGTCCAGGGCAGGTCGACATTAACATTTAGATACAGAAGCCGAAACGAAGATGACTGGAAATTTTAATGGATTTTGCCTTCTGGGAACGAAGGCCGGGTCGGCTGAGTAGCTGCGTACATGGGATTGACCCGGCCAAGTAATTTGGGTAAATATTGTTAGTTCGAATAACAAACTGAAGGTGTAGGTTTTAAGGTAAGTGAGACTACCTTATCAATACACTATATACTATGCTACTATTTGGATGCGGTTTTTATTAATAGAAAAAGTGATTAAAGAAAAAGATTTATATGTGTATAGTGTACATGTACAACAAAGTAAATGGTTCCTGGTTCGGCGGTACGAAGTTCGCCGGTTCAACTAGCACCTTATATAATAATCCCTGTTGAAAGTTACGTAAAACAGGGTGCCCTTTAAATTTTTAATGCGTCACTTTTGATTGTTGTAGGTTCTAAGGGTGCATTCATGTACAAAACTGGTAACAAGAGCTTGTTGGCGCTGGTTCAATTAATGTATAGAAAATTCCGGCGCGGACATTCGCGCTGGAACAAGCGCCTATGTCAGCGTATATTTTCTATACATTTTTCGAACCAGACAACTAAGACATTTTAGGACATATATTGAGCCACGGGGTAATGTAACAGAAATACAATATATAAAGTAACTACGAGCAGAATACAAAAGGTGATCCAGATTGTCTAATGTTTTCTTAAGGTAGGAGGAGCCCACTCAGTCCTGAGCGAGTTTTTGCTGCGTCCGATTGCTGTGAGTAATTTACTTCTTTCGACATTGAACGAGTCTTTTCTTCAAATGAAAATCAGCGAAGGACCCTTCGTTACATAAGAAAGAACGATTTTTAGGTACGTGTAATTAAATCATTATTTGATTCAGCTGGATAAGAAAAGTCTAAATGTAGGCGTGGGTAGGCCATTATTTCAGGTATTTTTTCCCAGTTATTTGCAATTTGCCACAATATTTTCAATAATATACTTAGGGTTAGTATGAAGGCCGTATTCGACAGAAATAAACCATAATTATTATAATTTAAGTAAAAAATGGTTTTGTATTATCTTAACCATTTTATTTTAGCTTCATAGATTCATCATCCGAGGATTCATTTTTCAGAAGTTTGGATCAAAAAAGAAGACGACAATAACACAAATGTAATATAGTGAAAAAAAAAGTTATTGTCTTAAGACCTTAACACACACACGAGCCCTTTTTGAAAAAAGGTATGTATTTAGAAAATGTATTGCCGGCGCGCTAGAGACCTTGCCCTGTGTGAAAGGGACAGCTACAGCTCGGGCCAAATATTAATTACCACGGAAACTCTTGTTTTTTTCTATTTTTTAAATATTACCATGGACCACAGAACAAGAAAGATGCTCTCTCTTGGACGAAGGAATATAGTACCTAATATTACTTCAAGTTTTCTGAATATTTGTCACATCTCGGCAGCCAGTACGCAAGAACGTCATCAAGTCACCGAGGCAAATTCACTCAACCTCCGCAGCGCTACTAGCTGCAAGTTACAGCCTTTTGGAGCAGAAGTAATATTTCTGTAAGCATTCCCTTCATTTATAATGTAACTAGATCACCAGTTAAACACGTACAGTGGCGGTCTAGGACGGCGTAACATATTTGTCTATGGTCTCGTGTGCCCTAGACTGTAATGTCTAAGAACAAGAGCTATTTTGGAATACAGAAAAACCGGAAGTGTTACGCCGAACAACCGCCACTGCACTCACAAATACTGTTTTTGCCCTACTCCTAATGGAACTTTATTTAATGATACCTTTATTAGAAAACATGGTATAAACACTTGGAGCGCCTTCAAATTTTTGTATGCGTAGGCAGAAATCACGCATTTTATCTACAGATTATTTCTGATAAGGCGTTAATAAATCAAACAATTTATTCAACTCATAGGTGGAAATCAGAACAAAAACCAGTGCCGCATAAACTGTACCTACATTGACCCAGTCAGTTGATAAAACGAATTGTATAAAACTCTTGTTTTTTTTTTGAGATTTCGACCCATGTTACAATAGGAAATTCGTTAGGTCTGAATAGTAAACTAAACCCAACAAATGGAACTTATTTATATGGATCTCTTATGAGTAAAACTTCAAAATATGTCTTTATGGTACAAAATAAAATGTGTGAAACTTAAAGATTTTAGCATCCATGAACTTCAAAGCTGCATATTCACTCTTTGACTTTGAATGTCGAATCTCGACTAGTAATATTTCCATGAAGCACTCGCCCCAACTTTCCCAGGAAAGCTTAGTTACTGGAAGAGATAAGCTGCAATGCATGTGTAACGCGGAATGATATAACGGAACTTTCGTGTGTCCACTAACGGAGCTTTCAGTTATGCTTTTGAATTGAAATGTGTATTACTTCTTGCTTTAGTTTTAGTTCCAAGTTATTTAAGTTCATCTTTCATTGAAATGTAGTTTTAATTGAAACGTGTTATATTCCTAGGTATAAGTAAAAAACCTCTTACAGGATTACCCACCCCACCCAGTCTAAAGTCATGTTTCGAATTAAATAAAAATAAATAATTACCTATGTATCTATTTTTTATTATTAAATTAAACAAAAGCCATATGTAATGTGTGGTATACAAAACTTATAGAAGAAGATATAAGAAAGAAGAAGCTATAAAATTAAATTACCCATCATATAAAAAAAAAAACTCTTTAGTAAATAAAATAAAAAAATCCCTAATATAATTTAAGAAATTTACTTTACAACTTACAGATTTATAAAAATAAAACGAAAAATTCAACCTTCCTTTACAAATCAGATTTTACCTTCAAAGCCTACCGTTATTTGTACAAATCTAGTAGACAGGAGCCCAAGCTTAGTGAGGGTCACTCGAAATGCAATATCACTGGTCCGATGCTTCATTTGCATTATATTGTGGCCGCATTAACATATAGACTACCGGAAACAGTCTTTTTCCAAAATTATACAGCCCTTTTTCTTTTCCACAAATCCAAATTTCAAGTTAGTGAAATCTATATAGTCGAATTCTTATTATTATTATAATTTTTATTTAATGGACTTGACTCCACTTCAGTGCAGTATTTTGTCAATGTCAAGTTCAAAAATTAGGTTAAAAGGGTGGGCTTAAAGCCCGGCAACGTTGTACAGTTATTATAAGTTTATTGGATTATTGTTTTAAAGCCCGCTAACAAAACACGTTGTTTCGGAACCAACGTTAAAACAATAATCGTCGAATTCTTAATTAGACGATGCTAACTGACAGTTAGATAACCTCCATTCGTACGTTAAAAAATGTTGCCTTAATTAAAGTAATAGTGATGCTTTTAGTTCTTGTTCCATCAGCTGAATTAACACTAAGTGTGAACAGTTAATCATTTCAAACTTTAAAATAATATTATTTCTTTTACAGTATGTAAATTTCATCAAAAACTGACACGTCAGTTGACTTCGCTTAATCATCAAATATATATAAAACTCTTCCGTTACTGACTGACTGACAACGCAGAGCCGAAAAATACTGGGCGTAGCGGGCTGAAATTTTGCATGTAGGTTCCTTAGGGAGTGTAGGTGAGCACTAAGAAAGGATTCCCCGAAATTCCAATGGGAACGGGAAAAAACTGGATTTTTGTGTTTATGAGAAATCTGCGCGAGTGAAACCGCGGGGCAGCCTCTAGTTAAAAATACGTCTACAACTCCTTTAGATCAATCACGTACTAAGCACGTACTATTCTATAATTTTTTATTAGTAGGTAATAACGTACAGCACTCAGTCTCTCGATACTAGAACCTGTATCTAGGGTACCCCAAAACCATTCGACAACTCTTCCCCATTTCTAAATTGATCTTCATACGATTTTGAGATCATCCTTTAATTCGTTCCGTTCACCTTGACTTTATCCTGGTATATAATATATGTTTTAATAACTTTCCTACGTCATATTTCATAATTCAGGCAGTGATATCTTCCTACCGACCGAGTAGACGAGAATTCGCAGTTCAGTTGATACCTGATAAGGGTCACTTTAGACAGCCAAATTAGTTCTGATCCGAGATCATTATGGTTACTTGTCAATAAGTGTCTGATGTAATGTTTTCCTTTAAGATGGGTTGATACGAGTATGATTGTGTTTTTTTTTGTGGATAGTGTATGAAGTTTATCAACTCATCAATGTTACAATATTGACTTTCTTGAAATACTATCTCGTTATCCTACTTTATTTTACTATAGCAAGGAAAAGGACGTTTTATTTAGCCTTTTAACTATTTACCTACTTTAGTACTATGTGGTTTCAGTGCTGCGTACAGTGGCGGACACGGTCGGCGTAACACTTCCGGTTTTTCTGTATTGCAAAATAGCTCTTGTTCTTTGGTAATACAGTCTTGGGCTGACGAAACCATAGACAAATCTGTTACGGCCTCCTAGTCCGCCACTGTACGTTGTTACCGAAACTTATTCATAATGTTACATTTATCGGGTAGAAACTCTTTTTTTTGCGGTATAGATAAAAATTTAAGAGTTAAGTATAGTAAAGAAGAAGGGGAATATTAACACATTTTTTAAACACTACAATTTAATGTTCATTGAATAAAAAGCTGATTCGTCGAATCAATAATTCAAATCAGACAACGTCACGAAACACTTTGCGAATATTGAATATTTTTTGTACGTGTTTCTATTGATAAGGCGCACGCCAAATGTCAATTACATTAAAATATACAGTACCTAAGCACAGTATAATAAATAGTATCTACCATACAGTATGGGCACTCCCTGCCTCCCTCAGCAAGTACGGCTCCCCCGCTCTCGGTTACCTTTCAGTTACCGCTCAGAAAGTAACTTATAAATTAACCGTATTATTCATAAAGAGACAGTAGGTTTTAGGTAGCTTTACTGGAGGTCTTCTTCTCTGGTTAGTTAATAATAACACATAATAATAACACATCACACTCAGAGCCCCTTACTAGGAAGAACCTGTATCTAGGGTGCCCGAAACACATACAGAGACAAACATCACACCCAGACCGGAAACAAACATCGATATTCATCATATCAATATTCGCCCCGCCCGGGAATCGAACCCGGGTGCACTCGCTTCTCAGTCCACATCACTGCCAACTGAGCTACGGAGCAGTCAAGTTGTCAGTCAAGTCAAGTCAGTTGTATGGTAAATACGTGACACCCAGTCTAAATTGACATACGTCAAATAACTTTAATGCTCTTTAAATTTCTATGAATAACAGGGTAAGAAATTTTTTATTTTCCGGTAACATTTATATTTTTGTCACATTTATCTTATTTCTGATTTTATTTTACAAAGAACTCAACACAATTATAGTAATTGGTGTGAAGGCACCAGCAAATAATCGCTTGTTTTGAGATGAATTGAATTAAATGAAATACCTACTTTTAATGATATGGAAACACTATACGAACTGTGTAAATACGCCGCCGCCGCCGGACTCATTTCAATGAAAATGTGGATAATCAACCATTAAACATTATACTGTATTTTTTTTTGTTTTCTTCGCACATTTTATTTAATATTATATCGGTTAAAATTTTTTTTCGGCCTACCGGTGTGGTAGATGCCACGTACTTTTTGTTGCCTCGTCTGACCTCCACAGACCCCAGGTAAGCAAAAGGAATGTACTTAATAAATTCCGCGTATATTATATTACTTCGACCCAGCGAACTTCGTACCGTATTCTATTAATATGTTGTGCATATATTATATCATAACCTTCCTCTAGAATCACTATAACTGTTTTAAACTATGTATACATTAGAGTATAGAAAATACATAATTTATATTTTGGTAGCCAAATGAATGCACAACTTTAATAATTATACATTCACGTGATTCATATCCCGATCAAAAAATTTTTAATTACAAATATTTTATTCTCATGGAAATTTTTAGTCAAATTCTATCGATCAAAAAGTAATATTGTAAAAGACAATGTCACGATCATGTTCTGAACATAAAACTCAGCTGGATCGTTAATAAACGCAACTTTGTCGTTAGCTGGATTGGCGCCGTATACCAGATGCTTTTAATGACTTTTTAACAGAATTAGGGTCTTCTGAGTTATCAGCTTCAGCAGTGTTTGTCTTTGAAATAATAACTGTCATTGTATTTTGGTTTATATCGGATTTACGTCATAGCTTAGAGCACGAAATTTTGGTATAAAAGTCGCTTTTGATCAAATTTGTACAAATTATTTTAAAATTTAGAAATTTATAAGCAAACTGTGTTTTCTCGATTAATCCAAACTAATATCGTAAATGCGAAAGTAACTGTATGTCTGTCTCATTTTCACGAGAAAACTACTAAACTATTGAAATGATTTGTATGAATTTTAGTAAAGGGATAGTGTAGAGCCTGAGAAAGGACATGGGCTACTTTTTATTCCGAAATTCCCTCGGCAAAAATAGGAATTTGATGTTTCAAGGAAAAAGTTTTTTTTGTAAGTAATATAACAATTATTGCTTTATAACAGATAAGAAAAATGCATTTGTTCAATACAGGGCACAGGGCATCACAAATTGAAAGTTTTGTAAACAGCAATACCTTAAAAAAATAAACAAAGTAATATCCTATATTGAATGAGGAGAGGTGGTTCAGGCGTCCCCACGCGACTCTAGGCAAGCGAACAAGAAACCTACAATCCACAAACTTAGCACATTTTTGGAATTGCTTTTAACGCAGTTTTATAAGCTACGAACAAAATTCGTAGCAATCGACGTAGCGTTAACGTAGCAGCTACGTTCCAAAATGTACTACGGAAATCTAACAACCAGTTTAATAAAAATATTTTTTTTTTGTAAATAATTCAAATAAACAAACAGTTTTCAAGACACAGTTTTAGATTTCAAAATTGAAAAGCGCGAAACTGCTGGTTGGCTAGGGTTTCGAAAGACTTTTATAAATCAAAGAAAACTGAAATTCCCCTCTAACAAGGAGGCATACGCTCCCCTATTTTTCAATTCCAGTATCCAATGTCAATAATTGGCTTAGTTTCCCTAAAGGAGAGCCTTAATCTCCGTTAGCAAACATCTTGTTCAGAGGTCCAACAATGCCTCCTTTATACTGGAAAACAATATAAATGATTATTATAGAAGGATCTAAGCCAGTGTACGAACAAAGGACCTTAATTCAACCCAACGTGTAGGTATAATTGGACACCTCACTTGGGCTTTAGGTCTGATGAAGTTGTTTTAAATGTAAACATTTTTTTTAGTTTTTTTTTTATATAGAATTTTTCAAATATGAGATTTCACACTAACCATTGGATCGATGAAGCTTAAATGTTATCTAATGGCGTCCGCCCAATGAAAGTGGCAGAGTAGGCTGCTCTTAAGAGGCATAGCACAGCTTTAGTAGCGCCACCCCCGAAAAAAAATCACTTCTAAACTAAGGGAAATATCAAAAACGTTAAACAGTATTCCACTAGATATAGCAGCCTAGTATTTTTAGGGCACTGTTGTATAGTTTATAGGTTAAAGACTAGAGAAAGCTACGATTGTTACTAAAAACGGCAAAAATCAGTAGCACTATTCAATATAGTACACAAGGTATATTCATTACTATTAGTCCTATTGAATAGTGATTTTTTTATTTTCTATTTCATTGACTCGTTGAGGCTCAGTTGGCAGTGATTTGGACTGAGTAAGCTTGTGCACCTGGGTTCGATTCCTGGGCGGGGCGAATATTAATATGATGAATATCGATGTTTGTTTCAGCACTGGGTGTAATAATTTGTGTGTGTTTCGGGTACCCTAGATACATGTTCTTCCTAGTTAGGGGCTCTGAATGTGATGTGTTATAATATATTTTGTTGTTTTAAAATGATATGAATTGTAAATTTGCTTGTTTATTTCTAAAACACAGGCCATTGAAAAGACAAACATCTCATAATTTAAGCTACGGAGATCTTACCTACGGGATTAGAACGACCCTTATATAATGTGATTTCGTCGAGATAAGTTTCTATTTACCCTGACATTTTGTGGCGTGTTTCTATTTTATTAAATACTAGCAGCCCGTCCCGGCTTCGCACGGGGTAGACAATTTAGTCATATATTGTTTTGGCTGGAGACAAAAATACAGCCCGATCAGATCGACGAAATAATCGTCACTGAGCTGCCTAATAAAGACGAAGACCCACTCCTGTATTTCGGCCCAACCGACTGAAGATGTCGGTTGATGCGGGCAGCTATGACTCTGTCAAAGAGCTTTCCCGCCTCGTCCAACAGGGCGATAGGCCGGAAATCTGACGGAGCGACAGAGTCGGCGAGCCGGCCCTCTTTTATGATGAGGACCAGCTTGCCCGTTTTTCACTGCAGAGGGAACACACCTTGTTCCATACAGATGGAGAACAGGCTGCGGAGCCAAATCTCCAACGCCTCCAGCTTCAACGACAGGAACCAGGCCTTGGCTGGAATTCCATCCAAGTCTGGTGCCATCTTTTTGCCGCGGAGGCGCTCGGCCGCCGCTGCCAACTCTGCCTCTGAGTGCCGCAATGGGCGGCTAGGGGAGAAGTACGCGCTGAGTAGCAGCATCTCCCCCAGCATGCAGGACACGAAACCCTCTCCCCGCGTTATACTCTCCGGCCGGAGCACGTGGTCCGCGGAGGGACGAACGGCTATGGCTGCGAGGCCTGAGCGGTCCGAGATCCATCCGTTGGGCACAAATCCTCCGAAATAGTATGGCTCTGCCACCACCGCGACGTGAATTTGCCACTGCGCCAGACTCTGCATGAACAGGTCCATGGCTGTGGCGCAGTGGTTCAAGTTCGCCTGCAGGAACCATTACTGGTCCTGAGGCGGAACGACATCCATGGCCACCGCGAATTGGCTATCGGCGGTGGCAGGCCTAGGGGGAGCACCGGGCCACTTCCCCTTTCCTTTTCCCTTCCCCTTTCCTTTGGCCCCTTGGCTGGTCTTGCCGCAGCTGCCCAGACTGTTTAAGGCAAGCTGGCCGCTCGCCTGGCAGAGCGGGCATCTCACCTCAGCCTAGCAGTTTCGGACAATGTGCCCTGGTCGACCGCAGCGGTAGCAGAGGCCACTGCGGTCGTTCTGCGAGGTGCAGTCTGCCCGGAGGTGCCCCGTCTCCAGACACCGAAAGCAGCGCCTCGTACGCCGCGGGAGGAGCCTAGCCCGGACAATGCTCCATCCGAGATTGAGTTTTCCGGCGAGTGCGATCTTCCCCGCCGCATCTGTCGGGCAGCGTACCCACACTCTGCCGATGCCCCTCTCGTTGACGATGCACCCCACCTGGACGTCCGCCACCCTGCAACCACCGCTTGCCGCGACTGCGGCTGCGGTTTCAGCAGGAGTGACGGAATCGTCCAGATCTGGAGACCCGGCCTGGCGGGCACCGGTTGCAGCCGCACGGAAGCGGATGCTTTCGATGCCTCCCTTTTGCAGCGGAGATCACCTGAGCATAGGTGAGACCACCCTGCACAGCCTCCGGGCCAAAGCTGACCACCACCGCCGCAGTGCGGGGAGTGCGCAGCTTCTTGGCTACTGCCTTGGACTTTTACAAGGCCGTCTACTTCGGCCCTGGAGTAGGGGCAGGGGCACCCAGGACTGGAGCAGCCCGCTCCTTGTCCCTGTTTCTCTTCCTCTTCTTATTCTTCTTTTTGCCCCTTCCGGCCCCCGTCACCAGGGTGCAGCCATCATCATTTGTCGGACCAGTGGGAGGAGGGACGTGGGGGGCAGAAGAAGTGCCCGCCTCTGGTTGCCAGGCGGGCGCTCGGGTCTTCGGGGCTGGAGCCGCTCTGGGCGCCGGGGCTGCTCGTGGGGCCGGTGGGGCCCCACGAGGGGCCGCGGCCGCTTTGGCCTTCGGGGTAGCTCGAGGAGCCGGGCCGGCACTGGAGCCGAGGGGGCTCTGTCCGCCGCCAAGGACGGCCTAGGTCGCTGGGCCGGGAGGAGGCGCTCGTCCAGGGCCTCCAGTCGCGCGTTTAACATGGTCCCAAACTGGACCATCATGTCGCGTTTGACCTCCAAGTTGAGGGCAGAGGGGGCTCCAGACCGAGCAATCGTCCGGAGCTCCTCCATCTCCCTTCGGAGGAGGGCCATTTCTCCATGGAGGCTCCTCGCCTCCTCCCGGGCTGCCTTCGCCTCTCCCTTGAGGCGAGCGTTCTCTGCCGCGAGCAGCCTGCTCTCCTCAGAGGAGGTTCTGTTCCTCAGCTCCTCGGTATTCCGAGAGATGGAAGCCGAGGCTGCTACCACCCCCCTCCTCCTCTCCATCCCGCCCGCCTCGATGCATGGCGCGCTTTTCAGACTGCATCGCAAACAACGGCCACGGCGCTATGGCGGTTTTGTTTACTGTTTGATTTTTTTAATTCGTAATATCTTTTGAATGGAAAGCCCAATTTTAATAATTTAAAAACTATTTTATAGGTAGTTAAATGATCTTGACCATAAAATAATTTATTTGTATAAGGATTAATATAAACACATAAATAGCATGGTTTTAATTTGGTTAGCATTTTCATTAATGTTTAAAATGAAAAAAGTTGTTATAGTGACATAACTACAATAGTTGGACATATGCTACCGCGGAGTTTTTTGTAGACATTATGATGTTCTTCAATATTGTTGTCTATTATTTTGTTCTATCGTTAATAGTTTCGGCAGCGCATTCGACGAAAGACATTTTAAGACTCATTTTTCTACACCTTCGGTTATATTTTTCAAATTTTACCAAGGATCCCTAATTTTTTTCAAAATGAAATGTACTCTATGTCAAATTGGAAGAATGTAGCATTCTATTGGTGAAAGAATTTCTTAAATCGGCCCAGTACTCTTCGAGCCTATTCATTACAAACATACAAACATACAAAAATAGGTACAAATCTTTCCTCTTTATAATATTAGTGTAGAAAAAATATAAGATTTATTTTTCTTACTCAGTTTTTTTTATTCTCGCTTCAGTTTATTCAGGTACCTATAATGTTTTTTTATTTGTTTGCGGTGTTTATGAACTGAGTTTTTGTATTTTTCAAGAAAGACATTTAATACATAATGTAAGTAAAATAAATATATTAGTTTCTCTCTAAACTCTTTTTGGTTGTTCTATGGTTGATTTTGGTGTTTCTTTATCGCCTATTTTTTATTACTGCTAATAAGTTTTATCTATAATTAAATTAAAATAATGTAAAATCTGTCTGTAAGTCAAATGTAATTTTACGAAGCCACGTTAACGTTGAAAAGTTTAAAAGCTTAGCGACGACGCTTTTTGTAAAACTTTCCCAGCTCTTTTTATGAGTGACTGATTTTTATATTGCAGTGAAATTTGCTTTTTGTTCTTCTCTGGCGGTTTTCTGTAAAATTGTAGTTTTACATTTTTATAGTGCATCTTTCTGCTTTTTTATTTTTATATCTGCTATCAAATTTACACAAGCAAAGAATTCAATTGATGTCTCAGAGCAAGAAGACCCTTTAAACATCGTACGTTTACAAATTATTTGAAAAGCTACTTAGTACATTGATCGTCTTTAAAACATAACATTATCTCACGCCATTTATTCCACGAAGGGTTAGGCAGAGGCACCAGCTCAAGAGCTGGACCCACGTTTAGCCGAGTTTATGTTTTATTACCAACGTGAAAAGAGGCTAGCTTGTCGCTGCGGTAATAACGATCGTCAAAGAAAGTCATATAAAGACTTAATTTATTATTAAGTTAATACCCGACTATAGGCTGAAATACCAACAAAAGCGGCCAAACGCTCGAACCACGACGATTCTATTAAAGATCAACATTACTAAGAGGCAAACTACTTGAACTCTCAACTCAGCAAGATACCTATAGGTGCAAATTCAGTGTTCCAACCAGCGAACCGTCTGCTTCAAACCAGAGAGCCAACAAACTCACTCGGTACTTCGGTCTTTCCAAGTCAAGGTCTGTTTAAACTGGTTTAGTATTTAGCTTAGTAACAGTTATAACAGGCAGAGTAGCGTACATAGGTATTCGATCTCAGCGCAAAATCTTTTTGTTATTTAATTTTGTCTTTGTTTAGAAATATAATCATTAAACATAAAGTAAGATCGCATCACATTCAGACTAAATTTCGGGCGAATAAAGTGTCCTGTAAACTTAGCCTGTAAACGATCAAATATGTAGTTTGTCAATTATGTAAGTAGTTTGTAAAATTTTTCGTATTAGTAAAATAATTAAATAGTGTCATAATAGTGTGCAGCTGAGTTTGATGCGTTTTTCAAACAATCTTTGCTGCAAACATTATGTTTGACAAACAAATTTGTCAAGTAAATTTGATCGCTTCTAGGGCTTTCAGGCCCCTTAATACTGACCATCTATGTTGTCAAATCAAGCGTCACGCAATCAAACTGTCTGTCATACCCACTATCGTCTTCTAAACCCTCCAAACAACCAAGCTCCTTGACCGGACGGCGGTCACGACTCGACTCCGAATGCTAGTAATTAAACATTGCGGTTCTTCTCAGTTGGAGGCCAATTTATGCTGGACGTAACACCTGGAAATACCAGCCAGGACACCGGGGAATTGGGTTTAAAATGTCCCGAATAGGATTTAAACTGTCTCAAGTTTGGCTTTCTGTTTTAAAATTTGCATGAACATATCGTCTTTTATAAAACATCACCGCGTATCTCATTTTTAACAAGTTTAAAGAAGAGACAAAAAAACATCCTATTCCTGATATATAAGATAGATTATATTGTTAGATTGTGGATGGGTCTGTTTTTGTGGTCACTAAATATCCGCTAGACCAGAGATTACGTCTTGACATACCCTATAGTCTTGGGCTCTGATGTTCAAAGATAATTTTCTTAGATCTAGATTGAGAAAAGGAATTTTTAAATAATTTTGTGACAGTTGTTTTAAGTAGACGCATGAAAGACGAAGTTCAAAGTTTGCTGAGCTTTGTATACTAATGTCGTTGACTTTGATAAGGATTTATAATGAAATTTTTCAAAATAAAATCAGTGTATTTCTGTACTTATACGCTTATTTCTCTAAAAAAAATAGAAGATGGACTGTCCTGAAACTTTCAAAATTTTCTTGAGCGTAGCCTGGAGTTCCATTTAGAATATTTGTTAAAAAAAATCAGAAAAAAGGTGTTTTATTTAACCTTTTTTAAGTGTACTGTATAATGTACAGTCACGGACAAAACGTTTGTCTATGGTATCAGGCGCACTATACTGTAAACTGTAATACTATAGAATGTAGGCTTTGTTGAAATAAAGAAAAACCAGAAGTGTTACGCTGAACGAGTCCGTGACTGTACCTCTATATAATTCCTGAAATCTCAAACCACAGAAGGCATGACTCTTGAAAAGAGCTACGTGATCGCAATATGAACAAAACTTTTTATTAGATCAGCCGATAACCTTCGAATGTCAGGGATTTTTTGGGTTATTTGAGGTTCGCGGAACGTGAGATAACAGCATTGCATATTCATTGTTTAGTTTTTATTTAAAATTATAATTATATATTCTATTGAAATCTGAATCATCATCATCTCAGCCGATAGACGCCCACTGCTGGACATAGACCTCCCCCACAGAGTGCCACTCCCACAACCTTCACCAGGTAGTCTGAACACCTTGTTGGGGTTCTACCTACTGTGCATTTTTTCGAACACCTTGACTATTTAATATCGATCAATCTATCTTTATGATTTTTATACAACGCCTTGAGTTTGTATGTGATTGTTACTGTAATTGATTAAAAGTCATTATTACCTGTACAGTGGCGGTCTAGGAGACAGATTTTTCTATGGTTTCCTGCGCCCTAAACTGTATTAACAAAGATCATGAGCCGTTTTGCAATACAGAAAAACCGGAAGTGTTACGCCGACCTAGACCGCCACTGTTCATGTCGTCTACATTTCGAAACAACAAATGATCAACATAAATATTGATAAACAAAATATTAGACTGTTAAATGTTAAACAATATTCCTAAAAATTATATTTATTATCTTGTTGTTTTCAGTAACAAGTTAATCTGATTGTAATTTACATAAATATTTGAAGGCAATCCTCTCAAAACTCTCAATATTTCTTGTTGAGAAGTTCTGAGTTTAAATCAAATAAACCTTTTAAAAATAAATTTAGCTAAGTATCTAGTTTATATAACGGTATTATTCTTTGCAGTAAGAAGAATAAAACAATTTTTTGTAAACATAAAACATGCACTCATAAAAACAACAGCGTATCCAAAAACTAATCTAATGTATGAACACACAGCTTTCTTTGAGCAGAACCAAATTCTACGAAATTAAGCAAGCTCCTTTAAATAATTAATTAAGGCCTGCTCTATCATATACTTTTTAATTAAGTCTCTTCAATAAACTTCAAAAGACTTTGAAAACCTTTGTTATAGGTTTCTACTCTATTTCGGCAGGTTAATGCACCTTCTTCGAGCCCTTTTGTATGCCATCGAACAACAACCTTTAATAATTTATCGCCAAAAAGCAATTACCTACGTAGAAACAAATTAAAGTTGTGGATGAGTATCGTAGAGAAGCCTTTTGCGGGGCGGATTATTTTGTAAAAACTTATAATGTAACTTGCAGGCATATTTAAGCTAGGCTTACTTACTTTATGCATATAAAATCACTTCTTAGCCAAACTTCTGTTTTGAATAAACTCGCTTATAAAGCTAAAATGACACTTTGCCTTGTGGTAGCGCTATACCACCATCCTACCTCCTCCCGTGGGTGTCGTAAAAGGCGACTAAGGGAAGGACCCGAAGGACGGACAGCAGCGTCCTTCGTTGAAAAAATTGAAGAGCCATTGCGATCGCCAACCCGCCTGCCAAGCGTGGCGGTTATTTTAAATTCCTCAGCCCCAAAAGCTTTGTGGCGATCGTTGGGGAAGCCTATAATTACCAGCGGTTGTCTCTCGCCTGGGCTGTTGATGATGACCTACTATAGAACTATAATTTTAATAGTCCCAGCTGAAACACGAACACTGCTAGACACAGGTAGTCCGATCAGAACATACTACAGTTAAGGGTCTGCTTAACTGCGTTTCCGTGTGTTCCAGTTACTCTGCCACCCAGCTCAAGTACTCCAATCAAATTTTCCACTAAATTCCAGCAATGTACCATGTATGTATCTGATTGGACCATGGCTATGTTTCTGATTGGATAACGTGGAAAAGTGCACCTAAATACTTGATTTATATGCGATCAATCGGGGTTTTTTCTCTGCGGTGTTCGTGCGGAAAAAATAGCGTCAAAAACCGTCAATTATTTATCGGTGTTCGATCGACGCGCCCGGCCGGATGTTCGATTCTTTCTTTTTTTTGATATACTAGGTGGTACAAAACCGCGATAAAAAATGTACAAGCTAAAAGAGGTTTTCTTGTAAAACCGTTAGCGAAAGTGGCATATTTTTTAACAAACAATTTAGATTTTAAGTGAGAAATAAAATATTTAGGTATGTACCATGTAGTTCCATGTAGTTTGGTTAATTGCATTCGTACTAAGTAATAATAGAGTTTACTCGTATCATTTATATACTAAGATAAAATATTGTATCTACATATTATATACCATACGGAAATTTTATATTGGGAAAACGAAGTAAATTTTATGTTTCTTTTTTAATTTTTTAGATTTAAATTTGTACAAAAAGTAAAATAGTAACCTACCTATAGGGTACTATAACTACCGAAACTTTAGGGCCTTGGGGGCCAGGGGCGCGTCGACTATTTATGGAATTATCGATGCGTCTGATCGATCATTCCGGTGACCGGCGGGCTGGCTCGTACTTTGGCCAGAGAATAAGTCTGGCCATTCAGAGAGGTAACGCAGCCAGCCTGCTAGGCACCGTACCTTCCGGTGGCAGCGATTTGGAGGCCATTTTTTATTTGTAAATATGTCTGTTTAGTTTTTTTAAGGTAATATTTAATAACATAATATCATGTACATATGAAATATTGAATAAAAACTTATAAAGTATACAGAAGTAGATTTAATATGAACCTTATTAAAAGCTATGTGTACATAACACAAACAAAATCTTCGCAAAACAGGGTTACTAATATTTCATGATAACTCGGACGGTGCATTCTTTAACTCCTTCCCTTTACCAAGGCCCCGTGAGAAATGTCAGTAATTATTCATTAAGACAAACACCGCTCAAGATTAGTCACCGCACGTTCCTTTTTATCTATATGACAAATTAGAGAAAACGCGCCGTGACTTGCCAGTTTTAATATTACTTATTATTATGGTGGCTGAACACCCAATAAAGATTACGAGAGATCGTAATTTAAAATGTTATCGGTATTGTGTAACCTTTATCCAGTGCGTTTCCGCAACTTTCAACAGGTCCCCTGACCACCTTTCTGAAGACAACCTACTTTACACTTCCCGGTGCGCGGTCGCCACTTAAAGGTTTTCCGCCCCAGCATCCAATTTACTTTAATTAACACAAGTTTAGCAATTCTCTGGGAATATGATAATAATTTATTTAATAACTAATTTATTATTACAACTTGAGTAAACTTATTTAATTTTTATGACTTGTGAATATTATTGTGAAAGTTTGTTTGGGTTAATGAAAGGACTAGACGATGGAAATTACCAAGAAACCCTTTTTCGACCCTTCCTAGGATGTATTTAATACAGTTGCTGAAAAATGAAAAATAAAAAAAGTGAATATAAATATTTAATGCAATTTCATTGTAATAATTCATGAGTTTCAGCGCTGAAATATGAAGTCAATTCCTGGTGTAGATTACTTATGGGCGAGTGTTAAAGGTACTTTAAAAAAAGTGAGTGCTTAATTAAAAATTTATGTTTTAATGTCCGAACCGAATCAGTGTTTAATGTAGATAGCCTTTGGTTCCGTACGAAGCTGAATGTAATAACATAAACATAAATGAAAAGAGAGAATAATACAATCATTTGGTAATTGAAACAGATTTTATACTAAAGAATAATCATATTTAACAAAAAAAAAATTATAAGTACTCAAAACATTATCAACTTATTTTTAAAACTTTTTTTTTATTTATATAGGTATCACCTGAATAATTACATTTATATCTCCTGAATCTATTACACTTTGATTTACTGTCTAACGCACAATTAATGTCGATCCCGATGTCATTAACTAAGATAGCACCATTGAAACTTCCTCTAGTTCAATAAAAAAAAATTAACAACGCTCTGAGCATAATATTTTCTTAATAAAAAAAACACACAAAAGAAAGCACGCAACTTCATCTTGTTCAATGCATTTCAAGCACCTGCTCATTTGCATTCCTCGCCACCATTCCCAGTACGGCGCTTCCCAGTTTGCTTGCGAAAATAAACAATTATCACTCTAGCGGATAAATTTTGAAATGACAACAAATTTCGATTTCTCGCTGCGCTGGCGTTGGCCGCGAGGCTATGAATAAATTTGTGCACTTCGTTACAGGGCCGGATTGAACAGAGACCTTTAGGAGCCTTCTGAGACCTTCAGGTGTAAATTGCAGCTTAATTACGCACTTGGGTGGAAGCTTAATTTTCAAATAAACAATTGTTTGACTTTATTTTGTCTAAGAAATTGAAATGTTTCTAAAATAAACGCTCAAGAGAATATCGAGTCGATGCTTAACTGGTTTTGCAGTGGCATAAATGATGGTGCGTTTTTTTATTCCACACGGTAGTACCAAAATGTAGTTATGAGCGACTTAAGAACCATGCAAAAATATAAGGCTTCCTTGCTTGACTATGTCACCCTAAAAATGTTATTAAAACTATCCTTGTTATTTATAAAGATACAGTAGGTTTTAAGGTGCTTTACTGGAGGTCTACTTCACTGGTTTGTTGTATAGTAAATACGTGACATCCAGTCTAAAATGACATACGTCAAATACCCTCAATGCTCTATATAACTCTTTATCAATGACAGGGTAATTTAAAAAAAAATTGTCGTTTATTTGCCGAGGTATTTTTAAGACAGAATAAATAATAAAACGCGACATATTCATATTTTTCGTTCTTATAATTATTAGCACTATACTACTATTCGCGTTCCATTAATGTGGAATTAAAGTGGAAATGAAGTCCGTCGGAATTATGGCCGAAATTACAATCAGAGCGCCTTTGTTCTCGCGTGAGGCTCGGACGATCGCGGCGCGACCAGATTGGTGCAATTTTTCAGTCCATCTTTAATTTTCTTAATTGTGTACAGTCAAAAAATTAATCCTTACGTAACTTATTCTAAAAGAAATCTTAAGAATTACTATTTTTTAACCCTTTTAAGTTACAACGTTGAGTTTTCAACGCAGATTTTTTTAACACGCTGTCGTGGCATCATTCATTGCAACACATTTCTTCAAAAATTTGAGTTAATACTTAGAATGCAAGAAATCTTCCACAGCTGGACATAGGCCTCCTCCACAGGAAAAAACATTAACATTGGAGGTACTGCCAAAATCGCCACGCATGGCAGGGCGGGTTGGTGATCGCAGTATCTCTCATCAAGTTTTTCAACGAAGGACGCTGTTAAAAAAATATGTTCTTTAAAAAAACATCATCCATCGCTATTTTGCAATAGCCCTTACTTTATCACACACTCGGTCAGCGAGTAATGAAGCGCGGCCGCAGCGCCACTGTTGTTACAGACTCCGGCAACTTGCATCCAGATTTCAGCTGTTTCAGTCTTTCAGCGGAGTGCTGACGTCACTCGATATCAGTTCGCTTTGTGCTCGCAGTTGGGCAGGGAAAGGCGAACATGCGCCGGCAGTTTGCCGTATCAATAGTTCTCGCCTAAAGGCATGTTGGCGTTTTTCTCGACGTAAATATGAATTTTGACATCAATGGGCCGCGAAACTTCACAGGGCGTCGCCCGTTTCTGTCAACAAGCTACAAGCTTCATTAGTAATCCATACCACACCGAATTAATAGAAGATTTTCACGCCGAGAAAACGGGCGTGGGCAACGGGCCTAAATTTGAATAGAATAGATTGACTATCTTTTTATCAAAACTGTGTCCGTTAAGAATAAAATTATCTCATTATATATAGTTATTAAAATTGGAAAGCAATAACTAAAATGCAGTTTATTTATTTACTAAACAGATACGATATTCATCAAGTAATAAAGATTATTAAAAAAAACACTTTACTTTGGATTACCGACTAAATCTTTACCGTATACCTAAGATACCCCTAATCGTTTGCGCAACTAACCCATTGAACCGTCTTCACTAGTCGCATTAGCCATGAACTGTCCGCGACTAGTGGCAAATAAATCACAATTTGGCCACTCGATAATTTTCTCAGCGTGCGCGGCGGAGATTCTGTCATCGCAGGCCGGGTCCGGCCTTAGCTGAGAGATTTATATTTGCTACCAGATGCAAGATCACAAAACATGTCTAGATTATACTACAACTATTAGCCCCGGCGAACTTCGCAACGCCTAACCTATATATGTTGTGCAAGTATTATACTTATAAACCTTCTTCTTGAATTACTCTATCTATTAAAAAACACCGCATCAAAATCCGTTGCATAGCTTTGCTGATAAAAGTACATATACCGAGAGACAGCCGGAAGCCGGAAGCGACTTTGTTTTATATTACGTCCTGATGCATTCATCATTACAACCAAACGACGACGTTCGATTATGCTGTCACTGGCAGTGCTTTCCGTTTGTTATCGTTCTTGTCATGATTGTCTTCAAGTAATTCATCGAATGACGCTGCTGCCCGTTCCTCGGGTATGTGTACCCTTAGTCACTTTTTACTACACCCATGGGAGGAGATAGGGTAGTTTCTATCTACTCCGCTACCACACTTAGTCGCTTTATAGGTATCCGTGGGATTGTGTTAGTACAAATTTTTTTTATACCTGCGTTTATTTTCTTATACTTCTAGAAATTATAACACTATTAACACTTTTTTTCGACATGTAGGTTAACGTTATTTGACGCTGTTTTAAACAATACCGTTGCTACTAACATAACAAAAAAGTCGTGGCAGAGTGCAGATTTCTTGTTTCTCCAGAAGGGGTGTATCTATTTTCGTCTTTTATATCAAGGCTTGTGCCCCACACGTAAAAGGGGATCAAGTAGCCACTGGGGCCCGATGATAGCCAACTGCAGCCTGCAGTAAGTCGGCCGCTTATTGTCGCGTGTTGGTCTCTTGAAACCGCTTTGGAAGGAGACAAAATGTGCTCTTAAAAGACCGTTTTTTTTTAGGTTGCGTAGGCAAACAGGGAAGCGTTATATAGTTTTGCTTAGTCTTTCAGTCGCCTTAATTATTCTCAAGAGATTTTGATGTTACAGTATTGAAATATTGCACACATCCCGATTATGGTAGAGGTTTAATTTCAATACGCAAAAAAAAACTATATTCCCACAGTTATAAAAAAAATCTTTTGACAATGGAACCCTACATTGAGCGTGGCTTCACATAAACTTGACTAGGTACTTAATTTTATTCCTCCTAAATTACGTACATTCTTAGTGTATTTTCTATGTCTCATTTTATATTAATTTTGGATATATTAAATGTTAATAAATTTTATTTCTCTTAACGCAACATATATATAATAATTACAGTCGAATACAAATTAAAAAAAACTTTAATAATTAAATAAAGTACATAAAAAAGAGATTTTATATTTATATCTGATATCAAGGATTGTAGGTTAAGTGTAAAAAAAATACAGCAATTCCCACCATGAATTTATTCTTTGAAATTGAACTGAACACGCCAGTAAAGAGAGACCGCATCGTTAAAATCAGTTGTTTAATGAAAAACAAAGAGTTCCGAGTCCGAGTCCCGAGACAACGGCTGGTGCAGTTAAACTGAGCAATCCTCCAATTTCCTTTTGCAGAACCAACTGTCAATAAACCGGTCGCCTCTTAAAACTGCGCTGAGCTGCAATTCCTAATTTCTAAAATTTTATATTTTTGTTTTTTTTTTTTAAGCAATCTTATCCATTCAAGTTAATTAACTCGCAACATGTTAATTTATATAAGTTTTTCTGTAGGAATAAGTCAAGTTCTTAGGAAAGTTTTGTTTGTTGTCATTGAAAGTGTTTTACGGATGACAATTTCATACTTATCATAAATATATCTTATTCTTCTGATCCGAAGTCGCCACGCTTGGCAGGCGGGTTTGCGAACGCAATATGAATTTTTCAACCAAAGGCGCCTTCTTCAAAGACTTTTAGTCACACTTTTTAGACAACCACAAGCAGGAGGAGACAAGTTACCAAAATTCTATGCAGTAATATTCTATGTACATTACATTTTTAGGTTTATATATTTTAAGTAAGTAAGAATTGCGCTCTCGTCTCACTCGAAGTTCATTATTTCTATCCGCGATTCATCCCGACTCGTTGCTGGGGACTGAGCGGGGCGACCAATTAGTGCATCTCTGCCTTAAAGATAATTTTACTTTGAATTTCAAATCAAAACGCTCAGAATCGGAATTTTATCTAAGACTACTAAGGTAAACGTACTATTTCCTTCAACAAAATAGCAAAATTTTCCTATACAAATAAAAAACTAAAACTACGATTATCGACGATTAGCGACCTTATCACCAAGAGCGATGTCTTCCTGGAAACCAGACTTTAGCATGAGATAATCTAATAATCGGTTGGCTTCAATATTATAGTATATAATTAAGTCACTTTCAGAGTCTTTCCCTATACATGCTTAAATCTTTAAAACTACGCAACGGATTTTGATGCGTTTTTTTTTTAAATAGAAAGAGTGATTCAGAGGAAGGTTTATAAGTATTATACATGCACATAATAGTCATAAGTTAGGCGGTACGAAGTTTGCCGGGTCGACTAGTGTCTTTATAATCGACATAGGTACATGCAGAAAAAGAACGCTAAGCGAATGCTCAATTTTGTGGCAAAGTGATAAAGCGTTTATGTAAACGGGACGACGTCGAAAAATCGAGCCAATTTTGCAAAAATGTAGTTTTTTATCTAGCTTTGTGTGCAAAAAAGTGTATTTAATTTTTATCTTTTAGTTTATAAACATTAATGTAACTGCGTCTTGGATTTGTCCATGGCATAATATGCTGAGCCAATACTCGGTTACAATAAATTAAATTACTCCTGATTTTATATATAGGTCATATGGTCAGGCAAGGTGAACACACTTTTCGTTGATATTGTTCTAAAAGTTGTTGTTTCCTGTCTTAATTCTTTGAATTTTCTTTTAAAGGTTATGCATGCGATTTTTTCTTAAAAACCGTTCTTACTAGCCAGTTAAATTTTCATCCACCACAAGAAAGCCAGAAAGAATCCCGCCACTCCAACCGAGGCCGATTTAAATATTTATCACGCAATTCCCGCGCGTTCATTCATCAGGCCCTGGATTTATTTTCACCTGCCAGCCTCCAGGCTGTTCCTTTTTATTAGTAAACCAGCCAGTTAAATTTGTAAATTAAAAAAAACCTTTAGTTCGAATACCTTTTTGAATTTGTTGACATTTGGCAGTGCTCTGCCGTTTGTTACCTTTCTTGCTCAGCGGGGGTTTTGGTGGGAAGCAAAAGAAGATATCGGGCTCTTGTTTCTCAATTTTCTAAATTTATTTTTCGTGGCTATTACTGTGCTAGTTTGGTGGAAGTTTAATAATGTGCCCTTTATGGAAAACTGTGTAGCGAAGTTAGAAATAAAGGAAGGCGCGAAGTTCAAGGAAAACTAAGAAATATTACTACTGAAGACTTATTACAAGGAGAATACTTGGCTGTATGGACTAAACTCCTTTGCCTGTCCAAAATGGGCGAATTTATGGAATTAATAAATACTATGTTAAGTAATTCCATGGGCAAATTAATATAAAAAAAAAACTTGTTCAGCCGCCACTGTATCAGTGGTACAAAATGTACTACTGATTACTACTGATTTCTACTGTCTCCCCCACAGATTGCCACAAACATAAACATTGTGGTGGGAGTTTGCCATAATCGCAACGCTTGGCAGTCGGGTTGTCGATCGCAGTGGTGGCTCTTCAACTATTTCAAAGAAGGACCCTCTTCTTTATTTGGTCGCCTTTTACGACAACCATTGGAGGAGATGGGGTGCCGCCACCACACGGTTTTTTTTTAATTATAAATCCACAAGACTACCTAACATAAAAAAGTTATAAATCTATACTACTACTTTTATAACAAACAAAAAACTCGCTAATCAATAATTCTTAGGATTGTTTGTTTGAATCAGTTATATTGAAAACAGTCGCAAAACATTTAAATTCCATCCCTCGTGTTTACTAATGAAATAAATATTTAACTAAAGTCTCGTCTTTGCGTTTCCAATTAAAAGTTGCCGAATTAGCGACATCTTCAATCTGTTTTATTTAAAACAATGAACGCGCCGCGCCGCCCCAAGAGCAATCATCATTTTAATATAACAGAAATGTTTGTTTAATTTGAATAATCGGTTACGTTTTAACAAAAGGTACAATCATTTATCAATTAGGTATCATTTAACTGTTTACATCAGAAATTTATGTTTCTTGGATTAAAACTAATGTATTTGTTTTAAGCTAAGACAACCATGGGTTACTTACTATGCAACTTTGATTAATTACGGCCAAAAAAAATTTTTTAGCTATGTCTTAGATAATTATTATACAACTATATGTACACTGGCTTTAATAATTTATTTTTTGCAAAAAGAGACCCGCCTTCAACAAACTGACACATACATAATCTGAGAACTTCCTCTTTTTCGAAGTCGGTTAAAATTGGTACTAAAACCTTCTCCTGAATGTAACAAATACATTTCTGAAAACCGCATCAAAATCGGTTCAGCCAAACGTGAGATAATCGCGGACAAACATACAAACATACATACATACATACATACATACATACATACATACATACAGGTCAAACTGATAACCTCCTTTTTTGAAGTCGGTAAAAATAAGGTTATTTAGCATAGTAAAAGATAATCTTATGTTGTCAGATTTTCGTAAGAAAATGAGCATTATTCTTTTTATAGCATAACAAGGTGAAATAAGTGCCGAGTTTCGCCGTTTATTAGGCCAAGATTGCCGTATATGAGAGAGGTAAAGCGTTGCGAAAAAAGTCCTGTTATATACTTAGCTACCTACTTTTTATGTTCAAACCATGTTAACGCATCATACATAACTCTATCATCACATCTATTTTTGTTAATTTATCGTCTCTATTAAAATTCAATAAAAAAGTCACAACATATCTTTAAACAAAAAAAAATTATATTTTATTTAGTAGAATCAAAAATATAACTAGAAAAAGCTTTAAAAACATGAAATAGCATCAAATCAAAACCAAACCAGAAGTGTTGAACTGAACACTCACACATGCCTCTTCACATTAGATTGAGACTACTGTGCCTACAAGTAATATGGGTACGATTAAAAGTAAAAATAAAAAGTATAAAAAGATTTAAGTACCATTACTCTAACCTAACCTATAACTACTAGGAATCCTATAAATTTAAATAATTATTTTATCAAAATTCAGGAATTTACTGAAACTTATTTGAAGTTGACTATGAAAAAAAGTGAAGACGGTGTATTAATTAGAAAACGCTAAAGGCTATAGTTAAATAGGTACTGAGGACTTTTTCTTCTAAGCTAAAGATTTCAAGAGACATTTTTCGCGACGAGCACTTTTCCCCGTTATTTGAATAAATTTGTTCATTTGTGTTTACTTCTCGGCAACGATATTACCTTTTTTTCTCACATTCTCGTACGTTTGATGTTCTTTTGTTTTTTACTTTTATGAGGAAATATCATGTCGATGATCGTTGGTAATGTAATGAAGTCAGTGAGGTACGTATTGTAGGAAATTCGTGTCAGTTTAAACATTTTTCTAATGTAGATTTTAAAAGGAAACTTTGTGACCAACTGTGTGTTTTATTGTTTATTGTGCACAAACAAATACACAAAAAAAAACTTTTTATCAAAAAATTAAACCGCCGAAAAAACTGAAAAGCATTAAATAATTGGGAAACATTTTCTATTAGGTCTTAATTTACTCACTTCTTAAAGTAATTTTGGTTTACCAAGAAATTTTAAGTCGGTGCCACACCACACAAGCAAATTGCTTAACTACCTATAGCGCGATGCGCGGCGGCACACGTTTTTCGGTTATTTCTTTGAATTTCAGGTAATTTAGTGATCGTTATTCGTTGATTCTGTGGCACCGACTCAAAATTTCTTGGTAAACCAAAATTACTTTAAGAAGTGAGTAAATTAAGACCTAATAGAAAATGTTTCCCAATTATTTAATGCTTTTCAGTTTTTTCGGCGGTTTAATTTTTTGATAAAAAGTTTTTATTTTTTGCTTTTCAGTTTTTTTGGGCAATTTTTTTTGACCCCAGCCAATCACCCTTCACAGGGTGGTCGCACCCCACAAGGTGGCCACACAACCTGGTGAATGAATGATGAGGTTCGATCACGACCGGTCGGTGAGGCGATTTTTGAGGGAGGCCTATGTCCAGTAGTAGACGTCTATCGGCTGAGATTATGATTATTAACATTCATATAAAAAAGACTCATAATTATACCTAGCAGTTTTCATGTTAATCACAAAACGGCAATACAATCTGTGAGTGAACAATAAAGTCACCCCTATTTTTCCACCCTTAGGGTTGGAATTTTATTTCCAAATTTTTATGGGACCAACTTCAAGGTATACCCTGTCGATTAAAAAAAGAATTATCAAAATCGGTCCACACAGTAAATAGTTATGCGTGATCATACATAAAAAAAAAAAAATATATACGCGACGAATTGAGAACCTCCTCCTTTTTGTTTTTTCGTCGGTTAAAAAAAAAAAACAATTGCAAATGTTATTTTTAGGGTTTTTATATTCAATGTATGGATTAGCTCTCTTACAGCTTTAAAACAGTTTTTTTTAAATAGTATTCAGAGATATTTTTGTTAGCATCTTCATTCTTTATCATATCCATTCCGTCTTAAGCCTGAGTAGCAAAAATTTTTCCTTAGAGCGGGGTCTTAAAATTAATGTGAGGCAAGCGCTCTGAGTGGCACACCGCTAATTTGAAATAAATTTTCCAGATTACGAGAGATTTTGGGGGTAGTGTTGTCAAGTTCAAATAATGCTAAGACAAAAAACAGCTTCTGTTAAACAACTGTTTTGAAATTATGAGCTGTTTTCATTTAGAGTCCATGCGACCGCCACGTCAACAGCTAAATATTGAAATTTATTGTTGCAAAACTGTCGCCGAATTAATTGACCAAACATTACACTAAGGACCAGTTTACAGCGATGC
Organism: Euspilapteryx auroguttella; assembly: GCA_951802225.1. NCBI lineage: Eukaryota > Metazoa > Arthropoda > Insecta > Lepidoptera > Gracillariidae > Euspilapteryx > Euspilapteryx auroguttella. Next base: position 2,800,430 of record OX637657.1, on the reverse strand, counting down.
TAGCGCCATTCGCAAAAAAAAATTATATCTTCTAAACTAAGGCAAATATCAAAAATGTGGCACAGTATGACACTGGATAATGAAGCCTAGTATTTTAAGGGCACTGTTGTATAGCTTTTAAATTAAAGACCAAAGTAAGCTACAAAGTGTTGCTAAAAGTGGCCACTTTTATGAATAATCTGTGTATAATTTTGTTCTTTTAAGTTAGGACTACTTTACTTTGCTTAAAAAATACTAAGCAAGATTATCCAGTGTCATACTGTGCCAAATTTTTGATATTTGGCTTAGTTTAGAAGATTTTTTTTTTTATAATGGCACTAGCATCGCGGCGCTCAACGGCTTGAATACCGTAGCTGCCGCATACGCAATGGCGTTTTAGGCTTATATTATTATTTATTAGGCTTGAATTTTACAAATGTTAAACAAAATGTAACAAATTCTTATTTAAAGTGAATAAATTATATAATAGAAGCAAATTAATACATAATATCATTACCGAAAAGATAAGTCCATATTATCCACCATGGTCTATTTTAGGACAACTTCAACGAATTTAGTCTTGTCAGCCCAGCCCTATTCCGCGAGACTAGATTAGGATGACGGCCGTCCTTTGCATAAAGCGACGGTTTTCTCATTGTCTGTAGACGGAAGTCTGAGGTTACACTTATATTTGTTTATTTCTGAGCTTATCCCCTTGGAGAATACGAGGTTAATGCGACTTGTTTAAAGCCTTTTGGGTAGTAAAAGAAAGATTTTTTTTTGTTTTTTTTTTTTACGAAAAAAAAAAGAGAATTTAGGTACAGGTCTAGGAGGGTGTAACAGACTTTTCTATAGTATAGTTTGCCTGAGACTGTATTAACAAAGAACAAGAGCTATTTTTCAATATACAGAAAAACCAAAAGTGTTACGCTGACCTAGACCGCGTATTTCAACTACGTACCTTCCGTACAGCTTCAGTAGTATTAGACCGACAGTAAGCGGGAAATTAAATTGTTTTATACTATGTAATGAAGAAGAATTATAACTCTCCACATAAACACAAAATGTTGTCTAATTATCTTGTAATATCGACTTTTATTTATACTGTTTAACCAAAAACCCTTCTAAGCGCCTTTATACCCTACAATCATTCCTCTGGAGTAACGCAATATACTCAGTCTCAAGGACCGTCCCCACGGTCCCTAATTATAATTAGCTAACGAACTGTAGTAATGAGGGAATGTCCCTATAAAATAGAATTATCTCACATGTAATTTGATTACCTACTCAAGGTCGTATTCGGACTCTGGGTCCAGACGAGAAAATTTGATTAGTCCGATTTAGTTAGCTTTAAGAGAATTATCTTTTATATATTATAATATTATTTAAACTATCTATTACAAAGTTTTTAACTGAGCTACTCTTGCAAATTGAAGTTGTAAAATTTTTGTTTTTTTTTTTTTTTTTTGTAGTAGTAACCTAACTGCGTGTCGATCGCTGTTATAAAATCTTAGCAATTTAATTTAACATTGGGTAAATAATTAATAACCTATCACAATCAGGGCCCTTAACTATACGAACAGTAGGAACAGCGAATCCGATACTTCCGAGTCATAGTCCACACCACTGCAAACCAAAAGTAAAGAGGCAGTCAATATAAAACAAAATTAAACTTTTCTAACGAAAAACCTAAAGCTACAAAACAATTCTATATCATTATCATATTTCGTGTATTTTACAATGCTAACGACCCACCATCAATAACAATAAACAAAAGCTAAAATTACCGCAATTTCAACATTTCAACACCATGCATACCGCACGAAACAAAACAGGCAATTACGTACGGCGCCATCTTAATTTTTCAGGGCCCTGTAACAAACGAGCCTTCATAAAATTACAGTTACAGGCTCTGAAAGGAATATTGTAACGCAGTTAATCGGCGTAAATGCTACAGCTCTGTATGAGCGCAGGAGTGCAGTGGAATATTATAAATTACCACTACGAACAAAGGTGCAATTTTTATAATAAAAGTAGCTGTGTCCACGAGTTTCCTGAATTAAGAAATCATTAACCAAAATTACAAAAGGCAACAGCAATAATTGATAACAAGCAATAAAATTGATTTAACAGCAATTTATTTTTCTTACTTTCGCAACTTATCGGCAATATACATTTACAACATTTATTTTATACTAAATAGCTTTTATCATTCTTATATCTTCTTGAGTTATGATGTTCGCTAAATCCGCATAGTACCTACGGTGCTTTAAAAAAATTAACAAAATTTAGAGCATAGTTCAGCAAGAAGATAGAGGTAACTAATAAGATAGCAAATTAGGCATTAATCAGAATAGAATATTCTTAAATTAGGTACTTCATTGGTCAGAAATATAATTAAACTAAGAACTACTTCAAAATACCAATAAATACTTAGCAAGATTTTCTAGTGTCATCAAATTTTTGGTACTTGCCAAAATTTACAAGATATTAATTACGTTATTGGCGCAAGAACCAGTGTAAATGAACCTCTTAATTGTTTGTAAAATTATTTCCACGAAACCTTTATCGTAATACCATAGTAACGCCCCTCATTCGGTTGTTAAATCCGGGCCAAATTGCGTGCATAATTACAACAGTTAAGCTGAGGTATAACCGTTAATGAAACTGAAAATGAGTTCAACTTTAAACGGCCCATGAATGCAAGCTGTGCCTAGATCCGCGGCCGTTTGGCACAATTTTTGAGACGACCGCTTTAAAGTACCTATCAAAACTGCCGTTCTGTAGTGGAGCGCCGTTTACTAAATTAGAGTTAATATTTAAAAATGCATTACACTGAAAGAAAAGTTCTTGGGTCGCGGTATATTGAATTGAACGCGGATCACCAAAGACATAGTCTTAATAATAACTTCGAACCAATTCACAGAAAGTCGGAAATAATGTGATTTTTTTCAGTCAGAGACACATAAGAGAGGCAGGTATTATTCGATACCTAACGGTGTATCTTTGACTTCCGGAAACATTTTGTTGCTTTTGCAAGGTTTGCAAGTCTAAATAAACATCTTGCTTAGGCAATGATTTTTCTTCAATTTCAATCAAATTCAGTTTAGCCTTTTCATTAGTAAACTTTATAGAGCAGCGGCACGAATCTATGAACCTTATTAATTTATAGTTTTCTACATTACCCCAGCACTAAGTTAAGATTTACTTTAAACAAATTATAACTCAACACTTATAACATTGATATCGTTTGCTCTAACTCTTCTGAAAGGACGAGATGGTGCATTCACGTACAAAGGCTGGTAACAGCGCTTGTTGGCGCTGGTTCGAAAATGTATAGAAAATACCTACGCCGCCGCTGCCTATGTCCATAGACGCTTGTTCCAGCGCGAATACATTTTCGAACCAGCGCCAACAAGTGCTTGTTACCAGCTTTGTACGTGAATGCACCCTAAAGGCTGAGGCTGACATTGAAAGTCAGTATTTGGAGGCTTGGAGGCTACCGCTCGAGCTTCAACTCGGACAAGTCGTTCTCGAATACAATCTGTATTCTGGATCCTGGCTCGGGTCATCTCACACTCCGTCGAGAGTAAGTATAGATCACCGTTTTGAAGTCGGAACACGATTAAAAGTTTAATTATGACACGACAAATTTTGAGTGCGAGTTCCAGCTGCGACTCGACTGTGAATGTCAGCCTTACTAATAATTCTTCTGTTTTGTTAATAGAGAAAATGCTCAACCCCGCTCCCAAGTTGCAACTCTCAATAGAATTGTATTGGCTTCATACCAAGTTCGAAGGATCGCCAAGTTGAAAGCTTGGCATCGCAGCGCTAGATACGTTTCTATTAACAAAATCTAAACGGACTTCGTCCCGTTTTAGGAAAGTCACTTTAGTTTTGATGTTAATATTTATTTTTAGACAATCTGAGACTTTATTATTCTAGAGGCTGCCCCGCGGTTTCACAAAATTCCCGTTTTTTTCCGTTCCCATGGAGATTTCGGCAAATTATTCCTTAGTGCACTTCCCAAGAAACCCACGTGCAAAAATTCAGCCCGCTACGACCAGTCGTTTCGGCTCTGCGTTGTATGTCAGTAAGTTAGTAACAGAAGAGTTTTATATATATTGATAGTACTAGTCGAGCCGGCGAACTTCGTACCGCCTAGCATAATGTTGTGCATGTATTTTATTCAAAAAAAATTTTTTTTTGAATCGATCTATCGATTTAAAATAACCACATAAAGCATACATAGCGACAGACAGACTCCAAGCAACTTTGTTTTATACTATATTGATGTATCAGAGCAATGGGCATTGGGTAGCCTACATGCCCAAAGAACTGAGGCCATGGCGACCGAGTACCGGAAGACGCAGAGTAGGCAGGCTCCCATTAGCGATCAGTCGTCTAGAGAAGGTTGCGGTACGATAGATAAAGGTCACGCAAGATGGACATTAAGGCAAAAGGATTTGACTGCTCCATGGCTCAGTTGGCAGTGATGTGGACTGAGTAAGCGTGTGCCTGGGTTCGATTCCCGGGCGGGGCGAATTTTGATATGATGAATATCGATGTATGTTTCCGGTCGAATGCCGGGGTGTAATGTTCGTCTCTGTGTGTGTTTCGGGTACCCTAGATACAGGTTCTTCCTAGTTAGGTTATCACTACAACACACATCACCTGAGTGTGATGTGTGTTATTAATATTATTATTATTGTGTTCAGTGTTATGTTTGGTTGTCAAAAGTTGATACAAACTTACAATGGAGTGTCACCTAAAGTCTAATTGGTGTAAGAACACCCAAAGTAAGAGAGATAAAAAAAAACACAACACACACGTCGTCACTAAATTGAAAAGTCACCTACTCACCTACATAATTCAACATACTATTTTATTTATGTGTTTAGTTTAGTGTTAGAGGATTCCCGCAGCAGTCGTTTTGCTAAATGAAATTTAATTTTCGTTACGCGTACGCGGCGGCGGCGCCCCCATCCACCGAGAAAGTTAGAATTTGGCTTATTAAAATATTTCTGTGTGTGCGGCTTCCTGCAGTTAAATATTGCGATGTTTGCCTTTAGCATTTGCATGCTTTATTCTGGGTTTTTTCATAATTTATTTTTACTTGTGCATGGGAAACAGTCGGAACTAAACTTTTTCTTTATGGAAAAAAAATAAAGGTGTATTTTTTTAATTATTCATCATACGCCATTTCGATTTAATTGTACAATAAGAAGGTGAATAACATTTTCTTGCAGTAGTCTAGTATGAGATTTTTTACAGGTGTTTATATGACCTACCACAAAAAGCGTTAGACCGCCTAAATCATAAAATTAAATTCGTCACACAAATGTGCCATTTAGACCGGCCTAACTTTGTGGTAAGTTTATAGATTTATTTCACGTCCAATACAGAGAGAGACAACAATTTAGTAAGTATTATATATGTAATAACCTTCGTAATAACATTAGGGCAGAAACTGTACACGTGTATCGTTGTTATTAATTTGAACAGCAAAATACCGAACAGTATCAAAGCGCACAATAGTGTAGAGACGCACGTTTCTCGTGTCCCAATAATATCGGGACTTCGGGACAGTGCCGGGACAAACGGCGCCGCTTGCGGTGAGGTTTCCGAACGTGCTCCGAACACATTATTAACTTTAGAGATTTTAGTTATCGAAAGTACTAGAATAAGTTTGTTGAATATCCCGTTTGTTTGATGATATGAGAATGTTTATTACTTATAACACGTTTTTTTAATAGTGCATAAGTCAAGACAACTCCACTTGATTTTTGCGTAACGAAAAAAGGCCTAGTAAAAATCAAACTAAGTATTATACCTAAAATATTCCTTTTCCATGGTCTTACAGTTGAAATTTTCGGTAAGTATTTATAAAATGATATTTTTTTAATTCTTAATATAACAATAATAAATTTTATAATCTTGCTAATATTCAACACGCCGTTGTCCATTTAATAAGAATAACAAACGCAGTGAAAACATAAGAAAAATATTTTTCAACAGTAAACTTGAAAGTTTATTACAAGTATGAAATGAAGCCATAATTCCAGATTCGCAGGAAGGCACTTCGAAGCCTCTATTTCCACTTTTGTTCCACAAATAAACCATTTTACGTGTTTAACACAGGGAATGTCAAATTTTACTCATAGCGCGAATGGCATGCGATGCTGTGGTGGACAATAGATCAACAAAACTTTTGATAACTACGAATATCTCAAGATGTCTGCTGGAAAATTGTCTCAGACTATCTTTTAATTTGATGAAAATGCTTTGCAAGATATTGCGTAGATATCGTAGTTAAGATTATCGATATTCTAGTTTCATTCGAATACGGTTGAAGCAATGTGTAATCGAATAGTTAATAATAGTAACCAACACACTCAGAGCCCCTAACTAAGTAGAAAATGAATGTAAAATGTAAGGGTGCCCGAAATACAAACATAATGAACATCGATATCTATTACAACAATGTTTGCCAGAATTTTTACTCGGACTTCCGAAATTACGTTCATCATCACTGCCAACTGAACTACGGAGGTAGTCAAATATCTAATCCCTATATGTATCAATATATATAAAACTCTTCCGTTACTGACTGACTGACTGACAGACTGACTGACTGACTGACTGACAGACAACGCAGAGCCGAAACTACTGGGCGTAGCGGGCTGAAATTTTGCATGTAGGTTCCTTAGGGAGTGTAGGTGAGCACTAAGAAGGGATTTCCCGAAATTCCCACGGGAACGGGAAAAAACGGGAATTTTGTGTTTATGAGAAATCTGCGCGGGAAAAACCGCGGGGCAGCCTCTAGTTATTTAATACTAGTCGACTTCGTACCGCCTAACCTATTACTATTTTGTGTATGTTATATCTATTAAAAAAACCGCATCAAAATCCGTAGTTTTAAAGATTTAAGCATACATAGGGACAGACGCGGAAAGCAACTTTGTTTTATACTATGTATTGATATTAGGTAGGTACCTTGGTTAACATAGCTACATATTCAATAGAAGACTCTTTCTAACAATATTTTATCCAATCCTCAAAATGTACTCGGCAGTTGCAATAAAATTTTGATGGGAACACATAAAGCGCCGCCCCTAAGACAGAGTTCTTGGTCTTAGCTCGTCAAAAAGATAATTTTCAAGAATAAAAAGGCTTTCAAAGTCGAATCGTAAACTTTGAAGTAAAAATTGTTATTGTCTCAATTAAGTGAGTCTGGCTCTTCAGAGGTTATCAAGCTTATTTCAGACTTAGTACACACTCATGATACAAATAACAAATAAAGTAGTTACTTACAAAAACAATTTAAAATATAAGAGTGCAAAGAGCGTGTCGTGTAGCTATACCTACTGCTACGCTCTGATTATTGGCTACGCGACAACCGATTTCATAGTTATAGAACAATATAGAGGTAGATATTATAGGAGCAGTAAAGTAGTTCATCTTCATACAAACGGCCGAAACGCGAAATCTCAGCAAACCTCGGCCAACCATCAAGTCGCGAGTGCTTAGCAGGTGGTTAGCTACGGTCAAACGACGACGTAAGCGGAGACCGTCGTCGTCGTCTGTCGAGCGACGAACACGTCTTTTGCAGCGGCTTGCGAAACTTTGTCCCGTCTTTGAATTATTCTGATACTAGAGGCTGCCCCGCGGTTTCACTCGCGCAGATTTCTCATAAATACAAATATCCAGTTATTTCCCGTTCGCATGGGAACTTCGGGAAATCCTTTCTAAGTGCTCGCCTACACTCCCTAAGGAACCTACATGCAAAATTTCAGCCCGCGACGCCCAGTAGTTTCGGCTCTGTGTTGTCTGTCAGTCAGTCAGTAACGGAAGAGTTTTATATATATATTGATTTAGTTACCTAGTTATTTTGCTTTATTGACTGACTGACTTCATCGAATTAATTGTCGTTAAGAATCGATAACATAACAGCATAATATCCTGCGTTATAATTGGTGTAACTATGTAACTACACGACTTTGTTTTATCAGTAACTAGTCGACCCGGCGATCTTCGTACTGCCTAACCTATTGCAATGTTAATCATGTATTATTCTTACAAACCTTCCTCTTGGATCACTCTATCGATTACAAAAAACCGCATCATAATCTGTTAGATAGTTTTAAAGATATAAGCATACATAGGGACAGACGCGGAAAGCGACTTTGTTTTATACTATGTATTGATGATGATGATGAAGATATTGTAAAAACCCTTTTTCACTCAAACTCAAACTTTAACACAATAAATTTAATCGGCACAAAATTCCGACGAAAAGTTTAGTTCCACAAAATTGGTGTCACAAATACAAACGCTACGAAAACCGCTTCAACATTTTAATGTATTAAAATGTTGAAGCGGTTTTCAGCTTGTAAGCTGAAACGAAACGTAGCACGTACCTCACTAAATTAGGGTAACATAACCGATAGTTGTCCACGGACAGGACAGTCCGTTACATTACAACTGCAAGCTGCAGGAAAAACGCGTTTCTGTAATGGATTTCCCGTGTACTAAACTGGACGGTAGAATACGGAATGCGGACCAGAATCTGGATTCAGGCCTTACTACGAGGTTTGTGAAGGAGTTGGATTAAAAAAAAAATATTACTAGCTGTACCCGCGGTTTCTTATCACAGTAAAAAAGAACCCTATGTGTTGATCAGTGGTGCCAGCACTGCCAGCTAACTCCATACCAAATTTTGTTGAAATCGTTCGTAAAAAAGACGTGAAAAGTAGCAAACATGCATAATCACAAACTGTTGCCTTTATAATATTAGTGTGATTTATGCTGGTTGCCGACGTCCTTTTTTGCTTTTTGGGTCCACAGATATCATAACATTACTTAATAATAACAAAGTAACATTAAGAAAAGCAATTTAATGTAGCGTCAAAAAAAAAGAATCACACAAATGGCTAAAAATTTTAAATTCGTATTAGAATAGGTAGAAATAAGTTTGAAAGCACCATGGTAAGGATTTACAAGAAAATTTGCGACCAATTTCCCACTGATCGACCCTGTTTTATTCTGGAATCTTTGGAATAAAGTTTTGGAGTTCGTGATGTTGAGTTAAATAAAAAATGCCTTTTTCTTTGCAGCTATTCGAAAAAGGAAAAAAACTTTATTGGGTACTCTATAAAAGAAACAACTCTTGTGGCGTTAAAGAAAGATAATAATAATCTTTTACATACTGACAAAACTTCTTATCTTGTCCTGAATGTTGTAAAAAAATACAGTGGTGAATGGGTACATAATAAAATTATATACTAGTATTTGCTTATTTATAAGTAGGAATAATAAGTAAGCCCTGTAGGTCCGGGCGTAAGAATAGGTCTACGGTATGCCCTGCCTGTCGTCGTAAGAGGCGACTAAAAGGGGTCTTCGGGGTCGTGGGTGTGAAGGGCGGGGGCCCGACACACTCATCAAACGGCCCTGAGATGGGCGGCGGCACAGCTTGTAGCACTGTGCCGCCGCAGCTCCAAAGGCGAGCCGGGGAGGGAACAATATGCCCTCCTCGAGCATGAAGCTGATAGTAGCTGAGCGTGGGAAGACTTCGGACGCTATAATGTGTGGTTCCCGGGGTTCTTCCCAAAAGCGCCAAGACGGCCGCCGGGGGGTTTTAGTGGGTGCGAGCCACACATACCCCTGACGCTCCCCCGAGCGTCGGGAAATGCGATAGGCATTTCCCCTCGTTAAAAAAAAAAGGCATACTTAATAAGTAATATAAATAATAAAAGCTCCTTACATAAGTTACAGTTTTTTGTATCGTCTCTGTATTTTTTTTTACCTAAGTACATATGCTAGGTGTGTTGTTGTTGAATGTCACATTGATAAAATTTTGATTCGTTTTATTCAATCAGTAATAGTAAGCTTAAAAGGACTTCTTTAATATTAGTAAAGAAACACGAATTTATTAAAAACTCTAGACGATAGGGTCGTCTGTAGCCATAAGGGTTAGGGTTAATAAATCTTACTTTATACTAGGTATCTATTTACTTAATTTACACCAAAGTAATATTACCAACATAATTTGTTAACTTTGCACAAAGAAAAAACTAATATTGAAGTTGTGTAAACAACTTAGTTAGGTAAGGTGCCCTATCGTATATATCTGCTGAGTCTCACAGTAGGGGGTCCAAAAACTCCGCTCTATATGAGTAACTAACTCTGTTGGTATAAAAACCCTCAGGAAACCGGAACGGATGGTCACCCGCAGCTTAATTTACGTTCAAAGAAGGCATTGTTGCCAGACTTTGTCCAGTAATTTCGCAAATTGATAGCTTTTCTGTGAAATATTAAAACAAAGGGGCGTTTTTTTAGCGCCGAAACCGCCGCCGCGCCGCAAATACATAAAATCAAATCAAATAAATCTTTATTCAATATAGGATACAAGATATCACTTACTGAAAGTCAATTAGACTACATCTAATCTAATCGCTACTGATACCTTATTTGGTAAAGTATCCTATACTGTGAGAGGCGAGGTAGTTCAGGGTGCCCACCAATTGGCTCAGGCAAACAAATATTTGGTTTGCAACATTACACTATACACCGCGTGTGAATAGTGTTGCGTAGCGGTGGCGCGGTGCGTGCAAATAGTGTTGCGGGGCGCGGCCGCGGCGGCGCGGCGGTGCAGCGGCAGCGTCGTCTCTTTGAGCGCTTAGCGAAACGCGAAACCGTAAAGTGGAGTCCGCGATTTTATGGATTACTTAGCCAGCCACTGGATGCAGTACATACTGTCTTTACTTTAGTTATTAGATTTTCAGGTGCTATTTTCGGTCTAGTCGTTTATTTTTCGGAATTTTCTGTTTTTTTTTTTTAGTTTCAAGTAGGTATACTAAAGTAAGTTATATTTTTTACTCCTGATAATTTACTGTTGTAATCTAACTTTGTGTGCAATAAAGTGTTTTTGCTTTAACTTGTTACTTTACTTTAGTACCTAACAAATGATAGAGTTACTAAGTAGTGGTGAGTCCATACAGCTACTGACCCAGATTAACAAAATCAGTTCATTTTCTAAAGAAAACGACTGGAACGGACGGAAAGAAATAACACGCTGGGTTTCAGTAAAATATAACATTCATTCTCAACATTTATTCAGTAAACATTAATCTTTTCATACACTGAAGCATTTTATATTTAAAAAAAATATATTTTTAAATGCTTTAATTCCATCTTAGCTTATACCTATGTTATAATTATTTTTCAGCTCTATACTCTCTAGGGCTCGATTTTAGCTTCTTTTTTTTGTAACAGCGCTCGGGGTAGCTAATTACCTATGTGGGGCTTGTACCCACTAAACCCCCCCGGCGGCCGTCTTGGCGCTTTGGGAAGGACCCCGGGAACCATAAATTAATGGCGTTCCGATCCTTCCAACGCCCGATTTTACCTACAGAGTATGAATGAAAGAGGGAAGGAATCTCTTATACTAACTACCTCGCCTCTCACAGTATAGGATACTTTACCAAATAAGGTCAATACCAATTAGATTAAATAGACTAACTGACTTTCAATAGGTGATATCTTGTATCCTTTAATGAATAAAAAAAAAATGACATTGGCTTTTGAATTGACAAAAGGCGACCTAATGGCTTTAACAGAATTCTTCCATGTAAGCATAAAGGTCGTCTTTTGATGATGAAATGATGACCTTTATCGTAAGTTTATAATGTTAGTGTGATGGTAGATAAGAATCAATTTTGATTGAAAAACTGTTTTAAACCATGTGCCATATAATTTAAAGTCCAGTTTATCCTCTCATCATCGTTTATCCGCGCCTCGCCATATGGGAGCTGGGCCTAAATCTCTGAATTATCTTACCCCAGAGCTAGCAGACATTGTTCATCCTTGTGGTTATCTTGGGGAGGCCTATGTCCAGCAGTGGACGTCTTTTAGGCTGAGAAGAAGAAGAAGAGCTGGCAGACTCTGAATTGTAGGTCCCCATAAAAAATAAATATCATTACAATAAAAACCAAGTTAGTTAAATAATTATATTCGGTTATTTATTGAATCAAACTATCATGTCATGTCAATATTGCATCACATCATCAGTTATCCGAAAAATAACTTACGCAAAACAACACAAAAACAAGTCTTAGATCTAAATAATACTTTTTTAAACAATAATAAAGATTACGTTATCTACAATAATTATCGAGGAAGGCACTTGGCACGAAACGATATCGCTTAAAACTAAACAAAAGACAAAAATTGGTCCCAAAAGAAGAGATTTCAAATAATTGATTTAAGTTTTACACAAAAAATTCACGAATATTTTTAAAACGGAAGACGATTATATTAATAAATATACAAATCAATACAATAAAAAAGCAAAACTTGCTAGAAATAAGTTAAAAGTTTTGTACGTAAATGTAACAAATGAATATCTAACACAGGGTTGCCACGCGCAGTTGATCACTGTTCATCATAGAGTTTCGTTACATCAAAATATAAAAGAAGCTAATTTACCCATGCTAGCGGCAATCGCGAAAATTAAATTTTCTTAACAATTAGCGAAAATAAAAAAATATTATTTTGTATCGCCATGGTTAAAAATGAGTTAAATTTTTTTCGCGATTCGCTGAATAATCGGTGTAATAGGCCCCTTAAGTAACCAATGAGAAAGTACACGGTTAACGTAATTAATTAATAATTTAATTTAATTTATCATAACAAAGCTGTTTTACGAATCATATAAATCCGTACTTATTAATCCTTTAGGTAGCCATTTTGTGTAACGAAACGTTATGAAATAAATAGAAACGGTTAGAAAATAAATAATAACGGTATCGGTTACATTATTTAGTTATTTGTATTTAGAAAGATCTATTTTCACTGGACTCCAGACATCCTGTCCCGTATTCTCTGAGCTGCTTGGAATGTGTTATGCATGAGCATGGCGACAGTCATCGGTCCCACGCCGCCGGGCACTGGCGTGATCGCGCCTGCTATCTTGCTCACTTCTGTCATGGGGAAAAGAGACAGATACTGTATTCTCAAGTACTTTTGGAATAGCATATTTTGATGGGAACAATCTTTATGTTTAGGTAGGTATGTCGATCAAACTTGATGTTATTTGTTTCTGACAAACTCTGTGAGTAAGTACATAATGTACCTATCTACTTGATAAACTATAAAAAATGTTTATCTAAACAACTGCTACGAAAAAAAATTGAACAAGTTTTTTTTTGAGATGTTAAGTACCTATTTTTTTCTTTCATTAATCCTATTCCACTAGGTCACGGCATCACACGTGATCGACTGAACCGATTTCGTTAGTTCTGTTATTGCCAGAAAAAAGGTTCTTAAGAAAAAAAAAGTCGTTTAAAAGTTGACGCTATTGATTAAGACAACAGATTAACGTTTTCAGATAAGCTAGTTTCATAATGATTGTTCACAATAACTTACCATCATAATCGACGTCCCCGACCAGTTTCGTTTTTCCCTCTTCGTTGACAACCCTAGTGATGCCGACGTCAATAATCGTCGCTCCGGGTTTCACCATGTCTGCTTTTATTAGTTTTGGCACTCCTATTCATACAAAAAAAAAATAATAAGTACTTACTTACTTTTTTATTTAATACACAAAAAATCAAATTATAGGAACACACAACACATTAGGAAATTTTAGCTTCTAAAGCTTTGGTTTCCATCAAAGTCGTTGCCTCAAAGTTTACTGACGTTATTCACCGCTAGATGCTGGCCTCTAAAAGACGGTACCGTTTTGGAGGAAACCATAGCTTAGAACTGAAACTAATATGACAGTTCAACACTTTCCCGCTAAAATACAGTCAACAAGAAAAATCTATATCAAACATCAAGCCAAACTAACTTCACCAAAAATTCATCCCTTACCGGTAGCACTAATAATAATATCAGCATTCCTGCAAAACTGCTCAAGCTTCTCTCTAGGCGTGTACCGGTGGCATATGGTCACCGTGGCATCCATGCCAAGGCCACTCTCGTGCTTCATGTCACTGTGCAGCATCATCGCTATTGGCATGCCAACGTTCTTGGAGCGGCCTACTACTACCGCGTTGCGCCCAAATGTCTCTATTTTGAACCTAGGGTTAAACATGGAATGAATAACTGAACAATTACAGTTACGGACTCGTTCAGCGTAACACTTATGGTCTCGTGCGCATTAAACTGTAGTGTAGTACCAGAGAACAAGAGCTTTTTTGCAATACAGAAAACCCGGAAGTGTTACGCTGAATGAGTCTGTGACTGTACAAAAAAACATGAAACATAATTTACATAAAATGACAAAGGCAACTTTATCAGTATGATATGAACCACTAAGGACAGTAATAGTTACAAGTGTTGTACTAAAATTATTTACATTAATTGCTTGCAACTGTACCATAAAATTATTATATGAATAAATAAATACTAATTTGACACTATACTTAAACTTAATTTACTGACTTAAATTTAAAATAAAATATTAAAAACTTACCTCTTCAGCATTTCCACAACAGCCAAAGCTGTAGCGGGGACCAAAGTTGGCATATCAAGAGACAGCTGACCGATATTAATAATATGGAACCCATCAACATCTTTTTCAGGAGTCACCGCATTGCAGACCTTCCTTTCATTGATCGACTCTGGCAGAGGCAACTGGATAAGAATACCATCTACTTCTTTATCTTTATTCAGAGAAATAATAGTTTCCAACAGTTCTTTTTCACTTAATGTAGCGTCAAACTTTATAGTTTCAGCCAGAATTCCAACATCTATTGCTGCCTGAATTTTGTTCTTCACATAAGTGTGGCTTGCCGGATCTTCTCCTACGATGATGCAGCGTAACGACGGTGCCCTGTTGCCCAGGTTCACCCAGTTGTGAATCTTAATTTTCAGCTCGTCCTTTATATCTTTTGCTAAGGATTTTCCATCCAGGACTTTGGCCATTATGCTGTTGACAATAAAACATTATTTAGAAAGTTGCTGTGCCATAACATGCCTATAACATATGCCATTATGAAGGAAGACAACAACTAAAACCACACACTAACTAAATCATTTTAATAAAGCTGCAAATAAAAAAACACATGAAAAATTCACAATAAATATTATGATTTTTCCTTTTCTAGTACCTAAGGGTTAAGTTTAATAATTTGTTATATAAGTTTAAGATAATAAAGGAAAGTAAAGATAATATTGAGTTTTCTGTCAAATACAACGCCCAAGGATAACAAAGCCATCATTGCAAATTACAGCAAAAACACAAAACTACAAATTACCTGGCCGTGCCCAAAGAATCAATGTAAGTATGACTTCTCATCTTGCTTGTCAGAATTGTACTGACTAGACGGAGGCAACGGGTTAGCCTCATCGCTTACTGTTGACGTACATAGGTCATTAGGTCGTCGTCAAAACATATTTTATAAAACCAACAACTGATAAAAAGTTAAAAAATAAACTCAAAGTCTTGGAATAACTCCAGTTTAAACTGACTACTTGTGGTTGCGAGATGCGAAAATGCCGTTAAAAAGGTGAATAGTTCACTAATTATCAAATTAACTATATTACTCTTCAATGAGAGTACAATTGAAACCGGTTTATTTTGGTTTTTAATAACTATTGTGCAATTAAAAGTATTATTTTGATATTGCTTCAGTGAAAAACAAGAAAAAAACTGTTTGTTCATTAACTATTGAATAACAAAACACGGAAAGCAATTAAAGTGCTCACGTCTTTTCAAAAATATACTTACATTTTAGGTTTTTTCTTTCAGTTGATAGGATCCAGGCAATATAAAAAACCAAATGAAACTGACTTGTTGATAACTTTTCTGTTGGCACTTTGTATTTTCTCTGAACTAAATGTTTTGCAAACAAAGTGAAAGTGGATGAGTTTCAGGAAATTGAGGTTAGAATGTTCATACATAAAGCGTGTTGAAACTGTAATCAAACACTGTACTGCCATTGTTAGGCAATAATAAAAAAAAATACTTAACCTTGAAATTGATTACTGTTCGAAGTTGTTGGCTAGGAAGGCTACGTATGTTTTAAAGTACCTACTAGATGTGTGTGATACGACTATTATGTCGGTCATACATACACTGTTTTCTCTGTAGGTAGCACTTTTATTTTATTGGCTTTTGAGAGTTAAAAATCTGAAGCAACAGCTGTGGCTTTGTTGCTCACCTGATAAACACACGTGCTCCGGCAAATCCAGTTTTTCGTAGATTATTGATGTTTTCTAAAATGAAAGTACACTGAATTGTTGCACACAATGAAGTTTAATTTGTGCCTGTATTGTAGTTAAATTTAAATACTAGAAAGGTCCCAAATTTATTTCATAAATATAAAAAACGGACTAAAGGAAAAATTAAAGCAAACAAAACAAACATTTTATAAATTTGACATTGACATTACTTAATAGCGTTTGGTTATTGGTTTGCGATTTGGTTTAGATTTGACGTTTAGAAAACATATTTTTGCGTTTCGTTAGCGACATTATGAAATTCTGGCAAACGTGGAAAACTGAAAAGTAATGAACCATTTAGTAGGTAGGTAATCCAAAAAACAAATTATGGTAGGGGAGCCCAAGAGGGGATTTCGGGACTTACTAAAGCGCGTCAGATTAATATACAGGAGGATACCTTGTACCCGGTTAAGTACCTCCACAAAACATGAGGCCCTTAAATAAGGCCGCCCGCGAAGGATTCAGGATCAGATTAGTAAAAAAAAATTGACCATCAGAAATTCTCGAGCGCGTCAGATTAAAGTAGGGTGAGTTAATTACATCCTAAAATGTGTATATTCCACTAATCTGACAATTTGAGAGTGACGTAAAGAAAGGGGAGGGCAACAAAGTTGTAAAAAAAAACGTTATCTCTACATTCTCGAGCGTAGCTAAATTTTTTTTTATTTTGAAGGAAATAATTGAAGAATAAAGAAAAATATATAATCTGACGATTTCCGCAAGCCGAAATAACAAAAATTCGTCGAAGAAGTTAAATGCGCTGCGTGATGCCTACATTTCCTTCTCCACGTTTCTATTACTCTCTCACTCTTTCTCTATCTATTACTCTGTCACTCCGTCTCCACTCTAACTCTGGTTTCTGCTGCCATGACGCCATCACATCTGATCATAATAGTGATGGGTTACTCAGTAATTTAAATTGTGGACTCGTGAGGAACTCATTTGGCTAAATGAGGTCCTCACGAGGACTCCTCATTTGAGGCGAGGCATTTCAACCCAAAAACAGGCCCAAACCTTCCCGCAGCCCCTTATTTTTGCTTTCTATAGACATTCACAAGCATATAAATGCAATATAATAATAAAAATAATAATAATTTTATTTACTATAAATACAGTTTACCGATTTAAATTAAAACTTACAAATTGATATTGCATGTAGATTTAGATATTTGTAAAGGATTAGTTTAAATAGAATACAGAATAATTATTAAATTGAAAAATTACAATACCATGCAATGCAATACCTTTTTTTTTTTTAAGGCGGGGAAACTCCTAACGAGTACCCTGCAGCTTCGGGGGGAGCCGCAGGGTTATGTGGGGTTCGCACCCACTAAAACCCCGCCGGTGTCCTTCTCGGCTGATAGCAGGAGGGTCGCGGGTAAGCCTGTGGAATTCTCCGCGACCCCCCCAGCATTGGCTGTGTAGCCTCTTCACGGGGGGACAGGTGAAGGTAGTCCCCCCTGAGCGCGGATGGCTCTTCCTACGCTCGACGGCGGAAACGGAACACCGCGTTCCGCCGTCCTTCTCGGGGCCGTTATATGACTACACGAGGCCCCCGCCTCGTGCACCCAACGACCCCGGGGTCCCCTCTTAGTCGCCTCTTACGACAGGCAGGGGATACCTCAGTCCTATTCTTCGGCCCGGTACTGCAGGGCGTATGCAATGCAATGCAATACCTAAGCTATCCAATAATTGTATTCTACAAAAAAAGCATTCACTTATTTATTTGCATGCTATTTCCTGAGCTTTTCAATTAATTAAGTTCAATAATTTAAAAAAATGAAACTTCTTTCAGACTTTTGAGCTGGGAGAGCTCAAATGCATAGAAATATTATTTCTTTGAACTCCGCGAGCTCAAAATATCACATAAATTATATTTTGGGCTCAAAAACGTCATAAGTACAATTTTAACCGCCCAGCCCCCGCAGCATGACGGACCATTTGTCGAATCTTTCTGTCACTTTTAATCGCTTTTGACATTTCAATGCGGGAAAATGTATGGAGACGATCGACAAAAGTGACAGATAGATACGACAAAGTCGACAAAATTTCGTCATGTTACCACTGCTGCCTCCGCAGCATGACAGACTATTTGTCGAATTTAACTGTCACTTTTAATCGCTTTTGACATTTCAATGCGGGAAAATGTATGGAGATGATCGACAAAAGTGACAGATAGATACGACAAATTGTCCGTCATGTTACCGCCGCTGGAATGGAATTAGCGGGAAGTTGCAGGGATGGCCTACCGTAAGGTAAACCGTTTTTCAATTTTTTTTTTGTCAGATTTGGCGAATCCCTATAGATAATCGTCAGATTATGAGACAGTACGTTTAGAACATAAAGATAAACCATATATATCTTAATCTGACGCGCTTGAGTATTTCAAAATGGCGATTTTTAATTTGCACATTATGAAAATGGCCGCGAGTTTGCGTCCCATCGAAATCGTCAGATTAGTGAATGAGAGCTTTTTTTTGATGCACTTAACACTCCCTCAGAAAATCTGACGCGCTCGATAATTTTTTTTTTTTTCATTTTCAATCCTTGCATACAACCACCCGCATCATGCAAACGATCAGATTAACATACGTACATCATTAAAAATACGTAGGACATTGATGCTATCAATATCTGACGCGCTCGAGGATGTCCATGCAACAGTTTTTTTTACATATTTTATAGAGAAGGTAAATCACTACGTTGTCTTCTGCCCACTCTGCGCAACAACTTTATTTTTACTAGCTGTCCCGGCGAACTTCGTATCGCGCCTTACAATTTTATATGGAAAAAAATATTAATAAGTAACTTAGTCGTTTTTACTTATTTCTCCTCCATTTTTACATATTTTCTCACCTTTAAACCTCCTCTGGACAAAGTACTACTACGAATATTTTAAAACCAAAATCAGCTAAATCGGCCCTCGACTAACGAACCTCGATTAATTTTTTAGATAGATAAGCTGACACGGCGAACTTCGTACCGCCCTGAATTCTGAATGTTTGAGAATATTATATAGCCATGTCACCCGGGGATAGTGCTTCAATAACATAACAGTAAAATAATTTTTGAAATTGGTTTATTATACTTAGTCTCGGAGCCTATTCAATGCAAACAAACAAAATCTTACCTCTTTATAATATTAGTGTATATACCTACTTAGATATAAATATTTAGAAAAATAAGTCAGTATTCGATATCAACTGGAATAATTCCTCTAAAAACAATGCTAGAGTAAAGTGAACTTAGTGCGATAACCTTTTAGAAAAACATTGCAGGAGGTGGCACGTTGCGTCAGTAGGGGGTCTGATAATAATTGTATTTGTTTTAAGTATAAATAGGTAAACAGCTACGTTATTGATATCAGTGTTGATTTTTTCATTTCGTCATTTCTAATGTTTTATTACTTACTAGAGGCTGCCCCGCGGTTTCACCCGCGTAGATTTCTTATAAACACATTAATTCAGTTTTTTCCCGTTCCCATAGGAATTTCGGGAAATTATTCCTTAGTGCTAACCTACACTCCCCAAGGAACCCACGTGCAAAATTTCAGCCCGCTACGCCCAGTAGTATCGCCTCTGCGTTGTCTGTCAGTCAGTCAGTCAGTCAGTCAATAACGGAAGAGTTTTATATATATTGAATATATGTTTTTATATATATTAAGTAGGTACAGTGGCGGACACGATCGGCGTAACAGTTCCGGTTTTTCTGTATTGCAAAATAGCTCTTGTTCTTTGGTTTTACAGTCTAGGGCTGACGAAACCATAGACAAATCTGTTACGGCCTCCTAGTCCTTGACTGTACCTAGGCAAGTATTAATTAAACTTATAAGTACTTAAAACAGATTTTTTCTAGAGAAAAAACTTTTACTAGGAACATAAGTAGGTAGTAGTTCATCAATAGGTATACTTAGTACTTTTTTTATTTAGCCTGTTAAGTGTGCCACTGCTGGGCAAAGGCCTCCCCCCTAGTTCTCCAAGCCTTCCGATCCTGTAACAACTCCGGACAGTTCTCCAGATGGGAATCGAGATCGTCTCTTACTTAGACGTACTTAGTAAGTACATAATTCAATAAAGTGATTTAACTTCGGCTGATTTTTCTCAATTTAAAGGTTACGGCCCAGAAAGAAAATTCACAAGTTTTTTTTTGTAACGAGGGGAAATGCCTATCGCATTTGCCGACGCTCGGGGGAGCGTCGGGGGTATGTGGGGCTCGCACCCACTAAAACCCCCCGGCGGCCGTCTTGACGCTTTTGAGAAGAACCCCGGGAACCACACATTATAGCGTCCGAAGTGCTTCCCACACTCAGCTACTATCAGCTTCGTGCTCGGGGAGGGCATATTGTTCCCTCCCCGGCTCGCCTTTGGAGCTGCGGCGGCACAGTGCCACAAGCTGTGCCGCCGCCCATCTCGGGGCCGTTTGATGAGTGTGTCGGGCCCCCGCCCTTCACACCCACGACCCCAAAGACCCCTTTTAGTCGCCTCTTACGACAGGCAGGGCATACCGTAGACCTATTCTTACGCCCGGACCTACAGGGCTAAAGATAATTCACACTGCTGGGGGTATTAATAAATTTTATGTCTTTTTACTTACTTAGATAATAATTAATTATATAGGAGAACAACAACTCCAAAAGCTATAGAAATATTCTCAAAATTTAACTTCACGATAAATATAGGTATTTAATTAACTATGATAGATCAAATCTCAACCTCATCTCAAGAAAAACAAAAAAGAAACAAAAGAATCGGCTGAGGCTGAGGAAATAGAACTGTCAAAGGGAACCAGCACTAGTCCTCGATTATAAGATTATTTCATCGTCATCATATAATTTTAGCCGCAAAACGTCCACTGCTGCCTATGCCCCCTCATAACGCCAAAAAGACCGGTCTTGAGCGACTTTCATTCAGTATACTCCCGCAGACTTCACCTTGATGGTGGGTCTGCCCACTCTGCGTCTTCCTTTAAGATTCCTCTTTTCTTTAAGATTTTTTTACGAAATTTAAATTTTAATAAGGTTAAAAAATTAGAAGTCATAGGTACCTTCATAATGTGTATAAATTTTATTCAAAGTATTTTTGTTTTTCTCAAATCGCCCTTCACTACATAAGAACATAGTTTAAAGTGGGCTTGGCACTATAGGTCGTGTGATAAGGAACTTAGTGTCAATGTCTTCACTTGCTATTGAGAGGTTTGATAAGAACGGGAGTCATCGTATGCTGATAGAATAAATTTACCGCCATACGGTGCGATACTAGTGAGTAGCAATGAACGTAAGCTATTATCCAAATAACGTAAATTTGGCTACTTACCTACATAAAAATACGGTTAAAGAGCAGGTAGATGGCCCTTTGATCAAGTATACTAAGTAGTACCTAGTACTTGACGCGACCACCAAGCTCTCGTTTTTGCACGGCACAGAACTCGAATACTACAAAATTTATGAAAAAACTTGTCAGTTGGGTTTGGGTGTGTCTAATGGCCGCAACTAGTGGCTCTATGATCACTTTAAGGAGTATATTTCCAGCCGTTTTTTTGTCGTTTGAGAGATTTATAATACTACATACGAGGTTGCCGAATTAGTATCCTAACAAAAAGTCTTCGCACCTACATTATGCTGCTGCGTGAGCACCCGGGTTCGATTCCTGGACAGGGCGAATATTGATATGATAATTATCGATGTTTGTTTCCGGTCTGGGTGTGATGTTCGTCTCTGTGTGTGTTTCGGGCGCCCTAGATACAGGTTCTTCCTAGTTAGGAGCTCTGAGTGTGATGTGTTATTATTATTATTATTATGTTTCAATATCGTAGATACGTAGCGTCTCAATAATTATGCTCGAAGTTCTAAGCATACGCTCATAGTTACAAATAACGATTTTGATTAAGAAATACGCAATCAAAACACAATGTTGATTGATGCACGCGGACTCCACGTGGCCACGTGACAGGAAATAACTCCAAAACATACTATAAGTACCTCTAACTCCAAATATATTGACTCAAACTCATTGAACAGACGACATAATTAATGCCTAAAGTGACGATGTTCATAAATCTGACCCAGGTTTTTTGGAACTTTTTTTTTTGTTTATAAGCATTGATCACAGACAGATAATGCTATAAGTACATGAAAACACTGTAAATTATTCGAAGCTTGAGGGTTTATAACTGGATAGGATTGTTTGTATGTAGATCATTCATTGCTAAAATGTATTCGATTCATATAGCCAATGCCGTATAAAGTTCCGCAACATAGGCTCCCATTTAGGTCATAAAAACCTGGACACACATAATTTTGAAGCACTAAGCTAGATAATTCCACCCGTGTACTACCTAGACTGCAGGCAATTAGGAATTAATCCCTTTACGCCTAGATTATGAACCGAAGCGGGTCCAAGCGCGGCGCGTTAAACTGAGCGGTTATGAAATATATTAGGTAAGCTAAATCTTGCTGTTTTTCGGCTAGTCAACATTTTTTTTCCATAATATCTGTTACATTATGCTGAACATGTTCCAAATTATAAGCAATCTATTCAATATTTTAGTAAAGATTTTGCTTTATATTTAGTTGCTTACTAAGTTCGTCGCGTGAAGTGAAGACGAAGAAGCTAAGAGACGCTGCCACGCCTTAGGAATTCGGGATTGCTCGGCATAATAAGCAATCGCTGCCGCTTTCCACTTTTCGTGATGTGCTAAGAGCGGTCACGATGAAGAAATAAATTCGTACATTGAACCGGTTATATTTGTCTCTGTCGCGCGCGCGTATTTCATATTGCCGTCGCGCTCGCACTAGGCCGGTCGCAAGCTGACGAGTGCGAGCGTGACGGAAATACGAAATCTAACTGTATCGTATTACGCTCGCTCGCGTGCGATTAGGTTCAACATATTAGACAAAGTAGAACACTGTTCAATGTACGAATTTCTTCCTGCATCGGACCATCGGACTGCACTTTACCTGTGCTTCATACATTTTTCAGTACCGCATATTTTTAATTTTGTCGCTCGCCGCGCAACAACTCGCTGCCGCTCGTCGCGCAGGTCGTGTTCGAGCTGTTTATGGCCTTCCGTTTTGCGCCTACACATTTTTCTGCCAAATTGCTGGCTATTATTCTGGGAGGGATCTCTTGTTTATGATTTTGCATTGGATTTTAAAATAAACTTTATAAAATTAATGATACACTGATTTGGGGTAGTAACTATTTAGTAATCTGTGGTACCGGTTTAGATTCCCGGCGGCGCTACCGCCGAATGAACATGGAAAACATGAATGAATGAATGAAACATGAATTCTATGTTCCCCCGAACATTGATGAATATCGATGTTTGTTTCCCAGTCTGCGTGTAATGTTCGTCTCTGTATACATATGATTTGGGCACCCTAGATACAGGTTCTTCCTAGTTAGGGGCTCTGAGTGTGATGTGTTATTATTATAATTTTTAATCATTACACTGTAACAAAATTAAATTTCGATGCATGTGTCTGTAAACCAATTAAAGTACTAATTAAATTTTAAAAAAGTTGGAATAATGATGATGATGTTTAAAAAAAACGCGTCGAATTGAGAACCTCCTCCTTTTTGTTTTGTCGTCGGTTAAAAAAAAACAAACGATTTTGTCTTATATCATGATGTCTGTTTTAGTAAAATACTTGCACTAGTGCAAAATATTTAGAAGGATAGGTCAGTAGGTAGGTACCAGAAGTCGCCCCCAATAGCGTTCTCAGTTCGCTAAGCGTTTTTTAATGTCATCCCGTAGCAGAGTAGCACAATAAACAACCCTATTTTAGCGCAAAAATGCGAGCACAATTTAAAAAAAAATGTGTTTGAAAATTTGAATACGGCTACAGCACACCCGCAAGCATATAATATACGCCTGTAATAATTCAATGTTACAGACTCAAGCATAAAATAACAGTGCATCATAAAACATTTGTATCATTTTATACGAATAACCTAGGCAGAAGAACTAATGGACGCTTGTTTTATTTAGGAACCTAGTTAATACTCGAAATTTAATCTAAAAGGTTACAGTTTAAGCCGAATGGTGGCGGGATGCAGCTCCCGCAACCTTTACCGATCGTCAGACCATCTTTTGGAGGCCTGCCTACTTTCCAGCTGCCGATGCACAGTCACTACTCGCAAACTTTTCCCATCGACTACTTATCTGTTCTTCGAGCTTTGTGCCCTGCCCCTTTTCACTCTAGCTTTCTCCACTGCATGCTGCAATTCTTTGGGATATGCAACAACATTTAAGCACACAAAAAAATAACATGGTGTAATAATACAACAAAAAAATATTAAAGTTTCTTGTAAGAATAAATCGCTTTCGGCGTTATTTATTCATTACAATAATTTTTACTACGCATTCTCTCTTCTATAAATTTATAGTTAGTAGCATCATACAAAGTAAGGTAATTGTATATAGTTCATTACATTAAATTTATTTTTTAACTAGAGGCTGCCCCGCGGTTTCACTCGCCCAAATTTTTATAAACACAAAAATCCATTCCAATTCCCGTTTCTGTGGGAATTTAGGGAAATCCTTTCTTAGTGCTCGCCTACACTCCCTAATTAGGGAGTGTAGGCGAGCATTTCCCTAAAGGAACCTACATGCAAAATTTCAGCCCGCTACGCCCAGTAGTTTCGGCTCTGCGTTGTCTGTCAGTCAGTCAGTCAGTCAGTAACGGAAGAGTTTTATATATATTGATTAACAGAGAAGCAATTCTATATCCTTGTACAGTGGGGGACACGGTCGGCGTAACACTTCCAGTTTTTCTGTGTTGCAAAATAGCTCTTGTTCTTTGGCAATACAGTCTAGGGCTGACGAAACCACAGACAAGTCTGTTATACGGCCTCCTAGACCGACACTGTACCTACCTGAAGTTTTGAAATTTCACTTGAATTAGTAAATGGTTACCTACACTCGTACAAGTAGGTTCTTGTAAGGCTGCTAGCCCCTGCGTCGAGCCATAAGCAAGTCGTTTGGATAAATAACTAATGTGTTTTGTTCCTCGGACGGACAGCCACTGCTCTGACATGCAAAGGTCATATAAGGCTCCATGGGGTTACCTTTACAAGATATCTATTAATAGAACAAAATTGATTTAGTAAAATATTTCTGTTTGTTACAGAGTGCTAGTACGGTAGTGGCGGTCTAGGACGGCGTAACATTTCCGTGTTTTTTGTATTGATAAATAGCTTTTGTTCTTTGGTATTACAGTCTAGAGCGCTCGAGACCATAGACAAAACTGTTACGCCGTC
This sequence comes from Euspilapteryx auroguttella, assembly GCA_951802225.1. NCBI lineage: Eukaryota > Metazoa > Arthropoda > Insecta > Lepidoptera > Gracillariidae > Euspilapteryx > Euspilapteryx auroguttella. The sequence goes on along the minus strand of OX637657.1, from coordinate 2,774,964 downwards.
CTAGACAGTACAGTGGAGGTTCAAAAAAAAAAAAACGATCAAAAACGGGTTCAACAAAACACGAGGAAATAAACTTAACATTCGTAAAAGCACTGACTGACCTTTACGTGAAGTGAAAAACTGAATAAGGAAAGCACAATGAAGAAAATTTATTAAAGATTTACCCTGTTATTCATAAAAAGTTAAAGAGCACTTTAGTTATTTGACGTATGTCAATTTAGACTGGATGTCACGTATTTACCATACAACAAACCAGAGAAGTAGACCTCCAGTAAGGCTACTTCAAATCTACTGTATCTTTATGAATAAACGGCATACATAGGGACAGACGCAAAAAGCGACTTTGTTTTATAGGTACTATCTATATATATTGATATAGTAGATGTAAGCGTTGAAGCAAACAACTACAGTGCCACGTACCCCGCTCGATTGTTTTATGATGACAAATGCATGTTCTCATGTTGTATATTCGTGACTGTATCCTACGTGTCCGTACTGACAAATAGGGTAGAACAGAACCGTCTTTATAAGAGCAACGGCAGCCACACCTACATATATCCCAGAATAATTTCAATGAAAATTTATGGGGATTGCAACAAGGTTTGCTTTTGAATCTAATATTTCCTAGAACTGAAATTTCCAGCAGACTTTGATGACACTTTATTTTTGATTAAAATTCATCATCATCATCATTTCAGCCGTAGGACGTCCACTGCTGGACATAGGCCTCCCTCAAGGCTCTCCATCTGTACCGATCGCAGGTGGCCTGCATCCAGCGTGGACCCGCAGCCTTGCGCAGATCATCCGTCCATCTTATCGGTGGACGCCCTACGCTGCGCTTGCCGATCCGTGGTCTCCACTCGAGAACTTTTCGGCCCCAGCGGCCATCTGTTCTGCGGGCTATATGACCTGCCCATTGCCACTTCAACGAGCTTATCCGCCTGGCTATGTCGGTGACCCTGGTTTCTCTGCGTATGTCCTCATTTCTGATACGATCCCGCAGAGAAATCCCGAGCATAGCCCGCTGGCTCGATGAGCTACTCGGAGCCTGTTCATAAGCCCTATAATGAAGCACCACGTTTCAGAACCGTAGCACCCCTTGCCCCGCCGTTACCGTGACCGCTACCGTGGTCAGGAATAGCGGGGCTGCCGGGGACTAGGGGCCTGGGTACATGCTGACTATTCATGAGAGGGGGGGGGGGTTGCCATTATTTGTTATTGTTTATAATTATTTGGTTAAAAAGTCGCGACTCTATCTCTAATTAACTGCAAAAGGATCCCTAAATAAAATTTAATTACGGGGTGTCAAGCGAAAATGTCATCAAAACAACAGCCTTCAAAAGCAAGATGTAAGAGCGCACCAACCTTGCCCTATCTAAAATAACAATCAAAGGAACGATGAAATTAAATTTTTCCCATTTTACTTTGAGAGTTTACGGCGACAGGACTGCGAAGGGGGAAATTAAAATAGGTTGGCTTCCCACTTGCTGTGAAATGAATCTTAACATCTGCATCTGCTGCAGTCCTAGGTGTTCGGTTGTTTGATTTTCATATTCTTTTTTAAAGTTACCCCTCTTTTCACACGGCAGTCCAGTTTTCATTAACTGCAGAATACCGTTTGATGGCGAATGTGTTTATTTCCAAGAGTTCCCACGAGGATCCCGTATGCTAGCATATAAACCAAACCATATAATAAAGTCACTGACAGAGTCTAAATAATTAGAATACTTAATTGGCAATGGGCAGGACACATCTCAAAAAAATTATTTTCTTCAAAAAAGGAACCAGCTTTAATAAACTGACACATACATCAACTGAGCACTTCCTCTTTTACGAAGTCGGTTAAAATAGGTACTTAAACCTTCTTTTGAATGTAAAATACTTATCTGAAAACCGCATCAAGATCGGTTCAGCTAAACGCGAGATAATCGCGGATAAACATACATAAAAACATACATATATACAGGACAAACTCATAACCTCCTTTTTTGAAGTCGGTTAAAAATAGGTAGATGGTCGCTGGAGTCAAAAAAGATCTCGAGTAGTGACTGCACACTGGAAAATGCAGAATAGAGTAGGCAGACACAAAGTGGTTTGAAGCCTGTAGAAGGTTAGGAAGGAAGAGAGCACTGGATGCGCAAATTTGGTATGGCGATCTGTGGCGATATGCCCATCAGATGTTGATGATGAATGCGTGAAGGCATGAAGCGGCAGAGTGCAGTCTGGGTTGAGTGGCATAACAGCTGACTATTACAGTGTTCTGTTATTCGGACTGGTCTGTCCTTTTGCAGACAGTTCATTTTACATTCGTTTGCCAGCAGCCGCATGGAACCACCTCTCCTCTTTCTGTTTAGGATACTTTATCAAATAAGGGTCTTCTTATAACTAGCTTACTTAGTTATACCTTGTATTCTATACTGAATAAATAATTACATATATACATACATACATAACGTCACGCCTGTATCCCATCGGGGTAGGCAGAGACAATTGATTTCCACTTGCTTTCTTTCTTTTAATAAATATTTTTTGTTTTTTTAGGTTTTGAATGATAATAAGTTTCTAAGAAATTTAAATGTTCTCAGAGCAAAAAATATATTTAGAATTGAATTTTATCAATCAGTTATCTTAAGTACTTATAGAACTACGAGTTTTAACTTCGAATGCGAATTCTAACTTCTATAAACTTTCTATTTGCTGTCCACTTCTATTACCTGTCGGTTGCTGTTATCACTGCGTGGGAATAGTTACAGTAAGTTTCACTAAATAAGTATATTTTTAAACAACTTCAAAAATCCTGTTCATATGAGGAAGTTCTCAGTTTATGTATGACCCTAAAAATAAATAATTAATAAATATAAATTCTTCTGTAAAATCCATTTTTAATTTTTCATGAATGTAAATTACTAAATTAGATGGTCGCTAGCTTAGGTCAACTCCAAAAGTTCTCGAGCAGCGAACGCATATCGGAAGACGCAAAGTAGGCAGAATCCTTTTCTTTTTTTGTAACGGGGGGAAATGCCTATCGCATTTCGCGACGCTGGGGGGAGCATCGGGAGTATGTGGGGCTCGCACCCATTAAAACCCCCACGGCGGCCGTCTTGGCGCTTTTGGGAAGAACCCAGGGAACCACGCATTATAGCGTCCGAAGTGCTTCCCACGTTTAGTTGCTATCAGCTTCGTGCTCGGGGAGGGCATATTGAACCCTCCCGGCTCGCCTTTGGAGCTGCGGCGGCACAGTGCCACAATCTGTGCCGCCGCCCATCTCTGGGCCGTTTCATGATTGTGTCGGGCACCCGACCTTCACACCCACGATCCAAGGACCCCTTTTAGTCGCCTCTTACGACAGGCAGGACATACCGTGGTACTATTCTTACATTGAAACATTGAAATTCCATATCTTTACCTCCTATAGATTAAGAGAATTACTTGATTTAGAAAACCTTCTTAAAGCGTCTTAAGTAGGCAGAACCGTCACAAAGTAGTCAGATGATCTGATGTTGGTTGTGGGAGTGCACTGGAACTGTTATTTTGTCTAGTTTAAATATTTCAATAACCATCAACCTGATTATTCCCTAAAGTGGCCTCATTAAAACTTGTATGGAACAAATTAGCATGCTTTAAAATGTAATTATTTTTACGAATGGCGATAGCATCGGTGTAATAGCTGTGGTAATAATAGGAATCTTAAGTAAAACGTACTGTACTGTTGTAAGGCAGGGAATATCGTAAAAGCCATACCATGTCCTGCAAGTTAACCTGCCAGTAAAAGTTTTCAGTCCAATAGGGGTCGCTACACAACACAAGCTTACGATTAAGTTTTGTATATACCTTTAGGTTTTCTGTCTTATTTTATTGCAAGAAGGTTGCAAGGTCTGGTCAAAGTTACCTTTTAAAGGGCCGAAACGGGGCGAAACTAGCGCTACTTCGTTAAAGAATTGTTATCTTTTAAACCATGGCCAAAATAATGCGCCTTGGACTCCCTAGATAATCTTGCCTAAAATTTTTAGGGCCCTGTTGTGTAGCTTTTAGGTTGAAAATCAAATTTAAAAACCGTTATAAAACTAAAGTGGCCACTTTAGGCAACAAACGGGTTTTTTCTTTGATTTTTAACCTGAAAGCTACACAACAGGGCCTTAAAAATTCTAAGCTATATTCACTAGTCAAAGGCGCATATTATTTATTTCAGCCATGTTTTAGTTAGAAGATAATAATTATTTATCGGAAGTGGCGCTAGTTTCGCACCGAGTAAGCCCTAATTTGACAATATTAAATCCCACCACTAAATATTCTCTTCACTGTTCATGTTAGTCCAGAGTTCCATGTGTTAGTCATATCATAACATTCTCTAAGTCCCAATGCGAGGCAAAGGCATTTAATGAATAGATAATGATTAATCAATATTGATACAATTTAATACTGATTGATTGTATCAATGCAGCGTTATTTAGAACAGAGCTAAATACGAATAATGGGTCATCCTCCAAAGCAAGCTAACAGAAAAATATTAGTAAATTTGTTGTTCAAACTTTTGGTTTGTACTTACCTACCTATTATAAAAATTTTTGTGGTATGGGGTATTATTTTAATTATACCACCCACGCATTCTCCTACTGTGGGTGGTCGGCTAAACAAGCATCAGCAGTATCCTTCAATAAAAATTTCAAACAGCCACACTGCGATCGCGAATCACCCAGCCAAGCCGAGCACGGTGATTGAAAGCATTTGCCCACAATATACTACAATGCACGTAGGTACATAACTATGTCCATGTAGTAAACTGTAGGCGAGGCCTATGTCCAGCAGTTGAGGTGTTCGGCTCAGAAATAATGAGGTATTCTCTAAAAACTGGTTTGGTTGAATATTACCCCTTTTTTTTTGTAACGGGGAGAAATGCCTTACGCACTTCCCGTCGCTCGGGGGAGCGACGGGGGTGTGTGGGGATTGCACCCACTAAAACTCCCCGGTGGCCGCCTCAGCGATTTGGAAAGGACCCTGGGATTCGCCTCAAAGCCTTCCGCTAGGATCCTTCCCATACATAGCTGCATTCCGTTTCTGCCTCGGGGAGGGTATGTTTCTCCCTCCCCTGCACCACCACTGATGCTGCAGCGGCACAGTGCCACAAACTGTGCCGCCGCCCGTCTCGGGGCCGTTTTCATAGATGTGAAGAGCCCCCGCTCTACACACCCACGACCCCGATGACCCCTTTTAGTCGCCTCTTATGACAGGCAGGGGATACCGTAGTACTATTCTTAAGCCCGTAACTACAGGGCTAGTTCAACATCATCGAGCCCACTGCCGACTAAAAATAAAGACGTGATAATCAATATTAACTTTGTTAGGCTACGCGAACACCGAACTTTTGGTTGGATCCACTTACGTTAATTTTGTTATTCCATCCGTTCGTAGGTACATTATAAATAGGGTTCGTCCACTCCGCTGCACAGGGTCGACGTCACGTCGCGTCCCGTTGCATTTTCAGGTCAAACCAATAATGAATGAGTGACAGATATTAATTATCTAATCACTGGTGTGCGGGTGCTTTGTAATTTTGATTTCCATCGGTTTCGGGCGTGTGATTGAGTCGCGTTACATTGATTTTGTACAGTATTTTGACCTAATTAAATTGTTGTTAAAGCTTTAGTGACAGGAATAGCGAATGTAGCCAACAGTGGGAATGAAATACTAAGTAGTAATCAAGCTGTGGGTTTTGAGTGTGCAAACATTCCTCAGATTATTTGATGATGATGCAGCCATCCTAAAGTCCCTTAAACCTCATCGCGTCGTGCGCACATAAACTGTGCATAATTTAAATGCGTTTGAGGGTAGGCAATCGTTTCACGGGTAAACAGAGAAAAAGGGGTCGAATCAATAATCTCAATTTCTCTCGATCTTGCGCAGCTTCCTCCAGGTCTCGGCTTTCAGCAGCTTTCTCCAGCTTAGCCTACTTCACTAGCAATCGATGTACTGTACAAGCATTTAGTTTTCAAACTCGTAATAGGTATAGGTAGATATATTCCAATTTTTATAGAATGTATTTTTTTAGATCTCGTTAAATAAAAACAAACAAATTTGGCCGTCCAAAAAAAACACCAAAGCGATCTTTAGGACTCCGTGCTGTGTGGAAAAACCTTTAAAAATAATGTTTAAGGTAATTTCATGCATAATGCAACCACTTGCTCTACCGTTTCCTATCAAGTCCTATCACAGTAGATTTTTATTAAGATAGCAACTTGAAACTTAGTTCGATTTCTACTAAAACTTTTATATAAAACGTTTATTTTTCCACGATATCGAAACGATATCTAGCATATCTTGCTACGAGTGGTTTTAAAATATTAGAATAAGTAAGTATCTTGAGCAAATTGAAGTCTGATGCTTGTTTATACCTGGCAAGAAGACAGCACATTACATTAGCTATTTTATTCTAATACTAGCTGACCCGGCAAATTCCTTATAATAATAATAATAATAATAATATTTATTTATTTCAGAAACAAGTTTCATAAATTAAAACTAACTTAATACTATGAAATTAACCTAATCATGCCTATTTTACATTAAAAATAACGACACTGGAGTCTGTGTGCACAGAGTTCCAGTGCCGCACAACCGGACAGTCAACCCTGTCCAGGATGGTGTTCAGGAGGCCATTCGAGCTGCCCCGCATGCGCCTTCGATTATAAGTTGACACGATTATTATTCAAATACCTACCTACTAAAGACTTGGCTGTATGGACTTTGTTATTTTGCCCACCCAGAATGAGATAAGTACCTAATTTAAAAACAAAGTCAATTCAATCAATCTTTTGACAGGAAAATGGATGGAACAGTAATGGAACATTTTGTATGGATAGTGGATACTGAAATTGTTGTTTTTACTAACTTCGTCGATATTACTGTAAAAGCACGGTAGTTGGTTAGGTTAACTAGCTAGGTACCTAGGATAAAACTCAACTAGCATAGCCTGAACAGTGCATGGCATAAAGCAGACTTCAGATCCCCGAAGACCTATGAATCCTTATCATTGTTCCCGCATTTTCTACGTTGCTCGCTTTGTACCTTAGTTGCTGATTATTACTGGCTGGTTCCGTTGATAAGAAATAAAAAAAAACTCTACACTGATGTTTTAAAAGAGGAAAGATTTGATTGTTGTTTGTATGTTTAAATTGGTTGAAATCGAATATATTATAATCGACGAGCTTTCCCGGCTTACTTCGTTACGCCATAATATATAAGATACGACAAAGACTTGGCTCTATAGACTATGTTCTTTTGACTGCCCAGAATGGCCGAATAAAAAACAAATTACAACAACAAACCACCTGTCAAAATATTTAAACAACGGAAAAAATATTGCACCTTGGGTTATATTATTTGAGTTTAGGTAAGGATCCCAATTTTTTTTGAAAATCTAATATAGCCTATGACACTCGGGGTTAATGTAGCTTCCTACCAGTGAAAGAATTTTTCAAATCGGTTCAGTATTTCCGGAGCCTATTCGTTACAAACAAATAAACAAATCTTTCCTCTTTATAATATTGGTATAGATTGATAAAATTTAAAACGTAGGTGAGATGGTGTTTTTTTGGTTTATTAATCAGGTACATATTATTTTTAATTTCAAATAATTTTTACGTGTTTGTATTGTTTATGAAATAAAAATCATATCTCTATGCGAAAATCTTTCTACATACTTATAAAAATATATATACCTACTTAAATTTAAAATTAAAATCTTATTAAAATAAATGTTTGCACAAAAAACACAAATTAAAAGTTGACGAAAAGCAATATTATCGCACTAGAGATAAGCGCCTTACGTGTTAGTGCTGTTAATAAATTTCGTACGTCACCCGTAGCATGTAATAACTACACAGTACACTGCAATAACAGATTGTCTAAGTACATTTTCATCGCATACTCATCGAACAAAGCCGTACGTGCATTTTCTCGCACGGGCCCCTCTTAAAAGACTATAAGATATGGCTAGGAGCCGATAAATATTTTTCAGTTATACAAGAATAATGCCCGTCTGCAGTGCATTAGCTAAAAGGGTTCGCGTGTCGAATAAATTGATAGGTTGCCGCCGCAGTCGGGGTCATGTACCGTTCAATCGCAGTGGCGAGCTAGCTCTTTAGATGTCTCTGGTTAATTTATCTTAAGAAAAAAGTCATTAAGTTTTTCTTCTATGTTTTACTTTTTGTAGGGAAAATAAAGTAAGTAATTTAAAGTAGGTATGAATTAGCATTTTTATTACTCATCAAAAGCAAATATCTCACATTATGTTTATTAGTATAACATTTAAAATGTTCTCTTTAATTTTTTACGAACGGAGAGAAACTTAAAGAAAATTATAAGTAAGTAATAAGTAAAATAAGGATCTTAAGGGGAATTTATAAATATGAAATTTATACTTAACTGATAAACATCTTTAATAATTTAGGTAAAAAATATAATGAAATTAATAATAATGTTAAATTAAGATCATATTTATATACCCACTGAAGTCTTAGATAATACTTATACTTATAAGTATTTATTTGCTCTATATCCCTGACACACGCGCCATCAAAGTAAAATTCTGGCGTTTTGCCAAAAAACAGAAAGTTTAATAAAAAATATTTACGAGAACTTTATTTTGCTTTTATAAGTTGCGTTAATGGATAGTTTATCATTTCTATTACACTGCTAGTCGGTGCTTAGTTCTGCTAGCGTTATGTTGCACTATGCTTGTATTTTTTATTACGTTAAATGAGTGCTTAATTCTTAGAAGTACATTATTTATAAAAATAGTGTCCAATTGTTGAATGTATGCTTATGTAAATTAACAACATTAGGAGATTTAAGGCATCTTTAATATGTCGCAACTAGTAACGTTTATTGCATACATTACATTAATAGTTATAAATATCTTACGTATACTCAGTACAGTTGTACGTACAGAACGGACTTGTTCAGCGTAACACTTTGGTGTATGGTCCAAGTAATACCCGAGAACAAGGGCTTTTTACAGAAAAACCTGAAGTGCTACGCAAAACGAGTTTGTGACTGTACATTATTGTTTATCCATAGGAATTCATTTATCTAAATGTTAAACTCCTTCGGAAATACATAATCAATCAATCCATACTTGACCGGAAGTGTTACGATGCGCGTGCGGTATTTTCGCCAAAAAATCGTTGCCCTAAGGAGGCACAATCAGATGTTTGCATTATGCATGAATCTCCTCCAGTGCGACAGATGTCGCGGAACTATGCGACGTCGCCTTGTTTATGTTTCGTGAGCGAATATTAAAAAATGAGATGTAAGCTGTATACGAGGCGAAAAATTGTGAAAAATATATACTGCATTGTGATCAATCCCTAAAACCATATATAAGAAAACATTAGTAAAAAAAAAACTAAGTCCTAATGTCCTAATGAGTCCGTAACTTTCAGCCGAAAAATTTATTTCTTTGCCGTTATCTTGGCTATGGTTGTCTAGGACTGTGTCAACTAAGGTCAACTACAAAATTTTATACTTACCATGTAGCCAACACCGTAGCGAAAAAATAGCAGTCACGATGATACGGATGTTGAAGGCATATTTTTCCAAGCTGCCAGTATCACTGGTTGAGCGTACAAAAAAAAAACAAACAAAGGTTTCCGTAACCAAGCCGGTACCAACCAACAAGTAGCGAACGCGCTACCCTCATCTTTTACTTTTAAAACTTCAAGGGCTCTTTTAAAAGCCTTTGAATCCACCAAGTCCAACAGAAAGGCGTTAAAGTTAGAAAATTTCCAGATTTACTTCGCAAACTTGATCCTAGCTACCGACGGTTTAAAAGGTAACCTTAACTTTGACTTTGTGTTAAATTTTATTCAGTAAACGGTTTTAATGGATTTGCTGAAACTCAAAGTTGGTTGGGTGACACTTGAAATAATGGTCTTTGCATTTACAGCTTCTTGTCGCTTGTGTCGGTTTGCATCTTTTTGACACTATACTTAGACTAGATCTTAATTTTGTAGCTCAATAATAATCAGGAGAATGGAACACCTCATCATCAAAAAAATATTAAAACACTAAATAACAAATCACCCCTAACTAGGAAGAACCTGTATCTTGGATGCCCGAAACATATACAAAAAACGAACATAACACCCAGACCAGAAACAAACATCGATATTTATCAATCTAAATAAAGGTCTTCCGTTACTGACTGACTGACTGACAGACAACGCAGAGCCAAAACTACTGGGCGTAGCGGGCTGAAATTTTGCACGTGGGTTCCTTGGGGAGTCTAGGGGAGCACTAAGGAATAATTTCCTTAAATTCCCATGGGAACGGTATTTTTGTGTTTAAGAGAAATCTGCGCGGGTGATACCGCGGGGCTGCCTCTAGTCATAATATAAAAATGTTCGCCGCGGAATCGAACCCGGTGCACCCGCGTCTCGGTCACTGCCAACTGAGCCACGGAGCAGTCAAATGACGACGAATTCTGTTTAATAAAAATTTAGTCTTTCCATTATTTTCGTCAGTACAATACGTAAAATGTTAAATAATATGCTTTCCATTACAATTAATTTTACTAAGTACCTTAGGTACCTATAATTTTATGTTATCCTGTTATGCCTTACATTCTGGAAGCGTAAATAATGAAGCAATTTATTATTCAAAGTTCACATTAGTACAGTTGCATACTCTAGCATTTTCTTCCTGAACCTTGCATTATTTATGTTTACAAATTCCTGGTAGGTATAATGTTTTAAAAATGAATGAAGAATGATTTCTTTATTGTACAAAAACATAAACACAAGAAACTTAAAACATAAGTTAGGTGACAAAATGTTTGTCGTTATTTTTAAATTCATATACGTAATTTTCAATATAATGTGAATTTTGGGAAATCCTTCCCTTGTGTAACTTTCCACCCTTAGCAACCTTGCGTGGCTTGTTAACATCGATTTCATAGTAATTTCTCTTCCAAGTCTCTGTTTAATGAAAAACGTGCGAAGAAAGTTTTCGTGTCATTACTTTCCGAGGATATAAATGGCTATTCGCAAGTCGGGGCGCTAAGATGATATTTCTAACAAATATTCAATTGTGTTAAAAGCATTTTTTTTGTTAACAGCGGGGGACTGGCAGGGTACACTGAGCAGCGCATCAGCCTGGCTATTCAACGAGGCAATGCAGCCAGCCTGCTGGGCGCCGCGCCGCGCCGTGCCGCCGGGTGGTTAGGTTAGCCGATTTAGAAGAAGTGTTCTATTTGTAATAAAATATTTATTTCTAGAATAAAATAGAAAAGAAATACTCTTTATTGCAATCAATAGACTTAACATAGAGAATATTATCATCATCATTTCAGCCTAAATACGTCCACTGCTGGACATAGGCCTCCCCCCAGAACGCCACTACGCCTGGTCTTGAGCGACCCGCATCCATTGTATACCCGCAGTCTTTACTAGGTCTACTGCTGAATACCTTATGGGGGTCTACCTACTCTGCGTCTTCCTTAGATAAATGTACGGTGGTTGAGTGGTTTTTTTTTATTCAATCCTTTACATTTACTTTTTATATTTAAATCCTTTAACTATCCTTAAAAAACTTCTTCATTTTAGGCATCTAGTTTAACTTGCCACTCCACGCACCTATTGCGTTGATAGATAGGCCCAATCATTCCTCGGAATGCAAACAAAGGAATGAACGTAGGAAATTGAAAGCGCCCGGCTTTGGAAAACAGATTTGGAACGTTCCTCGATTTTAATTAGGACGGGCATCGGCGTGGAAAATGCATTTTTCTTTTATCTTTTTCTCTTATTTAATTGATACTCGAAGTTTGTATGGCAGTGATTGTTTGACGTTTCGCAGTGTAGAAATGTCGCTTATGTGAGTGTTTCGTTAGTAAAGTAGAATTCAAAACAAAAAGTCAAAAAATACGTGTTATATATTTTATTTTAACCAATTCGATTTCGGGCTTTATTTGTCCAAGTTTAATACACTTACAGTAGAGAAACGTTGTTAGCAGGAAGTGCTTAGTTAAGTATTAAAAAAACTCATCTATCTTTACTTAATATTATTAGTGTGAAAGTAACTCTGTCTACCTGTCCGTCTGTCTGTCTGTCTTGCTTTCCTGAGAATACTACTAAACTGATTTTAATAAAATTTGGTATATGGATGGTCTAGAGCCTGAGATAGGACAAAGGCTACTTTTTATCCCGAAATACCTACGGGAAAATGGGGAATTTGATGTTACAAGGAAAAATGCGCTAGCGAAGCTGTGGGGCGTCCACTAGTTGTTGAATATTGGAGCAATAAGTTTGGCCTAGTGGAGGCCTTTTGGACAGTCGATTATAAGTTTTTGTTAAGTTATTGATAATCACTAAACAATAAAAGTCTCTGAAGAGCCAGTTTACCGCGTTTAATTAGTTTAATTATATCTTCTGAACTAAGACAAATATCAAAAATATGGCACAGTATGACACTAGATACTCTTACTTCGTATTTTTTGAGCATAGTTAAGTAGTCCTAAGTATAAAGAACAAAAAAAAACACAGATTATTGCCAAAAGTGGCCACCTTTAGCAACATTTTGTAGATTTCTTTGGTCTTTAACCTAAATGCTATACAACAATGCCCTAAAAAAACTAGGCTACATTATTTAGTATCATACTGTGCCACATTTTTGATATTTGCCTTAGTTTAGAATGATTTTTTTTTCGAGAATGGCGCTAGCATCTCGGTAAACTGGCTCTTAAGTCGTGGCTGTGGCTGAATACGGCAAGATTGTATTGTTGTAATATTATAATATTACTCAGTATGAAAGATAGCCAAGAAAAGGCATATATTATTTATAGACATAGTGATATGACAAATGAGCAGCGATACGTGACTAATTCGTGGACACGAGAACGCTTTTATGAAACAAGAAGCCAGTTATGGTACACGGTAAGAATTAGAGCTCTGAGCTACGATTCTACTTTTTGTAAGCTCAAGCCGACTCTGGTTACGAATTACATGAAGCCCTATTTAGTAACCCTTATTTTATTCTAGTTTATCTCTATATTAATAATAATGTATTAGTTTATTATTATCAATAGTTAAGTAATATCCCTTTTTGAATTAAATTTTATAAATCATCTGTTTAAGAGGACAGTATAGCAACGCAAAAATATCACGAAAAACTCATGCTGTCGCCTCCTAACCGCAACCATACGACAGAGAGAGAGCAATTTTTTGATGAAATTTGCGTTTCGGAGGAAAACATTTTTCACTACTTAGATCTTAGCAAATTACAATGATTTTGATGTCCATCGCATCAGCATTAAATAATCTAGGTTTACACGTTTTCCTTCTTTTTTTAACATTCATGGTTTCGTAAAACAAAGAACTTTTATACTACCAATTTTTTATAACAAAATCTCTGTATTTCAGGGGCCTTTAAGGCGGTAAGTCACGGTATGGCGCGAAATTCAAAATTTTTCGCGTAAGTATTCATTTTTATTAAAGTTTTAATGAATTCGCGTATGTAAAAAAACATTTCTCACATTGTAATACAACGTTTTTCGAAGATAGACCTACTAATTTTGTGTCTAAGTACCTAACTTGATTTTTGCACAAAATCAGTAGGTCTCTCTTTTAAAAACGTTGTATTACAATGTGGCAAATAGTTTTTTACATACGCGAATTCATTGAAACTTTTAAAAATATGTATATTTTCGCCAGAATAAATAAAAAACACGAAAAAATTTGAATTTCGCGCCATAGCGAGAGTTACCACCTTAAGACTGAATCTATATCAAATTTAAAAAAAAAGAAAACGTGCAAACCTAGATTTTTATAGTGTTAGTAACACACTAAAACTTCATGGCGATCGGAAAATAATTAGTAGTGAAATAACGTTTTCTCTTTTTGTATGGACGCGTTCGACGGACGATTCATTTTTTATTTATTTATGAAAAAAAGTTACCTAGAAGTAATAATTTTTAGCGATAAGGTCACCTTTCTGTTATTAAACTTTTTACCGTCACTGCATTTGAGTTTAGTTAAGTGTTGATTCATTCATTCATCATTCCGGCTAAGGTGATGATGAAGGTGGAGGTGATGGTGAATTTTATGCCTGTTAAAAAAAGGTGAAAGATCCTGTAAAATAAATATATTGAATAACGTTTATACTTAAACCTTTTACATAAGACGTTAAATATGAAAGAATGGGACCCCTCTACTATCATGTATTATGATTTTTCTCTTTGCACAGGCGGGCGTCTTGGGGTTTCGTAGGTCAAATGGCAATAGCTCAGTAAAACCCGCTGTTCCCTCATAAAATGTTGTGAGTAAATAGCTAAACCTTGTAGTCGCATTTAGCATGGGTATTATATGACTATGTAGTGCGATTTATGCGGCAAATGTTACAAGTTAGGTAACATTTCTCGGTTATTCGGTACTTATTTACTTAGATTCCTTTTTTTTCCACAAGTATTTATGTACATCTTAGCACATAAGTCGTAAAAATAATGGGGGTGCTACTGTACAACAGGAATTAGTAATTATTAGGTATTTTCTTTTTTCCAATTTAAATAAATCACCATTGAAGCACAAAGATAGTCAAAATCAAAAATTCCTGATGTTTCTTTAAAAGAAAATTTATAAAAAAAAAGAAGAATTTTTTTTTTGGGTTTCCCACTCAAAATAAAAATAGTTCTTTTTAACGACATTCTTGCTAAGCGGTATGAAATAGGCGCTTCATTCTAAGAAAATATATCTATATATCTTACTAAAATGTCTTCCTTTCCAACTGATATAGAACCTTAATTATATTAAACAGGCCCAAAATAATCAACACCAACAAAAGCGAAAGGGAGGCAAAGTCTTCCCTGCAATTAAAATTAAGTCCGCAAAAATAATTCAATTTGACACAAACTGAAGACAAACGGCCGAGCCTGCATTATTTCTAATTAACATAATTTGCAGCCATGTACTCTAATCAAGCAAATGCCTCCACTGGTAATGAAGGCAGCTGTTGCTATTGCATTCTGGCGCCACAGGCAAGCGGTTGAAACGCGCGTTTTGAACGCCGAAACTAACATAGAAGGGATTTATTCAAACATCTTCCGTTCTTTTACAGATAAACTAAAGTTTGTTTTGATAAATCAATATATATAAAACTCTTCCATTATTAACTGACTGACTGACAGACAGCGCAGAGCCAAAACTACTGGGCGTAGCGGGCTGAAATTTTGCACGTGGGTTCCATGGGTAGGGTAAGGGAGCACTAAGGAATTCCTATGAGAAGGGTAACAAAAACGGGATTTATGTGTTTATGAGAAATCTGCACGGGTGAAACCTCGAGGCAGCCTCTAGTAAGTACTTAATAAAATAAATAAAAAAAGAAAAATTGACAGAAGCATTTTTTTTACTACAATAAGTCAAATAGGTTTACATTTAGTATTCACCAGTTCTGTCTTAATAACAGAATTCCTTTAAAGCAAAGCGGACCGTACATAAAAAGATTCAATAAAAAAAAAAAACTATCACACCAATAAAGGCCTACTATAAAATTGGTGCTTTTCCATGAGATAACGTCTTCGAACCTGTTCTGATTCTAAATTTGAAATAAGCGTTCAAACAGCCAGTTTGTCACCTAAATTATTATTGTTAAATGTAGCTCCGTGGACTCAACGCCCGCACGGACTTAGTAGATTAATTTCAGCGCAATGTTGCCAATCTTAGTATTTACAGGACTAGGACTGAAGTAAATGTAACTATAGTTAGTATGATTAAGTTGGTGCCGCAGCGTGGCTGGCAGTTGTTTGATGCGAGTTGGAATTGTGGACCGAATAAGTTTGGTAGTTTGCAGTTTCTCTCATACCATGCAGTATCGTATTTTGTGGAGCAAAAACAGTCGTGTTTTATTAGGAAAGTCTTACTTGGGTGGAATAGAGCGGGATCGGTGGTAAATGTTAGTTGTTTCAAGCAAGATTTTAAACAACAATTCATACATGCAGTTCGTAATGTAACATGTGTCAAAGGAATAGAAATAAAATTATTTATTTGAATAAAAAATTTACCTATTTACAAATTTTTCATGGCGGCAACCTACATAGCCTTCAGCTTCAACCCAAATATAGGTATAGGCACTGAAATAAAAATTTTGATTCAAATTATCTAAAGGAATCAAGAAGAAAAAAACGTTACTAAGTCATGAAAAAAAAAAAAACAAATGACAGCAAACTTAGTATGAATTTTCATGTATACGGTTACCTTAGAAACTAACCGTATTATTCATAAAGATACAGTAGGTTTTAAGTAGCTCTACTGGAGGTCTACTTCTCTGGTTTGTTGCAAGGTAATACGTGATATCCAGTCTAAATTGACATGCGTTAAAAAACTAAAATGCTCTTTAACTTTTTATGAATAACAGGGTAAGCATATTAACATAGTTCTGTAGCCACCACATCAACGAAGCAACCTTAATCCATCTGTCCTGCTTTCATAAGGACGATTTAACAACGAAATTGGTAACTTGAAGTTCTGGCTTCCGTTCTACTATCAGTCTTGTTGAAATATAATATTTACTAGTATGTGGCGACGTTGCCTTGAGATAGCGCCGCCATAATAACACAATATGCTGTGTCGTGACGTGATGAGGGAGGGCTGCAGTGTGCTCAGTTTTCACCTGACTAGATATTTTATAGACTACCCGACCCGGCGAACTTCGTACCGCCTAACCTATTACTATTTTGTGCATGTATTATACTTATAAACCTTCCTATTGAATCGCTCGATCTATTTAAAAAAAACTGCAACAAAATCCGTTGCGTAGTTTTAAAGATTTAAGCATACATAGGGACAGACGCGGAAAGCAACTTTATTTTATACTATGCGTGTGCACCTGGGTTCGATTCCCGGCGGGGCGAACATTGTTGTGACGAATATCGATGTTGGTTTCCGGTCTGAGTGTGGTGTTCGTCTTTGTATATGTTTCGGGCACCCTAGATACAGGTTCTTCCTAGTTAGGGGCTCTGAGTGTGATGTGTTATTATTATTATTATTATACTATGTATTGAATTTAGGGCTTTAGAACTTAATGTATAAGACCTCCAGTCGTACTCAACAATGGCGAGCATCGATATCTCTAAAACTAGGACGATAGAGTCAAGTGTGGCAAAAGGTTGATTGGGCTCTGCCATAATCTTCACGCTTGGCGAGAAGGCTGGCGATCGAAGTATGGCTGGATAAAATTTTCAACGAAGGACGTTGCTGCTCGCCTTTCGCAAACATCCTTGGTTGCCATTTACGACACCTATGAGAGGAGATGGTGTGATGTTTATTCTACCGTAAGCCAAATAATTTGGGAAGTAATTTTTTGGCAGGCAATTAAAATTTTTGGTAAGCAAAAAAAAAACAGAATTTAAATCATTTGGCCAAAGAACAAAGATTTTGTAATCAATAAAAACAATCAGGCTGCAATACTTGTTCTGCAAACAATCATGATAATGTTCAGCAATTTAAACACAGGTGTACCTGAAAAAATTAACAGTTGGCCCGCAAAATAATTATTGCAAGATTATTAACAACAATTAGGAAAAGAGATTAAAAAAAAATTCAATTTTAAAATTCGTCGTCTAAAAGCCACTGTAGAACACCCGCCCAAGAGATGGTCGCGTGCCGTGACGTCCCCGAAACGCTTTTATCAAAGTTTAGAGTTACGTACAAACGTTCCTTGAGCAACGGAGCTATCCTGCATGTCTTCATAGATGTAACGGGGAGATTAAACTAAATACTCTTGGGCCTTGTTTAGGAAATTTTGATATATAATATAAGACTAACCGTGTTATTTATAAAGATACAGTAGAAGACTTTAAGTAGCGTTACTGGAGGTCTACTTCTCTGGATTGTTGTATGGCAAATACGTGACATCCAGTTTAAATTGACATACGTCAAAGAACTAAAATGCTCTTTAACTTTTTATGAATAACATGGTAAGTATATATTATTCTTCGTACCGCCTTATCTGTTACTATGTTGTAAATGTTTCTAAAAAATCCAATTGTGTGCATTGTTTTACTCTACGGTATTAATTTTGATTTTTGTCTTGAGGTGGTAGCATAGAATAAACACTACCTCATCTACCGGCTGTTTCTGACAAGGCGGTAATAAATCAAAGGAGGGCATCAGCTCACCATAACAAACAACTTTCCCAAAGCAACATAGGTCGAAATTTCAAAAAAAATAACAGCTGTTCCATAATACATTGGTTCGATCGGCTGACGGGGTCAATGTATGGGACAGCTGATCTTTGTTTTGAGATTTCGACCCATGTTGCTTTGGGAACGTTGTTAGGTATGGTGAGCTGAATCCTTTCTTTGATTTATTACCGCCTTGTCAGAAACACCCGGTATAAGGAATACCAAAAGGAGGGCAGCACGTGATTTCGTCAAAAACTTGAACATCTATACTGCAATCAATTCTGTTTTTGTGGCGATCTATGGGGAAGGACAAAACAAAAGACGGTGTAAGAGGATGATGGTTTTTTCTTGCAGTGGCAAGTGTTTATGGCACTGCATGGCACAGGGCTGCTTCTCGAAGAAAATGTTTCAACCTGTCAATAATAGTCCAGTGCAGATCGGAATTAGGCTGTCAAAACAATATCTAAATGTAAAATTAAGTTTCAAGAATAGACGAGTTGGATCGTGGCATCCAGAAATTGAAGAACTCTCCAATTTAATTTAACTGTCATTAATCAAAAACAAAAGATAGCAGAAAGTTTTAACCGCTACCCGAAGCGACTGAAGAGGTGGGCCTATTCCAACAAGTTTAGAAGTCTACTGTAATAGATACCTCTACCTGTTTGGCAAATATCTATATACTACTATTTATAAAAATATACTTAAAATTATATAGTAGTTTTTATTATTTTTATTTACTAGTCGAACCGGCGGACCTATACCTTTTACTATGCTGTGCATGCTTTAAACATATATTATAAACCTTCCTCTTAGATCACTCTATCTTTTAAAATAAACCGCATCAAAATCCGTTTTAAAGATTTGCAAACATAGGAACAGACGCGGTTAGAGACTTTATTTCATACTATGTATTGATTAAGAACAGTTGTTTTTTTTTATAAATAAAAAAATATTCAAATCACAACAGAAAGATTCGTAAAATCCGCAGACTAAATTTATTTTGAATTTCACTAATTTTCTTTTATGCACAAACATTAAAACACGAAGTTGTTTCAAAATTTATCTACCTACCTGCCTTCGGGGTTCAGTAATCAGTTAACCTAATCAGTGACGTTGACTTCTTTCAAAAAATACCCTGGAGCTCCGGGTTCGCTGCTGTGCAGGGCAGAACATTATTATCATGTTTGTTTTCCAATCTGGGTGTGCTTTGGGCATCCTAGGTAAAGGATCTACCTAGTTAGGGACTTTAAGTGTGATGCGTTCTTTATCAATGTAATAGGATGTTTAAAACAAAGTCGCTTCTCGCGTCTGTTTGTCGCTATCTTTAAAACAATGCAACGGATTTTGATGCTTTTTTTTTATAGATATAGTGATTCAAGAGGAAGGTTTTTATGTATAAAACATTCACAACATAGTAATAAGTTAGGCGGTCCGAAGTTCGCCGGGTCGACAAGTACTTAGTATTAAACAAAGTCGCTTCCCGCGTCTGTATGTCGCTATCTAAGCTTAAATCTTTAATATGATTTTGATGTATTTTTTGAATTGATGAGTGATTCAAGAGGAAGGTTTATAGGTATAATACATGCACAACATAGTAAAAGGTTAGGCGGTACGAAGTTTGCCGGGTCGACTAGGTTATTATTATTATTATTGACCCACTGCATGTGACAAACTGCAACTAGATTATAAAAGTAACTGTAACAAAGTTGCAAGTTTTGTTACATCTTGCGCCGTGTGGTTTACTTGTAACACAGTTTGTAACTTGAAATATTGAAACTTTAAAAGATGGTTGGTAATTTAATTTTCATAAGTTACCTACTAGCTCAGGGTGCATTTGGTTGATCAGCAGCAGAGACTTTTCACTCCTTCATAAGTCCTTATCTTATCACTACTCCCGATCCGCTTACCTATGCTGGCCTATGCCACTACCACTCTGACTAAGACTTAAACATGACAATTTGTAGTCGCATCAAAGTATCTATTGTTATATAGTAGTTTCGTAGTAACGCACTCGTAGAACGCTTGTGGGTCACTGCTGGCATTGACTGAAAATCAGCGCTGTTGGTGCAAACCATCAGCACATGCTGAGTCAGTGCCATTTTACGGCGGCTGCAACACACATTAAACTTGTTTAACTGTTTTTTTCTTATGTTTTAAATGGTGTTTCTTTATTTTCTTTGATTTACTTGTACCTACTTTGTTATGTTTTTCAATTTGTGTCATTTTGTTTGTTTTAATTTTTGTTTAAAATGTATGTTCTTTTGTTAATGTGTGTTTTCTGTTGTAAATAAATAATTTCTTTCTTTCTTTCTTTCTTACTATTTGCTGGAACAATTCTGCTATGAATTAAGTGTTGCATTACGCTTGTGTTAAGTTGTATTGAAAATTTTAGTTATTTGACGTATGTCAGTTGAGACTGGATGTCACGTATTTACCATACAACAAACCAGAGAAGTAGACCTCCAGTAAGGTTCCTTAAAACCTACTGTATCTTTATGAATATCACTGTATGGCTTTTAATTTCGAGGCAAAACACAACATTTTTAATTTCAATCGCTAGTAATCTTATCAGCAATGCAGCCCTTACACTACTTATCGGGAATACAGCCTTTACAATACTACTTAGTTCAATATTACTTTACAGAATTACTTTCTTGAATACGGGATGTTACCAAGTATCGAAGAAGAAACCGCGATACGATATTATCCTGCAGTGACACAATATGCTTGCATCACAAAGGGGCTGAGGGTAAAATGCAATATATTATCCAAATCCCCTTAGCCGAAGATGAAAGCAAAGTTGCAATATAATGAAATCCCATGTCCACCCGAAGTCCAGCCTGAGCATAGTCGCATCTACGTCACGTCTTTACGTCACGTTGTTACTACGTGACAAGAACGTGGTTATTATAGTTTTCGTGACGGACGATGCACGTGATATTTCTTCAGTCTGAAGGGACAGACGGGTTAAAAGATTCCCACTGTCGTTTCAATAGCTGACTATACGAATTAGGTATTTTTGGTGTTTCTTTTTGACTGCTCTATCTATTTAATAGCGGGCTCAACGAACTTTGCCACAGCAAATTATGAGGCACTCCTCATAATAAAAATGTATTAGTATTTATAGCCTTCTAAATGATTAAGTATTTATAGCCTACTAGCCGACTTTGTACCGCCATTGAATTCTGGCCGGATCCAAATCAAACAAATTAATAGATACCGGCCGAAAGTTCGGTTTCGGTTTCGGCCAAAAATACTAGTTTCGGCTACAGATTATCGAAACTCGATGTTCATGCGTCGCTCGGCTAATCTCGGAATAATTCGGCGATAGTCACGCAGAGCTCACTTGCAAAAACATTAAGGCCACGCGAGTTTCGGCTTCGTTTTCGGCTTAAAATCATGTTTTGGTCGGTCTCTAAAAAATAATTAATACGTAGTAAAAATTGGTATAGTTCTTGATGAATAATTGTGGCTCAACGTACTATGAAGTTTCATTTCCGATCAATACTTTTGAAGTAAAATGATGATGGTGATTTTTTCCTATTTTATGTATTATTGTTTTGGAATTGTTCATGGTGCAAAAATAATTTGGTAAAGAGCATGGGAAAAAACAAAAAACAACATACTTTTATGAGCACTAATGTTAGTGCTTCAATGAATATTATATTTAAAAAAAAATGGCTTCCCGCGTTGTGTTTTTGTAATAGATGTAGTTATTAAGAGTAAAGTTTATATGTATAATACATACATGCAAATCATAGTACCAAAAAGATTAAGCGTTACGAAATTCGCCGGGCCGACTAGTTACATAAAAAAAAACTGCAAAACCTCAAAAACAGATTAGTCAGGGACACGTTGTGGTTTTATTTTTGTAAGATAGCCTATGCAGTGTAATTGGGCCAGGACCCCGGGGCACGGGGCAGTTAAACCCCGCTTTAATTGCGAGACCCCGCCAAGATTTCTACCGAAACGGCCTGGGACGCTCAGTTGCAATTAAACTATGTACTAATTACACCACCCCGATGCCATCAACTGCCGTTTTATTGCATGCATAGTTTTATTTTATGTTATTTTATTGCATTATTGCTGGGTTATTTAGCTTGTGAAGTTTTTTTTTCTTTGAAGCCTACAATTGTCTGGCGCAATCGAAAAAATATGATAAAATTTTATTCAGTAGGTTCCAAAATGACTGGATCACATTGAAAAAAATATTTCACTTATCTCTTATGCAAAAAGGAAAGGTATGTTAAAAATAAACAAATACAATAATTCAATAAAATTGTTTTTTTTTTAATGCATATCAGTGTATACAAATCTTCGTTATTAGTTTAAGAAAAATAACCGATCATATTTATAAGGCGGATCTGTCAGCTAATACTATAACCTAAAATACGATAAGTTTTGTGTCTGCCTGTGTTGAAATTATAAAAATGTCAAGGCTTGCCTTCACCTAAAAACACACTTTGTGTGCAAGGGTTTCTGCTCAGAGTTAGAATTTGTTTGTTAATTGTTAATTACGGTCAAATAGATCTTATACATAGAGCTAAGACAATAAATTCAAAACTAGTCTTCCTGCGGGAATTATCTCCAAAATACAAGGAACATGACCATCTTTGTTTAGCTTAGCTAGTATTATTAAGGCATCATGGGAACAGTGCTAACTTTATCAAAGTTTTGGATACCAAATGTGTTAGCTTACTAGGTTATAGAGCTTGTTGTAGAGTGGTCACTACGAGATAGATATGAGAGTAAGGGCGTACGTACAAAGCTGGTAACAGCTGGTTCGAACAATGTATAGAAAATACCTGCGCAGACATTCGTGCTGGAACAAGCGCTTATGTCAGCGCAGGTATTTTCTATACATTTTTTGAACCAGCACAAACAAGCGCTTGATACCAGCTTTGTACATGAATACCTACGCTCTAACTTAGTAAAAAAAACATTACACACACATCACACATCTTAACTCTGTTTCCATGTTGTATCCAAAAATACAATATGTATAGGTATATAAATAATACCCAGACATATTTACTCAGTATAATTATATGTAGGTAGGACAGAAGGTATATCTTAATGAAAGTATAGAAAGCTACTTAAGCTACCTTAAATTAATTTAAAGACAGTTTCCTATATCGCATGAGAAGGGGAAAGTTTAGGGCCGTCCCCCATAGCAGGGTGCATCTTTACCTTTCTTAATTAAAACCGATAATTGTTCGATCTGGAAGCTTATTCCGTCGTTATCTCCTCCTGAAAATCTGTATTGTGTGTGTGTGTCTTGTATATGTGAGACTCACCAAATGGCCGCGGTTATGTCTTCGGAAGTTAGGACAATGAGCATTCCACGTTGTACGGAATAGTGAAGTTTATCCTGTTGTTCTAACTTAGATGTAGAACTAAGCGAGAACGTCATAACGCATCACACGATTCACACGCAGAGCCCCTTACTAGAGAGAACCTACATCTATATTATGCTAGCCATATTATGTACATTGTACAGTGACGTATTGTAGTCATTCATTAAATTAATTAAAATCATAGTAGGTACATAATCTTATATCGTATAAGGCGAACGTCCAGGATCGTCCCCCATGCGGATCCAGGCAAGCTTATGCCAAAATGATTCCTCGAAATCAGTCACAAAATTGAAAAAAAGATAAAGATAATGATCATAAAAAGGTTACAGTGTAACCCTTTTGAACTGAGCGTATTAATACATAACTGATCGCCTATCTGTACAACATAAACATATAAAAAAAAGATACTATTGTCACAAGATACTCTACTCCCAAAAATTCTATATAAAGTTATACAATACTTGAACGCAATCTTAAGTATTCCCCTCCGATAAGTTTCAATGTTGCTTCGTGAATTTCACAATTCATAAAGCAGGAAAGCCCTCTTCCATACGATTTCCAGAATATTCCGACCACTGACTCGTGAGAGCCGATAAGAAAATGAAGTCGGGAATTCTATAAGGAATTAGGCTGCGCAATAGAAAATTATTTCGCAGAAGATAATGGAGTAAATGTGGATTATAAACTATTGTTTAGTGGGTTTCTAGTACTTAACTAAATCAGATATCTACTAGTCGACCCGGCGAACTTAGTACCGCCTAATCTATGTCTATTTTGTGCATGTATTATACTTATAAAATTTTCTCTTGCATCAATCTATCTATTAAAAGATTTAAGCATACATGGGGACAGACGCGGGAAGCGACTTTATTTTATACTATGTATTGAATTGATATTACATCTCTGACTTTTTCTTTAGACTGCTCCATGGCTTAGTTGATAGTGATGTGGACTGAGACACGGGTGCACCGTGTTGGATTCTCGGCCGGGCGAACATTGTTATAATGAATATCGATGTTTGTTTCCCGGTCTGTAATGTGCATCTTTGTATATGTTTCGGGCACCCTAGATACAGATTCTTCCAAGTTAGGGACTTTGAGTGTGATGTGTTATTATTATAATAATCTCAGCTAAGAGATTTCTTCGTTTAGCCAATGTACCTACAACCAACAAGGAAGTCCCCATATATCAATGTGGCGAGGGCAAACATTTTTGGGTGGTCTGCTATAATCGCCATGCTGGGCAGGCGGGTTGGTTTTTTAACAAAGAGTCGCTATGCATGCATTCGGGAGTTCACTTAGTTGTCTTTTAGATCTAAAAGAGTGGGTATGGGTGTTCTCATATAGGCGGAGATGGGGTGGTGGTACATGTATAACTTTCATATAATTTTTATAAGCACGCACACCAAAGATCCATAAAGCCACCACTGCAAATTAAAACTCGTGGTTGCAAGCAACACGTTTTTTTATTAATATTTAAACACATCTGTACAATTCAAAAGCATATTATACGCGGCGGCAAACAAAAAAATATTGAAGCGAGTATATTTTTTCGAATGATTAATAGTCGAGTTGAAATGAAACTGTGGAATTCGGCTCCAATAAATTACATTCAAAAGTGCGGTTCTCAAAAAAGAGAAATTTGTTTTTGTCCTATTTGTTACGCAACAATAAAGTTAAACCTATTTAATCAATAGCTCAAGTATTTACTTTTTAACCGACTTCAAAAAAGGAGGTTATCAGTTTGACCTGTATGTATGTTGGTTCGCGATTATCTCGAGTTTGGCTAAACCGATTTTGATGCAGTTTTCACAGAAGTGTTCGTTACATTCTGGAGAAGGTTTTAGTTCCTATTTTAGCCAACTTATGAAAAGAGAAAGTTTTTTTTGTTTATTTATGTGACAATTTATTAAGGGCAGGTTCCTTTTTTGTAAAAAATAAATTATTAAGCAAAGCTTTTTAAATTGAAAGCTTAAAATTGTTAAGAAAATCAACGTCACAGATTGTGTCAAAGACAAACAATAAAGGAGTCGCGGGTTGGCTATAATTGCAACGCATGGCAAGCATTGGCGATTGCAGTACCTATGGCTCTTCAAGTATTTCAACGAAGGGCCCATTCTTTGAGTGTTCACACGAATGGAAGAAGATGGGGCGTTGGGCGAGTATTGTAAAGACAAAAAATTACAGAGCTAAAGAAACGCCACCCGCGAAAAAATAATATCTTCGAAACTAGGCATATCAAAAATGTAAAACAGTATTCCACTAGATAATGCAGTCTAGTATTTTTAGGGCACTGTTGTATAGCTTTTAGGTTAAAGATACTGATTGTTGCCAAAAAGTTTTTAGCCTAAAAATACAAGGCTGCATTATCTAGTCGAATACTGTTTCACATTCTGGATATTTGCCTTAGATTAGAAGATAATTATAAAAAAAATCTCGGGTTTATTTTACTTTAGCTATGCTAGCCTCTTTAGAGAACGAACTAAGAAATGTAAATCGTAATGCCTTTTTAAATACATATTCAAGTAGGTACAGATTTCCAGGAACCGCTCCTTCTCGCCGGTCGCCGACTTAATAACTTCTTACACCTGCTCGACGTGTTTAGGGTTCCGCTGTTATATTAGAATTAAGCTGGATACTTTGCATTTTTGAAATAAATAATTCATATAAAATAATATTCCTAGACATAGACATACATTTATTGTTAAAAGTTCACATTACAAGTCAATGAATAAATGAATGAATGAATAGTGCATGCGATTTGGCAATTGAATTACTGATGTCATCAGTACTTTCTACATCGCGCAGTATACACATTTTTCTTTCCTTTTCTTATTGTTATGAAATTACTAATAATAAAAATGAAATTGCTGCTCGATGTATGCACGAAGGAATCGCATTTCTATGCGTACCGAGTTTTAAATATAATATGCAACACTTATCAAACATATTTTGTAATGTAAGATGGGACCACTTATAAAAAATATTGATCCGGTAAAAGTAAGTTTCATGTCGTATCAAGAGTTCAAGCAGCATTTGGAATGAAACTGTGTATAACCCTGTGTGTGTACCACTGTGTTTTTTTATAAATTTCGAATTACCTACTACAGAACCAAAAGATTGTAATGTGAAATGTACTTTACATAATTTTTTGCCCTCACCTACTTTGAAAGACTCTGTTGGAATGGAACGTGCTAAATACCTTTTTCCTAGGGATTTTTAGGGCATAATATGTTCTTAGGTTATAGCAAAATAAAATAATCAAGGAACAAATATTTGATAGGGTCTGAGTCCTCTTGCGAGTTCTTAGTTTTAGATGTGTCTTTGAAATAAAAAATAAAAAACATGTAAATCAGACAATCATCAATAACAATACATAGTATAAAACAAAGTCGCTTCCCGCGTCTGTCCCTATGTATGCTTTTTCTTTAAAACTATGCATCGCACTTTGATGCGATTTTCTTTAAGAGGTAGACATACATACATACATAATCTCACGCCTTTAATAGGTAGAGTGGGTTAATATGTATTAAACATGCACCACGAAGCAATAGGTTAGGCAGCACGAAGTTTGCCGGGTCTACTAGTGTATAATAAAATATTTATAGCAACAAAAACTTTTTTGTAAGTTACAGGATTGTTTGTTCGTGTCCTATCTTAAACAATAGAAAATTCGCTTTTTTCATAAAACTCGAAGACTATTCTTCGAGAGAAACGTCCGGCGTTAGTAAAACAGAGATCGTACAGACAGTATGCAAACCGTGGAGGCTTTAACTTGTGGAATCGTAATAAAAAAATGGTTTACACTGCTTAATACGAAATTTGAACATTGCAAAGTAATCTTCAAACTATATTTTTTCTAATACAGATATTTTCCATTAGAGTTGAAAAGCGTGACTAGTTAAAGGCATTTTAACGTATTTAAAATATTTATTTAAATATTTAGTTTCTGAAAACATAAGGGTGTCTGTTACAATGGATTCGATATTCAGATAATTATGTAGAAAACCTGTTGAATTATATATAACTGTTTTTTTATTTTATTTATTTAAATGGCACTTATGATGGCATTCTATTTTGTTAGTTCAGTATGAACAACAGTTTAACAGCTTCAGCAGAAACTTTTGCTCAGTTCCGCGTTTGCGCACTTACTTGTATATACCTATAATTGGTTCTGTTCACTGCGGTAGTCTTAAAGTAACTAGCTCAAGTAAGCAACTTTGCGCCCGGGGCGTCCGAACGTCCGACAGCGTCCGCTTTCATGCATAATGCAGAATTCTGATTGTCCGATCAAACTCGCCGTATCGGCTCTCGAGGCAAGTTTGACAGTAACTTACTATTGAAAATTTTACTTGTATTGCTCATAGTTTTATTATTTTGTATAATTTTTTTAGCCTAATTCTTCTTAGTTAGCTAAACGCTGCCTCATCCATAGACTTCGACTGTTGGATATAAGAACCTCTCCCAAAATTTTGGGGGTGTGGGATGCAATATTCGTCACGCTTGGCAGGCGTGTGGACGAATCGTAGTATGGCGCTTCACGTTTTTCAACAAATAATTTACCTAATATTTGATTAATTTTAAGAAGATTTTAAGCTAATTACATAATACTTCCAAAACTAATTAATATCACTAAACTAATAATTATAATATAACTTCTTCAACTATAAAATTGAAAATAAATATAATCATAAACGGGAGCTAGTGCTTAATGATAACTAAAAAATTACATTAAAAGAAAAAAAAAATGAAATGTTGTCTTTTTTTTAAGGGACCAAAATTAAGTTTTTGCAAGATTTTGTACTGAATCTCTACTGACGCTATTTCCCCTTACCGGACCAAAAGTATTATAATGAATCAATGGAGGACACAAAAGAAACCGTCAAATTACCTCATCTCAATTTTCCTCCACCATTGATCCTCGCTGATATCTCACGAAGTCTCCGCTTGACCTACTCAACTCTCTGAATCCAGGCTTCAATGGCAGTTAATCATTTAACTTGTCTTGCCTCAGCTGGTGCCGGCTGAACCATTAATCATTGGTCTCTACAAAATATCTCGTACAATGTGGATGAAGATTGGAGATTTTCATGAGGTACTTTTCTTTAATACTTTAATGGAGACTTGCACCAGTGGCTTAAAAGTTTTTTTTCTTCTAAGTAATAAAAAGTATTGTATAGTTAATCAAATTTTTCTCGCGACATACTTTGTTAATAGTTGTAATTTATCATTCATTTTGTCCTAATATTGTAGATACGAAAGTTTTTGGGGATGTTTGGAGGTTGTACTACATTTACGGTAAGCTTTTAACATTAAAATAGGACGAAGGCAGTTCGAAATTTGCTACAGAAAGCGCATAAGAAGAACACCTTATAAATTCATAGCTTTTAAAACTACGGATATCAATTTGTTAATTAGATAAAAAAAGGTCAAAACTGCTGCAAAATGTATCAAACCAAAACTAAAATCGTTCTAAAAACTAAAAGCGCAATAAATTTTTATATGATCGATATGTAACGAAGACGATTGTATTAATTTTGCGTAACGGAATACTAATACTACATAGTAGCAATTCGTTGCAGACTTGCGTAGCAACTAAGCGTAGCTGGTCTGCGTAGCAACTAAGCGTAGCTGGTCTGCGTAGCAACTAAGCGTAGCTGGTTCGCGTAGCAATTTTGCGTAGCAGCTCTGCATAGAAATCGTTTCCATCGTATTGGTAATACTTTATTTAATAAAATTGAAATAGGTATTGTAAAAACAAAATATTCTACTTAAAATTTCAGTCCTTTTTATACGACTACTAAGGATAGTCATATTAAAATCGACATCCTTTCTAAAAATCCTGCCTAAACATTTTCCATTAAAACGTCTGAAACACGCTCATATATCACATTTTCTATAGTCGGGAAATTTAAAGAGTTAATCCGTTGACAACGTGTGATTTATTATACTTAGGCCCACGCTAGGCGGCTTATTTTGTCGCTGTCTGCTGGAATATGAATATAAAATACTTTGTATTTATTTTCATTAGTTTTTAAAATACGCATTCATACACAGTAGAATATAACTCCTATAGAACGTTCATAAAACATGCTTAACGCCGCAAAAAGAGGAACTCGTTACGTTTACATAGCGTTTTTTTTACCAAATGGGGCCTGCTTAGGCCAACATTTTGAGTCGAATCTGAGTTTTAACTTGGACTCCAAAGTGTCAAAATTTAGGTAACTTACACGCGTTCTCCAATCCAAATTTATACGAACAGTTGAGTTCAAACTTCAACTACAGGATAATCTGTACTCGATAACTACTTAATCGAGTTTAAACTTGAGCGAGTAAACCCAAAACATTTTAAACACGGACAAGAGAGTCAGCGTCGTATCCAAGCACTTCCAAATGGCAGAGTTCTATAATAAAATTATATCATAAAGCTTCGCAATTATATTGAACTAGTTGACCCGGCAAACTTCGAATCGCCTTACCTATTAATATTTTGTACATGTATTACTTATAGATTTTTAAAGCTATTAAGGCAAGGTCTTGCGCTAGCCCCATCCAATGACCTCCCGTTGCCTTCATAAGGTCATTTACCCGTGATAATATTATCGCAACAAAAATCTACACCAGCTTAATTCTAAACCAGCCTTAAAAAACTGACTCCCATTGTCTAAAATAACGTTTTGCATACCAAACCGCTACAATCGAACACCGACTTAAGATATTCACGTTTCCAATATGATAACCAGTTACAATAACCATAACGTGAAAGCATCACACTCGTAAAGCTCAAACGGTAACGGCGACCGCATCGAATAAGTTTACATGTTTAAAAAGCATACTAATAACAAGAAAACAAGTTGTTGTAACAGCCACTCTTAAACCGGGCGTGCTACAGAATACCAATATTCTAAAAGCATTCCCGTTCCATGCAAGTTGTATGCTTATGAAGTATATACATTATTCATTTGCAATTTCGTATGAAAGTTGAGCACTGAATTTTGATTTATACGATTTTATTCGACTGTGTAAATCAACCTTTTGACTGTAAAGTGCAAGAATTAGAGAAAGTCAGACGTCGTGTGCAATTGTGCGCGCTGTGCTGCTGCCAGTTTCATTTGCAATGTGAATGACCGAAATAATGAATTTATTAATAGTTTATTAAGCTTGTTACTGTATACATTAGGTAACAGTAAGGTAAGGTAACGGTAAAAATATGTTTTATGTTAAATAATGTTTCTATTCTGTTTATTATTATTATTTTTATTATAATTGTTACAATATCGCTTACTTTAAGAATATTTTAATATGTCCATCTGCATAAGGTTCTAAGTGGGTTGCCTGGAAGAAATCGCTCTTAGCGATAAGGCCGCCCATTGCATGCAAATTCAATTTGTTTGTACCCTGAATTTAATAATGTCCTTTTGTATCTTACTTTATATACAATAAACTGTTTTCTAAATTATTCGTTTTTAGTAAAGAAACTTAACCCTCTGCACCCTACTCTACTCACATTGGACCAAACGCTAATCTTACTAAAGGCGGTGAAGTAACCGAGCAGATAACAATTTAAACAAAGGCAAATGGTTCAAAACAGGGTTTTAATCAAAAATTGTTCTAAGCAGCAGCGTACGATTAGTTCTCAATTTTATGCAACAAAAGTTAGAGGCAGTTTTAACTATACTATCTGCGCCTCTCTAGAAGTACGCAGAGCCTTAATGCGCAGTACATAAAGAGTACAGTACAATAAGAAATTTTAGTCAAGGCCAATTCATATCTACAATAAATATATAACACTATGTATCAGTCTCACAAATAACTAATAATGTACCAGTCATTTATGTGTATTAATGAACGAACGAACGAATTACTGAATGTATTGCCTCTGCCAGAGGATAGGTAACAGCTAGAGTATCCTTTTTCAATCTGAACACACTTCTAAATACAAAAGTAATATACAATTAAGACAATACACCATTTTGTAATGTATGTTGCTTCTTGCTTTATTATAAGGCAGGTTTTTGCCCAGAAGTGAAAACCAAAACAGGCGAGATAAAAGAAAAATCTTTGGTACTTTTACCAAACCGACCAGCTTGACACTGTAAAAAGACAAAAGAGAAAACTAAATATTTTCCTCGGAGCAGTTTTGCGAGACAATATTAGACTAGAGGGACACCTAGACGTCAGTTAACGACGGAACCCGTTATTGTAGTGGCACATCTGACTTGACTGTCTCGATCCCTCAGGAGTGATTCGCTTTGCTGTTTAATTCTAAAGGTTTTGTTGAGGCAAGTTACTAGGGAACGCAAAATAAAACAAGGAATTAGTTAAGATAGATAGAAACTTTAATTATAATAATATACGCTCCAGACTTAGAGCCCGTAGTTAGGTAAGAATCATACCTAAGGTGCTCGAAAAACATACAAACACATTACATACCCGGGAAAAAACGTCGATATCCGTCATAATAATGTTCGACTTCGCCAGGAATCGAACACAGACCTTTGAAGTCACACTTGATAGTATTGCCAACTATCCACGGCGGTGGTAAATTTTGTTTATTATCAACAACATCGAAAAATTGCACGTTTTAATTGATAATAACGGATGACTTATTTTGTAACAAACAATAATTATTGACCTCAGTATTGTATAACTCTACTATTAAATAAAAATACTGCTTACCAATCTGTAGAAGAAAAAAAAATGTGTGAGTAATAAGAGGCATAGCACAGCTAAAGCAGCGCCACCCCAGAAAAAAAAATCTTCTAAACCAAGGCAAATATCAAAAATGAAAAACAGTATTCGTCAAGATAATGCAGCCTAGCAATTTAAGAGCACTATAGCTTTTAGGTTAGAGACCAAAGAAAGCTACGGACTGTAGCCAAAAGTGGCCGTTTTTAGCAACACTTTGTAGCTTTCTTTTGTATGTAACCTTAAAGCTATACAACAGTGTTTTAAAAATACTTTCTAAGCTGCATT
The DNA here is from genome assembly GCA_951802225.1 of Euspilapteryx auroguttella. Taxonomy (NCBI): domain Eukaryota; kingdom Metazoa; phylum Arthropoda; class Insecta; order Lepidoptera; family Gracillariidae; genus Euspilapteryx; species Euspilapteryx auroguttella. Next base: position 2,742,466 of record OX637657.1, on the reverse strand, counting down.
ATCTAGTGGAATACTGTTTCACATTTTTGATATTTGCCTTAGTTTAGTTAGAAGATATTAGTATTGACTTTGACACTCTAGAGGACGAAAAGCAATATTGCAAAAGACGAAAACGCCTCAGATGTGGTTTACTTACAAACTAGTCTCCAGATGCGAATATTCCGTATTGCTTTAAATTATTTTTGATATTTGCCTTAGTTTTGAAGATATAGGTTTTTTTCGCGGGTGGCGCTACTTTAGCTGTGCTATGGCTCATAAGATTAAGTGACCTTTATACCGTACAAAACATGCTTCTTGCATATGCATAATGTAAATAAGCTCTCACACACTTTGCAGATAGCTCGGCAGTTTCTATTATATTCAACAGATAAACAGGAATGTGAAGATGGCATCATATTTTTCTACTAAAGGACTCCTTACGTATTTCCATACGTGAGAAATGCTAAGGCTTTTAAACTCATGCGATACTCTAGGCACGTCCGTATTTCGTATTCAGTCTATAGGGCGTTCGTGTTAGTGTGTTTGTAAGTATGTATACACGTTTATGGTTGAAATATTGTACCATAATTTTACTTTCTTCTGCTTGCTTTTCCTGATTTTCGCCATGTTATACTTAACATATAGGTATATAAAGATATTAAAAAAAAACCATAACGTTTGCGGTATTTTGAGAATTCTATTGTAAGTGCATTTTTACACTTTCTGAGAAACCTCAATTGCAAATTTCATACTTCTATCTAAAGCACTTTGAGTTGTACGTTTTGTTTCAGTCATTATCCAAAGGTTTTTTTAATTTATAAATATTTTTTTGACTTGCCGTAATTTTTAGTAGGTTAGTTTTCGCATGAACAGATAACTTTAAACTGCATTAATAATTCTCTATGTACTTATTTAAAAGTACAAGTCTATTAGAAAAGTATTTACATATTATTGCATGTGAATCTTGATACAAAACTCAAGAACGCTACGCAAAAGTAGCTGCTACGAGAAGCGTAGCTTGTAGCAATCAAACTGCGTGTAATTAAAAAAAAAAAATTATTCCTATTTATTACAAGCAGAACATGTACGGAAGGCAAACGACAACCAGTTCGAAAGTTAAATTGAGTTCGGCCAACATCCACGGGTTCGCCCAGTTTTTGTATAGCCTTAGTAATTGCAAATTGCTTTCAGTGTGAAATTGCAAAAAATGTGCCCTAGGTACTTAACAAAAACAAAATTAATCATGTTATTAGTAAAATAGGGATTGTTCATAATTTTAAAGGGATATAAAATAAAGCCGCTTCCCGCGCCTGTCCCTATGTATGCCTAAATCTTTAAAATTATGCAAAGGATTTTGATGCGGTTTTTGATTTTAATAAATTAGGTGATTCTAGAGGAACGTTTATAAATATAAAGACAACTAGTAATTTTTTATGTTAGATACGATTTTGTTTATTCAGATAAATAAAGAATTTCTTTGTATTCACTTTTCCGCAATAACTGTTTTTTTACGGCAGATTTCATCGCGATTTTCATAAAGGAACTTTTTATTCGAGTAAAGTTTTCTTCTTTGTCTCTATATTGGAATAGTTTCACCCACTTTGACAATTTTCAAGTACTAACACAGAGTTCAGTTTGTGTATTTAGCTATGGAGCACTGCACTTACAGTTTAGAATTTCATGAATTATGCATAGTTCTATTGCACTTTCCGGTCCTTTTGAATAATTATGCTTTTTGTAGAGCAGATATTTTCCGTTCACTGGAGTGTTCTAACAATATACCCATGTCAAGTTTTTTTTTTTTAAATATCTTACAAAGTTTTAGATTGTATTATAGTTACGTTTCTTTTATTTTTATAAATAAATATACAATATACATAAATACACAATAAATCCACAGCTCATTACAATTTATCTTAAGTTATTTTTAAGTAAACTTTAACAGCCGAGTTGCCATTTGTTGTCCGTTCCAGGTACAGTCACGGACTAGGAGGCCGTAACAGATTTGTCTATGGTTTCGTCAGCCCTAGACTGTATTACCAAAGAACAAGAGTTATTTTTCAATACAGAAAAACCGGAAGTGTTACGCTGATCGTGTCCGCCACTGTACAACTGCAACCTTGCCATTGAAGATGGCCATCGAAGTAGCTGCATGTGTGAAAAACGATAAAAAAAAAAAAAATACAGATTTAGTAAGGAATGTCTCCTGATAAAGGTTTTGAGCTTTTCTGAAACGAATAAACCTTTATTGTGTTTTAGTTATCTATAAAATCGTTTTTATTTTTAAATTATTTTCGATACACAGTACCGATTATAAATTAAATTGATGTAAAATACAGCAAAATCATTAAATATTTTTTATAATTTACACCAAGTACTTTATACAAAAAGCAGTGAGTATGTTATAAATTTGAAATTGTAAAAAATATCACGTACACAACCTTTTTGCAAGATTTACGCATTTAAGCCCGCCCATTGGAAACATATTAAATCACCAAGCGAGGCATAGTATAAAAGTGTTCAATAACATATGAACATTAAATTCACATTAAGAAGTACTCAAATAAGAAATACTGTAAACCACGTCAAGCAATACATTTTTGTTTAAAAACATCGCTTGTAGCACTTATGAAGGTGGTAGTTTCAATGTGCTGACTACTAAACTATGGACAAATTATCTAATACATACATTTACAAGATTATAATTATAAGGTGAATTTATATTCATAAAGCTGAACTTTTTAAACGTTGGGATCATTTTGAAACGTTTATTTGATCTATTTGAAACTTGAACTTGATCGGTAGGGCGTAAAAGAAGTTTGTCAATTTGTCATTTAAACAATTATTTTAAAGAAAAACGTTGGCGAGGTTGTCAGAGTCGTCTCCAATGTTTCTCCAGGCCAGCAAATGTAAAGACAACAGTCCAAACAAGCACGGACCAGCCTGAATAGCAGAACACTGTACGGAGAATATTGCAAAAGCGACCGTAATAAAGCCCATGGGCTCATTTTTCGTAGACCAATATGGCAAATCTTTTTTCAAAGTAAATTAATGACGCGACATCTATATAAGGATTTTGCTGCTGAATTCCAAGGAAACCTTTTTTAAAAATGAATCTGCCACCGCCGGCCGCTGTCAACATATGACACGGACAGGACACCGACCCTCTTCAGCTTATTCGCGGATATCCGGCGTGTGCACCACGACGATATTATTAGATATCCGTTTTTAAATGCTAACAAGTTTTGTGCGCAAAAATGTTAAGTAGGTAGGCACTAATTGTTTTCATAGTTCTTAAATCATTTAGTAACTTCTTATTTTTTATATGATTTTTGTACAATATTTTGACGATCACATTATATTTTGACATTTTATAATACAACTTTGTATGTAATATGAATATGATAGTGTGAAATAAATGAATCTAATCCAATCAAATCTAATATTATCTCGTTTAAAAAAAAACGCATCAGACTCAGAGCCCCTAACTAGGAAGAATCTAGGGTGCCCGAAACATAGACAGAGTCGAACAATACACCCAGACCAGGAAACAAACTACGATAGATACAACTGAACCACGGAGCAGTAAAATAACGAAGGATAATGTTTTCATTTTAAGCGTTATTTATACAAAGTCGGATCTGATTTTGGTACAAATTAGCATATAATATCATATACTTCGTAACTGTTCCCATATAAATTGAATAAGGACAGAGTCCTGTTTTAACAAAATATAAAACTAAAACTGGGTATAATATTGGGAACCTTATTTTTATAAATTGGTAAAAAAACGTACCTTAACTACACGGTAAACGCCCCAAACAACCCGTATCATATTGGACAACCCTATTTTGTATGATACGCCTTTATTATGCTGAACCCTTGTTAAAAAAAATATTTGCATGTATTGAAAGGAGAGCAAGTGGCAATTATTTAAAGTGACAATTTTGTGGATACGTTTTTGTTTTTGAGTACTACGAAAACAAGGATGAAAAGTTAGTGTTTTTTTAGCAATAATATCTTAAAACAAGCTTTTATGATTTTCTTCAGGTATTTGATCATGACTCAACGTAAATTATTCATTTTTCATACAAATATTATTTCAAATATTTTTAACAGCGCATCAGAATACCCCGATCATCTATATTCAATTTAGTTATGTTCATGTACCCCAACCTAAATAGGCGCACTTTGGTAGTCGACATGTACCGAAAATTGTTAATCTACTTTTTTAGTTTTTCAAGCAATCCATTAAGACATGAGATTAAAAAGACTACAACACAATATTACAATACTTCAGTACTGAATTTGGTCTATATTTTTAACTTCGCAAGCTATTTTTCATAGCAAAGCTAATTGTCCATTTGCGGGCAGCCGCGCGTGCACACCAAAAAACAAGTCGCCATTTTTAATTCAATTCCCTCGAACAAAGCTGCCGTTGCATTTTTCGCATACCGTCCTTTGTCTCGTTAAAGTAAAAAAAAGGAGGAAGCACTAACGAAATTTAGAGATTAACTTTCCTTATACACCCGCTACACCTAAGTAAAGTGTTTGTGGAACAATGAAAACTTCTGGTATCGTAACCAATCGTGTTTATTTTTATATATTTTTATTATCTAAACCTTACTCAGGCATTATAAAAACAATAAAACAAAAACTTTGCAAATAATAATAAAATATTCGCGGACAAACATACCTTACCTACATACAGGTCAAAATGAGAACCTCCTTTTTTAAGTCGGTTAAAAATTTCATGATATACAACACTCACCACTCTCTCTTGCTAAAACTCGATAACGACTGGACCGGTTTCAGTAATTTTGAATTTGAAGTGTTTGTCATTGTTCATGGAAGGTTTAAATTATGAGAATTCAACGTTGACGAAGTCACGGGCACAGCCTGTGTAATATTTAAATCGGGAGCTCTAGTTTGACAGGGAAGCCTGCCTGACTTTTTGCAGTAAAGTAAACATGAACAGTTTTTCCAATGAAGTCAACACGAGTGTTTGATGTCGAATCTATGCGTCGTCATTCAACTTACCAATAAAACGTAACCCGTAACGTAACGTTACGATCAAACTTCTATTCTATTACGATAATACTTCTATTACGATTGGGTCAACAATTGCGATTCTCGAAATTTTGATACTATCTTCATTCCACTTAGTCTTACAAGATCAAAGTTACGAGACTCGCGATTTTTGACCCAATCGTAATAGAGTAATATAGTAGTAATAGTAAAAATAATAGTATAGAAGTTTAATCGTAAGTTTATGAGACTAAGGCCTCAGTTCTCTTTTTTTTGTATTTTTAGCCCTGGTTAGAAAAAAAAACGTTTATTAGTTTTACAGTCTAAAATGTCTTAACCATCCACCTCGATATCAATAAAAAAGGCTCTGTCCTGGAGCTCGGCTAAGTTCTGCTTTAAAAGAAGGTAGAATTTGGATCTTCTTTCATATCATGAAAGCAATAATCTAAAGGTTCAAAGTTTGATAATGTATCTGGGACTTCAATCGCGAATTAATTAGGAAAAACGCTTTGGTTACTAAGGTCGCCACCGCGAGGAGCGTCGCGTCGAGGAATTTGAATTTTAGGTTAATAATAACATATAAGTCTATAATGTTGTCTGTGGTCTAACACGGTTCGACTGTTCCATGGCTCAGTGGGCAGTGATGTGGACTGAGACGCGAGTGCACCGGGTTCGATTCCCGGCGGGGTGAACATTGTTACGATGAATATCGATCTGAGTGTTTGTTCGTCTCTGTATATGTTTCGGATACCCTAGATACAGGTTCTTTCTAGTTCCCTAACTAATCACACACAAAAGCCCTTGCTCTGATTGTGATGTGTGTGTTAATAAAAATTAAACTTAGCCATTTCAATCTACGCATCAGAATAGATAATATAGTCTCGTGGTACTAACAAATGAATCTCATCCCTAACAAAGCTGTACAGCAGTATCGTAGAACTATCTTATACAGCTGAAACAATCTTGAAATTAATTAAAGGCTCTCTGCTCGCCACACATCCGTGACGTCAGCAGCTCAGCTGTAATTGGAATAGTTCGGACATCAGAATGCGGTTTCTTCAAGATTGGATCAATTCAAACTGATGTAAGTTTTAGTTTTGGAATATCAGCTTTTCGGTTAAAGTTTTATGTTTTTGAATTTGGAGTTTTTTTTTTGGCAATTTAGTTTTTACTTACCACGACCACTTATGAATGTAGAGATTTTTTTATATTGATTTACTGGATGTGCACGAAACTACTACTCACATTAATGTGTATAAATATAAAATTGATATTTAAAGTAAAAAACATGTTTTTAGATAATTGTAAAAAAAAAATTTGCTTGTTTTTTAAATTAATGCAACATAAGCAAAATTATAGGCAGAGCAGATAACAATAACGATTACCAAGAACAGCAATGTTCTAAACATTATTAAAAGAAAAATAAATTGAAATCAAAACTTTCCATCCAACTTATATGTTGTTTTAAACACCATTGTTTACAGTTTGGACCGTGCGTTGTTTTTAGTGAAAGTTGGACATCGTAAGTGTAACTTTGTTACAGGCAGTAGAGCGTAAAAATAACAGTATTTTGACACAATAAATTACAGAAACTTCTGAGCCTTGTTGTCAGAGTAGGTTTGTTTTCTATTTTCTCAATAGTATTAAAAACTTAATCTTGATCTTATTCATAATAATAAATAATTTCTTTTTTACAAAAAGAGACCCGCCTTCAACGAACGGACACAAACATAATCTAAGAATTTCCTCTTTTTCGCAGTCGTTTAAAATAGGTTACCTTCTCCTGAATGTAACAAATACATTTCTGAAAATCGCATCAAAAGCGGTTCAGCCAAACGCAAGATTATCGCGGAAAAACATACATACATACATATATACAGGTCAAACTGATAACCTCCTTATTTGAAGTCGGTTAAAAAGTAAGAGCATTCAAGTTATTTGTCGCATGACAATTAAGACTGGATAGAAGTAACCAGAGAATGACCTCCAGTAAAAGGCAGTAGAATGCTTCGGTAGGTCTTTCTCTTGCTATACGGTGGTGGCATAGAATAACCCCACTCCATTTCTCCCTTGTAAAAGGCAACTTAAAGGAATATCCGCAGAACAGGCAGTAGATCCTTTGTTGAAAAACTTAAAGAGTCATACTGCGATCGCCAACCCACCAGCCAAGTGTGGCGATCAAATATTTGTTCTCGAGGCAACCTATGGGAAAGGTCTATGGCCAATAAATAGTGGACGTCTATCTTCTGAGATGTTAATGATCTTGGCTGGACTCAAGTTTGGCGAAAGTTTTAATAGATTTCAAAAAAGGACTTTATGTGATTTCGTCCATTAAATTTTTTTTCAAGCTAGTGGTTCTCTAAATAGTGAGACAATACAAAAATCAACAAGCGAAGACGCTGAAGCAATCTTGCCAAAGTTGCCATAATCTACGCTTTGCATTCAGGTGGTATCTTAGTTTGGGCACAAGTGGTAGCTTCATTCACGTCTATTATATAAGCCTATAACTAAATAAAAAACCTGTGTGTTTTTTTGGCAAGATGATTTTAATTATACTCAGGTATTTTTGAATAAGTATTCGATAAGTTATTCACTGTAGGTATATTTTTTACGTATTTTAACTAAAACTTGAAGCGTTTTTTACTCGTATTCCATTTTTTTATTTATTACTAAATAAAATATTATAAAATATTTTTAACAGTCCCAGATTCTTTACAATCGTCTTACTCAAACATTATTAGAATCAGGCTCCTGGCCACGTTCCAAATGGTAATAACAGCATCACATACACTGGCGTACTGCGAAGTACTGTGTTAGTTCAGAATTCAAAAGATTGTTTTAACCAAGAGAGTTTGAAAAGTAACCATCCTGCAGAGAATACTTTATTACAACTGCAATGGAAAAATAACATTTTCAAAGTATAAAATAATCTTATTGAATGAACTGATTGTACATAATACATACGAATTACACTCAGAGCCCCTTACTAGTTAGGACCTGTATATAGGATGCTCAAAACACATGGAAATGCAATACAAAAAGACCAAGGAAACAAACATCGGTCGATATCCCTCGTTATATTCAAAGAAATCAAATACACGAACACGGTTTGCCCCCGCCGGGAATCAAAACCCGGACCTTCGTAGACACACTTATAACCTGCGCAGTTAAAGAACAGTTTTAAATATGGCGTCGATCCGCATGCTATCTCGCTCACATAGTGAAGTATAAGCTGCAAAAAAAAAATTAACGCAGAACACATTTAGCTATTTAATTTTGCCATCGCTTTTTAGCGATAGCAATATTATTTTATTATTTATTACTTATATTATGTGGCAATAAAGCATTTTTTAACATAATTTTATCTTTCTTGTTAATGTTTTCAAATAAAAACTAATAGAGAAAAATAAACGAACAATGTTTTATTTACCCTTGCTTCTAATTTATTTTATTATGATATTATTTGTAAATACTATTATATAATTCATTAATAATAATAAAAAAATAATTATTTATTACAAAGATTCGGTAGAAGAAATATTAATCAAAGTTATTTTGCCAACCATACATTACGAAAAAAAAACAAACGTAGGCCATTTTAAAAACTGTTCTTAATCTGCGCGGCTTATACGAAGAGACACTGTCAGTGACTACCAACTGAACAACGAACGTGGTCAAAAAAAATGATACCTATATTCCGATTATTTAATTTAGTATCGACTAAGGCTATTGAAATTTAATATTTTAAGTGCACTTGTGGATTGTGTGTTAAAGAGAGTAACATTTAAAAAAACACATTTTACGCTTTACTAAATAAGCAAAAAAGCAACATATTTTTTATTTACATTTCCAAATAAAAGCAAACACGGCACGAGCACTAAGCATTAAACTTTTATGCTTCAAAGTAGGTACGACATCACACTAAACGTAAAAAATTTATAAGGTCATGCGACAAATGTCACCGAATGGCATTTTTATGTGGCGGCAGAAAAGCATAGTGCTATTTTAAAATAAATTGATTTTATAATATTTTTTGGTTTTAATAAAGAGGCAGTAATTCATTTTTAAGGCATCATTCATTATAAGGCATTTTTTCAGCCCAAACATGTCATTATATCAGCTGACATAGACATAGGCATTTTCTATAGATCACCGCAATGATCGGTCTTACTTGATCCTCATACACTGTAATCCTGGAATTTTGACCACGTCACCTGAAAAACTGTCTGCCTTTTCCATCATCAATTATTTTAAAACAGGTTTTCAATCATCAATTATTCTAAGACAGGTTTTTCAATCAGCAATTATTATAAAACAGGTTTTCAATCATCAATTATTCTAAGCTATCAAAAGAAACGGTGTGTCATTGGCTGTGTAGCCTCTTCACGGGGGGACAGGTGAAGGTAGTCCCCCCTGAGCGCGGATGGCTCTTCCTATGCTCGACGGCGGAAACGGGACACCGCGCCGTTATATGACTACACGAGGCCCCCGCCTCGTGCACCCAACGACCCCGGGGTCCCCTCTTAGTCGCCTCTTACGACAGGCAGGGGATACCTCAGTCCTATTCTTCGGCCCGGTACTGCAGGGCGTGCGATATACATACCCTGTCCCAAGTTCAAGACGGTGAAGTATTCGTTCGACGCAGAATGAGACTAATTTGTACCCGAGAAAGGCTTGTCCGAGAAACAACCCGAGCAAGTAGCCTCAAAACATTGACTTTCAATATCAGCCTAAGAGACCAATTTAAATTTGACAAAGGCTTACACGAGCTACATATCATTTAGTTATGCAATTAGCGGTTACCAAATCAGTTTATACACTGCCATTGCATTAGCGGTCGGCTGCCATGAATTTATGGTCCATGGTAGGCGTAGGAATTAATTTGTGCACTCAACCGAAACTGGGGTTGACTGTTTGCTAAACTATCGATAGTTTAAGTTTTTTTAATAGCTATCGTAGTAATAAATGTCGAATGGAGGGCAAAATAGTAAGACAAAGAGATCCTGCACGGTGGACTGACACCAATTTAAAGTGCTACTAAAATGAAAATGCCTTTAAAAAGAAAGGGCTGATCAAACAAGCTGATCTTGTTGGTCACAACGTCACGACTGTGAAGAATCAACATGAAAGAAGAATAATAATTTTTCGTTACTAAATATTTATTTCTTTAAGAAAATATTGTGCTGACCGGTCATGGCGGCTTTTGTCCAGCAGTGGACGTCATTCGGTTGAAATGATGACATAAGGCTTAAAGATCTATAAAAACTATAGAGTTTTTGTCTTAATTTTTTTTTCACTTTATCGATAAGTCGGCAAGCACTAGTGACGATATAACCCGGCTGTTTAGTCTATGACTAAGTGCTATATTAGCCCGTGTCTAACTAAATCCTATTGTGTACTTAGTAGCGTTACTAGATTTGACATTCTTGCAATGTTGCTTAAATTATTTTCTATGATAAAAGAAACAATCATAATGAAGCTTTGAGATTATTTTTTATTTAGCTACTGCTGTTATGCTATGCAATGTGCAATGTGTGCTGCCAGTGATGACATACGGTTCTGAAACGTGGTGCTTCACTATAGGGCTTATGAACAGGCTCCGAGTAGCTCAACGAGCCATGGAGCGGACTATGCTCGGGATTTCTCTGCGGGATCGAATTAGAAATGAGGACATACGCAGAGAACCAGGGTCACCGACATAGCCAAGCGGATAAGCTCGTTGAAGTGGCAATGGGCAGGTCATATAGCCCGCAGAACAGATGGCCGCTGGGGCCGAAAAGTTCTCGAGTGGAGACCACGGATCGGCAAGCGCAGCGTAGGACGTCCACCGACCAGATGGACGGATGATCTGCGCAAGGCTGCGGGTCCACGCTGGATGCAGGCCACCTGCGATCGGTACAGATGGAGAGCCTTGAGGGAGGCCTATGTCCAGCAGTGGACGTCCTACGGCTGAAATGATGACTGCTGTTATACTTCATAACTTTGAAATCAATTAAATCACATTAATTGAATATTAATTAGAAAAACGCAGTTGGCCTTACATAATTTTTCGTGATGTCAACATTTAAAAAAATCTTACAGATTAGATATATTTCATCATTTCAGCCGTAGGACGTCCACTGCTGGACATATGCCTCCCTCAAGGCTCTCCATCTGTACCGATCGCAGGTGGCCTGCATCCAGCGTGGACCCGCAGCCTTGCGCAGATCATCCGTCCATCTGGTCGGTGGACGTCCTACGCTGCGCTTGCCGATCCGTGGTCTCCGCTCGAGAACTTTTCGGCCCCAGCGGCCATCTGTTCTGCGGGCTATATGACCTGCCCATTGCCACTTCAACGAGCTTATCCGCTTGGCTATGTCGGTGACCCTGGTTTCTCTGCGTATGTCCTCATTTCTGATTCGATCCCGCAGAGAAATCACAAGCATAGTCCGCTCCATGGCTCGTTATTAGTTAGTTATGGTTGGGAACTCGGTTCTCGAAGTTGTCGACGAGTACGTATACCTAGGGCAAACCATCCAATTAGGTAGGTCTAACTTCGAGGAGGAGGTCAATCGCCGAATCCAGCTCGGATGGGCGGCGTTCGGGAAACTACGCAACGTCTTCTCGTCCAATATTCCTCAGTGCCTGAAGACGAAGGTATTTAACCAATGTGTGCTGCCAGTGATGACATACGGTTCTGAAACGTGGTGCTTCACTATAGGGCTTATGAACAGGCTCCGAGATGTATTTATTGCTCTTAAATTTATTTAATTCGGTTCTTTAAAAATTATTTTCTATTCAGCCTATCCAGTTGTATCATATATTTTTTACAATCTGTGGATTATTTGATTGAAAAAGTGTTATATTCGAAAATTTACTTTTCTAACAAGGCTTATTTAGAGCAATCTCGGAAAGTTCCTATTAGTACAGAGGCGGACACGGTCGGCGTAACACTTCCGGTTTTTCTGTATTGCAAAATAGCTCTTGTTATTTGGTAATACAGTCTAGGGCTGACGAAACCAAAGACAAATCTGTTACGGCCTCCTAGTCAGTCACTGTACTAAAAATTCAAATACCTCTATATACGAGTATAGATAAAATCTTATGACAAACAATAATCTGAAATCCCTTGCCATTTCATATTTAAGTAACCGCTACTAAAAACTGTTTTATTATTCTTTGCACTCATAGAACATTAATTTTTAATACCTACATCTGTTTTATGCAAAGTGCATTTTGTATTTAAGTTTATAAAGTACCCACTCAAAAGGATAATATTGGATTAGAAATTGCCATCATGAGAAGTAATAAACAATCACCGACTCTTAAGAGCCAGTTTACAGCGATGCTAGCGCCATTCGCGAAAAAAAATTATATCTTGTAAACTAAGGCAAATATCTAAAATGTGGCACAGTATGACATTAGATAATGTAGCCTAGTATTTTTAGAGCACTGTTGTATAGCTTTTGAATTAAAGACCAAAGAAAGCTACAGATTGTTGCTAAAAGTGGCCACTTTTAGCAACAATCTGTGTATAATTTTGTTCTTTTAAGTTAGGACTACTTTACTGTGCTCAAAAAATACTAAGCAAGATTATCTAGTGTCATACTGTGCCACATTTTTGATATTTGCCCTAGTTCAAAAGATATAAATTTTTTTCGACAACGGCGCTAGAATCGCGGTAAACTGGCTCTTAAATTTCATTAAAAAATAAGTGAGTACAAAAGTATTTTCTTAGCTTTAATTCAATCAAGAACTTTCCGTAACTGACTGACAACTTTATGCCCAAAAAACTGGAATTGGAAACTAAAAAATTTAAAACGGGTAAGGTAGTAAAAAAAGTTATAAAATATAAACATTATTTAAAATTTCACAAAGCATATTCAGTATTAATTTCGCCGTTCGCTCTCAAAAGTGTTTGCATTTTTCGTAGCGTCCATTTGCAGTCCACTTCATCCAATCTACCCAGTTGTAAAGTTTAACTAGGCCAAACAAATGTATCGTATATATTTTATTTTATTTTATAACAGTGATTTATATTTTTTAACGTGGGTCCGGCTATTGAGCTGGTACTCTGCCTAACCCTTCGGAGAATAAAAGGCGAGAAATTATGTTTTGTTTTTTTTTATATATTTTATAGTTTTTCCTGTAATTACTAACATGACCAAGTCTTTTTGATGCCTCGTTTATAAAAACGGCGATAACAACAGTCTCTCCAAAATTATGTTTCAACCAGAGGCTGCCCCGCGGTTTTTCCCGCGCTTATTTCTCATAAACACAAAAATCCCGTTTTTTCCCGTTTCCGTGGGAATTTGGGAAATCCCTTCTTAGTGCTCACCTACACTCCCCAAGGAACCCACGTGCCAATTTTCAGCTTTCTACGCCCAGTAGTTTCGGCTCTGCGTTGTCTGTCAGTCAGTCAGTCAGCAACGGAAGAGTTTTATATATATTGATTTATGTAAGTGGTTCAGTGGCGGTCTAGAACGGCGTTACCCTTCCAGTTTTTCTGTATTGCAAAATGTCTCTTGTTCTTTGGCAATATAGTCTAGGACACACGACACCATAGACCAATCTGTTCGCCTTCCTAGATCACCACTGTACTATCCTAACGAACTCTTTTGCAAGTATCTCTCTTTAATAATTACATGTTCATTGTTCATCCAAGCACGCACACATGCGTTGAGAGGCATGTAGGTATTTTTACAAATACATGTCGTTTATCTTTAAGTAATCAATGATCAAAACGATTAATTTCGTAATTTGAATGTAAACCACATTTTTGGAGAACATTTCTTAATATTCATAAAGATTCATGCTGCATTAGCTTATGAACATAGAAGTTGGTCGGACTGAAATCGTCTGGCGGGCCCAACCGCCTTCGGTAGCAATGCTTTCTTTATATACTGCGGTAAACCAATACATATTATATTGTAAATTCTATTGCGATGTAGGAATCAGTTCTCTTCGTATGAAGGTGTAGTGTTAGTGGGACTACCAGCAGTATGTATTTGAGGAGACGAATACCTACCTACTTACGTATTTCTCGAAAATGTTATGTTTTTGCAAGCCAGCCAGGCGAACGTTATTAGAACTGATCTTCTTCTTCTTCAAATTTAAGAGCTAGGCTCTTGTCGGTGGAGCGTCTTCCACACCTCCCGTTTCCCCGCCAGCTGCTTGACCTCTTGATACGAATATACTATGATAGAAGCGATGATATGATAAATATTGAAAGTCCAATATTTTCTTTTCGTTTGCCGCCAAAACCTTCGGTATTACTACGTGATGATCGTGATCGTCGGTTTTTTGGTTTTTTGTAGTAACTTCATGGAAAAAAACTTGTCATTTCATATTCTCAGTTCAAAACATAAAAATTTTGTAACAAAAAAAAAACATGCGACAAAATAGGCCCAATAACAACCAGAGAGGGAAGAAAGAGTCATTATAGTAATATTGAGGTATACAAACAAATAAAATGTCGGACCAAGTCGCCTTCCCAGCGAAATCAGTAGATTCGTATTCAAATGATTATTGCTTGGGCCAGCATTACGTTTATGTTTCGGGTTTCTGAGGGTTTACTTTTGGAGTTTTCGTCCAAGTTTTCTTGTTATTTGCATAAATAGCACCTTTTGTATGTAGGTCGGTATTTAGTTTTATGTAATGATATCTGTTTCGGTTTTGGGTAAAGGATATAAGCCGTGTGTCGTTATCGTATCACGTTCATGTATGAAAAGGGTTTCTTTTTTAATTTGATTTCTTTTAAGACTTAGGTATACAAGAGACAATTTCATTAAAAATATCTTAATTTGTACTCACAGACATAAATCTTACCTAGACAGTTTAAACAGGAGTAAGAAGTGATATTCACTATAAAATATGCCCTATATGCCCGTGGAACGATTGACTACTGAACCTTTTACTTTCTATAAATATTGAAGTGTTCATACCAAAATATTATATGAAAAGGTAAGAAAAAAGTCGATGTTTACATGAAAAACATGGCCACCATTCAGCAGTACTAAATATACCAGCTGAGTGTTTGTCTAGGTCTGGGAACACCTGCGCTGGGTTTGTCTGAACAGAATAACATGAGGGCCTGAGCAAATACGCATTTAGTTTGGCTTTCGGCTTATAAATGAATAGGTGTTGGCAGTTATGAGTTGTGTTAATGCTTAGTTTTGTCGCCATCCAGTTGAAGTTTATTAAAAGTTGTTTTATCCTATAACTAGAGGATGCACCGCGGTTTTTCCCGCGCAGATTTCTCATAAACACAAAAATCCCGTTTTTTCCCGTTCCCGTTAGAATTTCGGGAAATCCCTTCTTAATGCTCGCCTTCACTCCCCAAAGAATCCACGTGCCATTTTTCAGCTTTCTACGCCCAGTAGTTTCGGCTCTGCGTTGTCTGTCAGTCAGTCAGTCAGTAACGGAAGAGTTTTATATATATTGACTAGAGGCTGCCCCGCGGTATTTCCCGCGCAGACTTCTCATAAACACAAAAATCCCGTTTTTTGCCGTTCCCTTGGGAATTTCGGGAAATCCTTTCTTAGTGCTCACCTACACTCCCCAAGGAACCTACATGCCAAATTTCAGCTTTGTACGCCCAGTAGTTTCGGCCCTGCGTTGTCTGTCAGTCAGTCAGTCAGTCAGTCAGTAACGGAAGAGTTTTATATATATTGACTAGTCGACCCGGCGAACTTCGTCCCGCCTAACCTATTGCTATATTGTGCATGTATTATACTTATAAACCTTCCTCTTGAATGACAGTACATATCTATTTAAAAAACCCGCATCAAAATCAGTTGCATAGTTTTAAAGATTTAAGCATTCGTAAGGACAGACGCGGCAAGCGACTTTATTCTATACTATGTATTGATGAGATAGGTTTCAAAACCAATCAAGTCCAAACAGGTTTTTTTTCCGTAAAAATATTTTTTTGTTTAGTCTGTGTCTGTCTGTCCTTAACTGTTAATAATGGACATGGCTGGTTTTGAAATAAAACATTGATTTTGAATTAAGATTGTATGAAATCTATTGGGATTTGGTTGTTTCTGACACAACACAATGAAAGCTTTTTATTTTATCTTTCTAAAGACGCCAACTAGTCGATATACCCAGAAATGTGACTTGGTTGGTCTTGAAATCTACCGACTCATGTACTAGCTGACCCTGCATTTTGAATTTTTGGAAATATTCACCTATGTCACCCGGGGATAGTGTAGCTTCCCAACAATGAAGAATCTTTGAAATCAGTTCAATAGTCTTAGAGCCTTTTCAATGGCATGGCAACTAACTAACCAACAAACAATTTAATCATTCCTTTTTATAATAATTGGTAATAGACATTTAGTGCGTGAATCTTGAACTCCAACTGGAGATTCCAAGGTTCGATCCCCGATGGCACTACATTTTGAGACTCAAACTGCCACCATGATTTCCGCGTTTGAGAAAGCAAGAAGGTTTCAAAACAGAGAAAAACTCAGTCACGAACCGAAACTAAGTTAAACCTAGCACCTAGCACTCTTTATCAAAAGTCGCAAGTGTCGCGCGAGCGAGTGTCAAGGAGTGTCAGCAATTAGTGTAAACAGAGCGCCGAGAGCTCGCACCGGGCGCTCTTAGCATTTAGGGAACCGGCACACTGCAAGCGTTTTTAGAGTGACATTCGAGCTCCGAATTCAAACTGTCAAAAGTTTTATTGAACTAATTCTCCACTCTAAATTGATATACACATTTGAGTCATGATTTCAACACAGTGAGCATACGCTTGATGGATTATGAGACGGTTTGAGACCCAGAAAAATCTGTACTTTAGAACGGCTAATTTAATTCAATCTTGAGCGAGTAAACTCAAACACTGACTGTGAATGTCCGGCTCAGAGGATTCTGACATGCTTACTGACGCATTAATTGGATTGCATCAGTATTGTTATACTGACTCTAGATTGATCGTCATAGAGACAAAGCAGCTGCACTGAAAATAAAAGAACTCTCTGGTCCCTAATTCCTTAAAGTACTTTTCCGAGCATCGCGATCAATCGCGTCTACTACTCTGTCGTCTACAGGACGGACCAACATGAACTAAACTAAACTGAGAACTAAAGACGCATGACCTACTGCTTAACGTGCCTTCCTAAGTATGAAAGCATTATGGCATAATTTTAAGTCTAAAAAGACGCATGACACCTTTGGCCCGCCCTTAAAACGCTTTCTGTGTGACGAAGACTTCACGTGAGTTGGGGAGTGAGGGGTATATTGTGTCCCAGTTTCCTGATTTTTCCTGAACTTTTTTCCGGATGGCTTGATGTTTGGTATAAGAAACATTCTACTAAATGCACGGTGGGTATTACAATACTGTTTGAAACATCTTTGAAAAGTGAATTTAAAGGTTTCTGTCTTTCATGACTCATTTTACACTTTCGGTTTTAGTAATTGCAACTATCTAGCCAGGCACTTTTTTAGTTTGTTTGGTGTTTATTAAAAAAAAACACATTAAACATGAAAACTAAGTACCTACTTATTTAACTTAATAATATAAATTTTCGATTCAAATAGGTACTAAGGTATATAAGGATCCTAGTGTAGATTTTAAGCAGACATTTTAAGTAGAAACATTGCCTTCCCGAGAGAAAAACTAATTTTTTATACCAATATCAGTTATAGCGAGACGGATGTAAATGCATTGGCATAATAATAAAAATGTCTTTTGGTAAGTAAGTATTAGGTATTATCTCAGAATAAAAAAAGGAAAATGCTAATATAAATTTATAATCAAAAATCTACCGACACCATATTTTATGCATTTCCTTTGTGTATGCAAATATATGGAATGTTTATATTAAAAAAACTCTTGAGTCCAGGAAATAAAAGTAAGATGCAAGGATTCTATTTGAAAGCAGCGGTCCGCGTCAGGATGTTCAGACCATAAAACTTTAGGAACATTTGAAATGAGTTAATTTTAATTAATTAATTTCATATTTCTTATGTCAAACAACCTTGTTTAGTTTATGATATCTAAAATCGTTTATTTTAGACAAAAAACAGGTGATTGAGAAGTTCAAAAACACAATTTAATAAAAAAGTAACTAGTTATCAGCAAAATATAAAATAACAAGTAATTTTTATCAACAACAGCTTTCCTTGCGACATCGAAAAAAAAAAATACACCGTTTGTTCGAATGACAACTGTGTTGGTGGGGAAAAAGGTAAAAAGTTTGCACAAATTTTAAGATTACAAGAAAGAATACGATTGCAGATATTTGAGTTGAAAACCGAAATGAAAGTTTGCGGATTTGAATACGTACGCGGAGGACGAGGCGTAATTTTAACAAAATAACCTTAATATTTTAATTTGAATGCCTAGTCCATCAGGTTATACCGTCTTTGTTTTGAAGCAGCGGCAGCCTGTGTCAGATGTCAGGTGACGGCCGCAGCCGGCTTTATTCAATTCTAGAGATAAGGGGCTATGGCTCACAAAGGCATTTTACTACAGAAAACTGGAAGGAAATAAAAAATATTAATAAATTCTAATGGATATGGAAATTTCGGTTTTTAGGTATTTTGACTTGTTAATTTTCTGAATTATTTTAGTTCACAGACGTAGGTAGGTACATTGTTCTGTGTCGCACTTATGCCCATTGAATCTTTCAAAATTGGTTACTAACTTCATAAATAAAAAAAAAAGGTAATAATCAGAATAAAAATGCAGTGTTTCGCTTTGGTAACCGTTATCGGGGGTCAACCTAAAATAGGTACTTAATTTAGAAAAAAGTTCAATTAAACCACTGTGGATTAAAAGAGATCTCTATTAAATCCAAAAAGTTCTTAAACTAGAACTATCAAATTCTAGGAGGTACAGTTTCGAACAAAAATAAACGGACACAAGATCATTTTATGTATCGTCCGAAACAAAAGTGATTTCGTAACACCCGATAAGATTTCTGAGTTCCCCGGGGCGAAACCAACTTTTCCGATTCATTAGAACTTTCACGCTCTCATAGTTTCTTTGAGTAAAACTACCATTTACGTAGGATTTCATTGGAGACGAAGCGTTTTTTTTGACGCCCGCATTTTTACGTTTGTAGTCGCCGCGAACGTGAACTCTATTTAATAGATAAACAATGTTCAAATTTTCCATTTACATAGTTGAACAAGAAGATTGAGAGTTTTCCCAACGTATCCATATTCTAGAAAATATTCTTGATCAATCCATTACATAAACATAGCAAAACCAAAATCTAACCATTTTTGACTGCTCCGTGGCTCAGTTGGCAGTGATGTGGACTGAGTAAGCGTGTGCACCCGGGTTCGATTCCCGGCCGGGGCGAATATTGATATGATTAATATCGATGTTTGTTTCCGGTTTGGGTGTAATGTTCGTCTCTGTGTGTGTTTCGGGTACCCTAGATACAGGTTCTTTCTAGTTAGGGGCTCTGAGTGTGATGTGTTATTATTATTATTATTTACTATCTCAACTTAGCGGAGTGGTGGCGGCATAAGAGGTGGTACCTCATTGCCCACGGGTGTCGTAAAAGGCGACTAAGCCAGCAGCCGAAAGACGGGCATCAGCGTCCATCGTTGAAATATTTAAAGCCATACTACGATCGCCAACCCGCCTGCCAAGCGTGGCGATTACGGCAAACTCTCTCTACAATGTTGAACGTTGTCCTTGTGAAAATCTGTGGTGGAGACCAATGTCCAGCAGTGGATATGTATCGGTTTTAATGATGATTCCTACCTCAATGTTGAGAAGACTATTTTCTTCCTTTCATTTCGTTATTATTTGGAGAGTAGATTTAACTTGTACAGTAAAAGTACTGGGTCAGTCTAACATTACCGCGTGGAATACCTATATCTGGGAAGTTGGGCAATAATCTATACGTTATTGCCTTACGACTTCACTAAGGCCCTGCGCACATCTAGCGAGGGGTAGCGAAGATAACGATAAACTTTTTGAACTAGGGACTATCACGGTCACATTTTCTGATGACTTTCGTCTTCTAAAGCTAATGTCAATACAATAAAATTTGAAGAGGACGAACATAATTATGGGAAAATGTGGCAGTAATATTAGGGCTGGTCAACAAAACGCAAATTATTGAGGAGCGATGGCATATTTTTGCTTTTTATGGTAGCTTAGAATTAGACCAGTTTAAATTGTTATCCTCTCTGTATCATCGCCACGCCTCCACAGATGAGCATTAGGCCTAAGATGTCGATTACACCACAACTAGAAAATAAGCTTTAACTGTACCCTGCTTTTGGGTCCGTCCAATTGGATAACAAAAAACGATCACACCAAAGCAAGCAAAATGTTTAATTAAATAATGTGATCCGTTTGGACTTCATTTTAATTTATATGAAATCCATTCTGACAATTTTAGTAACTGTAGATACTAGGATGCAACAAAATACATATTATTTGTAGGTACACACGACGATTTTTACTCTTTCTCTCCAAATTTTAAGTTTAATGTTAGAGAAAAAGTTAAAAGTTAAAACATTTCGTTCGGTGCTCGTCATTTAGATGGTACATTAACTTGTCTTTTGTGTAAAAGCATTAATCTTTTAAACAATTGTAAAAGCATTTGGACTGAGTCCAATTCAAGACAATACGAGAGGAGGGTACTTAGGGGAAAGAACTAAAACTAAAATTTGTTATCGAATACTAAAGTTCCTAGGTATATGTTTAGATACTAGTGTTTTTAGCTAATTTGAATATTCCAACGACTTGTTCCTTATTCCGTGATCGCTGCTTAATGTTATGTCTTCATCTTGTTGCTCTGCTGACTGCTCCGTGGCTCAGTTGGCAGTGATGTGGACTGAGTAAGCGTGTACACCCGGGTTCGATGCCCGGGCGGGGCTATATGATATTGATATGATGAATATCGATGTTTGTTTCCGGTTTGGGTGTGATATTCGTCTGTGTGTGTGTTTCGGGCTCCCTAGATACAGGTTCTTCCTAGTTAGGGGCTCTGAGTGTGATGTGTTATTATTATTATTATTCTCTTTGACCACCTTAGTTACCATTTTATAATAATAAGAATATTCATTTATTTCAGGCAATATTTACATTAAAAGATGTTAAATAACATAAACAGAGGCCCATATGATAAATACCTTAAAACTTAAAATAGATAATAAAATTTTTAACTATTAAGTTAACTATTGCAATTTTACACGTATGGTCGCTGACGTGTGGGCAGTATCGAGTATCGGCAGGCAGTCGACCTCGGAACTTCCGAAATACAACACCCTGCGGCCAGAAGTCCACCTTCATGAACTTTGCTAGGTGATGCGTGGGCACTCTCACCAAAAACGAATTGAAATTATAATGAAGCTTTTATTTCGTTAAGCAATTTTTCGAGTTATTCTCAGCAAGGCCTTTCATTTGATACCAATATTGTAGGGGTGCACTGTGCACTACAAACAACTAGTCCGCCATCTTAAATTTTCGGCCATGTTGGTAGCTAATCATACATACATACATACAAAGCAAGTTGTCTAAATGTTACTTTAAATTATTCTCCGCTCCCAATTGATAAACATAATCGATTTCCGTTTTCGTCACAGTGAAACATATGCTCGTCGGAGTATAAGACAGCTCGAGCCACGATAATCAGTACTCGGAAACGACTTGTCTGAGTATCCTACTCGACCGAGTAGCCTCCAAACACTGACTGAAATGTCAGCCCTAGCCCTAGTGTGTATATTATTGTACTCGGTAAATATGCGAGTTTATTATTTCCTTCCTATTTTCGTTATTCAACTCAACTTATTAGCCCTTATTCCCGACTCGTCTGTCTGTCATACAAAAATACATTGTTTTCTTCAATTAGGCGACTGGCCTCTTTTGTGAATTCAATTATACGGTTCAGCGATTCGTCGCCGTCAAGGGACGAGGGTGTACAGTAGACCGCATATCAATCTACAATGCACAATTTTATTCTTTATTGTCTTTAATTAAGGCAGAGTTTACTTTGGAAAATCCATTCCAATATATATATTAGTAAGTAATATTATTATATATTCGACCCGGCAAAGTTCGTATTTGTATTATTTTGTTGTGCATGTATGTAGTAGATACTTATACCTTCCTCTTGAATCACTCTATCGATTAAAAAAAGCATTAAAAGTCCGTTGCATATGCATAGTTGAAAATACTATGTATTGATGCGGAAGTAACTCAGTGTATCTGTGTCTCGCTTTCACATCAAATAAATGAATTTGGTACACAGAGTCTAGCTAGAGTCTGAGAAAGGATAATTTTAATCCCAAAAATCCCACTGGAAGGAAAATTGCGTGGGTGAAGCCGCGGGGACAGCAAAAAACAAAAACGATAAATACTGAATTATCCATACTTACGTCTCTCTGTCTCGCCTTCCTGAGAAAACTACTGAACCGATTTGAATTAAATTTGGTATATACATTAGACTATAGCCTGAGAAAGCACATAGCCTACTTTTTATCCCGAAATTCCCACGCGAAAGTTAGGAATTTGATGTAACAAGATAAAATGCGCTGGCGAAGCAACCACGAGTATAAAAAATTGTTTTTAAACTTATAATTTTAAGAATTACCAAGATACGTCCGTCCAGCTTAACCTGATCTAGGTACATGAGAGTCATAATTAAACTTAAGTCTCACGAGGGATGGACCGCTCAAATGAAATTACCCAGGGCCCTCTCCAAATGAGTCAGGGCTCTTTGTAATACATGATTAGTAAATTGGAGTATTTACTCCCTTTCTGGTAAAAGCTAAATTATCACTAACTGTGACTTACTCTTAAAAAACAGTGTCAGAGTGTTTAGGTCATTGGAAGTTCTATGTTCGATAAATTTAATAAAGTGCAGATGGATGCCGTAAACGGTCACTTTTCTTAGAGACTTGGAGATTGAAACTTTTATTTAATACTACATTTAAATAAAATTTTACCTTATATGCAACGAGACATTTATAATGGCGTGGCGGAAATAAGCTGCTACGCGCTACGCCATCAGCGCTACGCGATTTGTGCTGCTACGAGAAATTGAAGGTATTTTACTATTTGTGGAGTTGCATTATAGCGCGTATGTAACTCATTTTGAAACGGGTTATTTTGGGATAGTTTAACATGGAGCATGTAAATTTTATTTAAGACTGAGGCCGTAGAACGTTGTATATGGTTAGGGTTGATCAATTTGACTTGTTTGTGGTTATTAAGGTAAATACAATTATACTTGTATTTCTTTTAATTATCAAAATCACAATTTTCCGTTTTTGCGATATTTTCGGGAAAAAAAGAAACCTATGTCCGTCTAGTTGTTCTAAACTACCTATCTATTAATTTTACCTACCACGCAGCCAGAGGTACTTTCGTATTTATAATTATTATATACATAAATAGTTTATGATATAATTTCTTACTATTTCGATGCCTAACTGTATATTTTTCATTCAAAAATATGTCCGCTGCGTGCGAACTGTTTATTTGTGCCCGGGTCGTGACTAATGTTGTAGATGTTTGACTACAAAATACTGAAGATAGGACGCCAAACCACTTCAGCGATTCTTCTACCTCAGCGATTTTGAGGCAATTTTATTTGTAAATATTTCTTTGTTTAGTTTTTTTTAAGTATGTAATAAGATATAAATGTACATTCAATTTCGTATCATTCAATTAAATTTAAATACTGTTTTAACAACATAATCCTAAATATAGTTATTATATTGGCCTCAATAGATGGTATGTTAGTTATTAGCCACAAAATATTAATTATATTTCGTGGTTTCATTTTCGATATAAATCATTTCACTAGGTAGTCCTTTCACCTACAAGGCAACATTCGCACGTTCTTACAAATAACTATTAGTCGATCGATTTAATCGATATTGATTACTCGTTTAATTTGAAATTTACCCATGCTCCCATCCCTACCACTCTACGCGCCCATCACTAGCAGCGTCCGCCAAGCCTGTCATTCTTTTTCCGTGCGAGGCAACGAAAGCACGCGTTCGGATCTTGTTCGCAAAAAATTAATTTTTCAAGATACCGAAAAGATCCTACGAATATTTAACAAAAAATTAAGTGAGTTACTTAAACTTTGATGGATTTCATTATCCTCATACTATAAATCGAGAGACAATGTCTAATGATACGGTAAGTACATCTGCTTACCTACCTTCAAAAAAAAAAAAAATATTTAGACAGAAATTTCGAATTGAAATTCTGCTTAAACTTACATTTAAAAAGTGTAAAAGAAATATTTTTGCAAAGCCATAGATTCGAACAAGAACCAGGCTGCCATACTGCCATAGATTCCAATAGGAACGCGGCAAAATTAAAAACTGTACATCAGTTTTTATCATTAAATTAATTTTTTTTGCAAAGCCATAGATTCAAATATGAACCAGGCTACCATACTGCCATAGATTCCAATAGGAACGCGGCAAAATGCAAAAATAATCATAATTTTTTATGTAAATATAAAAATATAAAAAGCATAATTTTCTTTTTTCTTCTTATTCCAGTAGGCGAAACGCCTTTACAATTTAAGGAATGTGCCCAGAGCAAATATCATTCGAATATGAGGATATATTTCTAGCCGAAACTATTCCCTACAACCCATGATCAGGTCTAAATGAGACTGAATCACCAAAAATCATGATGGCGACATACCAAGTGCCAATTGCCACCACTGCCCCAACAGTGATCACTTTCAATACCGTCACCAAAAACAGGTCCAAGCACCAGCAATAACTTCCTTATTGGAACTAGTAGCGGTTACACCAACCAATTGAACTCGGACCCTGAGGCAAAGTTTAAATTTCCGGAACTGGACCCATAAATTTTATTAACCCTGGGTGAAGCCCTGGATGATGAACTAAAGTTGTGTGATTGAATCTACGATAATCTCTCTCAAATGGCTAGAGAAGTCAAGGAAAAAATCCTTCAGCAATATACTATACCTAGCAACGACATATTGGTTCAAGCTTCAAAGCTAAATACTAAAATACTCTCATCTCAACTTGGACTGACTTCACATCACATCGGGGAGTAGGGCCATGGCCATTCTCCTAACTCAAGATATAAAATAGAGGCAATCAAGATTCTAAGCGAGGGCTCCCGTAGTTCATGCAACCTTTATAGCTCGGAGACAAGCTCGCATTTAAAAGACCGCACCAGGTCTACCAAGACGTTTTTGAATATCTTTCAGTACAGAAAACGAGATAAAGCACTGTTCGGTGCCAAATTTTAGAGAAAATTAAATTAAGCTTCAAAATTGAATAGAAATGCCTTCAAATCAGGAAGACAGTAGTCTTCCCAGAAATACTGTTGCTTACACAACATAGCCGCCTCTACGAGCTCCACGGGCACAGCTTGGCCGCAGTTTCAGGAAAACTCAGGCCCTCCTCGCTTTGCGAAAAACAGGGGGGGGGCGTGCCAGGGCCAGAGTACGAAGATACCACTCGTCAAGTTCCAAATTACAACGACCCAATACCGACGCAGTCGCACGTTTAGAGAACGACCCATCAGGCCACGTGCTCAACCACCATTCTGGCAGAATTCAGTACAATATTTTTAAAATGTGTTGGTTGTATTGTATATCACAAACAATAAAGGTATCCTTAGTTGGATTTGTAACAGAATAATTAAATCTTTTTCTAATTTTCCACTTGAGCAATAATATGTTCCTGTTGTAACATGGTTAGCACAGTAACAACAAGAAATGTCAATCGCAACTAATAATTTGCTAGAAATCGTATCTAAAACCTTTTTGACACCAATTCAAATGGAGGTAAGAGATTTCATTTTAACCTAAAACTGTAATAAATTTGTAAGTAACTAAACTTCATTTCGAAATGGCAGAACAGCATGCAAGCTATTATTACATGGCATCTATTGACCTAAAATGTCTCGTAACTTTTTATTTCTGTCGCTTAAAACTATCGTAAGTACTTACCCACGTTTCCTGTTTAAGGATGTGAACACACAGAATCTTGTTATCCACCTATGATTTCAACCCAATGCCTTATCTTATTGGCTCACGATAGCGCCTAGAACTTTTACTAAGATTAAAGAAGGGGTCGTAGGTCACTTGCGTTCATTTGGTCAAAAATTGGTAAATTTTTGTATGTGACGATATCCTTTACATAGACCGTAGTTACATGGAATATTTAAATAAAGTAGGTTTACACTCTAATCACTCGAGTGCTTGGGCTTTATTAAAAACTATGAAAATAGTAGCTTATAGCCACAAAATAATTACAAATTTTCAGGATTTAAGTAAGTAGATGACTTAAATATGACTTTATCACTTACAAGCCATAAACGTAATAAAATAATAGAATTGGTTCTGAAGTGTTCTCAACTACCACCTGTTACAATCAGATAATTTTCACAAATGATTGGCATCCTAATGTCCGCTAGCGCAGCATTTTACAAAAGGCTGGTTGAAACCAAAAATACTTGAAAGGCAAAGGTACAGGTACCTTCTACCTACCTTCTATTCAGAGAATACTATGATAATTATTTTACAGGACCTGAATTGATGAGATAATAATATTAAAAGCTTTTAAAATTTCATTTAAACACAAAAATATGATTCATAAGTTAACACGGACTCGAGTCGTAAAGTCGTAACTCAAACTTACTATAGTATTTATATGTCGTATTATTAGCAATATACTAAGCCTTAGATGCCCCGAAACTTAAACAATTTGTTAATTTTTATTATGGGTAGATAACATATTAGCATTAGCTATCAGCTACATTACGACACGAAGTTGCATACAATTTCCTAATTTCAATTAACTTACCAGATATATTTGGCCTTGGTTCGAGAAGCGAAAAATCTAGCTATTAGCATCCTATATTACACGAAATATAATTTAGAGGCAGATCGAAGATTTAATTTAAAGATGCTTTTCAAACATTCTAGCGCAAAACTTAAGAAATACTTTTCTTTGAAACAAGACCCAGATGCTACAAAGGGGCAGATGCATATTTTTTCTATGCCGATCCTTCATTTTTCGTTTTTCTTAACGGCCTACAAAAAATTACTGAGGACGAAACGACCAGTATTCTAGTATTCCCTTCTAGTACTTCTAGACCTGCCTGTTATCCTCCATTGATTGATATAGTTATTTCGTAATAATCACTTGAGGGCGTGACGAAAACCTATGTTGTCTACTAACAGGGACCGTCACCCTCTCCTACTCACGCTTACCCTGAGTGCCGCAGTATGCTCGAGCAGGCAATGCCAGGTCTCATTATCCCCTCAACAGCATCTCATCAGAATCTTATACTAGCCTCACTTTCTAATATTACTATTCAACAATATCAATATAATGTTATTTAATACTATGATTAAATTAGATTCTTTCGAATGTTCTGTTTTTAGTGTAATTACTTTTCCCTCCGACGTCTTCGAAAAAGACGCATCACAGGATTCACAGGGCATCATCATAAGAGCCACCGCTTGATCTCTGCTTTTAGTCAGAAATATTTCTTCGGATGATTGCATCAGCGCCTTCCTTAAAGATGTTATAAACTAATACCCAATCCACCAAAGTACACAGGTACTTGGTAAGTATCCACAATTGGTTCTCAAAAATCTCTAAAAATGTATACCAAACAAGAATGAACTTATCCTAGACAAAAGTAGCTTTATACTAACATTATCTACAGCCTACAGCATACATGGTTGAAAGTCTTTCTCTAAATAACAGATTATTATAAATAAAAATAGCAATGGCATTAGAATCATAAAGTAAATGAAAATTTTATCAAAACTATAGGCGCTAAATGCAATCAAAAGCTATCAACCATTGTTAGTTTTACTTTATCTTACGGTGAATCCGTCTATATATAAGACGGTTATATAACCTTAACTAAATAAATCAGACCTAAATAAGCCAATCACCTCTTAATAACTGTGAAGCGTAACGTCCTCACAGGAACACAACAGCATAGTCAATAAGCATGTGGATCAGGCAGATCCTTGCGGTGTACGGCACACACAGCAGCACGCGACACGCCGCCGCCACATCAGTTGCTCATGCTACCGGCGTCAATCTTGATCAGATCAAAAGACGGCCGCCTGGACCTCTACCTCTAACAAGTTTGCTAAACTTATCAATGTCCTATGATGATTGATTATCAATTTTTTATCAAATCTCTGACCAAATTAGTTCATTAAAAAATATACAATAAGTATATAAGTATGTTATAAATAATGTAGCTGAGTACCTACCTACCAAGTACTTACCTAAGTAACTACGCAATGTTAAACTTTGAAGTACTCTATAAACTAACTATAATGATTACTTTTATATGTTAAAATATAGTGTTTTTAACTAATAAGATGAGTAATATTATTTAATAATTGTAGGTACCTATACTAAGAGTTCAAATAAAACTAGCCAAAATTACATCTTTTTAATTAATATTGTTTCATTATCATGAAAAAATATAGACAAAACAATGTCTCTAAACATCTACCTAGTGAAATGATTTATATCGAAAATGAAACCACGAAATATAATATATGATCAAACGAACTTCTCAAGTGAAGTTCGATCAATATTATATGAGTGGTTTCATTTGAAGATATAAATCACCCTCCCTACCCAAATCCCGAGTTTTGTCAAAAAAGTCAATAAACGACGTAATTTATGCCAGAAAACTATCTCTAAAAAGAATGACAGGCTTGGCGGACGCTGCTAGTGATGGGCGCGTAGAGTGGTAGGGATGGGAGCATGGGTAAATTTCAAATTAAACGAGTAATCAATATCGATTAAATCGATCGACTAATAGTTATTTGTAAGAACGTGCGAATGTTGCCTTGTAGGTGAAAGGACTACCTAGTGAAATGATTTATATCTTCAAATGAAACCACTCATATAATATTGATCGAACTTCACTTGAGAAGTTCGTTTGATCATATATAATAAATATAGTTAACTGATTATTAAATCCGGATATGTAATATTTTTTGCAAGTCCTTCGCCTTAAAGAGACGATGAGATTACGAAAAGAGAGATTATTTTAAGACGCATAAAATACTAATACTCTTTATCGACCGATTTTAAAAACTAGAAATAAATATTGTCAGCCGGATCACTACCGATTGCAAAGTAAAGTTTTAAAAACAAAAATTTATTCGATTTACAAATAATGTATTAGAAACTAGTCGACCCGGTGAACTTCTTATCGCCTAACCTTTAAGAATGTTGCTCTATATTATACTTATAAAACTTCCTCTTGAATCACTTTATCTATTTAAAAAAACGCAACAAAACTAGTTGCATAGTTTTAGAGATTTAAGCATACATAGGGACAGACGCGGGAAGCGACTTTGTTTTTTACTATGTATTGATGCTTCTAAAGAACTGTTAGAATAGTTTTATTTTTGTAATCCAAGGCCCGCAGTAACCCTGGGCGAGCAGACTAATGTTCTTCGTGGGTGGATAAATCTACTTTCCCTCATTGTCTCCGCTACAAATGACCTCATTTTTGTGTGCGAATTCGCCTCGCGTATTTGTCTTTTTTTGTTTTCCTTGTGGATACAAAAAATAAAGGTTTGAGTGGGAGGCGAGGAATGACAACCTACAAAGAATTAACAGTAAATAATGTAAAGTAAAGTGCGTGCCAGCAAAGTCTGGGCGCGGCCAAAATATGAACCAATTTCTGTCAGTCAAATAACAATTTACGTCAAATGGCGCCCCCAGTCGTAGCGTTGCAAGAAAATAATAATAATAACAATAACGCATCACACTAGTAGACCAGTAGAACCTGTATCTAGGGTGCCCGAAACATAACAGAGACGAACATTACACCCAGACCGGAAACAAAATCGATATTTATTATAAAAATGTTGGCTACGCCGGGAATCGAACATGCATCTCAGTCCATATCACTGCCAATTGAGCTACGGAGCAGTCAAATAATCTTCAGTTTCTAGTTAGATGGGTATAACATCTCTTAGTAGTATGTAATAATAATTATTTTTAATAACGCTTTTCCCGCTCAATTTAATCAGAATAATTGGTTTGATAATAAAGAGTCTCGAGGGCTAGATACATTTTTGGCACAATTATGTAATTTTTAAACAGTAAATTTTAATTATTCTCTCCGCTCTGGAATTTATTTTAATAACGGTACTTATTGATATTGGGGAAAGATAAAATTTTATGAATGGACTTTTAATTGTAAAGTATTGTAAAAATTTATTTTCTTTATTCAGTTACAAATTCAACAGTTTGTTGAGTATTATTTACATTCTCACACTTACTGCATTTTATGACGCCTGTTGTTGATAAACTGTTTTTTTTTATCTGAACATAGTTGCAAACATATTATATGGCAATAATGAATTGTTTTATTGTAAAAATACTTTCTTTTTAATTTTCTTAAATTTGACATATTTATATATGAGTTAAACTATAAATAATCGTTTTTGAGGGTGTTTTTGCCATTATTCTTGCCTTATTGAGAAGGTAAAGGTAGAAACCAATGAAACAACAAATAAGCCCTTAAAAGCTCTTTTACTAATGTGTAGAGAGGACTTGTAAGAAGAAAAGGCCTTAACAAAATTTTGGAAAAGAAACGGCACGGGCAGCCAATTATTTATATAAGTACACGCCATGATTGTACAAAAAGCTGTGAACTACCATTTATTTCTATTTCCGCACTTTTCTGTGTAGTAGTTTCTCGTTGATTACAACAGACATCATGACTGTATGTTTCGTTGTGGAGCGCCGCGGAGGACTAAGCAGTTTTTGATGTCTGCTTCTAAAACCATGTTCACAACACAACTAATAATAAGTTTATTTTGGTAATGGAGAAATAATATGAATCTGTAATTAATAGATGAAAAAGTTGATTTTATTTATTTTTAGTACTGTTTATTTTACTTACACCACTATGAATTAAAAAATATATTTATCATTGCAACTCATTGCCTTCTTTTTTTCTATTAGAAAGTTTACTGTATTATTATTACATATACCTACATTATATTTTGCATTTTTTAATTAAGTACACACTTGTTTTTATTTGTCAATAAAGGGTTTTTTATCTTTACTTATAGTTTATGAGACTTTTTTATTTTTAATGTTACATAATATTAAACAGTTTCATGTTTCAATTCGTGCGTTAAATATTCACTTCATATTTTAAAAACCTCACGCCTTTATTTAGAAAGCTATATGAAAGAAGCCTAACCTAGTAATGCGTTCACCAAACACCCAAAATGCCTATAAACGCTCAGTCCAGCTAGCCAACATCAGCCAAGACTCATAGACATTTCCTGGCTCTTTTATGATGCTTACACAAAAACAAATGAGTATAGAAATGAATTTTATTCTGTTTTATACTGGCCGGTTTTTTTTTAAGAAGAAAAACGTAGAAATAAAATGTTATTTTGAAAAGTTTTTTTTGCGTAACATACTGTCAAATATTTTTTTATCATTCACTTTCAATTTTTACTTTAATAATATTTTAGATTACTTAAAATATAGTTTAATAATACCGTAAAAACCCCGTAAACGTAAATTAATTAACCATCGAAACTAGTAAAGTTGTTAACTAATTAGCTTAGAAATGTTTAGATGGAAAAGCTTAAATGAGTGAATTCATAAATTTACATCATCAATCTCAAATCTTTGTAGTTGATAATATTTGTTGTAAAATTTTCCTGAATTCAAAATATTTACTACAATTTACTATTCTTCCCGTAAATTTCCGACCACTACGTTAAACCGTTGCCACGTAGACGTAACATAACGCAAGTACAGTTCCCGTCACAATCTTCAAACACAGGTAAGCAAACACAAACCCGCCTGCAAGCAAGTTAATGCTTTATCGATTAAGTGAATATTGACTAAGTGTACGTTATGGGTGTTCGTGGGCACGTCTTTATGTATTTACGTATATAGTATGAGATGAGTAGGTATCAATCAATACATAGTATAAAACAAAGTAGCTTCCCGCGTCTGTCCCTATGTATGCTTATATCTTTAAAAGTAGGCAACGGATTTTAATGCGTTTTTTAAAAGGTATAGTTATTCAAGAGCAAAGTTTATAAGTATAATACATGCCCAATATACTCATAGGTTACGCTGTACGAAGTTAGCCGGGTCGACTAGTTATAGGTATTAACAACATAGCTCAATTTTTTTAAACTTAGTGGCGTAGGTCAGGGCAAATAGCTCGCTTGGTCACGCGAAGTTCTCGAGTGGTGACCGCGCATCGGAAGACGCAATATGGCCAGATCACCTACACGGTGATCAGGTGACCTGTAAATCTGGCTTGTACAAGACCGGTCATTATTACATCTGTAGGGGAGGCATATGTCCAGCAGATGTCCTATAGGAGAACCATATTTGTATGTTTTTTTTTTTATGTAATTTAGCAAATTAGGGATTAAACTCTGTTGTTTGAAAAATCAGACCTATATAAGCTGTAACTGGGCCAAGACCTACTTAACTTTAGTCCTAATAATTATAGGTATGACTTTAATAAAATGCCTTTACAAACGCTACTTAAATCGGGAAAGAGAAAATAATTACGGTCTCGAGTGTTTTTGAGATCAAACAAAAGTGTTTATTGGAAGGTAGGCAGGCATACAGAACCCAAGAATACGGAAAAGGTGATGTAAACGATTTGAACGCGTGAAAGTTGAAAGAGATAATTTTTTATTTAAATTGAGCAATTTATTAATTCAAACGTGCAAAGAACGTTCACTTTAGGTGAGTGGTCATCTTTTGTAGTGCTTACCCTGCTGCAGCAAGATAGATCGCAATGAAGACTTGGCAACAGACATGGATGAATTACTTAAAAGGAGACCTATGTTTAGCAGTGGTTCTTAAGAGGTTGATAACGCTGATGATGAAGTACTTCTAAGTCTACTAGATATAAGTATAACTTTAGGTATATGTTTTTGTTTCATCATTTCAGCCGTAAGACGTCCACTGCTGGACATAGGCCTCCCTCAAGGCTCTATTCATGAGGGGGGGGTTGCCATACTCGCCACGCTTGGCAGGCGGGTTGGCGAGCGCAGTATGGTGTTGTATAAACCAGAAGACGCTGCTGCCCGTCTTCTGGTGCTGTCCCTCAGCCGGGTCCTACGGCTCCCACGGGAGGAGAGGGGAGGGCGACATTCTAACGCCGGCACCCGCGGCATCATGTTTTTGTTTGTTACTAGCTTTTGTATGGACACATTCTGCAATAAATTATTCATTATTATTATTTCTAACTACCAAAATCGCATAATAACCCAAAATACGGAGCAATCATTTCATTATTGCTAAATTAGAAAATATTGTATTTTGTTCACTTAAATAAGTACTTATTTAAAAAGCGTGGGAACTTTACACATATTGATTTAGATAGATAATATTTTCAATCATCCGACCGCTTTCTATTATTAAATATTCTTTTTTTTTTTAAAACAAAAGATAAACGCCACCTCTTGAAACTTAACAACTAAGAGTTAATTTTCTATAATTACTCGACGACTCGTCAAGCAAGATTTGCATTATTCAATATTTCAATTTAGCCTTTCTTTTGATTGCGAAATAGACTCAAAGCGGAAATTTAATAAAAAATAAATTATTCATACATTCAAATTACTGCTGAAGGTTCCTTTGCTAAGGTTATTAAGTGTATTTTATTTAACTCAAATTGTTTTACGAGCTGGAAAGTACGTTAAAAAGAAAACAATGAAAATTTGTCTGTCCTTTTTTTAGGAAATATAACCAAAATAATAATAATGACTACAAATAGTAGCTACAAATACACAGCTCAATATCAGACCTTCAGTTTTCATTCAAAATTCACATGGCAACCTTTACTCACAAAATTTTACTTTAATCGACGAGACCATACTGTAGTGCAGTACAGACAGACAAAATAAAATTTTATCATATCTTCCAAAGCTGAACACGGGCACTCTTTGGAGCTTCGCATTCAATGAACCGAATATTTTAAGCCTTTTTAACATTTCTTTAAATGTCATGTCCTAGAATATCCCTTTTAATAGGTATATTATATTAAATTATGTTTATTTTATGTTAGTGAAATAGAACCAGAGAACAAAAATTTCAATTGTTTAGAACACAACATTTTCAAGCATTCAAATCGGACGTTAGCATTTTACCTTCGAAACTTTCCGAATTCTAAAGCCTTGAAATATTTAACAAAACAGATTTTCAACAAAAAAACTGCTCTATAAATATTCAGCTTTAAAATCCAAAGCCCTGGAATTTTTCTAAATGTTTTTTGTCCAAACGTCGTCGAACACGATTTACAAAGGTTTTTCACATTCTGCATTTGTCTCATTTACAAGTCTTTACTTAGAAAGGGAGGTTTTCTGGTTTAAAAGATGATTGATCAGGAATGCTACTGGATTGGTATCAGTCTAATCTTGTTTGGCTGTGCTGCCATCTATCTTATTCCCCGTGACACGTCCGAGATACGGTGCTGTATGGATAATCGAAAATCGTTTACAGCGATCCATCTTTCCGTATAACATTTTTAACATTGAATAGATTTTATGTTAAACAACTTGGGGCCTATTTAATATAACTTACAAATTGTAGAATTGTAATTGTAATTTACAGGCTACTATTTACATTTTTTTGTTTAATAAAAAAAACGAGTTACAAGTTTACAATTGTAGAAAATTTACAAATTGTAGAATTGTAGCTACAATTTTACAATTCTCTGTTTAATAAAGGTTTTCTTCTTACAGGTGAAAACTTACATATTTGTAAAGAAAACAGCTTTATTGAACGCACAATTGTAATAAAAAGTTTACATATTTGTAAATTGTAGTAAAATTTCTACAGGTGGATCGTCATGTGTCAGATATTTACAATTTAGTGCATCAATCTATAAGTGTTTTTTTTTTGATAAAAAAGTATGATAGTAGGTAAAGCAGTAGTTATAGGTTTAGACTGTTTCAAGTACTACAACTGTACTGTTTGTTTTAATATTATTTGAAATACTTAAAAATTACTAAGGACCAATATCTGACTTGACCAATATTTGACTGCTCCGTGGCTCAGTTGGCAGCGCTGTGGACTGAGTTAGCGTGTGCACCCTGGTTCGATTCCTGGGCGGGGCGAATATTGATATGATGAATATCGATCGATGTTTGTTTCTGGTCTGGGTGTAATGTTCGTCTCTGTGTGTGTTTCGGGCACCCTAGATACAGGTTCTTCCTAGTTAGGGGCTCTGAGTGTTATTATTATTTTATTATTTATTATTAATATGACTATGACTTCTTTTTAGAGTGGCGTCACTGTTCGCGTTAAAGGACTCATAACAAGTTTATTAATTTTTATTTTCGTATAAACTTGTAGCTACAATTGTCATAGAAATAAATCTGCAGGGGTTTTCTAAACTTGAAAACTTTTATTAAACGGCACTTGTAATTAGAATAGGTAATAGTAAGATTGTTACCTGTAAAATTGTAAAATTGTGGGGTTTATTAAACAGCACTTGTATTATTAAACAGCACTTGTAATTTGTACAATTGTGAGGTTTTTACCTGTAACATTTTTACAATTTGTAAGTTTTATTAAACAGCACTTGTAAAAAAACCTTACAAATATGTAGCTTTTTTTCACAATTGTGGACTTGTAAGTTATATTAAATGGGGCCCTGGAATAGTATTTTCATATGTTTTTGTGACTTCGTTCGGTTTTTATTTGGACTTGTATTTTACTTACCATTCACGTTACGAAAAATGTTGGATGATACTATATTATGCATTTTACTTCAAAATTTTAAATAGGATTTATGGAATTTTTAATCTTTAGGTACATAGTTGGTTACAAAGCTTTCTTGAGTTTAGCTAGATACAAGAAAATTATTGTAAATGCTCGAAAACTAACATTTAATTTGCAGTTTATAAAGTCTAGTCGAAAACAATAAAAGTAAAGTAAAAGTAAAAAATTATTTATTCAATACAGGATACAAGATATCGCTTATTGAAAGTCAATTAGACTAATCTAATTAATATTGATACCTTATTTCGTAAAGTATCCTATACTGATAGAGGCGAGGTAGTTCAGGGTGCCCACTAATTGGCTCAGGCAAACAATGTTTGCCTTGCCTTACGACAATGGTCGCCTGGAGACGCCCCCAAACGAGCCCTCCTCTGTCAAATGATTCTACTCCCTTTCGCAATGATTTTACAGCGTAGAGAAGAAAGGGGTAACAAACTCTACTTTACAATTTGACATTACAATTCAATTTACAATACAAAGAACATAAATTAATAAGATTTAAAGTACATAGGGTAACATGCCCTATTACGGCGCATTTTGACGACATTTTAAAGTAGGGTAAGAAATTAAGCATTTCTAAATATGTTAGCAGATATTTGATTTTTTTTTTGACACTCATGATAATTATATTTTCTATTTCTGTTGTCGTTTTATTTATTTTAGAGTGATAATAAATTTTAAATAAATATTTTTTCTGACAATTCGGAATTCCTATTACGGCGGCAAAAAAAAGTTTGAAGCCCATTACGGCGGTAAGCACAGCCTATTACGGAGTATGGAATGACAACACACGCACGATGAAACATTTTGCTCATGGTTTAGTGCAATCAGAAAATGGTATGCAATGGCTGTAATTGTTACTGGCACTGTACATAAATACAGGTTCTTCCTAGTATGGGGATATTTTGATAATATTTTGTGTAATAACTATTTAATAAACGGCCTCGCGCTAAGAAGTTTCTAGTAATATAATTAGTTTAGGAAACACGAATAATGATTATTTGGCTGTATGGGCTACTATGTTCCTTTGCCTGACCTGAACGGGCGAATAACAAAATAACAATCAATCAATCAATCTACGGCATCTTAACGTTCTTCCATCTCTCTGCACAACGAAAGGGATGGAATTAAATATGGGGACGATTTTATTTTTATAAGCCGCGCTGATAAAGAAACGATTTGAAAATGGTGGCCGAACGAATGCTATCTTGCGTATATTAGTATGGGGGAAGAGTTGAGAAGAGAGACAGCCCATACAAAAGCCGCCATTTTGAGATCGTTTTTTTATGTGCGCAGGTTATACCCATAAAAGCGTAATTTGTGCGAATTTGGCTAGCTTATTAACATTATTTTTAATATTTTTTGTTAATCTACATTAAGTGAAGTTACAAATGATCATTATTTAATGTCTGTTGACCAGGTCAATATCTCAGTAAAGGCTCGACTTTTGTTCAAAACAGGAAGATTTTGGCCCAATTTATGCATTTTTCTCTAAATTTCCATATTTTTTTTAAGTTTTTATTATTTGTTAGAATTCTTTGGACGAAAAATAAAATATCGTGAAATTTTTTCATTAAAATTAATCGAGCCGTTTCGGAAATTAGTACCTTTGGCAGATAGACAGACGGACGGATAGAAAAAACATATTAATAAGGTCCCGGGACGTTTACCCGAAACCTTAATCAATAAACTGATACAAACCTAAACTGAGAACTTCCTCTTTTCTAAAATCGGTTAAAAATAGGTACTAAAACCCTTCTTCTGAATTTGAAAAAATACTTTTGTGAAAATCGGTAGTGACAAAATTGAAATAATCGCGGACAAACATGCATACAAACATACATACAGGTCGAATTGATAACCTCCTTAACCTCGTTATAAAACAATTGCTGTTAGTTTTTCTCAAACTTTAATTCGATAAAGGCCCGGACGAGGGTTTAAATAATCCTACTAATATTATAAACGACAAAGTTTGTAATAAAGGATGTCTGTGTCTTTTACGTAAAAACTACGAAATAGATTTTAAAAAAACCTTACTAAATAAAACATATTTGAAGGAAAATTTTACTGGCGAAGCACCGGGGTGCAGTCAGTGAAGATTTAGTTAAACGGTAAAATAATATGGAAAATGGATTTCTATCCAAGCGGTGAAAGTTAAAAAAAGAAAGATAAATTTTTTTACAACAACGTTGACACAAAAATGCAATAAAATGGAACACAAAAAAAAAACAACAACAAAACAGTAAACCAAAATACAATAATAAATAAAACAACCAACGAATCATATCAGTTTTGTATGGTGTGTCAAAGTTGTGGTAAAATCTAGTAGCAAATAATTATATTGATGGGATAATACGATAAACCTAACCTTAGTATACATTTTTGTGTAAGTTTTTTAATTATTTACTTACCCTGTTATTCATAAAAACTTAAAGTGCATTTTAGTTATTTGACGTATGTCTATTTAGACAGGATGTCACGTATTTACCATACAACAAACCAAATAATTAGACCTGCAGTAAAGCTTTTTAAAATGTACGGTATCTTTATAAATAATACGGTTAAATTATTTGCTCTGTAATTTCCATACACCGTGTTAGGATTCCTTACAGCCTAATACGGTAGGTACTAAAATATTTAATGAGTTTTTATATTATAATTCTGAAATATAATGTTAAGATATTTCGGTAATGTAAATGATTACTTACAAATAAGAGCACTCTGTCTTTACCATAAAACTCTCAAATCGTTAGTAATCGTTGTATTAGACCATTTTTCTTCATAAAAACTCATAGGTTAGGTTTCACAGTATTCTAACAAACTTAAATTTTACTGTCAAATTTAAGCGTAAAAAACAAGGATTCTAGTTAAAAAACATGTACCTCCAAAATTGGTTTTATACTTGAGAACTAATGAAAATTACACTTAAATAACGAAATGTTCATAAATTATATTTATTATACCACTAAATTCATAAATTACCTACACTGCGTTTTTCCTATTACCGATGGTACCCTCCGTAATAGGCGTTACCCTCAAATAGCCTTCCTA
The DNA here is from genome assembly GCA_951802225.1 of Euspilapteryx auroguttella. NCBI lineage: Eukaryota > Metazoa > Arthropoda > Insecta > Lepidoptera > Gracillariidae > Euspilapteryx > Euspilapteryx auroguttella. The sequence continues at coordinate 2,703,661 of OX637657.1, read as the reverse complement.
TCACGGCGGACTTTTGTTTACTCATATTTACTTGTTTTATTTGATTTTAAACAGAAATCAACTTGATTAACTAAGACTACTTGAACGTAAAAAGTATTCGAATATAGTAACATAATCTTAAATTGTTTGTTTAAACTAAAAACGAAGTCTGAAAATTCAATGTTCTACCGCGAGTCAGTCTGCGTTTGTATGAAACAGCTTCTCGCTTCGCTGACGTTACACAAAATAATTAATTTAAGTCATTCTAAACGATTTTAAACGTACGAGTGCTGGGTAATAAGTAACGTGTTAGTTTCCCTTGGACACTATCTAGTCACCTTTACCATACACAGTCACAACTAATCATAAATTACAAAAGATAAAATAGAGCCGTAATAGGACGTGATTTTGACTACCGCGGTAATAGGACGTTTTACCCTACATGAAATAATGAAAATATCGTGCAGAGCTAGACTACTTCCATGCGTCTTTGTCGTTTTCATAATCATCAATAAAAGTATTTAACCCATTTGAAGTGTCCTACGTGACCAAACGCACGTAGGGCTGCGCGACGCGGCGCGAGTTCGCGCGAAGTGGACGCGTCGGCCATATTTTTCAAGCAAAAAGGGAGGGCGCGGAGGGGACGGTTCGCGCGCACGTAGGACAGAGTAGCCGCACCGCTCCGCACCGCATTAAATTCGCATCGGACCGTTTCGAAACCGCGTTCGCGTTGATTCGTCCACGTAGGACGCACCCTAAGGCATAAAATTAACATAACATTATCTCACGCCTTTTATTCCCCGTAGGGTTAGGCAGAGGCAACAGCTCAAGAGACGGACCACGTTTTGCCGAGTTTATGCTTTATTACCAACGTGACAAGAGGCCAGCTTAAGGGGCAGGCATAAAATTATCTCTAAAATTGCATGCAAAGATAAAGTTAATTACAGGTGTTAAACTGCTTCAAGTTTCTATTGTACTCCAGTGTTGAGCTCATTTAATTTGCACAGCAGCTAACTAATTAGGGCGTAGTGAAACCCAATTCATTTCGCGTTTCGCGATTCAGACAAGTTCTTCAGCATAAAGTTTGAACTGCAAACAAACGAGGGTATGCAATACAATACAAATACGGATCAGTCAAAAATGATACAAAATGTATCAAGGCTCCCGAATTTGATGCTGTATGTATCCTTATTAACAAAATATCTCAATGTAATCTTAATCCCTTTTTATAAGTTTGCCTATTTGATGAAGAACGAACGTTTTGAATGATGTCCAGTACTTTTTCTTCTAAAGACGGCTCTGTCCATCAGGGTGCAGTAGGATCGGGTCTTACTTATACAGCTAAAGACCAGATATACATCGGACTTAAATGGACATAAAATATGGTCACTCTAGTTCTAGTCCTTGCCTTAAGATCTCAGCTTCAATGTTTACCCAATTGATCGCTGTATTACGAATTTACGACGGCGTCGTACTAATTTTCTTGTTTGTATTATCCAAGCATTTCGGAATTAGTGGCCTGTGATGTCACGCTTGCCTTGAGGAGTTGATCATACATATCTTACACTATTAATTATCTTGCTTAAGACTAGAGTAAACATTTTGATACTTGTTTTAGGTTCGAGGCCATTTTTTCATTATGTTTTCAGGAATTTATATTGCTATAGATTACAGCAATAATTTGATTATAGCCTGAAATACAGCCATGCCATTTTTCTATAAAGAATATAACAATGGCTAAACGTGGTCCGGCTCTTGAGCTGGTACCTCTGCCTAACCCTTCGGAGAATAAAACTTAAAAGGCGTGAGATTATGTAATATAACAATAAGTATACCATGTAGATATGTATATTTTACTTAAAAGGCGAAAATATTTTAACCGAAAGAAAATTATGTGAAATGTCTCAGAATTTTGCAAAGGTAAAGTAGAAGATTCTAGAATGTTCCTGACAGGATTAGAAAAAAAAAACTAGGACAAGCCATCTGCATTGACTCAATCCAGAAAAGGAAAATGCACTAAACGGAGAATCTCGTAAATCTGTCGACTTCTAAATTCAAACTTGGTCTCACAATTTTCCCTGACGCTCCCTATGTCCGTCACATAAACTATTGTCAGCTATAAATCCATCAGTTCACATGAATGTGGCATATCACGTCGTCGCCTCGACGGTTTTTGTGCTGGCTGCGTCTCGTTGCAAGCTATGCTATACGATGAGCGTTCGTTTTTGATTAGGAAACCTTTTTTATGAAAATTTGTGAATTTATGACATAAGAGTTAAGTGGAGGGGAGGGTCTTTGCCTAGTAGTGGGGCACAGAGGGATAAAAAAATGAATATAAGTTTCAGGTTTCAGAAGGTTAAAATTAAAATTATTAACGCTTTATTGCAACACAGGATACAAAAAACCAGTTGACAAGTGCGGTATTATCTTTAAAATCTGACATAAAGGAAACTTAGGGTTGCTTATTATTATTACTAGTCGACCCAGCGAACTTCGTACCGCCTATCCTATTACTATGTTGTGTATGTATTATACATATAAACCTTCCACTTAAATCATTCTATCTATTTCAAAAAAAAAAACGAATCGAAATACGTTGTACATATAGTTTTAAGATTGAAGCATATATATCGACAGACAGACTCGGGAAGCGACTTTGTTTTATACTATGTATTTATTCTCATGGCCTCTTTAAGAAATAGTGTTCATTTTATAATAGGAACACAATTTTGAGTCAAGCAAAGAAACATGACACATAATGATACTACCTTAAAACATAGTTTTCTATAGCTGTTTTAATGAACCTACTACCTAAACATGTAACACAAAACTAGTTTATCTTTCAGTGTGTAAAATCTTTACTTGTAAAGCACGTACGGGATTTTACGACGGTGTGGTCGTAAAACTCTTAACGAACCGTGGCTACGGCAATGTAAGGCCGATTATTGTGACCGTTGCTTATTTTTAAACGAGGATTAACTCTGAGTTTGAGGAGAGGGAGTTATGAAGTTTGCTTGAGTTGATTAAAAGTTTCATTAAAGTGGAGCTGACGTTTGGACGATGAAAACTGATATATAACAAGTGGAAACTAAAAACAAATCAAACAAAAATAATAGAAAAAGGTTTTTTAATTAGGGTATTCTGTATGTATTTAACGAAAGGGGAATGTTACACAATTTTATTAAAGTAATGTACACAGTCATACGCATGCATCAGTTTTCATTTAATAATTTAAATAATAACTTCTATAACACATAATATCGCGTATAACTAGTGCTGCCATTTTCTTTTCTACTTATATTTTAGTTAAGTAATAATAATGAAATGAAGAGAAAATCAATAATGAATAAATGGTCGACATACAAGACAATTTAACGCAAAAAAAAAAACTTTGTAGGTACATATTTAACTGTACCGACATGATTATGTAGTTTTTCTAAATGTTATTCGCAGTATATATATTTTTCAATCAAACAAGATCACCGGTAAATTAATTTACTTTAAATACTAAAAACACCGTAAACTTTCTTAATTTCAAATACAGAAATTGACTCTCAAAGAAACTTATATTTCGCTTTCCTCAGTAATCAAAACAACCGTTTGGAACTGAGCACCGCCACCATTGTGGTATAAAATAATGAAATCAACTTTCCCAAGTTTCTCTTTCTCATTCTATCCAAATAGTTCTTGAGGAGAATTACTGTGGAATTAAATTTAAACCTTCTTTGATTTTAATATTTTTAGAACTTTAGACATGCTGACAATAAATCAGGTAAGTTTATAAGGTTTACTTTTGATACTACATACGCATCGCATAGCTCCTTTTTCAATTGACAAGAGTCAGAAAATTAATTCCTGTAATAGCGAGTTCAAAAGAGCATCTAACTAGAAAGAACCTGTATCTAGGGTGCCCCGAACATATACAGAGACGAACATTACACCCAGATCGGAAACAAACATCGATATTCATCATAACAATGTTCGTCCCGCCGGGAATCGATCACGAATCTCAGTCTACATTACTGCCAACTGAGCTACGGAGCAGTTAAACAATTAACAACTTTTTAACAACTAATTGAATGGTTTCACTATAACGCAAAATCCTAATATAGTGATTAAATCATCTTTCGCAACGCATGCGGAAGCACTTTTGATCGTTCTCTATTTCACTTTCAAAATATCACAGAAGGAATAATAATTATGTAAGTTAGTTCGTTAAATAGCATGAAAAAGTATGCTGCAAAAAATTTAACGACACCACAAAGAGTTTTTGATAACAAAAACGTCAAACCTCGAAGCTGTTTTTAATTAGCCCGAAAAACGTACTTACAGGATTAAGTTAAAGGAATATTTAAAAAAAGTTGTTCACGTAAAACTGTCGCAAACCTACTTTACAGACATTTTTTTTAAGATTTAAATGTTTTCAACTTTACCACGTCGTGCGCACATAAACTTTGCACAGTTTGTATGCGTTTGAGGGTAAACGTTCGAAATGCTTTAAAACGCGGAGGTCTATCAAATTTAAAGTCCAGATATCAGTCGGCGGAAAAGCTATGTGTTACATTTTTTTGCGGTTTTAGACTTGTAACGCCTTTGACACTAAAGCCTTAACGTGCGCTAAGTACTCTTCCTGTTTGGCGAAACCTGTTTGATAAAGTCTGCAAAAGGCGTAACTTCAGATGCAAAGCTAAGCTAATGAGCCACAATGTAAATTTTCCACATCTTTACGTGCGAGATGTTTTTTGCTACCGTATTTTTCGTGGCCTACCCTCAAAGTAATGCAAATGGCCCCTCACTTAGGGTTCAGCGCCAAATGGCATAAGTTAATGTGGCTGGCCAGTGAATGCGCTGTTACGTTACATTGACCAATGTACCGTTAGAAATATCATAATGTCTCAAATAGTCTTAATGACGTATTACAAGTACCTTTTGTGGGTTCCCTTAGTAGACCATTAATAATAATAATAACACATCACACTCAGAGCCCCTAACTAGGAAGAACCTGTATCTAGGGTGCTCGAAACACACACAGAGACGAACATCACACCCAGACCGGAAACAAACATCGATATTCGTCATATCAATATTCGCCCCGCCCGGGAATCGAACCCGGGTGCACACGCTTACTCAGTCCACATCACTGCCAACTGAGCCACGGAGCAGTCATTATACTTAGGACAAACCTTTCAACCAAAAAATTTAACCTGAACGTGATCAAGAGTCAGACACAAATTTACACTAAGAATAAGCGTCTGTTGGATAAACCAATCGTAATCATCAAATCGGTTGTACCACAAAAAAGTGAAAAAACCCTAAAATATATTTTGATCTAAATATAAGATCAGACGTGTTAATTCATCGCAATAATCTTTAAGTATTTTTTTTAACTTAAATCATGTAGAGTAGGGTAATTTTCAAGTTGTTTTTTTAAGCTAACCCTCTTATTCATAAAAAGTTAAAGAGCATTTTAGTTATTTGACGTATGTCAATTTAGACTGGATGTCACGTATTTACCATACAACAAACCAGAGAAGTAGACCTCCTGTAAGGCTACTTAAAATCTACTGCATCTTTATGAATAAGACGGTATATATCTGCGAGGCGCTAGTGGACCGTTCAGTTTAAGACGATATACGACAAATAAATGGAACGAGCGAATGAACAGAGTCTATCTCTTTGATATAGCATACTGAGGGCAAGGGACAGTCATATGTCAGTCGCCCACATCGGTTACTACATTTTATTGGAAAAAGTAGTAAATATTGAATATCTTTTTAATTATTACTTTTAAATCAAATCTGAATTACCAGAATTTAATTTTGTTTATTATCATTATTCCTAGGTAGTTTTAACAAAAACTAGTAAGTCATTTCAAAGAACTAGCTATTCCCGTTTTTTGGAAAGGTTATCTTTGACGAAATAATGTATCGAGGTTTTTTGATTCCACTAGTGTTTCTCAATTATACAAAACTTTTTTATATCCTCAAAAAGATTATATTGAAATTCCAGATCTTTACCTCCTATAGATTAAGTGAATTATTTGATTAAAAAAACCTTCAAAACTCATATAGCGTCTTAACAAGTTCAGCGGTCTGAGTTCGCATTTGTATGAAGCATCGCACTTGCTTGTGTTATGTACATAGTTTATCGCTACTGGTATTTTTAGTAAAAATAACTAGTTTTGTGCCTAAAAATATTATTTTGTATTTCTGTTCTGAAATGCAAACAAAAACTTTGAAGTGTTTTAGAATAATATATTTGAAATTTGAATGCAAATAAGTACTACAAATAAGACCAGGACATAAATAGGGTTGAAAAGTCGGCCGGCATATACTTTATTGAATTCAAAAACATATTTTGGAAATATTGATCACGAGCGGTCCCTGCTTACTTCGTTACGCCATAGAATATAAGATATTACTAAAGAATTGGCTCTATAGACTTCGTTCTTTTGACTTCCCAGAATGGGCGAATAAAAAAACAAACAACAACAACAAACCACCTATCAAAATATGTAAACAACGGATAAAATATTGCACCTTGGGTTACATTATTTGAGTTTAAGTAAGGATCTCTAATTTTTTTGATAATCTTATAAAGCCTATGTCACTCGGGGATAGTGTAGCTTCCTACCAGTGAAAGAATTTTTCAAATCGGTTCAGTATTTCCGGAGCCTATTCGTTACAAATAAACAAACAAACAAACAAATCTTTCCTCTTTATAATATTGGTATAGAAGATAAAAAACGTTCAAAACGACATTCACACAGGTTAATATTAAAATTATTAACCTCGAAATATCAAACCAATTTCCATCGACGAATTAACCGTCCCCATCAAAAGGGGTTTTTAAATTGAATCTGAATATTTATTCCACTAGACGAAACTGTTTGTAATTGCATTAACTAGGGTGCTGCTGGAATTTAAAGGTAACGTGCTGGCTGGAATTTGAGACAAACATTTCAAAAAGAAAAAAAAAAACATTTCAAACAATATAAAAGGTATTCTTTATTTAATTCCTGTTATTTTTAAAACAATCATCATAGCTGAGAGACGTCGGCCTATTGGACAAAGGCCTATAGGTCCTATGGGGCGCAGGGCAAACATTTTAGAGGGATAGCCAGATAGCCACAATAGGGTTGGCGTAGTAGCGATCGCAATAGTGCCTCAGTATATCAACGAAGAACGCTGCTGCCTGTTTTACGAGGATTTTCTTAGACTCCTTTTACGACACCCGTTGGTTGGAACCTTGGTAGCTAAACAATGTCTCCACTACACGGCAAATTTACTTTATCTTTCTTCTATCCGTCTTATTTATAAAGATACAGTACTTTTAAGTAGATTTACTGGAGGTCTACTTCTCTGGTTCGTTGTATGGTAAATACGTGACATCCAGTCAAAATTGACATATTATGTCAAATAACTAAAATGCTCTTTAACTTTTTATGAATAACATGGTTAATGTATAACAATTAATCGTTGCTCTGCTCGTTAGTCACGCTAGAAGTCGAGAACGACCGGGCTGATTTAGCTGATTTTAGTTTCAAAATAGTCATAGAAAATATCGAAAAATGGAGGGGAAGTTGGTAAAAACAACAATTTAATTTTCAACAAATTGTACGGTGCGATACGAAGTTCGCCGGGATAGCTAGTTTTTGATATTTTTTTACTGTTTATGTTGATTGCCGAGTGCACTTTCTTTGTCTATTTATATTACTTTTTCTTCCAAAAAGTTTGGGAATTTTAAACTTTTTGGAATAACAACCCTTATTTAATTAGTACGTCGAAGTATAAACGAAGACCTCCCATCACGTCCAACGGAATGCCAATCATCGTCCGACCCTACGCACTAATTCACCATTTAGTCCACCCTCGCATTCGAGACTCAATTATTAGTCTAGCTCACTGCTTTTTGAAAGGAGAATTACAAAGATCATAGGAGGAGACAGTTTTTAGCTAATGACTGTACAGGAAATTTAGTTTAAATACAATTGTTAGTAATTATTTTCTCAAAAATAAAAACAAATTTCCCTAGGATTCAAAGAATCGCAAACATACTGGGCTATGTGCGCTTAAATTACTACCATGCTTCAATGTCTATAACCTCTCCTGTAACGAATTTTTTAAATTCCCAAATCCAATTTTTTTATTCTCAATCAAAAGTGTATTAATTTGTTTTAAATCTTCTTAGGCAATTAATCCTATAACTTTCTGGTAGCAACATAGCGCAACAACCACATAGGATCTCGGTTGGAATATTTCATTAATTATTGCCTTCAAAGTAAGCGCTAAGTAAGAATTTATGGCGCGAATCTGACTGTTATCCCCTAAGGCCGTTCACAGTACAGTTGCATGAGAGAAAATATTGTTATTTTGCATTTATAAACTGAAAACTTCATAATTTAACATCATAGAATGAAAAATGGGATGAAGAAGGCCTATAGCATTACATGCAACAGACAAGCAAAGAAGGGCTAGATGTATAATCTTGTCGTACAAACTGGCTGAAGACAGAGATACTCCGTATGACTGCTCCGTAGCTCAGTTGGCAGGGATGTGGACTGAGAAGCGTGTGCACCTGGGTTCGATTCCTGGCGGGGCGAACATTATGTTATGATGAATATTAATGTTTGTTTCCGGTCTGGGTGTAATGTTCGTCGTCTTGGTATATGTTTTGGACACCCTAGATACAGGTATGTTCTAGTTAGGGGCTCTGAGTATGATGCGTTATTGTTATATGGAAATTGGTCCTAGCCCTTGAATTTTTGATGATAATTATATTATCAAAACTTTATTTTATTTTGAAATCTAAAAAAAGCGCAAAAAAATACCTTTATTGGTCTATGTATAAGGAAATTTTGAAAGGTTTTGCCATATCGCCAAGCTTAACAGCTGTTAAGCTTGGCGATATGGCAAAACCTTGCCAACCCGGCTAGCCGGGTTGGCAATCGCACTATGGCTGATTTAGTTTTTTCAACAAGGGACGCTCTTCGTAAGTAAACCTAATCCAACTGTACAATCGTACAAACTTAGTACCAAGTGTTCTCTTGAATAACTTCAAATTGTGTGTTGTTCAGTATATATGAGAAAGCGTGTTACGCTACTTGTGCGACGGACTCGAGTTCATGATAATTTGAATTTTAATTATTATTTTTCCATCACAACCAAAAGTTTCTTTCTTTCAAATAAGACAAACCTATATTCTGATAAATAAATTAAATGGCTCTCAAATGTTTTTTGTTCATGGGTTGAATGGTTTTCATACATTTCATGTAAGTCTTCTAATATTTTTCAATCTTGGTACTCGTACCAAAAGAATCGTAAAAGATTAGTTATCTTGACTGCTCCGTAGCTCAGTTGGCAGTGATGTGGACTGAGTAATCGTGAGCACCCGGGTTCGATTCCTGGGCGGGGCGAATATTGATATGATGAATATCGATGTTTGTTTCCGGTCTGGGTGTGATGTTCGTCTCTGTGTGTGTTTCGGGCGCCCTAGATACAGGTTCTTCCTAATTAGGGGCTCTGAGTGTGATGTGTTATTATTTATTTATTTATTTATTATCTTGATAAAAAAATATTGTTCCCTTAGAAACAAAGAATTTGTAAAATATGGTGTCGAACCATCTTTAAAATTATTACGCACTTGACGACTTTTTTTAAGAGCCAGTTTACAGCGATGCTAGCGCCATTCGCGAAAAAAATTAATATCTTCTAAACTAAGGCAAATATAAAAAATGTGGCACTGTATGACACTAGATAATGTAGCCTAGTATTTTTAGGGCACTTCTGTACAGCTTTTAGGTTGAAGCCCAAAGAAAGCTACAAAGTATAGCTAGCTAAAAGTGGCCACTTTTGGCAACAATCTATGTTTTTTTTGTTCTTTTTACTAAGGAATACTTTGCTGAGCTCAAAAAATACTAGGCTTCATTATCTAGTGTCATACAGTGCCACATTTTTAATATTTGCCTTAGTTTAGAAGATATTAATTTTATTCGCGAAAGGCGCTAGCTTCGCTGTAAACTGGCTCTTAACATTTCATGTCGTATAATTGATTAGGTAGAGTAAAAACAAAATGTCTTCAGATAAATGTTTATCTATTTAATTACATAGAATCTTTTTTTTTGTTCACATATTTACAGTAAAAAGAATACCCAGTTGTAGTTATTCAACTAATTAATCTTCTAAAATTGCAGTGCGGTTTAAAAAAACAGAGTCATTTGGTAGGCAATTATTTGGCCAAATTGCTACCAAAACTGGCTTGATTCGCCAATTGAGTAGAATAACGCCGACCGCACAGAAAACCTAAGATATATAAGTACAGAAATCTCACTCCTGGTAAATTTAAAACTTAGTAGATGGCAACATGGCATGACACTCTACTATCGAACATTATGGCTTGTTGGTATTAGATATTTGCGCGTTGTAAGCTAGATCCGTCACAATGGGAGATTGGGCGCTGGTCAAAGTGGACGCGTACCATAATAACTAAGGTGATTAGAGTTAAGTTGGAAAAGAGACGATGAGCTGAAATCAATGAAAAATGACACGAACTCGAAGCTCGATCACTTGAGGCTAGGCCATTGATCACTACCTATGTCAGAAGGTGCTGATTAGCAGCGAAAGTTGTCGCGAATGCCCTGTAGAAATTTTCTACGTCAGTCACCTGAAAGAGCGCACTAACGAAGCTCTCAATAATTGTCAGATCACAGTCGCTGTGGCCGAATACGGATTGTATTTTTATTACCTCTAAAGTGGTACAGCTGACAAATTGCCTTACTTTCTTAGCCAAAATGAATCGAGGGAGATAAAGCATGCAAATTGACGTCAATGAACAAATTTCGTAGGTATTTAAAGTCTTTGTTTTCATGTGAAGTTTCTGCAACTTCCGTTTTGCATTGCATAGACAACTAAATGAGTGCGAAATGTTTGTTGCGGCCATTTTAAAAGTGTTAATGGCTGTTGGAATTAACATTTATTTTTCAGTTTTTTTTTTAGTTTGCGTTGTTTAATTGCAGTAAGCTAAGCTAAGCTACGCATTTTCGTTCTCTACTGTTTATTTAGCTCACATAATATGTTACCATTAAGTGTTTAATGATATATTAACAATTTATGGTTTATCTTATGGGTCTTATGTTTATGGTTTTATTAAATAAGAGTAATTTCCTTCCAGGTGGCATTACAAATCCCACCCCCTAACCTTATTTTCCAACCTAAGAAGCTAGGTTAAAAGACTAATTGTAATGACATTCCATTAATTAGTAAATCCACTGCCCTCCCAACATTTTATAAAATTTGCAAAGAATTCTATCTCGTTAAAAAAAACTCAAGAATCCTGATCTTTTAAGCGATTATATTACAAAGAAGCGTTGTTTTTCTAAAAAAAGAAATTTAATACTAAAACAGCGCTCTATCTTGGGCCATCGCTCTACTAACACCTTTTTAATTCTTCTTCAAAGTAAAAACGGGAGACTGCCTCTGTTCGAACTGAGCGCAATTAACAATTTTAAGTTTCCAATTAATTCAACACTTAAATTGTCTTCGTGCTTTAGCCGGTAATCCCTTGAACCGGTATTTACCGGAATAAGCCAGTACTTGCCGATCTTTACCGGATGATCGAAAAAGGATTAGCTGGATTCAAATTGTACTTTGCTAGGCTACTTCAAAGTCGGGCAGTTATTTAGGGTTCTTTTTTTGTCTCATTTTTATTAAGCAACAATGAATCAAGTTTTTATCGCTAGTCCCGAGTCGTTTTTATTTCTGAAAGCTGTTTGCCCACTTATTTGAGTTTCTGTTTTGTTTGTTTCCGAACTGAGATGAGGTTTTGTGTTCGACGAATAAAAAGTTTTGCGTGAACAAATCGAAATGAAATGATACAATTAATCGGCGCTCTCGGTTTTTTGTTTGACACATTTATTCTATAGGATTTTTTTAAATATACTAAGAAATAATATTTAGGTGTAAAAAAACTGGCCTGACAAATAAATTATTCAAGTTGTTTATTGGGAGTTAAGTAAGTGTAGTAATTTAACTTTTGTATAAGTAAGTATTAATAATGAACTCCATGGAAGTGGATTCAAATCTATTAATGGCCGTTTTCAAATCTATTTCCTCCATGATCTCCAGATCACTGACGTCAAATGAAACACTTTGTCCATATATTTTATGTCAAATTGTGCGTTGGTAAAAGTCGCTTCAGCCAAGCGTGAGAAAATCGCGGACCAACATACAGGTTTACAATATACTTACATACAGGTCAAACTGATAACCTCCTGGTTTGAACTATGTAAAAATAGAGATATTTTACTGGAAAAAAAAATTAAATCATTTATTTCTTCCGTGCGGTCACAAAACATTGAAAACAGCTCTACACATGGCCCTTGTAACTATGTACTTATTATATATCGCAAATATTCAAAATGTATCTTTTGAATAAGTAATTATTTCTGAAATAGTGGATGAGGGGATCTAACTACCTTCCATATGTCCTATCTATTTGGAATTTGGTACCGTGTTACTTCAATGATATTAAAAGTATATGGTAACGTAACCATGACCTGATCTGCCGTTTTTAAAGCAATCATGATCTTTTTAAGATGATTAGCTGTAGTTTTAGTTAAGTTGATGAGGGGTCTGACTGGGTCGTGGGTTTTTTAAATTAAGCTATTTAGTGTAAACCTCCATACAGTTTTTCATATTTTTAGCTCCATTTTTGTGATTAATGATTTATCTTTTTTTTCCTTTACTTAATAATAACAGCCCAAAATTGGAAGCCTGATAAGTATAAGTCTACTTCTTAACAATAAGAAATAAATAAACTATTTAAAGTTCGAAAACAACAAAAATCAAACTCAATACGAATGTTGTAACAAGGTTTATACAACCTCTGAGCATTCCATAAAACAGAACAATCAAAGTTTCAAACAACATAAAATACATAACATACACATTCATATACGTTTATTACTACTTCACACTCTCAGTAGCTCAGTTTGTAGTAAATGTTGGTGTCTTCAGAGGTCTAGCTTTGATTCCCGACGGGGGCAAATATTGTTATGATAAATATTGATGTTTTTTTTCTGGGTCTAGATAGATAGATAGACTCTTTATTACAATCAATGAACTTAAAATATTACAAGGTCTAGGTGTGTTTTTAAGTCTTATGTTTCAACCTCCTTCCCAAACTTTGTTACCCTAGATACAGGTTCTACCTAGTTAGGGGCTCTGAGTGTGATGCGTTATTATTAATTGGTATGTATCTCTTTCTTTTGGGTATCACAGGTAAAGCTCGTTTAAACAGTAGTAGAAGTAACTGAACTCCGTTGGGAATTTTTTGATACAGTACAGTCACGGACTCTTACAGCGTAACACTTTTGTCTATGGTCACGTGCGCGCTAGATTGTAATACCAGAGAACGAGAACTTTTTCGCAGTACAGAAAAACCGGAAGTGTTACGGTGAACGAGTCTGAATTTGAAGAATTTTGTTACATCGAATACCACACAGAACTAGCTACAACTGAGAAAACTTTGATTTTGTTCCTACAAATAGTATTGTCTTCGATAAAGTTGGATTTTCATTGGTTTTTTTATTGGATTCCGTTCTTATAACAAGTTCCCGAAGAATATTTCATAGCGGACTGAAGTAAGTTTGTATCGAAAAAAAAAAGGCTTTTTAACTTGGGATGTATGTTTTATATGGCAAAGAACTTTAAGAATATTATTCTTATTTTTTACAGAATCTCACGCCTTTTATTCCCCGAAAGGTTAGGCAGAGGCACCAGCTTGAGAGCCAGACCCACGTTTAGCCGAGTTTATGCTTTATTACCAACGTGACAAGGGGCCAGCTTGTCGCCGCGGTTGTAACGACCACTACACTGCGGCCGGGACCAACGGCTTAACGTGCCTTCCGAAGCACGGAATCATCATACTTTTCAGACAATCAGGTGATTCAAGCCTGCAATGTCCTATCCAACCGAAAACAACCACAACGTGATTTTTGTGAAATCAATATGTGGTATTTTCTGCGGGGATCGTACCCACAACCTTCCGCGCCGTGGCGCAACGCGCTACGCTACTGAGCTACGGAGGCGGCCTACTGAGCTACGGAGGCGGCATCTTATTTTTAATTTTTATTAAATTAAACATTTCTGGCGTGATGGAGATAGTACCTTTTTATAGCACCACTGGTTGCATAGTAACTCCGTTATATGGCCGTTTTTAGTACCCGTGCTATGTGAATAATCAATTTAAATAATGTTCTTTGTGTTTTTATTCTAATGTTTCACTTTGTATGTAAGAAATAGTTTTATATGTAAGATTATGTATATTTCAAACACAGGGATATAAGTTACCGAGAAAACTGAAGCCCAAAAAAAACAAATTCTTTGTAGGTCCTTAAAATTAAACTTAGGTCTTTTTCGCCCTGGGAAATAAAATTATAACAAAAAATACCTTTATAATATTGAAAATTAACAATTTAATAAACCGTTCGACCGAGACAAGGAAGTTGATTATAATGGTTTTGTAATGAACAACTTTATACTTAAAGAAGTGGAAGTGAGTCGGTACAAATTGTAAGCAGATTTAGCAGAACTTATTTTTCACCGATTCAAAGGGTTTTACGTCTGTTTTGCGTTTCTTTATTTTTTGTTACTTTGTTTGAAATTTTGGCGGAAATTCACAATCAATAAATTATAAAAGTTGTTGATAATTTGGTAATAATGTGTATATCACATTAACGTTTATTGTCTGGACACTTTAACTGTACGCTGCTACGCTGTTTAGTATATTTTTGCTATAAAATAAAAATAGGTACTTTGTATATGCAGACTCTATATTTGTGGTTAGCTATTATTAGGAATTACAACTATACTTCTGCTCACAGTTATTATAATTCTTAAAGCAAAAAATCCATTTCATGTAAAAAAAATACAACGGAAATGCCGCATTTATCTACAAACACAATTCAAATTTGGAACGCATCCAGCGTTATCGGCCTCGACCGAGGAAAACATCGGTTTTCCTTATTTTCCAGACTAAATCCGGAAAAATATTAGCGCGATCCAAATACTAACAATAACATTCCCACTCTTATTTTACTTTTTTAAGTTCCTACGTAACTGCCTACTCTAAACTAATTACTATAATTTGTGATTGTTTCTATATTTCCTAATTAGGCTGATTCTTACGAGTAGTATACAGAATAAAACTGGAATTTTCATAAAAATTAAAAAAACGCTAGTGAAGATGCAGGCTATTATGTCTCTCACAAGACGTACCAGTACTGATGAAAATTTTATCTACAAATACTTACAATATTAACAATCACCTAAACAAAAATAAAATTTTAACGAAATCATTGTGTAAAACGTATTGCAGATGTTTTCCAAAGAGGACTGCAAAAAAGATACCAAACTAATTAAAACGGCTCACAGACGCGAGCCGAGACAGCCCAATACATCGAATTCCGTCCGCTTCAATTTCAGAATGAAATACTCGCCTTCCATTGGTCGTTACTAACAAGTCAGCGTCAACGGAAAACGTAATTTCCAAACAGTGCGGCGAGGTGACCAATCCAGAGGAAAATAAGCTGGCAACGTCGATAACTTAATTAACTGCCCCGCAGGGTAATTTAGGACGTATTCGCAGCGGAACGGTTGAAATAAATGGTGGAACGGGTACGGTTCGAAATTCGAAATGGAATTTTGAAAGCTTTTCTTTTTTTTTTGACTGCCAGTTTGAGGCGTTGATGACGTTTGTTTTTAACTTGTTACAAATAATATGAGAATGCATTTCTCGCAAAAAAAAAAAAAAAGATAATATGAGAATGAATTTCTCGCAAAAAAATATTATATAGTCAACGAATAATTAAATTTACTATGCTATACATAGCTGTTCTAAAATTTATTTCATAATTATATTTTAAAATTTAACTTTTCTGCACTAGGTACTTTACACTTTTTAAATTATATTTGCTTTATGTTCACTAAAAAAGCCATTCTTCACACTTTTTCTCTCATATTTTAAAGAAGGGTTGGCAAAATAGTTTTAGAATTGATTTTTATAGCCTCTATCTTCCCACTTTTCATATTAGTGTGACGTTACGTGCTGGTTTATTGTTTGTAAATTGTTATATATTATTATTATTCTGAGGTAGAACCTTTGTAAGGGCGCGTCAGGCATCATTTGTTATTAGTTTAACGATCTTGAGCATCAGTGTGTACTCCTAGTGATGAAAAATGTTTGACTACATTGTTGTTCACGTTAGAGATTTTAGTTGGCCATCCTTAACTCAGTTCTTTAGTTTTAATAAATCATGTTGGCATAAATAAAAAATAATTAGTAACATTATGTTCTGACTTCATTTTTAATGAAAAACGTTACACTAAAAGCGGTTTTCTTAGTCCCCCGGAATTCCAGATGGAATTCTAAAAGCTGTTCCAAGTTTGAAATAGTTTCAAATCTCTAGGACCGTCCTCTCTGCCTGTCAGTAGTAATACATATTTTCTCTATTTCAACTCTAGCCGTTACATTAGCACCAGTAAAGTTTCTCTAGATTTTCTGTAGAGATAAACAAAATACCTTAAATTTTGTCATTTTTAACTAAAAATATGTGCACAATAAATAATATGGCAGAGCCATAGACTATATCAAAAATTACACGTTGTAATTTTTTTTTATTTTGTGTCGTTGCCCTTGCCTAAAATTAAAAAAAATGAAGAAATAAGTAAAAAAAAGAAGAAATTATTGTTTAAATTTATGAAAATTTTATTTTTTAGGTGTTTTATTAATTAAATTACTACCTATACTAGTAAATACTAAAAGAAGTCGTCGGATAACGCGACATCTCTTGTTCATTAATATTGCTGTTCGAGTGACGTCATTAAAAAATATACGGTACAGTTCAACGTTTAACGATGGCGAGTCTATGCGAGTCTGAGGATCTAAGGATTTGAGTATGCACTAGTATCTTAATATTTTATTTAAAATAAAATTCATGTTCAGATTTTGTTTTATGATATAAGAAATTTAATAAATATATACTATATCTGTACATAAAATAGTCAACTTGAAGAAAGTACCGCTTGTCAAATCTTACAATATAATATTTAACAAATAAATTAGGTCCTTGGTGCTAATTCTGATGTTTAATGATTAGTTGATTATTCCAGTTAAACCAAATAATTAATCATTATTATGATTATTATCTGGTTTAAAATTTAAATATATATAAAACTCTTCCGTTACTGACTGACTGACTGACTGACTGACAGACAACGCAGAGCCGAAACTACTGGGCGTAGAAAGCTGAAAATTGGCACGTGGGTTCCTTGCGCGGGAAAAACCGCGGTGCAGCCTCTAGTTTACTAACTATGTTCAAAATTGTGACAATTAACAAAGATTTTTGTAAGACGGAGTTGATCAGTTTAATGAAAATAATGGTTAAACCTTTTATCATAAAAATATATAAGAACTTTAAAAATATTTTAATGTT
This sequence comes from Euspilapteryx auroguttella, assembly GCA_951802225.1. Lineage (NCBI taxonomy): Eukaryota > Metazoa > Arthropoda > Insecta > Lepidoptera > Gracillariidae > Euspilapteryx > Euspilapteryx auroguttella. The sequence goes on along the minus strand of OX637657.1, from coordinate 2,686,191 downwards.
CATAAAAATGACTAGAGAAACACAGCGAGCTGGAGCGGACGATTTCCCCCGAGCTCGCAGTGACCGCGGCAAGCTGAGTGAAAATTAAAAATAAAACGAGTTGAGGAATAAATTTATACGTCTCTTGCTCTCTTTTTCACTTTAAAACCTTATATTTTCTATATCGTTGCATATTTACGGTAAATACTCTCGAACCTCGCCTTAGATCTCTCTCTTTCTACTACCTGTTGCTCCTCCTCTGGGTCCTTCAGAAGACGTTTCCATCGCTGTCGATCTTGAGCTTGGTCCAACCGTTCGGGCTGCGTGATCGGATCAAAGCCAATGGTTCCGCAGAAGAACCAACATAGCCTAAAGAATTCCAAAACTTAGCTCAGCTGAGCGTGGGAAGTACTTCAGACACCAATAATATATGGAATATGGTTCTCGGGGTCCTTCCCAAAAGCACCAAGAAGGCCGCTGAGGGGTTTTAGTGGGTGCAAGTTCCACATACCCACGACGCTCCCCTGAACGTCGGAAAATGCGATAGGTATAGGCATTTCTGCCTGTTACAAAAAAAGAGCAATGCACAATCATCTGTAGCTTGAAAAATAATATTTTCGCTGGGGCCGAAAAAATCTCGAGTGGCGACCGCACACCGAAAACCTCGGAGATGATGGACCTCCATACATGACAAGCTGGTCGGACAACCTGGGTTCAAGTTGCGAGAATTGGTTTGAATTATGAAACTTTTTTCACTTATCCTAGAACAACAAAACACCTGCGGTTGTTATAAAACTGAGCTTTAGCACTAAGTATCTCTCACTTTATCTACATTTGCATAGTTCCCGTTGTTGGCATGAAACCAATATACAATTTCTGCTTTCCATGCGTTTTACGGAACTTTGCTTTGTTTACAAGTTTGCTATAATCACCTCTATCCATTTTGTTTGTGTTCCTATCCATATGTATGTTAAATATATAGATAGATAGGCACTTTATTGCAATAAAGAAAACTTAACATTTTTTAAATTAAAAATGAAGTCGTCAAATCTTATCTTTAACACCATCATTGTTATATTTAAAATTGTTTTAAATTGATCACTAGGTATAATTTTATAATAATATTTGAGATGTATTTTTTTTTTATGGGACATCTGAAGTATTTTTAGTAGCTACCATTTAAGTTTGATTCTATAAACCCCTTTTCTGTAACTTGAACAATAAACTCATTTGTATTTTGTATGCACACAGCCTCCATTCACCTACTATTGCTGCATATAAATAAATGATATTGACTTGGTGGCGGAACAGAATACCTCAACCACAAACGTATCTACCAGCATGGGCTCCTTAAAAGGCGACAAAAGGGACACTCGAAGGAACAGCTGAGCATCAACGTATTTTGTTGAAACACTTGAAGACCCAAACCGCGATCTGGCCGCCTGTCAGACGTGGTGATTATGACAAAAACGTCAAAATGTAGTACTAATGGCAAAGTATAATAAATAGTACTATATACAATACTAGCAGCCCGTCCCGGCTTCGCACGGGGTAGACAATTTAGTCATATGTTGTTTTGGCTGGAGACAAAAATACAGCCCGATCAGATCGACGAAATAATCGTCGCTGAACTGCCTAATAAAGACGAAGACCCACTCCTGTATTTCGGCCCAACCGACTGAAGATGTCGGTTGATGCGGGCAGCTATGACTCTGTCGAGCAGCTTTCCCGCCTCGTCCAACAGGACGATAAGCCGGAAATCTGACGGAGCGACAGAGTCGGCGAGCCGGCCCTCTTTTCTGATGAGGAACAGCTTGCCCGTTTTCCACCGCAGAGGGAACACACCTTGTTCCATACAGGTGGAGAACATTCTGCGGAGCCGAATCTCCAACGCCTCCGGCTTCAACGACAGGAACCAGGCCGTCTTTTTGCCGCGGAGGCGCTCGGCCGCCGCTGCCAACTCTGCCTCTGAGTGCCGCAATGGGCGGCTAGGGGAGAAGTACGTGCTGTGTAGCAGCATCTCCCCCAGCATGCAGGACACGAAACCCTCTCCCCGCGTTATACTCTCCGGCCGGAGCACGTGGTCCGCGGAGGGACGGACGGCTATGGCTGCGAGGCCTGAGCGGTCCGAGATCCATCCGTTGGGCACAAATCCTACGAAATAGTAGGGCTCTGCCACCACCGCGACGTGAATTTGCCACTGCGCCAGACTCTGCATGAACAGGTCCATGGCTGTGGCGTAGTGGTTCAAGTTCGCCTGCAGGATCCGGGTGGCCATTACTGGTCCTGAGGTGGAACGACATCCATGGCCACCGCGAATTGGCTATCGGCGGTGGCAGGCCTAGGGGGAGCACCGGGCCCCTTCCCCTTTCCTTTTCCCTTCCCCTTTCCTCTGGCCCCTTGGCTGGTCTTGCCGCAGCTGCCCAGACTGTGTGAGGCAAGCTCGCCGCTCGCCTGGCAGAGCGGGCAGCTCTCCTCAGCCTCGCAGTTTCGGGCAATGTGCCCTGGCACATTGCCCGAAATCATCAGCCATCATCATTGGCCGGACCAGTAGGAGGAGGGACGTGGGGGGCAGAAGAAGTGCCCGCCTCTGGTTGCCAGGCGGGCGCTCGGGTCTTCGGGGCTGGGGCCACTCTGGGCACCGGGGCTGCTCGTGGGGCCGGTGGGGCCGCACGAGGGGCGCGGCCGCTTTGGCCTTCGGGGTAGCTCGAGGGGCCGGGCCGCTCGAGGCACTGGAGCCGAGGGGCATCTGTCCGCCGCCAAGGACGGCCGAGGTCGCTGGGCCGGGAGGAGGCGCTCGTCCAGGGCCTCCAGTCGCGCGTTCAACATGGTCCCAAACTGGACCATCATGTCGCGTTTGACCTCATCCAAGTTGAGGGCGGAGGGAGCTCCAGACCGAGCAATCGTCCGGAGCTCCTCCATCTCCCTTCGGAGGAGGGCCATTTCTCCATGGAGGCTCCTCGCCTCCTCTCGGGCTGCCTTCGCCTCTCCCTTGAGGCGAGTGTTCTCTGCATCTGCATCGCAAACAACGGCCACGGCGCTATGGCGGTTTTGTTTACTGTTTGAATTTTTTAATTCGTAATATCTTTTGAATGGAAAGTCCAATTTAAATAATTTAAAATACTATTTTATAGGTAGTTAAATGATCTTGACCATAAAATAATTTATTTGTATAAGGATTAATATAAACACATAAATAGCATGGTTTGAATTTGGTTAGCATTTGCATTAATGTTTAAAATTAAAAAAGTTGTTGTAGTGACATAACTACAATAGTTGGACATATGCTACCGCGGAGTTTTTTGTAGACATTATGATGTTCTTCAATATTGTTGTACATTATTTTGTTCTATCGCTAATAGTTTCGGCAGCGCATTCGACGAAAGACATTTTAAGACTCATTTTTCCACACCTTCGGTTACATTGTTCAAATTTTACCAAGGATCCCTAATTTTTTTCAAAATGAAATGTAGCCTATGTCAAATTGGAAGAATGTAACATTCTATTGGTGAAAGAATTTCTTAAATCGGCCCAGTACTCTTTGAGCCTATTCATTACAAACATACAAACATACAAAAATAGGTACAAATCTTTCCTCTTTATAATATTAGTGTAGATAGGCACTCCCTGCCTCCCTCAGCAAGTGCGGCCCCCTCGCGTTCAGTACGTCTCAGTTACCGCTCAGTACAAATAGCACGTCTTAAGACGATATACGACAAATAAATGGAACGAGCGAATGAACAGAGTCTATCTCTTTGATATAGCATACTGAGGGCAAGGGACAGTCATATGTCAGTCGCCCACATCGGTTACTACATTTTATTGGAAAAAGTAGTAAATATTGAATATCTTTTTAATTATTACTTTTAAATCAAATCTGAATTACCAGAATTTAATTTTGTTTACGATAGTAAAATGATAATTTTTCCTAGGTAGTTTTAACAAAAACTAGTAAGTCATTTCGAAGAACTAGCTATTCCCGTTTTTTGGAAAGGTTATCTTTGACGAAATAATGTATCGAGGTTTTTTGATTCCACTAGTGTTTCTCAGTTATAAAAAACTTTGTTATATCCTCAAAAGGTTATATTGAAATTCCAGATCTTTACCTCCTATAGATTAAGAGAATTACTTGATTTAAAAAACCTTCAAAACTCATATAGCGTCTTAAATCTCACTCACACAAGCATGATACGCGTGCACGTAAACGAGTTTCGGTAGGCGCGAAGCAACGTGCTTTTTTCTATGAATCGGTCGGCCTATGTCCAACAGTGGACTAGGTACCCTCAGCTGAAATAAATAAAGAAACAAGAACCACAGTCGACTGTATTATTAACAACAAAAAAAAGCGGTATCATTTCAACATTATAGAGTTTTTAACCGACGAAAAAACAAAAAGGAGGAGGTTCTCAATTCGTCGCGTATATTTTTTTTTTTTTTTTTTTTTTGTTTTTTTATGTATGATCACGCATAACTTTTTACTGTGTGGACCGATTTTAATAATTCTTTTTTTAATCGACAGGGTATACCTTGAAGTTGGTCCCATAAAAATTTGGAAATAAAATTCCCACCCTAAGGGTGGGAAAATAGGGGTGTCTTTTTGGTCGGCGGGTCGATTTATCCACTCACAGGTTGCATTTCCGTGTTACATTATAACTTTTGATACTTACCTACAATATCTTTGGAAATGAAATAAAATCAGCCGAAAGACGTCCACTGCTGGACATAGGCCTCCCTCACAAATCGCCTCACCGACCGGTCGTGATCGAACCTCATCCTGTTAGTCCCTCAACCTTCCCCAGGTTGTGTGGCCACCTTGTGGGGTGCGACCACCCTGTGAAGGGTGATTAGCTGGGGTCAAAAAAATTATCACAAAAAAAACTGAAAAGCAAAAAATAAAAACTTTTTATAAAAAAATTAAACCGCCGAAAAAACTGAAAAGCATTAAATAATAGGGAAACATTTTCTATTAGGCCTTAATTTACTCACTTCTTAAAGTAATTTTGGATTACCAAGAAATTTTGAGTCGGTGCCACATAATCAACGAATAAAGATCACTAAATTACCTGAAATTCAAAGAAATTACCGAAAAACGTATGCCGCTGCGCATTGCGCTTTACATAGATAATGAATTTGCTTACGTGGTGTGGCGCCGACTTAAAATTTCTTGGTAATCCAAAATTACTTTAAGAAGTGAGTAAATTAAGGCCTAATAGAAAATGTTTCCCTATTATTTAATGCTTTTCAGTTTTTTCGGCGGTTTAATTTTTTTATAAAAAGTTTTTATCATTATTTTATTTGACCCAAAGGGGCCTCGTTAAAGGAACTTTATAGAACTTGACGTGTTTCCTCCCATTGAGTTTATTCCAGTAACAGGCAGTACAAAGAAAACGCTTGTCTCGTAAGGCATTGTTTGTGCAAGCTATTGTTCCGTGGGCAGGAGTCAAGCGCAGGGTTTACGATTTGTAAGGCTACAATGTGTAAACTGACAACAGATGATCTATACCAAGTACTTAATGTTAGATTTTTACAGCGAGTTATACTTTTAAATCTCATTTATAACCATTCGCAATCTGTATATATAAAACTCTTCCGTTACTGACTGACTGACCGACCGACCGACCGACCGACCGACCGACCGACCGACCGACCGACCGACCGACCGACCGACCGACCGACCGACCGACCGACCGACCGACCGACCGACCGACCGACCGACCGACCGACCGACCGACCGACCGACCGACCGACCGACCGACCGACCGACCGACCGACCGACCGACCGACCGACCGTCGACCGACCGACCGACCGACCGACCGACCGACCGACCGACCGACCGACCGACCGACCGACCGACCGACCGACCGACCGACCGACCGACCGACCGACCGACCGACCGACCGACCGACCGACCGACCGACCGACCGACCGACCGACCGACCGACCGACCGACCGACCGACCGACCGACCGACCGACCGACCGACCGACCGACCGACCGACCGACCGACCGACCGACCGACCGACCGACCGACCGACCGACCGACCAACTACTGGGCGTAGCGGGCTGAAATTTTGCATGTAGGTTAGGTAGTGTAGGTGAGCACTAAGAAAGGATTTCCCGAAATTCCCATGGGAACGGGAAAAAACGGGATTTTTGTGTTTATGAGAAATCTGCGCGGGTGAAACCGCGGGGCAGCCTCTAGTATTATATAATTGTTGAAAATGGAAATGTCGTTTCGGTTAATATTTTTGACTTTTAATTTAACAAAAAATATTTTCAATAGGAAAAAAAAACGTGCCTAACTAGTTTTAAATTGATTACAAACTTTTTGTGTTACTTTTCCATTAATTTTTATTCCTCTTTTCTTATAAACTGACAAAATACTAAAGAGTTATGGCAAAAATATTTTAATATAATAATAAAAGGTAGATTTTAGACTCTTATAATCACTTTAGATTACTAATTAATTTTCAAGATAACTTCGGTTTAGTACTTCAAATCTATTACAGAAAAAAAAACAATAAAAAGGTACCTAATTACTACTTTACTAGGTGTAGGTAAGTAAGTACTTACTTGCTTTGGTAGCTTCTATATCGGTTTTAGCAATATGGCCTTGTGATCGAACTAACTATTACCTTACACCCTGTATTGTAGCCTAGTGAGCAAGGATTAGCTGACATGTGATATCTACTGATTATTGAATATGGTAAATAAAAGGGAAATGATTTTCGATATCCATTGTACTCGCATTGCGATTGCATGTTAACGTTTTCCTAAACCTTGCTGCTTTTAGGTAGGTATCGTTACACAGAATTTTACGCGCTATAAGTAAAAAGAGCTGTGATGTATTATTATACTCTGACTTTTATAATTATCATATCTTGTGATAAAGTACCGGTTATGCCTAGGCAAAAGACGACTGGACCAAGGAATTTGAAGAAACTCATAAATATTCAGTACACCTACTATCAATATTTTCAAAGATTGATAACAGCTACCTATACAATAATCTTTAAGAAAAGCGTTTTTTATTTTTCTCTATAATAAGAAAATAAGGACAGAATTTGAAGACAATGCCCGAAGCAGATTTTTGAGGCCGCAATACTTGAGAGGACCCGTGACAGAGACAAATGACAAAGCAACCGGTCACCCGGAACTCTTTAGTTGTACGCAGACGAAAAAAGACTTTATTAGTATTTAGATAAAATATGAAATTAAACTTGAATTGATTTGGTGCTAGAGTATATTACATGGAGATCATTTAAAATTTGAATTTTTTTCTCATAATCCAAGTTCAACATTACCTAAGAACACCTTGTTTGCTAGTAAAAGCATCCTTATTCCAGCAGTCCTTATTTAGGAAAAATTAATTATTTATTCTTATTTTTATAGACCAAGCGCTGCCAAAACAGAGGTGAGCTGCTTTCATCTGCACAACGCTTTGAGTAAACGCGAACTGCACGTGACATGGGATGGGGTAAAAATTGGCCACTCAGCCTTTCCTAAGTACCTAGGGATAACTCTGGACAGATCCTTGACGTTTAAGGAACATCTATCGAAAGTCTCCAAGAAACTCCAGACCAGGAATAATATCTTGAACAAGTTGACTGGTACAACCTGGGGCGCCAGAGCTAATTGTCTACGCGCAACAGCCCTTTCCCTCGTATACTCCACAGCTGAATACTGTGCACCAGTCTGGCTAGAAAGTGCACACTGTGGCCTCGTGGATGTTGAGCTGAACAAATCCATGCGCTGTATTTCTGGGACCCTCAAGTCAACCCCAACACCATGGCTTCCTGTCTTGAGTAATATTGCACCTCCTGAAATTAGACGCAGGATAGCTTTGATGAGAGAGTTCCGAAAAATCGAGAGGTTACAGAGCCTGCCCTGCCACAAGGAATTTCTGCAGCCCGAAACTCAACGACTAAAATCCCGCCATGCCCCCTGTCGTCTTGCCCAGCGCCTAAACCAAGAATCCTTTAACCCGAAGGTGGAATGGAACCGCACGTGGAGTGATAAAATGATGGGCTCGAGTGTTGGTGCCCTCATCAAGCCTGGCGAATCGCTCCCGGGCGCTGAGCTACCTCGCCGCCAGTGGTGCACCCTAAACAGGATCCGTACGGGCCATGGGCGAAGCGCGCAGTACAAGCACATGTGCGGCTGGACCGAGTCCCCCCGCTGCGACTGTGGCGCGGAGTTCCAGACCGTGGAGCACATCGCGCGCGACTGCCCCCGGCGAGCTTACCCCGGCGACGCTGATGACTTCGTCACTCTTACGGCCGACGCAGCCAACTGGCTAAGAAACCTGGACATTTGCCTTTGACATGCTAGTACTAGCATAGTACTAGCGTATTCAGTGCAGCCATACGAATAAATAAATAAATAAAATTTTTATAGAGGCGGTTAATAATTTTAGTTGTAAAGCGTCGTAATGTCATACTGGGTGGGAGGGTTGATATTCTGCTATGCTGGCTCAAGTTTTAATGTTTTAGTTTTATTAGGATACCCCTTAGGCGCGGATACTTCTATAGAGAAATATAGATCGCTTCGTTTACTTAGATTTAGTGAATAGTTTTGAGCAGATCACTATTGTTAAAGAAACAAAAGAAAATTGGCATAAAATCATATAATAATGCAGATATTCATTATGTATCTTTCGTTCTATTTTCCCTTTTCTATAACGCTTCGTGATTTGCTAATGAAGCTGCGGTCACAGTGTTATTCTCTTTGTTTAAAACGATATCGTAATGAACTCGTAGACATACGAGGGTAAACTTAATCGTACATTAGTTTAAATAATGGTATGTGTCATCCATAAAATGGAGCAAAATGGCCGCCGTTAAAATTCAATGTTTTGGTCTGTGATTCTCTATGAAAACCAGTCTAGCATTCCATGTTGACTTCCATGTGACGGCATATGTCCATGGAACATTTGGATGATTGATTGACATCAATTTTTTATACTAATTTTGGAAATAAAAATAAAAAAAACACCCGTCTGTGACGGCATCCACTTTATGGATCTCACAGTACGAGAAATGAAAACAAAATGGCAGCTGAAGCGTTCACAGCTGATGGGATAAGAGCATTTTTTAAAACTGAAATGTATACTTAGCTTGAATACTTCCTTACCTGCCGTTTAAGTATGTGTCGGTCAATAAGATTCTTTCTATTTATTATACACGGTCATTTTTTTATCGTAGCGGAAACTTTTAGGACTAAGTCTTTGCATGTTATATGACTCGAATTTTTTTTTTTTTTTACTTTTGTATTTATTTTTTAATTTCAAAAAATCATAAACTTATTTAAAGCCGATGGACTCCTTGTTCACCCCCCTTCGCATTGCCCTCCATCCCCTTACTTGTCTGGCACCAGCTTAGGCACCGTAGGTCATTGCTCTGATGCTACACAACGTTTTTAGTTTTTTTTACAAAAACTTTCGGTACTTCGAAAGTTCAAGAGAGCACGGTTCATTATTTTTCAATTTTGTTTTCAGGAATCAGTCCTGTATAACTAGGCCTACTGTGTGTTAAATTTTCCTCCACGATAAAAAAGTAACCGTGTATTTACGTTTTTCAACATTGATAAAATGCAAAAATTAATATATATTAATTTTTCAATAAGAAAACAAATCATGAACGAAACAAAATATATGGTCCGTTATGGAGAAACGCAATTCTTATTAAAAAAAATGCTAAAGTGAATACAGTGTAAGAGTCAAAAGACAGTGTTTTGTTAGAGACCAACGTTATTCTTGATGAAGGGCATTGTTTCAGTCGAGGAGGTGGGGCAGAATGGCGCGGATTATTCATTTTGTGCCTGCCCACACGGAGGCGACTTTGTAGCAACCAATATAGCTACAAGCTAGCTTAGTAATTTAAAGGTACAACTCAAATTATCATCTCTAAATCCGCATCATAATGCTGTGTGTAATGTGTAACTATAAATAACTCAAAGACATAGTATAAAACAAAGTCGGTTCCCGCGTCTGTCCCTTTGCATGCTTATATCTTTAAAACTATGCAATGGATTTTGATGCGGTTTTTTTTAATTGATAGAGTTAGGAAGGAAGGTTTATGTGTATAATATATGCACAAAATAGTAATAGGTTAGGCGGTACGAAGTTCGCCGTGTCGACTAGTAACTTAATATTTATCTAACAAAAAAAAAAAAAAAAGACTATGAGGGGCATACATTATATGATTGTAAAAGTAGAAACAAACGCTTCTGGCGCTTGAGGCTTATACACACAATGAAATGTTATCAACACTGGATGTGTAATAAGGCAACGTTCGGCCGCTTGGGTTTAATTTTTATAATAGAAAAAATTGGGGTATTGGGCAAAAATGTCGGCACAAAAAAATATTGGGCAACACCAGTGGCTGTCGTTTGCGCGGGAACTTCGGAGTCAAGAGACAGCAAGCACCCAAGATAAGTATCGGGTGCGGATAGGTCTTCGGTTTCAATAGGGTTTGGGTGATTGGGTTTATAATGCCTTTGTAAGATTTTGGAAAGCGAATACCTACTTATGCGGGGGTAACTAGAGCTATTGTAAGTTCTTGTAAGCGTCCCTAAGTATTTAGTTGTGTGAAAAATATATGTTTGAGCACTTAGCCAGCATTTTTTTGACGGTACCGATATGTAAAGTAACTTATTAAGCAAGCAATGTGGTTACAACACGTCAGTATGAGGTGAAAAGAAACTATTTCCTTTGCTCGTTTTATTGAGTAATCCGGTATTTGACTAATTGATTTTATATCTTCGTAAAAATAAATGGAGACAATAAGAGAAGTCTTATTAAAATGATTTGCCATAAAAAATACTGTTTTGAAAGAACAAGATGTAAATTAAATTTAAAATTCTAATAACTTTTTTGTTTTTTAACCAATTTTGATATTTTCACTGTATTAGTGCTTTATTTTAAATAATTCATTGCAATATTATCATTCAATATTACAAAAATCTTCCGTTACTGAAGACTTTCCGGGCTGAAATATTGCACGTGGGTTCCTTGGCGAGTTTAGGGGAACACTAAGGCATAATTTCCCGAAATCCACATGGGAACGGGAAAAAACTGGATTTTTGTGTTTATGAGAAATCTGCGCGAGTGAAACTGCGGGGCAGCCTCTAGTTGAACAATGTGTCAAATACCCTCTTGCAGGTTAAACACTGGCACATTCGCCTGAATCGCCTGATTTCCAGCAATTGTATAGCTGTGTTAGTTAGTTCATTTGATGTTACGATTATTGTAATTGCAATGAAACATGACATGTCAATGCTTTCCGATTGAGTGCGGTTTCTTGTTAGTTGGAAAATAATTAGGTACTTATTAGAATACGATTTTTCCCGGCTTACTTCGTTACGCCATAGAATATAAGATACTACAAAAGACTTGGCTCAATAGACTATGTTCTTTTGACTGCCCAGAATGGCCGAATAAAAAACAAACAACAACAACAACAAACCACCTATCAAAATATGTAAACAACGGAAAAATATTGCACCTTGGGTTATATTATTTGAGTTTAGGTAAGGATCCCTAAATTTTTTGAAAATCTAATATAGCCTATGACACTCGGGGTTAATGTAGCTTCCTACCAGTGAAAGAATTTTTCAAATCGGTTCAGTATTTCCGGAGCCTATTCGTTACAAACAAACAAACAAACAAATCTTTCCTCTTTATGGTATAGATGTTTAGACTTGAAACGGTTGTGTATAAAAGATGCTAAAAAGATTAGTTTAAGTTAAATATACACGGTTTTTTTTTATCGTGGAGGCAAATTTAAAACATAGTAGGCATAGTAATAATACAGGACTGATCCTGAAAACAAAATTGAAAAATAATGAACCGTGCTCACTTGAGGTCCTTCGAATGTTCTTGTAAAAAAAATTAAATTATGTGTAGCATCAGAACAATAACCTAGCGCTAAACAAGACAGGTAGTGGAGGGCATGGCACGGGGTGGTGAACAAGGGGATCATCGGCCTGGAATAAGTTTTTTTTTATTCTCTACTAGTTTCATTCCATAGAATATATAATTTCAAAGATAGATTACTTAAATGTACGGTCGTAAATTTATAAACAACCTAACCTACTTTGGTTTGAAAACTGACGTACGTAAATGTATAACCTAACGGATGTGTTATTTTACGGTGACATATAATAATCTTTATGAACTTGTTATTATTGCAAGATAGATGCATCAGAGGGATTGGTCAGTTTCACTTTGCACTCAAAATGTCATTTATTTGGTTTAAACTTAAAATTATTCACTCTGAAAAGCCATGGAACTTTTTTATATGAAACTATCTTATAAAGATAAAGTTTTTATGATATATTATTATATGATACAAATTCAATAAAAGAGCCTGTATTTTCTCCACGTACCTAATTCAATGATCAAAAAAACTCGTATCTTAAACCGATGCCCTAATATATGGAGGTCACATACAATATTTTTAGGTACAGCCACAACTGGCCAAAACTGCCCGAAAAAATATGGAAAAACGGAAGACCCTTGTCAAAAAAAAGGGAATATTATTCCGTTGAAAATAAAGATTTACATAATATTGAGGGAGGTATATGAAGTGGCCCGATCGGTTTGGCGGGCGATGTCTGTCTTTTTGACACCTTTATTAAATTTTGTCACAGAATTCCCTAAAAGAGGATAAGGGTTTTGCGAATAAGCAAGTACTTCAAGTGTACATATGCTAATAATATTGACATTTTATTTAATTGCACGATAGTTACAGCTAGGGGCAACACCTTTCCCGATACACTCATCAAACGGCGCCGAGATGGGCGGTGGCACGGGTTCCCTACGCTACTTCGAACATCAAATAGTCGAATTTCATTTCCACGAACACCCTTGACCGATTGCTCAATTCAACGATGCCTTATTTTTACGATAGTTTAATTTCTCGATGTAACGATTCACCGAAAATCGTTTTACCGAAACACGATTGTAAGACAATTCATTTCACCGACAGATTATTTTATTTTAGCCGAACGCTCATTTTGACGGAATATTTTTCTTTTTTTTTGTTATACTTATTGCTTTTATATAAAGTTTTTTTTTATGATTTGTTGTTTAGCAATTTTGTTTAAGGTTGTTATAAATCAGAGTTTTTGTCCCGAAAACTACAAAATAAATATGTATCAATTAATGAAAATAAAAAATTATGTAGGTATTGTTGTTTATGTTAAAAACAAATTCATAAAAAATAGTTTTTTTTTAGTTTTATTGTTTTGAATTTGTCCTTTTATATTATGTACTTAACCGAATATTTAATAAAAAAAATATGTTACATAAACAACAATTACATGATTTTTTATATTCATGAATTATACTTACATATTTATTTGTATTTTTCGGGAGAAAAACTCTAATTTATTACACAAACTCATGTTTTTTATATAATAAGTAATCATAAAAAGAAATTCATAAAAAATAGTTTTTTTTTTAAGTTTTATTATTTTAAATTTGTCCTTTTATATTATGTAACCGAATATTTAAACATAACAATACATAATTTTTTATTTTCATTAATTGAAACATATTTATTTGTAGTTTTCGGGACAAAAAACTCTGATTTATAACACAACCCTAATTTTTTTTTATTATAATTACTTAAATAAATTGCTTATCAACCAATCATATAAAAAAAAACCTTTAAATATAAAAGCAATATAACAAAAAAAGAAAAATATTCGGTCAAAATGAGCGTTCGGCCAAATAATCTGTCGGTGAAATGAATTGTCTTACAATCGTGTTTCGGTAAAACGATTTTCGGTGAATCGTTACATCGAGAAATTAAACTATCGTAAAAATAAGGCATCGTTGAATTGAGCAATCGGTCAAGGGTGTTCGTGGAAATGAAATTCGACTATTTGATGTTCGAAGTAGCGTAGGGAACCCCGGTGGCACGGCTTGTGGCACAGTGCCGCCGCAGCTCCAAAGGCGAGCCAGGGAGGGAAAAACATGCCCTCCCCGAGCACGAAGCTGATAGCAGCTGAGCGTGGGAAGGACTTCGGACGCCATTAATGTATGGTTCCCGGGGCCTTCCCAAAACCGCCAAAAAGGCCCCCCGTTACAAAAGAAAATGGGCAACCCCTTTGCCCAGGAGTGGCACACCATCTAGACTAGACTATTCTGGACTTTGGCATCTACTTAAATAACCTTGGATTTCTTATGGGTTAGAAACTTTTATAGCGTGATACAATTAGTTTGATTGGTCTTCATAATGAAGCTGAAGCGATAGTAAGCCGTTACAAGCCTATTGAAGAAGACATTACCTAAAACGAAACAATTTTAAAATCAAATTATATTAATCAAGCAAAAATACTGCTGATTGCTGTCTCAAAATCAATTTTACTGTGAACAAGCTTTCAAATTACTAAATCTAATGATTTTCGCTCTTAACCAAAAAAATAAAAAACAAAACCTTTACTTCGAAGGCCCAAAAATTTTTCACTGACTCCAAACTTTTTATCTTTAACCCGTTTCTATTTTGCATTTTGATATCTCAAATCGCATCCTTTACGCAACATTTCACCTGAGATGCAGCGGAGATTATCTCTGGCACAATTTATTTAGAATTCGCTCTGTAGCTCTTTGAAAAATTTAGATGTCTTTGCTGTGTTCCTTTCCTTAAGGCAGTTAGATTGTGATGCAATTTTTCGTGTTTGGTATCTAAATTGAAAAACTTTTAGCTTTCCATTCTTCTATTCTGAAATATGCTGAAATGTAAACTTATGTTAAAAGTAAAACATTTGATATAGATTGTAAAAAGGTTTTGTTATACTCAAACATTTGAGATGAGATAATTAAATAATTAATATAGAAAACATTAAAAAATATTGAACATAAAATGCAATTAATTCCATTTAATTTCAAATTTTCCGTCCATTGAAAATGTTTTATTGTAATTTAACAAAAAGAGCCGTAAATCAAAGGATCAAGAACCAGACCTTTTGTAAACGAAAAGAAACCAACGTAAATATTGATCGCTTACACAAAGAAAACAAAAGTGAAGCGCTTCCAGTGAAATCCTCGATAAATACGAGAGCCGTATTGTACGGGGGGCGACCATCAATCATGTTTATGTCTGTAATTAATATAAATATTGCCACAAAGCAACGGGAAAAGGTACAATTTGCCAAACATTCCGAAAAGAGGGCTGATAAATAATATGGATTTATTTTTAGATTAACTGAAAAAAGAAAGGAGATTCGTTTTTGTTTTGTTTAAGTAAGAAATGAAATGAGTGAGGCACCTGTGCCATGCTGTTAAAATTTACGAATATAAAATTTATCAAATAGTTTTTTTTTTATTTTATTAAAACCAACTTTAAAAATAGCAAACAGTTTGCCCCAAAAGAGTTTGTTATCAAAAAATCCAATCAGCTCCTGCTAGTGCTTAAAAAACTAAATAGGGAGTGAAAAAAACCGAACTAAACTCTCAATAGTGAATTTAAAATCTAAAAGTCCATTGGAACGGAAAATTGAGAAGTGGATTAGTCAAATCACTTTCAACGGAAGTCGACCGAGTTGGCCCTTTTAAATTTTATTATTCGTTCGTAATAAATAGGCTGTTTTTAAATTGGATTTTGAGTGGATAGGGTAGAGTCAGACTTAGTGGATCACGTTTTTTACCAAAAAAAAAAAATCACGTTTTTTAAAAAAAAAATTACGTGATAAAAGCTAAAATAAAATACCGAATTATTATTTTTCACAATAAAAAAACATAAACACTCGACTGCGTAAGAGCTAACAAGCGAATCAACAAGCCAAAGTTTGCAGGGGACAAATAAATCCCTTAAAATATTTAGTCCCGACTGCAAACTAAAGATTGTAGTTGTACTCTATATTTTAATCAATATATATAAAACTCTTCCGTTACTGACTGACTGACTGACTGACTGACTGACAGACAACGCAGAGCCGAAACTACTGGGCGCATCGGGCTGAAATTTTGCATGTAGGTTCCTTAGGGAGTGTAGGTGAGCACTAAGAAAGGCGAAATTCCCATGGGAACGGGAAAAAACGGGATTTTGGTTTTTATAAGAAATCTGCGCGGGAAAAACCGCGGGGCAGCCTCTAGTATCTGATAAAACTTTTTAACCTATAAATAAAAAGATTTTTATATAGAATAAAAGTAATTCACACTTGAGACTATATTGCATACAGATCCCAAACAATACGAGCGAATCGTAAATTCTTTTATGAAATCACAATTTTCCAACCCTTCTTCTCTGGCCCTCAAGAAAATGTGTTTATAATATTTTTTCACATAAAATTTATCGCTACAATAAATCTCAATGAAATAAAACAAAACCGAGGTTGGAATCGGAATAAGAAAGAATGAGACAAAGAAATGTAACTTCGACTGCTTTGTATCAAGGTTTGAAAGTTTAAATAAAATAAAATAAACTGTTTGGTGGCGGCATGCGGCATAAATCATCATCACCGCTTCTCTTCTCCCATGGGTGTCGTAAAAAGACTTGGTCGTATATACTGGTTCAATTTTTTTTTAATCTGTAAAAACTTATGAACTATCGGCGTCAATAGTGTTGCTAGATCAAGGACCTGCATATGTTAGTCTCGCTATTCGACATTATAATCAAAAAACCGTGTTCTTCATTATTATTATTATTTTAAAATTGAGGTGCACGGCAGCATAGCATTTTTTAAGCTGAAATGAGTTTGCATCTTTTCAGCTAGCGATACTTTTTTTTGCTTCTGCGTAGTTTTTTGATTGTTCCTGGAAAATGTAATGATATCTCAGTGAGACTATTTAATTACTACTCCCAGATACCGTGACTCATTCGTCTATTATTTAATAAAGGGACATCTCAATTGTTTCGCCAGTAACAATTACTTAGATACTTACCGAATACGTTATTCATCCTGAAGACAGTATTATTGTTTGTAAATAACGTTGTCAGAAAATAATCTAGAAGCATTTGCGTTGATATAAATTCTTAGAAAATATTTTTATCTATAAGAAAAATCCATTTGTTATCTTAGTTTTTTTTTTAGTTTTTTTGCTAGAAAGCTATGTAGAATGTCCGTCTACGCAGAAATAAGTTTCACATAGACGCTTGTTCCAGCGCTAATGTCCGCGCAGGTATTTTCTATACAGTTTTCGAACCAGCGCCAACAAGCGCTTGTTACCAGCTTTGTACGTGATGCATCCTCGTTTTCAACTCTAAGGTTGACATTTCGCAATCAGTGTTTACAGGCTACTTGGTCGGAGTATGATACTCTGACTAGTTGATACCGAGTACTGATTATCCTGACTCTAGCCATCTGATACTCCGTCGAGCGTATATTTTGCTGTCTTGAAGCCGAAACTCGACTGAGTAGGTATATCAATTCGGAATGGAGAACGATTTAAAGTTTTTTTTTACACGTTAAAGTGCAGGTAATTGGTATATAAAAATAATACAGTTATGGTATATAAATGAAACGTTTCAATTCCATCATAAAAACCATCGATTATATTTACACATTTTATACAATATTTACACGAATCATCCATTACAATATTAATATAGTAGTTATATACAAACCACGGTCTTTACATTTTAAAAATCGAATCACTAGTAAATGCGTTCTTAAATAGATAAATTCAAAACATTTTCATTAATTTTCAAACCGAGATAAAATCATCTTACTTAACACAAACTAATTGAAAGGAGTACATAGCGTATATATGGCATATTTTTCTTTTTGTATTTTTAAATACATTTAGATATGTAATAAATTTAAATATGCACGACGACGTATAACAATCATGAAGCACATAATTATTTCGAGAAGTCGGTAGTAAATCAAAGGAGTGATTCATCTCACCATACCTAAAAGCTTTTCCAAAGCAATTATGGCTAAAAACTATCTAGTCAGGGGCTCTCAGTGTGATGTGTTTTTTACTGATTTTCATGCCAGAAACACTATTTGTTATGTCATTTTGTCATATATTTTTTTTTTTTTTTGACAAGACCACACACGATTTGGTAGGACAATATAATTAATTGCTAAGATAAAATCACAAAATAAAGCTGCCACGAATAACAGATATTTACCTATATTTAAGGATGCTAGAGATAAGGTCCCATTATAACTTATTAAACACTGGTCCTTTGTTTACAAAATAACATTTAGGTACTTAAAATAATTTAATTTAATAATTTTGGTAAATAAAAGTTTTTTTTTTTTATAATATTTTTTGATCTACAACTGATTGTTATTAATGTGACTATAGACAACTCTTTTTACCAACTTTATATAGAAGATATTTTTACATTGCAAAACAGTAGGTACTTTTACATACGGAAATCTCTTACCAATGTATTAATACTTACACCTTGAAACATAAAGCATCAAGACCGTATTTAAATATTAAATTAAGTGCATATTTATTATTTACATTTATTTATTTATTTATTTTAGTACGTTTTGAATCATCTAGATATCAGTCTGTGTAAATGCTTAATCTACGCGTATTGACGATTTACTCTTAATTTTAGTTAAAAAACAAAAACACGTAGGTAGTTTTTATTTTATTAATTAAAAAAATAATTATACATCCTTTTTTTTTTTAATTACATAGGAAGGTACTAGTACTCTACCATTATTGGTATAAGTGGACACACATTTAATATTATGGCCAACTAAAAACAAAAATTGGAGTCACTTTTATTTTATTATACTACTTACCTCAATTTAGAAAATTTCGATTGTTCCGGAAATCCCATTACAATGCGTTTCCACCAGAAAACGTAGCGAGGAATGTGTTTTAATAAAAAAATATAATTATCAATTAAAACATCATTTACGAGCGAATAGTGATTTCAACATAACATAATCCTTACGCCTTTTATTCCCCGAAGGGTTAGGCAGAGGCACCAGCTCAGCCGGACCCACTTAGCCGAGTTTATGCTTATATACAAGGGGCCAGCTTGACGCCGCGGTTAAAACGACCACTACTGCGGCCGGGACCAACGGCTTAACGTGCCTTCCGAAGGACGGAATCATCTTTCAAATCATCTTCTTGATTCCAATGGTTCTTAAAAACACATTCCATGCTACGCATCTCACGTCGAACGAAACGTTTACTTTTCCCGTTTTAATTATCTCAATAGAACACAAGTTTTCTTTACACTCAATCACATTGCACTTCACTGTTATGTTTCTACGTCTTTATTAGCATGCTCTATTGTTTTCAGCGTCGTACTCGGTACCGAAGTCGTCGTCAAATCCTCATCAAAGCTGGTAAGTTGGGAATATTCCGTCTTAGGGAAAATGGACCGACATTTCCGCTTCCGCGCCCTCGTCTGGGAAAAAAAAATCTAATTAGGGACCTTCTTAAATTCATTAGCAATGAGATTTTTCCTTATCTATTCTAAGAGTTTTGCTAGTAAGATAAACTTTTGCTTCATTTAATGGGTAGGTAAATTTTAAGATGCCTTTGACAAATCGGGGATAGCACAAGATAGAGCTATAGGTTAGTTGTTTAATTATACATTTTTATGGCTAATTGACGAATTTATATAATGACTTTGCGAGTTTTGTGACACTCTGTCGTGGTTTTGTTATTTCTAATTTGAAAAAAAAAAAAAAAACACAGTACGACCAGTTTATTGAAACAATGTATATATATTAACATAACTTTGCAATTTAATTATTATTGCAATTTATGATGTTGCTCGGCCAGAAGTCGAACCTGCGTTTTAAGTGGTACATACCTAATTATAAACACTCATAACTTATGCCATAGGCGCAGTCATAATTATCCCGGCAGTTAAATTTGTGAATCAATCAAAAAGTCTCAATTTGTCAACTGAGATTGAAGATTTAAAATAATCGAATAATTTAAATTCCCAATCTTTTGTCCTCATTAACGTTTCAATGCGATTCAATCTTAGCAATCGAAGTGCAGCTTAAATTATAAGATGCGTGAAATATTATGGATAATCAGGTATTTTTTCCTTTACTACATAAATCAAAAATCTGTATTATTTATTATTTTTGTTTGATTTGCCTCGGCGAACCTTCATAAATTTTCAGAAATAAGTAATTACTTTAAAACTAAAAAAATATTGTTTTTTATTAAATAAAAATTTACTGACAACAACTTTTTTCAGAAAAAACATTTCATTATCTTCATTAGCCAATAAGAAAAAATTATTACAACCATAAACTTTACATACAATTCTCTTGTTTACTTTAAACAAACACTCAATTAACCAATTAATTTTTCTTTCTACAATAAAAAGGTGACTTACCCATCGAAAAACGATGCCAAAAATGACGACAAAGGAGACAGCACAGATTCCAAGGCCCAGCAGAACATTTCTGTCGACGAGCTTCGGCGATTTGAGGTCCTCAACGAAAAATGAGGAGGCGATGTGAGGAATGCTGTCCGCGATGCGACGCTTGCCAGCCAGCGAGCCGTTCAAACAGCCTCCTAGTTGAAAAATTATTATTTTAGATCTAGTAACGTAAGCTCAAACACTAGAATAATATCGAATGAACTGAAATCGATTCGTAAACAAAAGAGGTTCTAAGTTTAATTTATATCTCGTTATATTTGTTATATTTAAAGTAAAATTTTACCTCGCAACACAGTAATTCGTATCATGAATCCCGTTATATCAATATCAATACATAGTATAAAATAAAGTCGCTTCCCGCGTATGTCCTTAAGTTTGTATGCTTATTTATATCTTTGAAATTATACATCTGATTTTGATGCGTTTTTTTTAAATAGATAGAGTGATTCAAGAGAAAGGTTTTTAAAAATAATATATGCACTAGATAGTAATAAGTTAGGCGGTATGAAGTTCGCCGGGCCGACTAGTTCCTCTATAATTCTTTCCGTCTCATTTGCGTAGCTTTAAAAAGGTCCTATCTCGGTATTTTTTAGTAATATGGTGATAAGTCGAGTTATGTATTGATAACCACAAAATATGTTAATATTATATCAATTAAAAGAATACCTTCGTAAACCTCAATAATTATAATTCCTATAAAATAGAAAAAAAAATGGTTTATCATATTTTAAAGAAATGGTTAAAAGTTTATTTAAATTCTATCAAGTACCTAAGTAAGTGCTTAATTTAATAACTTAAGACGACTCACGTACCCTTCCGGATTTAGCTCAATCCGAGTTCGAAATGGGGTGAATAACTCAGATAAGAGAAAACTTCGAACGATTTCTTGACTGCCGATAAATTATTTTCTTAATAAATTATAACGTGAGGGGATATGCTAGCCACCAAAGTGAAGAATGGATGAAAGGAGATGGATACTATCGAAAATGGTTGGATATTAGATTGTTTCAAAGAAGAAACCTGTGCCGTTAAAAAATTAGTACCTACGGTAAATATACTGGGTGTTTCTGACAAGGCGGTAAGGAGGGATTCCGCTCACCATAACTTACAACTTTCCCAAAGCAACATTTAAAAAAAACAGCTGTTCTATACATTGGTTCGATCAGCTGACGGTCAATGTACGGGATAGCTGATTTTTGTTTTGAGATTTCGACCCATGTTGATTGGGAAAGTTGTTAGTTATGGTAAGCTGAACCATTCCTTTGATTTATTACCGCCTTGTCAGAAACACCCTATATTATTGAAAAATTTATTAAAACAGTCGACCCGGCGAATTTCGTACCGCCTAACCTATTAGGTATTATTTTGTTCATGTATTATACTTATAAACCGTAATGTAAGATTGTTTGTTGTTCCTAAAAAAATAAAATAAAAATAAACCTTCCTCTTGAATCACACTCTATCTAATAAAAAAACCGCATCCAAATCCGTTGCAGTTTTACAGATTTAAGCATACATAGGGACAGATGAGGGAAGCTACTTTGTTTTATTAGCTGCAATGCCGCATTTTACTGTCTGGTTGCTGACCTTTCTAACGAATTAAGCATATAATTTTCATGTAAGTAGTTTTGAGAAAATTGTCTTCATTCCCTTTTACAGGAATTTTATTAATCGGTCTCTACCTAGCTATAAAAAAAAAAAACAATTACGAGCAAAAACTAAACAGAATAATATTCTATTTCACGGACCATCATCTGGACCTATCACCATTTTGGTGGATCCAGGGCTTTATAGAACTGAGATGAGAATCGCGAACAAAGGTCTCAGATACGTCAAGCGTTTAAGACTCTTAACCTACATAATAAGTTTCATTGTGTGAGCCTGAACCCGCGTTAGGGGATCCGCGGATCGAACCATCATGGATTAGGAAAATTTGTGGCAGACGAGATTGGAGTTTCTTTGAATTTACTTTGACGTTTCTACTTTATTTTTTTTGTAACGGCAATTGTCTTTTAGCATTAGAATTTGATACACAATTTTTTCATCGAATAATAATACAATGATGAATATAAATACAAAGACGCTTCCCGCATCTGTCCCTATGTATTCTTATATCTTTAAAACTATCCCATGGATTTTGATGCGTTTTTTTAAAGCATAGAAGGATTCAAGAGGAATGTTTATATGTATAATTCATGCACAACATAGAATAAGGTAAGGCGGTACGAAGTCCGCCGGGTCGACTAGTATTTATATAATAAATACTAATACTAGATCAAGACAATCATGCGTCACATGAATTGTGATTCAAAACGCGCTAACCACAAACCACTCTCTAGTCTTTAGCTCCATAATGTAGATCAACTCAATAAAGAGCGGTGGATCGTGAGTAGATTTGAGTGGATCAGTAGGATGTCAGTTATGTCGGATTTTGTATGAAAATATATCTAAAAGGATCAAAAGAAACTTACCAATATCCTTGTCGCAATGGCAACAATCGAAAGTTTGATTTTTGTTCAAGTAAAAAGATGCCATGCTTTCAGTGCAGCATGGTAGGCATTTGTAATTGACACTGAAAAACAAATATTAATGTCATAAAATTATCCCTATGATCATAATCAGTTTTTTTAGAATATATTTAACAAAAAAACACACCACGATTCCAATATAAGACAGCGTGAATTTTAATGGCGGCAATGACCCTCGTAACTAAGGATAACTCACCTATCAAGTCTCAACGGATGAGCACAAGAGACACAGCTGGTCGGTCCCGGTCCTGAACACGACCTGCAGGAGTCATGGCACGGCTTACAACTCCTCGTCCTCCCATCATAATACTGCGAACTAAGGCACTCCACACACAAGCCCCCTTCTAAGGCAAAATGTAAAGGACAAGTGGTGCATCTTTGGGGTCCAGCCCCATGGCAATCTTGGCAGTAGTGATGGCAGCGACGACAGCTCTTCTGCCAAGGAAAGAAGTTCTGTGGACACTCCGGTCTACACTCGCCGGCTGCCAGTCTCCATTCTGGTGGACAAGTCGCACATTGGTCCCTCCTCGGTCCCGTGCAAGTCTCACAGGATAGGTAGCATTTGGAGCATGTCCCTTCATCAGGGTAATATCCAGATGCACATGTAACTCGGCAAGTTCCAGATTGCAAGCGGAGAGAACCAGCGCATGATGTGCAGTTCAGTCTTGAAACACAGGACTGGCAAGTGTGAGGGCAACGCGTGCAACGTCCCGCTGTCTGATAGTAACCTTGCCCACACTCAGCGACGCATCTAAAAAGTTAACATTAACTAAATTATTCAATGTATACGCATGTAATCAAAATAACCAAATTAAGTTTCACCCTGCTGGATATCACGTGAAACAATCTCCATAAATATTTAATCCTCACCTCGACCCTTGTAAGAGCAGCGGACTGGAACACGTCAGACAGTCCCATTCGTTTGAGCCGCTACATTTCTCGCAAGTCGAGTGACACTTCTTACACCGCCCAAACTCGTAAAATTCATCTGCGAAACAATAAAACCATCAGAACGGAATTCATTGTCACTATTTCAGTATTAAAGGACGCGGTAAACAATGGCGCACTTACTGGTGTCGCATTTCTGGTTCCCATCCGGAATACAATTCCCGCCTTTACTAGAAATCCATTTATCTTGGCAAACAGAACAAATGGCACCCGCACAAATTAAACAACCAATTGGACACCTAAAACAACGAAGATTATACAAATTTATCCTTTACTTACACGCTTTGTAAATGTAGAATTAATGGTATATAGTAGTAATTAAACTTACGATAAACATTCCCGTCTCTGCGTGTCAGCGTAATGACCGAGGAGGCATTTAGAGAGGCAACGGCCATTTAGAGCGTAGTCCCCGATCGGACACGACACGCACTGGTCCTCGCCGGGGCCGGTGCAGGACTCGCAACTCTCATGACACAGCGTGCAGCCCTGGTCGTCTTGATAATGCGTCCCCGGGGGACAAGACGCTAAACACGATCCGTTGTACAGAACGTAATTGTGTGCGCATGAAGAGCATTGATCAGCCTTTTCACTACAAGTGTCGCAGTGCTCGGCGCAGGGAAAGCATGCGTTCGCGTCTAAATCTTCGTAATATCCATCTGGACACTGCTGGAGACACACCGCAAGGTCAACAACAAGTAAATGTGCTGGAGCACATGTTAAGCAGGAGTCTTGGCCAGCCCCGGCGCAAGTTTCACAGGACTCGTGGCACGGCCAGCATACACCACCTTGATTCACGAAGCTTCTTGGTGGACACCGAGATACGCATGAATTATCTAAACGATAATGCTTGCAAGCCACGCATTGCGTCGGACCCTTCCCATAGCACCCTTGCGAATCGCATTCTGGGTCACAAAGCCTTTGAACTTGTTTATCATTAGCGTCCGCTAGAACGTTTTTCCTTTGTGCAGAGGGTATGTTGTTAGGGTTGCTATGTCTATCTGAAATTCCAAGCTCGATCTCGTTTAGATATTGAGAATACTCGGAAGCATCGTATACGTCATTTATATGGTAGGTTTTTTCTTCTTGATACAAATAGTTGTTGTTGAAATAATTCTTATTGCGAAGTCTGACTGGGTTAACGGCTGTGCCATAGAACATAAGTTGCCATTTTTTTAGTATGCCAGGTTGCGTAACGTGATTATTTCCTGCATTAAGAATCTGTAGGGTCCATCTGCCTTCTGCATTTTCCCCCCAAAAGTGGACACTCAAAAATGGCCAGTCATCAAAGTTGGAACTAGTCGCGTCATGCGTTCTCTCAAACAAGAGAGTCGATGTGGTACCCATTGGAGAAGTAAGTAATATCCTCAAGTTACCTCTCGGAAAGAAACTTAGTGACAACTTACATTGTACATGTTCTAAGTATCTCACTTCATTCACAGTACCGCTGCATCCATTCACATCCATGTGAACAGATATCGTGTAACCAAATGAGGTTTCTATTGATTTGTCCTCATTAATTTCTTGTGATTTACAAATGTGCTGTGGGGGCACATTAATCCACTGCTCCGCTAAGTTCACCATTTGAGCTGCATCCATTAAACCATATCCAAACTTATGACTAACTTTTCTTTTTACACCATTTACAATCCATCCATCTTCTTTTTCTAGTGGCTGTGACCTTGAAGTCATCACTATAAGATGTTGCATGTCTCTCCACGTCAATTTCGTATTTGCTTCTAAAGAGAGAGCACATATACCTGCAGCTAAGGGCGCTGACGCAGAAGTGCCCGTATGATCTATTGTACAAATGTGATCAGGCCTTAGCTGAACGTCCATGTCAACTGTGGCCACGCTCTTATCTCTCCCAGGAGTTCCTGAACTATACGTAGACGCTAAAGTCGAAGAGCATTCTTCTAAGTACCAAGGCTTGTAACCCCCTTGGGTAGCACTAGATATTGATATCGTAAAAATACTGTTGGCATATCCATCGCAGTTGCAAGAGTCTGTATGCCGACCTCCGTTCCCTGAGGCCCATATAAATATTGATCCTTTGCCGCCTCTACCATTTGTCACTCCATTTATAAAAGCTCTGAAATATAAATATTATTTAAGCATTTTCTTATTTTGCCTATGTTTCAACTGAGTAAATAAATTTTGTTTAACGTAAATACAAAAGCATTAAAGTAACTCCAATAAAATTATAACAATACCTTCTCGCTAATGGCCCGGGACCGTCAACAGTCTTCCCGTCATCTTCAGGTCCCCACGAAGCACTATAAATATCTATATGATGAGGATTAAAAGCTAATGCTTGCGCTTCTACTGCATCGTTTACTAGCCCGTCTAGCATTCTGACGCCTCCAATACTGGCATTGTATGCTATACCAACGCCACAGTATCGGTTGTATGCAACAGCAGCGACCTCTCCCGCGCATCTGGTGCCGTGTTTATTGTCACCATTGTCCTGAGGGGTCGGGTCGGTGTCGTTCCCGTTTATATCTGTTGAGGCGGCTGGATCCTAAAATAAATTTTCTATGTTGAAATTTTGGATCTAAAATTCTAATACCATAGGATTTCATTTGATAGCCCAGTGGGTACGTTTGTAGCGCTCCAGAGAAATTAAAATAATAAAACTATGTGTTTCGTCTAGTTGTGAAAAGACAAAAATTGTGATATGCCTAAATTAATGAAGTATCTAATACCTAAATGTTATAAAATATTAGGTACAAAAACTTTAAAGGAAAAGTTTAAAGTACTTTCAAATAGCGTTTAAGCTCGTTCCGTCGTATAAGTAAGTAGATTGAAGTTCCTAACAGAATGTGCAATGGATTTTTATTGTATCGCGGATAAAATGTCGAAGATTAGAATCTTGTGCGGTAGTTTAATGAACTTCGCAAAGAACTTCCGATAGTTGGCCGGTTTACTTGGCTTTTCGATTAACTTTAAAAATAGCACCCTCACGCCACCATACGATGGATGATCGAGAAAGATTCCAAACCGAACATATTATAAACTTTTGCTTACTAAATAAGCCTGAAGCCATCTAAATGTTAGCGGAGTTTGTTATTGAACATTAAAAAAAAACATTCAAAGTAAACATTTACGTTTCTGTCCCTGGATTGCGGATATGTTTTTAAAAGACTTTCTCGTAGAAAGTGTAGGAAACTCGCATAAAGATAGCGTGTGGAGGCATTCGCCGACAATGTTTAACGTAAACTTGATATCTGATTCGATTCATGGACGACTAGCACGGGGTAGTTTAGATAGTGTTTCTGTTGAGAATATCTGTCTATTATCTTCTTCCGGTCTGGGTGTAATGTTTGTCTGTGTATATGTTTCGGGCACCCTAAACACAGGTTCTTCCTAGTTAGGGGCTCTGAGTGTGATGCGTTATTATTATTATCATTATTTTTAATGTCGTTTTTAAGGTTGTGTACGAGCAGTGCGAATGAGGACTCTCTATTGAACTGAATCTTCATTTTATTGAGACAAACAAGTTTGCTATACGAGAAAGAGGGAGAGCACGAAGTAGTTTCGCGTTTATTGACCTATATTTCTCATCAATAATATCGAACTATAAAATCACATTTTAGAGATTTATTTTTCCTCCGATTTCAAACAATATAGGATTCTGTTTGTGTTCCATAATGGCTTCGAATCTTGAGATTATAAGACAAAGATTCTAGCGTATTAAATTGGAAATTCGAGAGTAGATTTCATAGAAAAGGAATTAACCTAGGAGAGGGTGAATATAGGACACTGCACGCGATTGGTCCTGAATCCTGTGCCATAGTTAAGACTGATCAGTTTAAATTGTCTTCCTCTTATTATCTTCGCCACGCCTAATTAGATGTGCGCTGAGCCTATCCTCCCATTCCTTATCTTTAGGTATATAGTATAAAATCTACATCTCTTTCTACCATCGGCTTTTTGAAAATGGCAGACTGTCATTTGTTGGTTATTAATTTTTTTTTGTTTCTACTAGTAGGTGTTATTAAAAAAAAAAAACCTCGCAAAAACAAGGTACCGGGTGTTTTTTTATAAAATCTAACGTCCACGTACGTATTAAGAAGGAAAGAAGTCAAGCTAGTACTTACATAGTTCTGCGCCAAATCTGGGTGATTGGGCTGGATCCCATCATCAAGAATTGTGATGACCACACCTTTGCCTGTATACCCTTTCCTCCAAGCATAGCCGACGTTCATGTCGAGCCCATCGGCTGCTCCGCCATTCTGAAATAAAATTTAATATTAGGCAAACGAAGAAATTATTTTTTGTATTTAATATAGGCATATAGTACACCGATTCTAGCGCCAATTGTGAATCAAATCATAATCTTTCTATCCGTGGCAAATATCCAAAATTTCATAATCTAAGGGACACTATTCATCGTCAAACAGACGGCGCTATAGCCACGTAGTAACTACTGTACTATAGCGTCGCGCTAGAGCGCTAGCCTCGCGCGGCTTCAGAGCGTCACGCTCTTTGTATGATTACGCAACGTAAAGGAGCGGTGTGACACAGTGAGGTGGGGAAACGCGTATGACATCAAAGAGCGCGACGCTCTACTGCCACTGCTAGCGTCGCGTAAGGCTAGCGCTCTAGCGCGACGCTATAGTACACCTTCTGTTTGACAAAGCCTGATAATCTTTTCTGTTTTAGAGCCTCTGCTCACAAGGGATTTTAAGTTGGCCGATAGTTTGATCGTTCTGATGATCAGTATAGTTATAAATATGGCAGCGTGCATACTTGGAGATTAGAACAAACTGATACTGATTTTCGGACCGATCAAACTATCGGCTAACTTAAAATCGCTAGTACGCACAGGAA
This sequence comes from Euspilapteryx auroguttella, assembly GCA_951802225.1. Lineage (NCBI taxonomy): Eukaryota > Metazoa > Arthropoda > Insecta > Lepidoptera > Gracillariidae > Euspilapteryx > Euspilapteryx auroguttella. The sequence goes on along the minus strand of OX637657.1, from coordinate 2,657,570 downwards.
TATTGTTATGTAGTCTGTATTGTACTAGTAGCTAATTAATAAAAATCATGTCATTTGTTTTTTCCGGAAAGGAAATTAAACTAGGTCCTTAGGTTATAACCTAAAAAAAACTAAAAGTAGGCAAGATAATAACGACGACATGATTTCTCCATTAGAATAACAAATCTATAGAAACACTTCGGCCGTTTACTGACGACTCATTAGGAAACTTTCTGAAATAAGTAAGTAAGTAAGTACTTGATTAGGCTTTTTGTACGAGAAAGTTTGAAAAAGGAACTTGTGCGATTTACTTAGCCGATTAACTAAATGCTTACTAACGGTCAATAATAGGTTGGTTATAGTTTGACCTAGATTTTTTTCATTTTTTTGTAAGAAGCTGTTCTATTTCATACAAATTACTTTTATTTGTGAAGTTAGAATCCTAAATGAAGTAGTAGAATGTTCAGGAGCCGAAAATAGGCAATATTTAGTTTAGCAGTGAAAATGCATTGCACTGCGCTTTGCCATCTGTGCGGTGCGCCAAACCTGAGTACACATATTTGGTATACATACCAAGTACCACTGGTCCTTGAAGAGAGGGTCAGGGAATGGTGGCGTGTCAGACTGGCGCATGACGTGGCGCGGCCTCTGATGGTCGCGTTTGCTTCTCCTCAGCTCTCGCTGCTGCTGCACCCATCGCACCTGATTATGAATATATGAATGATTAGTTGAATCAACTATGGTGTTTTCACGTACAACGCTGGTTGCAAGCGCTTGTTACCAGCCCTAATTGTTGTTGTTGCTTGCCAGCCAGCTTGTTACAAGCGCTTGTTACAACGCTGGTTGCAAGCGCTTGTTACCAGAAAGAAGGTAAATCACTGCTTGTTACCAGCCCTTATAAGTACTTGTAACATAACATAGAGAAAGCTGGTTAGTCGCCTCTTACGACACGCAGGGCATACCGTAGACCTATTCTTACGCCCGGACCTACAGGGCTTAAGAAAAAAAAAAAAAACCCACCCTAGCTAATTGAGTGCTTTTTTTTATTATTACGAGCGCGAAATATATTTTTAGTATCGAAATATTTTCGTTATATTGACACCAAAGACACCTGTAATTTTTACATAGTATCATATATATATATGTGATGTAAGTATGTGGTCGATAATAGTGCTTACAAGTAAAAAAATATTTATAGGACTAGTTTCTGCTCCTCTTAAATATTCACGTATTCAGGGGTATAGCCACATAGCCAACATACCTGAGGGTCATTCTTCAGTCGATTGTGGTGGTCGATGCTGGCGTTGGGTGAGCGCTTACTGATGTGTGGGTGCGACAGCAAAAAGAAGTTATTCAGGCTTCCGATCTGGGAACAAATAAATATAATGAATAAATAGTTATCAAATATAAATCAGTATAAGTTGACAAAAAGCTTCCTTAAAGCTTTTATATTTTTTTCCAGTCAACAAGTGTCAATACCCTAAGTAAAATAAAATTTATATTTTTGAGCTATTGTTTCCACGTATACGTTTGGCTTCAATTAAAGTGAGACCGATTTGGACCGTGGAACGATTGCCTACCCTCAAACGCATTTAAATTATGCACATTTTATGTGCGCACGACGCGATGAGGTTTAATCAAAAAAGCATCAAGGGAATTCAAATTAAACGTAAGTATCGATTCTCACATCTAAATAGTATTATCAAGTTTCGCTTTGAAAGTTTTGAATAGCTCTAAATGCTTTTCAATAGTTTATATACCTCATTACATTTTAATGTAAAATTATTTGCTGACTTTACGTGGCTCAATTACAGATAATTTCAGAGTTCCTGGTTTGATTCTCGGTGGGGCAGAACGTTGTAATTATGGATATCGATGTTTTTTTCGTCGAGTCTCGTAAGATACGTTGTTAAACAAAGAACGAGGAGCTTAAACCGCTTCATATTCAGAGTTGAAATTCGCAATGAAAGTTCCTTAGGAAGGTAAAACTAATAAATAAAGACGGTTGAATTAAAAAAAAAAAAATACAATAGAATATATGGATCACTTGAAGGACGGGAAGCAGCGTCCTATTACAAATAGAAGGTCGAATAACTTAAAGAGCCTTACTGCGATACCCAGGCCTAGGTTGGCAAATATGGCACAAAAACCCCTCAATAATTTTTCTTGTCGCGATCTATGTCGAGGCTTATTCTCACAAAAATAATAATATAATAATAAAAACACATCACACTCAGAGCCCCTAACTAGGAAGAACCTGTATCTAGGGTGCCCGAAACATATACAGAGACGAACATTACACCCAGACCGGAAACAAACATCGATATTCATTATACCAATGTTCGCACCGCTGGGAATCGAACCCAGGTGCACACGCATCTCAGTCCACATCACTGCCAACTGAGCTACGGAACAATCTAACAATGGACGTCTTTTGGCTAATTATGATGTTAACTCTACAATATTATCTACTGTTTAATTTATTAAAAGAATCACTTTGTCAAAAAAAACAATACCAACCAATAAACCGATAACTTAATTTAATACAGTTTCCAATGGAACCTGAAAACGTCATAAAATATTCACAGGGTACCGCGGCTCCAGCTCATACCGCGGTTTGATTGATTGACCTCAAATAAACGTTATATGCTATCAATCAATTGTAACGTAATAAGTTTTGAAGGAATAACTTTGTTAGTTCTTTTCCCAAAGGAAATTTGTTTAGGCTTTTGGCTTAGATATGTTTTTTTTTTTTTTGCGAGAACCAAACATGATGTACAGTGGCGGACACGGTCGGCGTAACACATCCGGTTTTTCTGTATTGCAAAATAGCTCTTGTTCTTTGCTAATACAGTCTAGGGCTGACGAAACCATAGACAAATCTGTTACGGCCTCCTAGTCCGCCACTGAACATACATGTAGAGTATAAAGTAAACTAGGTATATAAAATTTTTTACATGTTAATATTAACATAGCTTTGTAATATGAACTAATAAATTTAATCCTTAAATGTCATTACAGAAAATTTAACGTACTAGGTGTTTCTGATTTATACGAGGTGTTTCTGACAAGGCGGTAATAAATCAAAGGAGGGATTCTGCTCACCATAACTAACAACTTAACAATTTTAACATGTAAAAAATGACAATTCTATTTAAACGATCACAATTTTTAATGTGCTTTAAAACTTGGCATATACAAACAATTATTAAAAAAAATAACATGCAACGACTCAGTAAAGAAAAAATATAAAAAATAAGCTTCACAAAACGTTTATCAAAATACTAGTCGAGCCGGCAAACTTAATGCCAAACTTATTTTTGTTTTGTGCATGTTTTATACTTATAAACCTTCGTCTTAAATATCTATTAAAAAACCATGAGAATCCGTTGCCGAGTTTTAAAGATTTAAGCATACATAAGGACAGACGCGGAAAGCGACTTTATTTTATACTATGTATTGATGATTACTAAGATAATAATACTCAAAGAAAGAAATTCAGAAATTAAACAGTCTCTATATTTCGTTGTTTATAAAAGACAGGGATTCCTAGATTTGTAAAACTTCGTCCGGTAACTTCAATACGTTGGTACAGTGGCGGACACGATCGGCGTAACACTTCCGGTTTTTCTGTATTGCAAAATAGCTCTACTACTTTGGCAATACAGTCTAGGGTTGACAAAACCATAGACAAATCTGTTACGTAGGAGGCCGTACCTCAATTTACTCGTGTTACATAATAAATAGTTACAATATACCGGGTGTTTCTGACAAGGCGGTAATAAATCAAAGGAGGGCTTCAGCTCACCATACCTAACAACTTTCCCAAAGCAACATGGGTCGAAATCTCAAAACAGAAATCAGCTGTCCCGTACATTGACCCTGCCAGCTGATCGAACCAATGTATGAAACAGCTGTTTTTTTTTTTGAGATTTCGACCTATGTTCCTTTGGGAAAGTTGTTAGTTATGGTGAGCAGAAACCCTCGTTTGATTTATTACCTACTTGTCAGAAACACCCGGTATATATTGTATAATAATGTACATATCTTGTCCCGGAAATATAAATCAACATAGGAACCGTATCAAGGGAAATCGGGTTTTTGCTTGCCCTTTGATAAACATGCGTATAAAGAATATGAATAAAATTGATTTTCTAGCTCTTCCTTTCTAAGAAAGCGTATCTCTTTTAGCATTTTGCATGATAGTTGCTTCAAGAACTAAATTTCCAGGAATTATAAAGGTTTTCCTTCTTTTAAAAGTTATTTAAGTACTTAATTTTATCATCAATACATAGTATAAAATGAAGTCTTTTCCCGCGTCTGTCCCTATGTATGCTTATATTTTTAAAAATATGCAACGGATTTTGATGCGGTTTTTTTATAGATAGATTGATTCAAGAGGAAGGTTTGTAAGTATCATACATGCATAAAATAGTAATTGGTTAGGCGGTACGAAGTTCGCCGGGTCGACTAGTTTATTTAAATATATTTATGACTAGGTAGTCATAAACAACATATAATTAGAACATATAATTGTGGAATAAATTTTACATAGGTGACACCTTGTTGACACATTTATGAACACCAAGTTTTTCAGAATGTAATATAGGAATGTAATTTATTTCATACGTTTGGACTTTCTAATAATAGAACACAAAAAACACTCAATCAAATCAGTTTTAAGAAAAACATTTAATCACCTATTATATCATACTTAATTTTATAAATTTACGAGCTTTCCCGGTTTACTTCGTTACGCCATAGAATATAAGATAAGTACTACAAAAGACTTGGCTCTATAAACTATGTTCTTTTGACTGCCCAGAATGGCCGAATAAAAAACAAACAACAACAAACCACCTGTCAAAATATGTAAACAACGGAAAAAATATTGCACCTTGGGTTACATTATTTGAGAATCTTTTTTGAAAATCTAATGTAGCCTATGACACTCCGGGTTAGTGTAGCTTCCTACCAGTGAAAGAATTTTTCAAATCGGTTCAGTATTTCCGGAGCCTATTCGTTGCATACAAACAAACAAATCTTTCCTCTTTATAATATAGATAAAATTAAGTATGATATAATAGGTACTTAAATGTGTTAAATGCGAAAGTCTGTCTATCTGTCTGTCTCGCTTTCCTGAGAAAACTACTGAACCGATTTGAATGAAATTTGGTGTATGTATAGTATAGAGCCTGAGAAAGGACATAGGCTGCTTTTTTTTTTCTTGGAAATTGGGAATTTGATGTTTTCAGGGAAAGCTAACTATAAATAATGGAATGTAGAATATCTTAAATGCCAGTATTACTGAGGGCTGGAAACATGTCTTTCAAAAGCGGTAATGGAAATGGATTTCAAAAATATAGTCATTAAGTTACATTTGTTTTTAAAACAAGCATACATTCGTTTCATGACAGACGGACTTAGCAAAATTAGGGAACGCTAAAGAAACGATACTATGACACAAACTTACAAAGCTCGCAAGTTAACAACCACAAATAAAAAAAATAAAAGTTTTTTCTTTATTACAAAAATACACAAAGAAACAGCTTAAAGGCTAAGAAGGGTAGCTACATACTAGTTTCATGCTTAAGAGCCAGTTCACAACGATGCTAGCGCCATTCGCGAAAAAATTAATATCTTCTAAACTAGGGCAAATATCAAAAATGTGGCACAGTTTGACACTAGATAATGTAGCCGAGTATTTTTAGGGCACCTCTTTATAGCTAAATAAATACCATAGAAAGCTACAAAGTGTTGCTAAAAGTGATTTCACACTACAATTCTTACATAATTTTCAATATTTACCACGGCAACATACACTCTATTTGAAAATATTTTGAGATCTTTGAAAAGAAATCCGTTGCAAGCATTTCAATCAAAAACTCATAACAAATCAGCTTCTATACATAGGACTCTTGTCCTCTTAAATACCTACAAATGACCTTACCTAATAAAATAAAGCATGACTAAATGTCTAACCGTATTATTCATAAAGATAAAGAAGATTTTAAGTAGCTTTACTGGAGGTCTACTTCCCTGGTTTGTTGTATGGTAAATACGTGACATCCAGACTAAATTGACATACGGCAAATAACTAATATGCTCTTTAACTTTTTATGAATAAGGAAAAGTCTATTGATTGCCGAACATCACTATTGTAACGGGTCACCCTTTTTTGTAACAGACACAGAAAAAGTAGTGCACTTGTCATTTTACTGACTGAAATTAATATTCGTACTTTAGTAGGTAACGTTGGATGCCTATTCAGTAATAACCACATCTTTTGTAATCAAGATAATAATGCTGTATCTCTTAATTAACGGCAAGACTACAAAAGAAACAAAAGGCGGGGTGGTACACCGCTGTTTTTCTTGCCTGACTGAATTTCCTGTTTAGTGGCAGAGACATCGCGATTCTTTTTGTTTATTACTCGCTTCCATCTATTTTCTGTAAGCCGAAGCATACTATATGAAATAAACATTTTTTTTTTTATCTGTAAGGGCCAGTATACAGCGATGCTAGCGCTGTTCTCGAAATAAAATTATATCTTTTAAACTAAGGAAAATATCAAAAATGTGGCACAGAATGACACTAGATAATCATGTTTTTTTTTGAGCACAGTAAAGTATTCCTAAGTAAAAAGAACAAAATAATCCACAGACTGTTGCCAAAAGTACAACGTTTCTTGAATATCTCATCAATTTCAGTAGACGCCCGGAAAAAAAATATACAATACCAACATGCATGACATAGCACATCTCAAACACAACCAAATTTTTTTTCGCTTTAACGCTTTCAAATTAAAATCATTTTATGTTTACCGAAGAAAACCGTTGAATTGTTAATTAAGGCACAATGTGTTGAAATGGGATTCCAATTATCGTTTTCTGTTTTGTACACCCTTCGTTAAAATACCTACATGCTTTTAATAAAAGGTGATATGAAATATTTTCTGGGTAACGAAGTTAAATTTGTTCATTAGACGTACTAGGGTAACATGCCCTATTACGGCGCGTTTTGACGACATTTTAAAGTAGGGTAAGAGGTTAAGCATTTCTAAATATGTTAGCAGATATTTGAATTTTTTTTTGACACTAATGATAATTATATTTTCTATTTCAGTTGTCGTTTTATTTATTTTAGAGTGATAATTAATTTTAAATAAATATTTTTTCTGACAATTCGGAATTCCTATTACGGTGGCAAAAAAAAGTTTGAAGCCCATTACGGCGGTAAGCACAGCCTATTACGGAGTATGGGATGACAACACACGCACGATGAAATTTTTTGCTCTCAGAATCGTGTAATCAGAAAATGGTATGCATTGGCTGTAATTGTTACTGGCACTGTACATAAATACAGGTTCTTCCTTGTAAGGGGTTATTTTGATAATATTTTGTGTATCAATTATTTAATAAACGGTCTCGCGCTAAGAAGTTTCCAGTTATATAATTAGTTTAGGAAACACGAATAATGAATATTTGGCTGTATGGGCTATGTTCCTTTGCCTGACCTGAACGGGCGAATAAAAAAACAACAATCAATCAATCAATCTACGGCATCGTAACGTTCTCCCATCTCTATGCACAACGAAACGGATTGAATTAAATATGGGGACGATTTTATTTTTATAAGCCGCGCTGATAAAGAAACAATTTAAAAATGGCGGCTAAACGAATGCTATCTCGCGTATATTAGTATGAAGGAAGAGTTGAGAAGCGAGATAGCCCATACAACGGCCGCCATTTTGAGATCGTGTTTTATGTGCACAGGTTATACCCATAAAAGCGTAATTTGTGTGAATTTGGCTAGCTTATTAACATTATTATTAATATTTGTTGTTGATCTACATTAAGTTACAAAATTAAATGATCATTATTTAATGTCTGTTGACCAGGTCAATATCTCAGTAGATGCTTGACTTTTGTTCAAAAAAGGAAGATTTAGGCACATTTTTTGCATTTTTTCTCTAAATTTCCATAATTTTTTGAAGTTTTAAATATTTGTTAGTATTCTTTGTACGACAAATAAAATATCGTGAATTTTTTATTAAAATTAATCGAGCCGTTTCGGAAATTAGTACCTTTGGCAGACAGACAGACGGACGGATGGAAAATACATATTAATAAGGTCCCGGGACGTGTACCCGAAACCTTAATAAACTGATACAAAGCTAAATTGAGAACTTCCTCTTTTCTAAAATTGGTTAAAAATTGGTACTAAAACCCTTCTTCTGAATTTAAAAAATACTTTTGTGAAAATCAGTTTTGACAAAATCGAATAATCGCGGACAAACATGCATACAAACATACATATAGGTCGAATTGATAACCTCCTTAAACTCGTTATAAAACAATCGCTTTTCTCCAACTTGAATTTGAAAGAGGCCCGGACGAGGGTTTTAATAATCCTACTAATATTATAAACGACAAAGTTTGTAATAAAGGACGTCTGTAACTCTTTCACGTAAAAGCTAGGAAATAGATTTTAATGAAACCTTACAAATAAAATATATTTGAAGGAAAATTTAACTGACGAAGCAGCGGGGTGCAGTCAATGAAGGTTAAGTTAAACGGTCAAAAATATGGAAAACGGATTTCTACCTAAGCGAAGAAAGTTAAAAAAAAAGAAAGATATTTTTTTTACAACAACGTTGACAAGAACATGCAATAAAATGGAACACAAAAAACAACAACAAAACAGTAAACCAAAATACAATAATAAATAAAACAACCAACGAATCATAATCAGTTTTGTATGGTGTGTCAAAGTTGCGGTAAAATCTAGTAGTAAATTATTATATTGATAAGAAAATACGATAAACCTTACCTTGTGTAAGTTTTTTAATTATTTACTTACCCTGTTATTCATCAAAAGTTAAAGTGCATTTAAGTTATTTGACGTATGTCAATTAAGACAGGATGTCACGTATTTAGCATACAACAAACCAAATAAGTAGACCTGCAGTAAAGCTTTTTAAAATGTACGGTATCTTTATGAATAATACGGTTAAATTATTAGCTCTGTAATTTCCATACACCGTGTTAGGATTCCTTACAGCCTAATACGGTAGGTACTAAAACATCTAATGACTTTTTATATCCTAATTCTTAAATATAATGTTAAGATATTTCGGTAATGTAAGTTATTACTTACAAATAAGAGCACTCTGACTTTACCATAAAACTCTCAAATCGTTAGTAATCGTTGTATTAGACTATTTTTCTTTATTAAAACTCATACGTTAGGTTTCACAGTATTCTAACAAACTAAAATTTTACTGTCAACTTTAAGCGTAAAAAACAAGGATTCTAGTTAAAAAAACATGTACCTCCAAAATAGGTTTTATACTTAAGAACTAATGATAATTACACTTAAATAATGAAATGTTCATAAATTATATTTATTACACCACTAAATTTAAAAATTACTGACACTGCGTTTTTCCTATTACCGATGGTACCCTCCGTAATAGGCGGTACCCTCAAATAGCCTTCTTAACACGGCGGACTTTTGTTTACTCATATTTACTTCCTTTATTCGATTTTAAACAGAAATCAACAAGATTAACTAAGACTACTTGAATGTAAAAAGTATTCGAATATAGTAACATAATCTTCAAGTGTTTGTTTGAACTAAAAATGAAGTCTGAAAATTCAATGTTCTACCGCGAGTCAGTCTGCGTTTGTATGAAACAGCTTCTCGCTTCGCTGACGTTACACAAAATAATTAATTTAAGTAATTTTAAACGATTTTAAACGCACGAGTGCTGGTTAATAAGTTACGTGTTAGTTTCCCTTGGACACTATGTAGTCACCTTTACCATACACAGTCACAACGAATCATAAATTGCAAAAGATAAAATAGAGCCGTAATAGGAGGTGATTTTGACTACCGCGGTAATAGGACGTTTTACCCTACTCATTAAAACAAGGTGCGAGTTTTAGCAATTGAATTTTTTTGACTTTACATTGAAAATTTCAACTTCATTATGCTAGAGGCTGCCCCGCGGTTTTACACGCACTGACTTCTCATAAACACACTCAAACATCATCGTTATTTCCCGTTCCCATTCGAATTTCGGGAAATTATTCCTCAGTGCTCCCTTACACTTTCCAAGGAACGCACGTGCAAAATTTCAGCTCGCTACGCCCAGTAGTTTCGGCTCTGCGATGTCTGTGAGTCAGCAAAATAAATTATAGAGCGAAAGAATTTAATTATATTGATATACGCATTCGTTAAAGATCGCCAAAATTACCGGTCTTAGGCGACCCTCATCCAATGCACTTCCCGCAACGTTCGCCAGGTCGTTTTACCACCTTCTGGGGGTTTATTGTAGGGTTATTCAAACAGAAAAAAATACAAAACAATAAATCTGTCAAAATTATATCAACTAATTCTTAGATATAACCATTTCGACTGATCTCTTACTTTCTATGGCAAAAGGTTTAATCGCTGTAGCTTATAGTTACTTTTTTTTAGCTGTTCCCTGTGTGACTTTTAGAGACCAATACAAGAATACGACAAATATTTCAAAACTAAAATCAACTTCATTGACCTACCTGTTCTACAGTCTAAGACAAACAATCCACAATTAGATTTATATAGATTTGCTAAGCGTTTTTCTCAATAGCTATTTAGAAATTCCAGTAAGAATTAAAACGTGCCAATTTTCCGCTATTAAACTTAACTGAGTTCTTAGTATTTTTTACTGCGAGCCACATTATGACGTCACTTAGTCGCATGCACCACTCATTTGGGTAAACGCGAGAATAATGCAAAGCGTGCTCAAAGAAAGTGGGTCGCAGATTTGAATTTCACATCAAACTATCGTTCGCGTTCGACAGATGCCGCGATGCTGATGCGTTTTCATTTCAATTTTTAAAATAGGAACCTACTGACGTGACGAACAGTGAAGGCAAATAAATATAGGAAGTTGTATCCATACCTGGCACATGCTGAGCTGTTTGATTGGGTAACTATGTATAAGTGGTAGTATTAACGACGACGTAGAACGACTATTTTAAATGTTTCGTATAAAAAAAAAATATGCAGTTGGCAGAACATCACTGAAGTATCCCTATGTCATACAACCACTAAAAAAACTAGATAGAGGTTCTACCAAGTTAGGTCTCGAGTGTGATGCGTTATCTCTTAGAGATTCTTATCTAAAAGATTCTTCGCCGTTTTCTTGTCTTAACTTTTAACAAAGCAGTGCCATAACTTTTATAAAAACTTAGATAGAAAAGGGAACAAAGTTGAGTTCAAACGACAAGTAAAACCAGTTTACGGAAACTCTTGCACATCGTGATCGAAATAACTAAATGTTCGCACTGCTCCCGTGAGAGAGAGACGCAAGTAATATTTTTTTCAACCTGTTGTAAAAAGGTGATCCTTCAAGCAGAGTTTTGCTGTATGCGATGTAAAGTTACAGATTTGAGACTTATGTTAATTAATCAACCATTGCATCGGATACAAAAATTTTATTTGTTGTTTTTTTTAGTAAATATGTAATGTAATATACTTAACTGTAAATATTAATGGACTTGCATTCTAATCATATTTTGTGATTTTTTACATTATATTTTAGTATAATTTATTTAAACGACGAAATGTGATATCTCAGAAACCAATAAAATAAAAGTCTGTAACTAGTGATTTTGCAAAATGGTTTTAAGATTTCAAATTAAATATCGTTTATTCCTCGCTTTTGTAAATTTTCACAAACACAATACAAAAAGGTAACAAAGGCTTTCAATTAAAAAAGTTTTAATTAATAAAAGTTTTGATTTAACACCTTTGTAAATTTTTCCAATTAAAATAAAATATTGGCTCATCGTTTCTTTTAAGTAATAAGTATTCAATGAACGAAAAAAGTTTAATTTTGACTCTTCGTTTGCTTTATGCAATGTTTAATTAATTTTTAGCTGAACTTTTACACTCAAGAACGCTCAGGAATGAGGTAAAATTTGATTGATACAAAAAAAAATGTACTTATTGTTATAACGCTTATCTGAAACCTATTTTAAATGTAAGCTAGAACTGTAGACTTCTTATCTTGATACTTAAGGTTTTGTGTAATTGTTTTTAAATATATTAACTAAACGTTACTAATACCTAATTTGAATTATTCGAATATCTTTGAAAAGCTAATGACGTACCAAACATAACTACTTAATATAACTTTTTTTATATTACAAAAAAATATATTTTCATACAAATACTTATAATTTACTTATTGTGCTAGCGACTTATTTTTCGTTGAATAGTGGATTTCTATGCTTTCCCACCGTTTAAACTTTCCCTGGACTGCAAGTGCGACAAACATTTCAAAACCAAATTCAGCCAAACCGGCCCCGTCGTTTTCGAGTTTTAGCGAGACGAACAAACATCAATAATATACAGGTGTTCCAAAAGGTTACGAAGCTAGGAAGAGGGGTAATAGGGTAGGTCCCAAAGGTCATTAGAAAAATAAGAAAAAATACCCCCTGAGTTTTAAAATTAAATAAAAATTTACACCTTGTGGGAGCTAATTTGCTGACTGTACCCACAATTATTGCTGTATTAACAAATAATGCTGTTATATAATATTGAATAATCTCATAACTCAATGAAACAAATGAAAAAAAATCATCATCATCAATATCAATCAATACATAGTATAAAACAAAGTCGTTTCCCGCGTCTGTCCCTATGTATGCTTATATCTTTAAAACTACCCAACGGATTTCGATGCGAGTGTTTCCTGAGGAAGGTTTAGAAGTAAAATACATGCACAAAATAGTACTTAATAGGTTAGGCGGTACGAAGTTCGCCGGGTTGACTAGTTAAATTATAATCATTGGTTTTCTGTTACCTACTTATTTTTTGTGGTATTGAAAGAAAACTCACAAAACCTAAAAATCCATGAAATTAACTCAGTCCAGTACCAGTTTATCTTTCCATTATTTCTTATATGTTTATTTTTATTATTATTTATAGGTTACTTTTATTAAAAACGTAACTCACCTACATACTGTTACACTACATAATATAAAATGTCTTCATAACTTGAAAGAATAAAGAAAATACAGCGAAGAATAACTTACGACGAGCAATAAGGAAGTCGTAACGATTGTAATATAAAACTGTTTTATTACAGTAATCCTTAACTGGTGATGTACGGTGGGTACCTGATCCTTATACAACTTGCTTTTAATAAACGAAATATCATAATGTACTTGTAGACCTGGTGGGAAAAGTGGAGAAAGGGGAAGGAGGCATTTGCCCAGCCGTGGGACACTACAAGCTGCAAATAATAATAATAATAATATAACTTGTTTTAGTGGAATCCATAGCGATAAGAAAGGTTTTTTTTCGATAAAAAAAAACAATTCAGCAGTGTTTTTTTTTGTTAAACATTATTTCGGAGTGGAAAGCGTGGAGACATAGCATTAAAGTACTAATACAATACTATTGGATACTTGTTTACATGATGACTGCAATATTGGTTTATGATGTGTGTATGGAAAGGGTAAGAGAGACTGTACAAGAAGCGAAAGAAGTATATCAGGATCGTAGCTAATGGAAATTGTTAAGCTTCCTACCCAAATGGGAAAAAACTGTGACGAATGTATGTCAAAAATATGAATATCCGGTATATTTTAAGACTTTTTTTTTACTTAGATACTTTTGTTACTTAAAATACTAGTTGAATTTTCTAAGCTTTTAAATTGTTTAATACAGTACGTTTCACTGATCTACTCACTCACTGACTCATCATTGCCCAGCCGAAACTACTAACGACACAAACATGTTATTTGAAATGTGATAAAATGTACATAGGTACAAATTATAAAAACATTAAAGTCTAAATTTTTGTTTTAAATAGTTTTCTGTTTTTGAGCTTTACATTGTGCTATACGAGACCTCAATATAAATGGTTGTCAAAACTGATATGTGCGATATGGGACCTGTTATGTGATTCACCGGAATACCTTGCCTGATCTGTTATGTGCTAAAACGTCACATATCAGAAATTTCAAAACGAATCTGTGCACATAGCATGAAATGTAAATCGTGTTCTGAAGGTCTTAGGCACATACAAGTTTTTGCATACGATGCGTATTTTAAAATGAAACACAGTAGACTAAAAAATATTTTTTTTTGAAAATTTGCACATAACAGGTTTGGCAAGCGCACCGACGACTGTAGTACCTAAGTATTTTATAGATCTTTAATATTGTTATTCATTTTATACTTATGATAAATTGCTTTAGATTTATCTTTAAATAAGTTTTTTGAAAATGTTTACGTATTTAGCCTAGAATTAAATTTTCACATGTAGGATGTAGGTAATTGAGTGCAGAACACAAATTTACATTGGCTTAAATTAAAAAAATGGTTTACATGATTGACTTGACATGCAAACCGTCCAGCTTGCTTCGAGTTGATATATACATTTTTTTTTTCAAACTGTATTTTCCTACCTGTTTATAGGATATAAACCATAATTAGTACGATCAGTAAACTTTCAAAAAACTTAAGAAAGCCTCCGAAAAAAATTAATCTTCAGTTTTCTCTAGCGCTAAACCTCTTAATTTAGTATAAGTAATGATCGACTTTGCAGTAACACACACAATAACATAAAACTCACAACTCCTACTGGCCTGAACCCTATCATTAAGTAACACGAAAACGTAATCAACCAAATTTTCTTCCGGCCTAATAACAGGGCATTACATAAGTAGAAATGTCTGAACTCTAAAACTACTCTTAAGTGGCACTTCAACGTACCTGACCATGATTGAGGAAGCCGTGCCTATGCGCCAACTCATGGGCCGCACTTGGCCCTTCAGGGACGTGCACCGCAAACTGGTGGTGATACAAGAACTCCGGCACACAACCCTCGAGGACCAACAGCACCAACCACAGTGAGAGAACACCCATTGCGCCACATCGCAGTGTCCACAAGTCAGAAGTTATGACACAACTTTCGCGGTAACACTAGGTTCTTTAACTCCATCGGACCTTTAGTGACTAAATGTATTTCACGTGTTCCCGATCCCGGTTTTTATCTGAGCTACCATACGTGCTGCCGAGTCCACGCTCTCAGAACGACTGAAGGGATGAAACTGACTGAAGTCCAACGTGTGGTTTTCTTCGCGCCTGCGCTTTACGTTGGCGCCCTTTCTTTGGCCCACTTGATACTTACATATTGTGTTCGGCATCAATTCAGTCGCATACTTAATTGGATCCAACGAATGTACTCGCAAGGTATTGTTGTACGATGTAAAGGACCTCTATTGTGTTCCTACGATTTGAGGAATTACTGAGGCGTCCTAATTCGTTTTCTTTTCGCTTACAATTTGGGTGAGAGTCAAAAGGGGACGTGATCCATAAAGAATTTCAATTATTTACCTTCTTTTCTATTTAATGTTGACTCTTGATAATGGAATCTTAAAGGTAAAGCCTGTTGACAATAATAAAGGTAGCATGGAGAGAAAAATTCGCTCTTACATAAATAAGAAGGGCGGGCGTCGACAAAAATTCTGTAATAATTTTATCATCCGAAAATCGTGGTATAATTAAATTTCTGTTAGCGACTCTTGGTATCAAACATTTTGAAATACAACTTTATTAAATAATAAATAATAAAACTAACATTATAGTGTAAAATATGAACCTGTATATTATATATTTTACATAGCAAATTAAACCAAAGTTATCATTGAACGAGCGGGCCTTTGTAATTTAGACTCTTCTCAATTTGAGCATCCATAGCAATTCAAAGTATAATTGGGCATGAATTTTCCCTGGTCATTAATTAGGGGACATTTATATCAAAATTTCATTTGGAACGTCGCTGCGTGGTACCTTCAAAGGCCGACTAATGTTTTGTGCCTGATTTGATTACTTTTGATGACTTTGAATATTTCGTGTCGCTTTTAATTTATTGAAACCATTGGAATAAAATTTATTTCTTAAATATTTGATTTTTTTTTTTTTTTTTTTTTTTGTTAGCCTTTTGTGTCCCACTGCTGGGCAAAGGCCTCCCCCTCCCCTCTCCAAGTATCCCGATCCTGTGCGATCTCCGGCCAATCCTTAAGGAATTTGTCCAGGTCGTCCCGCCATCTCCGCCGCGGTCTACCACGCTTTCGCCGGCCGTCTTGCGGTACCCACTCAGTGGCAATTTTAGCCCACCGGTCCGGGCTCATGCGGCAGACGTGGCCGGCCCAGTTCCACTTGAGTCTAGCAGTCGCGACACCAACGTCAGAGATGCCTGTTATGGAGCGCAGCTCAGTGTTCCGGACACGGTCTGTCCGTTTTACTCCGATTATGCTGCGCTCCATAGCACGCTGACAAATCTTCAGCCTTAGTTTCTGATCTTCGGTCAAAGACCAGGTCTGGGCGCCGTAGGTTAGGATGGGCAAGATACACATGTCGACGAGCTTGCGCTTCAGGGTGAGTGGGAGCTCACCCTTCATCAGCTCCTTCATGGACCAGTAGCTCTTCCAGGCGTTCTCGATGCGACGATCGATCTCCTTGTCTTGCCTGTTTTCGAAGCTTACTATCTGGCCCAAGTAGGTGTACTCGCCGACATACTGTATTTCCTGCCCGTCTACCTCGACCCTACTCTTTTTGTTATTGCTCATAACCTGAGTCTTTGACCGATTCATCCTCAGCCCAACATTAAGGCTAGACGCGCTTAGCTCTTGTAGCATCTCCTGTAACATTGGCGCCGTGGGTGCGAACAGTACAATGTCGTCGGCGAAGCGAAGGTTTGTAAGTCTCTTCTCGCCAACGACAATGCCTTTCGATTCCCATGCGACTGCCAGACTCCTGAAAACTTCCTCTAAAGTGCTAGTAAACAACTTTGGCGATAGCGGGTCTCCCTGTTTGACTCCTTTTTGTATTGGAAACGACGGACCTGGCATATGGAGTTTGACATTTGCAGTACTGTTTTCATAAATGGTTTCTAAAATGTTGATGTAGGTTGGGTCAATATCTTGATTGCGAAGGGCAGTAAATATGGAGTCGTGGCCGATACTGTCGAAGGCTTTTGAATAGTCCACAAAGGCCAGATAGAGCGGTATGTGGTACTCGTTGCTCTTTTCTATTATCTGGTTGACTGCATGGAGGTGGTCGGTGGTCGAGAACCCGGGACGGAAGCCTGCCTGTTCGGGGGGTTGGTGTGAATCAAGTTTATGGACTATTCTGTTTTCAATATTTGATTATGAAATAGATAATAATAGGATAATAATAGGAATTAGATATACGATCCTTTCTAGAATATAAGGTTTACTATGCAGTGTTTGATATCAAACGCACAAGTTAGCTTAAAATGTGCAGAGTTAACACAAAGTGTGTAAATGTAAGTTTTGAAAATCACATAAATGTGTTCCATAAATAATTTTGCGAACAAATTACTAATACAATAGCCAAATCCTAAGCTACAAATTAATAAAGTTAAAGTTAAAATGAACATAGGTAGTCGTTACTTAGGCACAGATATATTCAGTCAAAGACGTCCCTCAATATTAACCAGAATGCCAAAACATGTTTATCGCATTTGCATAAACTAGCGTTGACGGTGAATATTTTAGTCGCGACATTTCATCTAGCGTCTATATTTGGTCTTGTTTAAGAGGATGTCAATAGTAGATCAGAATTTACAAGAAAATATTAAATAAAAAAAAAGTATATTAAGTATAACACATTACACTCAGAGCTCCTCACTAGAAAGAACCTGTATCTAGGGTGCCCGAAAAAATAAGAAAATTGTATTATTTGAATTAAGGTCATTTAATAGTCAATACATAATATATATATATAAAACTCTTCCGTTACTGACTGACTGACTGACTGACTGACTGACTGACTGACTGACTGACAGACAACGCAGAGCCGAAACTACTGGGCGTAGCGGGCTGAAATTTTGCATGTAGGTTCCTTAGGTAGTGTAGGTGAGCACTAAGAAGGGATTTCCCGAAATTCCCACGGGAACGGGAAAAAACGGGAATTTTGTGTTTATGAGAAATCTGCGCGGGAAAAACCGCGGGGCAGCCTCTAGTATAAAATAAAGTCGATTCCCGCGTCCCTATGTATGCTTAAATCTTTAAATCTATGCAACGTTTAAAGGTATTTTTTAAGATAGAGTGAGGAAGGTTTATATGTATAATACATGCACAACATACTAATAAGTAAAGCCGTACAAAGTTCGCCGGGTCAACTAGGTGACTCCATCTCGACAGGTCAGTTCGCAGTGTGGACTATACCTTGAAAATTGATGAAAGAGGATTGATAAAATAAATTTATGAGGCAAGAGCAAACTGTGGGGACAAGGCCGGGCGTATTTATTTTGCATTTTGTTTGTGTGCCTTAACAATTAAGAAGTTTGTTTTTATCTCAAAAACATGCGCCGTATTATAATGTTATTTTTAAATGTTTTAACACTTACAGCATTGTCATTCATATTAAAAAAAAAAAAAATTTCAAAACAACAATTATTAAAAAAGTCCAATGCCCATACAGCCCTGTCCGAAAGCGCCTAGGATACTGGCAGCATTCCTGCGCTGGATGGCCACGGAGAGCCGCTGCACCATTAACGAACAAACGAAATTTTTAAAATTAGATATTATTGCATTAAAATTTACTAAATCAATACTTCATCTTAAGTGAACGTTAATTTGAATTAAGTCAGTCAAGATTTGAGTGTGTGTTCAGTTGCTATCGCGCGGCGAGACAGCCACGAGGCGTAGCGTTGTTACCCGAGCTACGAAACTACGGCGTAGCGAGTAGCAAACCGCGTAGCAATGTGTAGAATTGCGTAGCAAAGCGTAGAAACGCGTAGCAAGAAAATCTTTTAGTTTATCTGAGTTGTAAAACAATTTGCAGCTGCAGATAATTGGTAAAGTTTAAAATTTTATTTATCAAGTTAGATAGACTTAAAGCTTAGATATAAATATTCTGTACATATGCCTTTGTGTATATATTGGATGATTTTACAACCTATAAAACTTACGTATAGCATCTAATCCTTATTGGCACATAGGTACCCTACACAGGTCTCCACCTATCGATTTGTACGTCATAAGTTCTCTTCTATCAATTGCACTTGACTAGCATCGGGATAGAGCAGTGGCTCTCAAAGTGTGGGACATTTAACTACAAACAAACAAGTTCATAATTTGTTCTTTAAACAAAAAAAAAAGATTATTACTGAAGCAAATTAAACAATATTTTGTTTGAATCATATGAGTATGTTTCTAACAAAGCGAAATTAAATTTTAGCAATGATTCGGCCCACCATAGCTAACAACTTTGCAGAAGCAACATGGGTTTAATTCATTAAAAAAAATATTGATTACATTGATTTAGTCAGCTATGGGCGCCGAGACATGGTCTCTCACAGTATATGACGTCTAAGTTCAGCTGCTGATGTCATTGATCCGAAATGATAATGATGATGTATAGTACAATTAAATATTCAAAGAAAGCTACCTGGTGAAAGCTCAGAGATTACACTGGATGAGGGTCGTTCAAGACCGGTCGTTGTGGCGATTTAGGGGTGAGGCCTATGTCCAGCAGTAGATAATTTTCTGCTGAAATGATGATGGTGATGATGACATGTAAAACACGCTCCTAAAGTTGAAAACCACTGAATAAAGCCCTCGAATGCACTTGTTCTTCCGGGACTTGACTCGTCAAGGGCTGTGCCCTTTCCGCCATTGTTGGCGATAGGGCGAGGGAAATATTGGAAAATATTACTTTTTAAAGAGAAGGAAGTCACTTGTAAAAAAAAGCTTTCCTGTTTTCACTCAATTAACGCTGTTTATCCTTTAAATTTTTAAGTATGTTTTATCAAGATTGACTTTTTAAGGAAGACGCTGCCATGCTGGTTTTAATAATTGTTTGAGTGAATTTCGTAACTTTTTTAAAAATTAATTATTTTGTTAACATTGGTCTAAAAAATAATTCACAAAATTGATATGCGATGACGATGGATTACTATTGGTAACTATAATTTTCTCCCTGCTTGCCTACTCCATTATTTATCTATTCCACTTTCGAGACAATGTATGCGCACCACCTAACAGCCGTTAATTACAGCAAAGGTAATAAATTTAATATTATGGGAGACACCTAGGTGTAGGTGGCACATCCTGATTAATATGAATTTGGTGAGTTTATTAGAAAATGATTATGTCTTGAGGACTTTCAATAAGTGATATTTTGTATCCTATATTGAATAAAGAATTATTTGATTTGACGATATAGCTGTCTCTTTCAGATGAAATTATAGTAACAAAAATCAAAACTAAAAAAAAATCTAATTTCCTTTAAAAATAAAGAAAAAAAAAGAAATAAACATTTCAATTACTACACTGGCATACTAATACTGGCTTTCTACATCAAGCGATGGCATTACAGATTTTAAAGTAATTAAGTTCAGATGGCAGTGTTGTCGACTGTGACGCTAAAGTATTGATATCGATTCCTCTCGGGGTCGATGTTTGGGTGTTTTCTTCGTCTTCGTATTGTATCGAGCAGGTTCTACCGAGTTAAGGTGGTAACTCTCGGTATGGCGCGAAATTCAAATTTTTTCGCGTTTTTTATTTATTATGGCGAAAGTATTCATTTTTAATAAAGTTTTAATGAATTCGCGTATGTAAAAAACCATTTCCCACATTGTTATACAACGTTTTTTGAAGACAGACCTACTGATTTTGTGTCTTAGGACATAAAGGCCTAAAATCAAGTTATTAATGCCATAAAGGCATAAAATCAAATTCTTAGCGGATGCCTACGCCAAAACATCTACCTGTATGCCAAATTTCAGCTTAATCCGTCCAGTAGTTTGGGCTGTGCGTTGATAGATCACTATGTCAGTCAGTCAGTCAGTCAGTCAGTCACCTTTGAATTTTATATATATAGATATGCTAATTTAAAGACTTGAACACATCAACCTACTAACTGTGAACTAGAAATAAGAGAGGTATTTTACTTCTATCATTCAGCGTAACACTTCTGTCTATAATCTCGTGCGCACTAGAATATACTACCAAAAAACAAGAGTTATTTTTCAATACATAAAAACCGGAAGTGTTACGCTGAACGATGTATATTTTATTTTATTTCATGTTCTTTTTTAGTAAGTACTTACAAATTATCAAAATTATTCTAGTTCTTGGTAAAAGATGCGATTTTGAAATAATGCTATAAGGCGCCAGACTGAAAACACCTTAGTATATGTATACTATATAGGATACACGATAAACATTCTAAGATAAACGGAAATAATAGCAAGACACAGGAAACAAGAAGCGACATTCACCATAACAGTTTTGCCCCCGCCGGTAATCGAACCGGGAACTTTGACGACACAATGACCACAATGATAACTGCACCACAGAGTTTTATTAAGCATACGATAACAGAGAACCAATAAATAAATTTGACTTTTTAAACAAAAATATCGCTTTACCTTCTCTATATTTCCTATATAAGAACCCTTTTTGCTAATCCTAGCTCTTCGCGCCCTTTCAACAGTTCGATTCTAACAATGACCGTTTGAAGATAAGTGCCAAATATATGTACAAGTATAGATAGAATATGAAGCCTTATTGTAAAGCCCCGATCCTTCCATAATGATCGCCTTTCAACAATGAATAGATACTATTCGTGGGTCTATAAAATTCTAGGGTTTAGTTATGCTTAGAGGTGATTTGCTCTGTTAGGCCCTGTGCACATCTGAGATAAAATATTTTGAGGATAACAATATTATTTGCTAATGACCTTGTTAACACATCGATTTTTGTTGTTTTTACCTTGACTTTGCTCGATGCAAGTCGATGTGGTATTTAACATTAATAATAACAACAACTTTTAGACGCTCCACCGACAAGAGCGAAGCTCTTAAGTTTGAACAAGAAGAAGATCAGACTCAGAGACTCTAACTAGGTAGAACCTGTATCTAAGGTGGCCTAAGCATTTGTATATGCACATTCAAACAAACCGAGGAAACTAACATGGATATCCATCATAACAATGTTCGCTCCCACCGTGAATCGAACCTTTGCCTCCGAAAATATTTAATAGTGGTCAAAAAGAGGAGCACTGTAAAAAACACTTGAATAAGAGAGATTTCAATTAGGAATTAAATTTCTAAAGGATATACGGGCGCTCTCCAGAAATAAATTCTTAAATTCTTACGGCAACTGGAAAAGGCAGAATTTTGCTTAAATTTTAGAAAGGGAAGCCGATGCACTGCGTCTGGGAGCACTCTAGTACATGATAATATCATGCCTAACATAATATTATGTACGCCAATTTAAATCCAGCAAGGCTTTATACCTTATCGTTCACAGGCGCATCCATACCCTAGTTGGGTCTTCCTTTCACTATACAAAGTCTGGCTTATGATGGCGCCTATTCAACTAGATTTCTAATATTTCTGTAAAAACGATTTATTCGTTAACTCTCAGCTTTAAAATTAAATTTTATCATTACATAATATAAAACTAAGTTGCTTACGTAAAGTCGATTTTGAAGCGGTTTTTAATAGATACAGTAACGGTTTGTATGTTATGTATAATACATGCACAAAATAGTAATAGGTAAGGCGGTACGAAGTTCGTCAGGTCGACTAGTCTTCTTTAAATTTCCCCACAAACTGATTGACCTCTTGATAAACACGACACCTATTCTTTATTTGAGTTGATCAAAGTAATTCCGCCTTCCGTCAATCGTGCCTATTCTCCGAGTTCAGGCGATTTAAATCTTTTAGTCGATTTTGAAAAGTGTCTCAGTTTAATTATCTCTGTTGGCCAGAGGGGCTATTCTCTTATTTTGACAGCCTCTATTGCGCCTAGCGCAAATCAATGTTAGGGCAAGCCAACAGATCCATAGTTGCTTTTCATTGGTTTTTTTTTAGAGAATATCAATTTGGTAAAATTGTACAATAAAATGTCATATTCATGGAACAAGAAGAAATGAAACAAGAAGAAGAAGAAGAAGTCTTTTTAAAATAAGAGAATTACACCCTTTCAGCACCAAGACATATTTTCTATACTTTTCATCAAAAATCTTATGTGTTTTCTTACAATACCAAACATTTTCTTATTTAAGTCCACATAATATGCCACCCATAATACCCCTTTAAATAGGGACAAAATAGGAACAGCCTGTAACCAAACCCCTAATCCACGTGAGACCCTACACCTCATTAAAAATCTATTCAGTTCATCCATTATGACCGCATCTGGAGTCAGTCAGTTGACAATAGACTCTATTACAGACCAATTAGAACCCATTATTGTGAGTTAGACAATGGGATTTTTCATTCCGTATCTTAGGGCGGAACGGAATTATATACTAGTCGACCCGGCAAACTTCGTACTGCCTTACCTATTATAAACCTAATATATACATATAAACCTTCCCCTTGAACTACTCTATCTATTAAAAAACGCATCAAAATCCGATGCATAGTTTTAAATATTTAAGCATTATAGAGACAGTCGCGGGAAGCGACTTTGTTTTATATTATGTATTGAAAATAAAAATTATAACGCATCAAACCCTGAGAAAATAATTATATAGAGGTAGGATATGAATCTAGGTTGCCCGAAATATAGAGGACGAGCTTTCCCGGCTTACTTCGTTACGCCATAGAATATAAGATGCTACAAAAGACTAGGCTCTATAGACTATGTTCTTTTGACTGCCCAGAATGGCAGAATAAAAAACAAACAACAACAACAAACCATCTGTCAAAATATGTAAACAACGGAAAAAATATTGCACCTTGGGTTACATTATTTGAGTTTAGGTCAAGGATCTCTAAATTTTTTTAAAATCTAATATAGCCTATGACACTCGGGGTTAATGTAGCTTCCTACCAGTGAAATAATTATTCAAATCGGTTCAGTATTTCCGGAGCCTATACGTTACAAACAAACAAATCTTTTCTCTTTATAATATTGGTATAGATAGAGGTATAGGTATAATAACAGTCTTTACCTTTGAGGTCTAAGAAAAAATTTATATAAGTAAAAAAAAACAAGGTATTAATAAAAAGATCCCTTGGAGGGATCGTCGCATAAGTATCAGGTTTTATTTTAGTTGGGAACCATAATAATTTGACCGCTTACTCTACACAAGGTGAGAATGTTCTTAGGCCCTTTTCCCAAGAGGTTAAAATTTGTTTAATAACAGTAGGTATTGTAAGTAAGGGGTACTATTAGGGCCACATTTGCATAATTTATTTTCGACCTCTAGAGCGTCAAAGTCAATTCAAAAAAAAAAACTCGAAGATTGAAAATGCGGCTATATTACCAACGGACTATTTTTAAAAATAAAAGTTATCCGTTTTTGAAAAAAAAACGACCCTCTGTCGTATTCGACAACGGCGACCGACCATCCACATCATGGGACGGTGATAATATTAATATAATAACACATCATCAGCCGTAGGACGTCCACTGCTGGACATAGGCCTCCCTCAAGGCTCTCCATCTGTACCGATCGCAGGTGGCCTGCATCCAGCGTGGACCCGCAGCCTTGCGCAGATCATCCGTCCATCTGGTCGGTGGACGTCCTACGTTGCGCTTGCCGATCCGTGGTCTCCACTCGAGAACTTTTCGGCCCCAGCGGCCATCTGTTCTGCGGGCTATATGACTTGCCCATTGCCACTTCAACGAGCTTATCCGCTTGGCTATGTCGGTGACCCTGGTTTCTCTGCGTATGTCCTCATTTCTGATGAACACATGTAACGCATCAATTACATTATTGTGGATAAGCGGCTGCGCTGACCACAAACCCTTTCTAGACTCCCTAGTGTCAAGGAAGAGCTGACCGATATAACGAAACTAACGAGGAGCTAGAGACGCAAATCCGAAGCACGGAAGCGATGGTGGTAACATTGAAAATCTGGAAAAAAAAAACTCTATTGTATGTTTCGCCACTGTGCATCAAAACTTGGATACCCCTCGGGTGGGATACCCATGCTTTATAAACTTTGGCTACCACCGCCTAAAAAAACTCTCACACTCAGAGCCCCTAACTAGGAAGAACCTGTATCTAGGGCGCCCGAAACACACATAGAGACGAACATCACACCCAGACCGGAAACAAATATCAATATTCATCATATCAATATTCGCCCCGACCAGGAATCGAACCCGGGTGCTCACGCTTACTCAGTCCACATCACTGCCAACTGAGCTACGGAGCAGTCAGCCAATCAATATGCCAAAAACAGAAAGGCTAATGTTTTACATACCTAGTTAGGTATTTCAAAATGGGTCACTTAGGTACCTACTATTAACAACAAAATAATCGCCAAGTGTACCCACACGCCTAACTAGCTTTAAATAAAACCCTCCCTTGTCCTAAGAAGCATTGTTTTAGACCACACGGCATTATAAACCTTGTATTTTACGAGTATATTAAGCCCTTTAGAATTATATTAAATTTCTGCAAATAGCCCTGTTTTGTGTACCGTGGTTGTACCCTTTTCTAAATTACTGATGTAAAGGGCCTACTTTAGGTTTTAGTAAGTTAATTTACACGGTGAGATGGTGACTTGACAAACATTTTGAATGATGTTTTGTTAAGTAGAAATGATTAGACTGTTTTTTTTTTTCAGTCTTTATAATCGACTATAAAAACCATCTCCCACATTGTAATACAACTTTTTTGGAAGACAGACCTGTGTCTAAGAACATAGAGGCCAAAAATCAAGTTATGTCCTAAGACCAAAATCAGTTGATCTGTCTTCCAAAAAAGCTGTATTACAATTACAATGTGGGAGATGTTTTTTTTTACATGAAAACTAATTTATTAAAACTTTATTAAAAATGAATACTATCGCCATAATAAT
This sequence comes from Euspilapteryx auroguttella, assembly GCA_951802225.1. NCBI lineage: Eukaryota > Metazoa > Arthropoda > Insecta > Lepidoptera > Gracillariidae > Euspilapteryx > Euspilapteryx auroguttella. The sequence goes on along the minus strand of OX637657.1, from coordinate 2,631,724 downwards.
TAAAAAAAACGCGAAAAAAATTGAATTTCGCGCCATACCGAGAGTTACCGCCTTAAATCGTGAAAATTATGCCACAGGTTTTGATGCGTTTTTTTAATGGATAGAGTGATTTAAGAGGCATACGTGCACAAGATTGTTATGAGTAAGGCGGAACGAAGTTCACCGGGTCGTCTAGTTCATTAATATAGCATCAATACATAGTATAAAATAAAGTCGATTCCCGCGTCTGTCCCTATGTATGCTTAAATCTTTGAAATTATGCAACGGATTTAGTTGCGGTTTTTTTAATAGATAGAGCGATTCAACAGGAAGGTTTATAAGTATAATACATGCACAAGATAGTAATAGGTTAGGCGGTACGAAGTTCGCCGGGTCGACTAGTTAGATATAAACTGAAAATGCAATTATGAAGTAAAGTTTTGGGTTAGCTTTTCGCTGCTTTTGACGTTTTATTCAGCGTGTAGCTGACAAGCAGGCAATTTTGGGTCGAGAACCTTAACAAAAGCGTTCTTAGGTCTTTCATGCTTGTTGAGAACTGCTTACGCCAGAATCAAGAAGAAAATTTAAATACTTTTTAAATACATCCTAACGCAAACTTACTTGAATTTATTGTAATTTCCTAGGATTCTTTTCTAAATTGTTTTTTTTTTTGTTTTTTTATACCTTGTGGTGGCGATTTAAAATACCAGCACAACATCGCGTCCCTCGGATAATCGTTAAAAAGGCAACTAAAGTTACACCTGATAACAAGAACGGGTGCAATACTAGCGCTACTTCGATAAATAATTATATCTTCAAACCAAGGTTGAAATCCAAAATATGCGTCAATGACGCCCTAGAATAATCTTGCTAAGTATTTTTAAGGCTCTGTTGTTTATCTATCAGGATAATGATCTTAGAAATATTCGTTTGTGAAACTGAAAATGGCCACTTTAGGCAACAAACAGTATAATCCTTAGATTTTGAACCTGAAGGCTACACACCAGAGCCTTGAAAATTCGAAGCAAGATTATCTAGGGCATCATAGGCGCATATTTTTGATTTCGGCCATGGTTTAGAAGATATTCATTATTTAACAAAAGTAGCGTTTGTATTGCGTGACTATGCTACCGGTGGCCGTTTAAGTTAATAACAGCTTTTGTGCAACAACAGTCCAGTTAAATCTCAATAACAGTACCTCAATAGTTGTAGTTGAGTCGATACAGGCTTGTCATTTGGCCGTCATGTAAATTGATACCAATCAAATTAATTGCCGTACTCGTCTGGCCCTTCCGTTTGATCGAAGAGCTAATGTTGCGATGCGGCTGAAGCAGCTGGGTCAAATCTAATCAAATTATTATTTAATAGTAAATCCGGCGAACTTCGTACCATCTTACCTAATACTATGTTGCTCATGAATTATACATAAAAACCTTTTTTGGAATCACTCTATCTATCAAAATAAAAACGCATCAAAATCCGTTGTGTTGTTTTAAAGATTTAAGCATACATGCAGATGCAAAAAGCGACTTTATTTTATACTATTTATACTATTGATATTAACTAGCTGACATTGCGAGCTTCGTACTGCCTTGCGTTCAAAATGTTTGAGAATATTTTATAGCCTAGCCACTCGAAGATAGTGTAGCTTACCAACCAGTGAAATAATTTTTCATATCGGTTCAGTACTTTCGGAGCTTATTCAATGTCAACAAGCAAATCAATGCATAGTATAAAAAAAAAGCTTTCCGCGTCTGTCCCTATGTATGCTTAAATCTTAAAAATTTTGAAAAGGAATTTGATGCGGTATCGGTATCTTAAAATAGATAGAGTGGTACAAAAGGAAGGTTTATGTGTATAATAAATGGACAACTAAGTAAAAGGTTATGCGGTACGCTCCCCCCCGACGCTCCCCCGAGTCCCCCGACGCTCCCCTGAGCGTCGGGAAATGCGATAGGCATTTCCCCCGTTACAAAAACAAAAGGCGATACGAAGTTTGCTAGGTTAGGCCAATACTAGTCGTATTGGTATATATTTAAATTGACACAAGGTCTTATAAACTACAATAATTTAAATTCATTACGGCATCAAGTGAGATGGTTCAGGGGCGTCCCCCATTAGGCTCCAGTTCACACAAGGACAAACCAGCCCGAATAGTGAACCACTGTACTGAGAAAGGGTTAAGGGGTTTAAGGGTAACCCCTTAAACCTGGAAATGCTGCCACTTTCTTTAACAAACAAAGCCTTATTTTGGGTAAAATGCGGAATACATGATTGATAAGTAGGGATAGATAGGCCTTTGCCCAGCACACAATAAAGACACAAGTGGGACACAATAAAGTCTATATAAAAAAGTAGACTTAAGAAACAATCATCACAATTTGATTTTAACATATTGAGCATATAAAGCTATTTTTTGAATCTTAAAAACCAAGACAATACTATTCCCTATTTATTGTAGGTATCAAACAAATAAAAAAGACTGAAAAAATATATAATTTTTCAAGAAGAAAAGAAAACAACAAAGTAACTCAAAACAATAACATTGAGAAAAACAAATTCATCATTGTTAACAAAGTTGTTAATTTTTTGGATTTCTGCCTACCCCGTGACAAATTACGTAGCGCGTGACACACGCCCCCGGGTGCAGACGAAACTTCGTCAAATTTGACATGCTGACAGAGATTCATGTAAATTTTGTTAGCTAACAATCGTGACTGGTAAACTTGTGGACTGGTGCCTACTTTTTCTGTGGACACACTAAAACTCCCTGGCGGCTGCCTCAGCGATTTCAGGAATGACACCGGATTTCGGGGTTCTTCCCATGTCATTGTCATGATTGAAATCCAGCGGGTCAAGAGTGTCTTAACAAAATTCAATCGACTTGTCATTGGATTCCTTATTTTTCAGTGGACACACTAAAACTTCCTGACGGCTGCTTTAGCGATTTTGGAAATGACACCGGATTTCGGAGTTCTTCCTATGTCATTGTGATGATTGAAATCCAGCGGGTCAAGTGTCTTAACAAAATTCGTTCAACTTATGATTGGATTGTGAGCGACTTCGTGTTTTCTTCGGGTGTGTACCAGAAATTGCCTTGTTAAAGCGGCAATGGTTAAAGAATTCGATAGCAATCCAATAACTAGTCTAAGTAAAAAAATCAGTTAAGAAACTGATGTATTTGATTATTTATTAATATAAAAAATATCAGGTCGATCGAAATTAGATATAAGAAACTTGACCCCCTGTTCTTCCTACGCCTAGATTTTCTTCGTATTTTTCCTTTCGTTTCCTCAAGAAGCGATATCGATCGCGCGATAGGGGTTCGACTGCCAATATAAATCGCTCGCAATTGTATATCAATATTACTTACATCTGGCAGGCTTCGTGGATGTACGACCGATTTATATTGGCTATCGAACCCCTATCGCGCGATCGATATCGCTTCTTGAGGAAACACGCTTAGGACGATAGCGTGCAACTGTGCAGCCCTCAAACCCACTCTCTATAAATACTTCCAGTGTCAACCACTTAGGGCAATAATGTTGGTATGTTGATGTCGGTAGGTTGCTTGGTTCAGGACTAAAACAACGTCTTCGTATCCCCAAGCAGTCGACCGTAAGTTGTGACTCCGCAGATATTGCGTTTCCGAATAAACTTGTTCCGCTCGTGTCGAGCCTTTCAGTCGAGTGTGAAGTTATAAAGAAAAGTTTTTCTCGTAACGAACCACTCGAAATCATTTGGATTTTAGATAGGTAGTATAAATACGATTAAATATATTAATTTACATTTCTTTGCGACGTACACATGCGTTATATTATAAAGACTAGAGGCTGCCCCGCGGTATCACAAACACAAAAATCCCGTTTTTTTTCCCGTTCCCGTGGGAATTTCGGGAAATCCTTTCTTAGTGCTCACCTACACTCCCTAGGGAACCTACATGCAAAATTTCAGCCCGCTACGCCCAGTAGTTTCGGCTCTGCGTTGTCTGTCAGTCAGTCAGTCAGTAACGGAAGAGTTTTATATATATTGATATATTGATTGACAGTAGGTAACCTTTAAAATTGCGTCATAAACGCATTATTCATGTTTTCATTTGTAACATTATTTAATAAAAATATTATTTGATAGATTGTAGTTTTTAGCGTTAGCCGCATCTAAAACGTCGTTACACGTTAATAGTATGTATATGTATAATTTTCAAATAATAAGACTTTGAATGATACATGTAAACAAGAAATCATGTTACGACTGCTCCGTGGCGCAGTTGGCATGGCAGTGTTGTGGACTGAGTAAACGTGTGCACGTGGGTTCGATTCCCGGGCGGGGCGAATATTGATATGATAAATATCGACGTTTGTTTCCTGTCTGGGTGTAATGTTAGTCTCTGTATGCGTTTTGGGTACCCTAGATACAGGTTCTTCGAAGTTATCTCTGAGTGTGATGTGTTATTAATTTAATGGAATTTCAAATTTGATCATAGTTTGACTGCATGCTCATAGCAAAGAAAATTATAAAAATCAAATTTCCAGCCTATTAAAACGTTATATGTAAAACGGAAAGACTGTATCTACAAGAAAAAATGTCAGTGATACAGAGTAGTAAAAATTGCAGAAACATACCCGAGACGCGTCAGCTAAGCGCCTCGGCTAAGATAAAACTTGGCAACGCTAGTATGTTAATAAATTGTAAAGTTGAGCGTAGCCTTGTCTCTCAGTAGGCGTCTTGGGTCGCTAAGATGAGACATTATCACGGTTTTCTATGCAGTGATTGCAAATTTCAAGTAATTTACATTTACATTTTAACGTTATTTTTGAAATTACACGACCTTTTTTTACTTTTACTTACTTAGGGCTTACGACTACAAATACAATCGCTTCAATCAAGGCTGATGCGTCCCTTTTGCTCGGTAATGTTTTGTTCATGATTATTGCATACTGTTTTCGAAAGAATAACAAAATAAACTATTAAAAAAGTCTTCTCTATGGATATACCTAGTCTTTTTTAGAAAATCTTTTCTGAAATTAATATACCACTGAACACCTGTATACACATGAAAGCAATAAATGATTTGAATTTGAATTTAAATTTATTTTAAAAAACAATTTAAAGTGATGAAATATTGACATTGATAAAATCTTAACCTTACTTACCTATAATAAAGGCTGAATTCATCCGGTTCTCAACTTCATCGCCGCTTTAAATACTTATAATTTGGCCAAAAAATTATTTATACGTATTTTCGATGCAGATAAGTAAAAATGTTTCGTTCAAATTACTTCTTTGAAATAAGTGTGAAGTAAAAAGGTTCTTTCGTGTTTTCGTTGTAACATTAATTTATTTACCAAACCTAGCAACAAAAAATGGTTCCTTATTTAAAAGTATTTTAATAAAAATACCAACTCCCTAAAATTTCTAGATAATTTTGTTAATCTTTTGATCAGATTCTTTGCCTATCTACGAATAAAAGCCTTGTTCCCCAACATTTAATGAATGTTTTAGGAGTTGCGTCGTAAAAAGGGGCCAATAACCAGACAACCTTTTATGGGAAAATGTTTAGATAAGTAGAAAATCAGCTTTATAAACTTTAGGGGCTTGAAAATCAATTTTTTTGTTGAGCCGAGAAAAACTAAATTTAACTCGACATTTAACTATTTATTTGACGTTAAATAAGTACTACAATAATAATCTGAAGCTTTCCTGCTCGTGCATCATTGCATCGTGCAAAACCAACTGTCTGTTTTTAATGTACAATATCTAACCATTAGCCAATATAAAAAATATGATCCTATATACGACACGAGATTATCTTGCTTAGTATTCTTGGGGCACTGCTATGTAGTCCTAAGTTGAAAGACCTAAATAATCTAATTATTATTGCCTAAAATGGCCTCCTATATCAACACTTAGAGATTATCTCTGGTATCGGTGTAATAGGGCTCTTAAAATCATTATTGTACAGATAATCGTGGTTGTGTTATTGGGGTAGACTCTCTGAGCGTATTTCTGCTACTCTGCCTAAAGTACAACTTTTTTGTGTATCAACCCTTTTATTTTATTCACTTTTGAGCCATAGAATTTGTGTAACGTTATTTTCAACCAAAATCATTAATATTTTTTTTAACAAAAAAAACGAACCCGCCTCCAATAAACTGACACACACATAAATTGAAAACTTCCTCTTTTTTCGAAGTCGGTTAAAATCGGTAATAAAAACTTCTCATGAATGTAACGAATACTTTTCTGAAAACCGCATCATAATCGGTTCAGCCAAACTCGAGATAATCACGGACAAACATACATACATACAGGTCAAACTGATAACCTCCTTTTAAGAAGTCGGTTAATCACCGTCTTATTCATAAAGATACAGTAGATTTTAAGTAGCCTTACTGGAGGTCTACTTCTCTGGTTTGCTGTATGGTAAATACGTGACATCCAGTCTAAATTGACATACGTCAAATAACTAAAATGCTCTTTAACTTTTTATGAATAAGAGGGTAAAAAAATAGCTTAAAATGTGCATTGTAAGTACATTTTAGCGGCCCGGCCTGTCGCATGACTTAGCTGTAGCATAAATTAAACGGCGAACGTAATGGGGCAATATTCGAGACAAGCCTGTTTTATTACCCCACTTCGACTGCGAGTTTTAAACGTTCGCGGCTTTTCGAAACTTGTACCACTTACCTACTTCTTGTACTTTCAGGATCATTCAAGTAGTTCGTAGTTTGAAAGTAAGATTTTTATCTAGTTAACCTGGCGAACTTAGAACCGACTTGCAATGTAAATTAACATAATATTCATTTATTATAGTCTATGTTCTATTCTTAAAAAGCTATCATACTGTAGATCAAAGATATTTACAAACAAACGCATTTCATCAATCATCAATACATAGTATAAATTAAAGTCGCTTTCCGCGTCTGTCCCTATGTATGCTTAAATCTTTAAAACTAACCAACGGATTTTGATGCGGTTTTTTTTTAATAGATTACATAGAGCGATTCATGAGGAAGTATAATACATGCACGATATAGTAATAGGTTAGGCGGTACGACGAGTTCGCCGGGTCGACTAGTATAACAATAAAAAAAAAATTGTACTGTCAAACCTAAACCTAGGTACCTATGTCGAAAATAACTTATAATAATAAATAGAATAACCTTTCAACATCATTTTTATACTTTAAAATGTAACCTCTTTTTTTTTTGGTTTTTCTTAACAGAGTATATAAAAATTGTATTAAATCTGTACATTATTTATGAAATTTAATAAATAACATAATTAATTAGTGCTACATATATATTGCTGTAAGGATTTCTCGAGAGAACCAGAGGTATTAAGGCTTCAGCCAATCTTCTTCAAGGTCGCACAAAACGTCAAACTAAACTAGATACTAGACAGTTTCAGACAGACAGTCCCCTGGCGAGGCTCTTGCAATTTCCATTAATTAAATTATATGACAGCCGGAGCAGTCCCCTGGTACCGCTAGATCTCTGAAGCATATTCGCTTTATTGCTCCGAATTATAATTTTAAGGTCTCAAAGGAAAAAATAATAAAATAGTCTTAAAAACCTCTAAATTCATTTTAAGTCTAAAGAAAAGCATCTAGAAGTAAAAGTCGCAAATGGTCGCAAATGTTTTTTATTTTTTTTATTTCCATAGTTTCGCCTGTTTAAAAGGGTTTTGTGGGATATAAGGTACTGAGTATAAATGTAAATAGAAACCATACTTACAATACCTAAACAAAATTGTGTTATTTTTAAAAGGTGCATATTTATTTACTCGACTTGATAAAACTCTTTTGATCCAACTCTATGTTTGACTAAGGGTGTTTCCTGAAGAAGCGATATCGCTCGCTCGATAAAAGTTCGATAGCCAATATGAATCGCTCGTACATCCGAATGATGCAATTCTGTATCGTCGCGATATCGAGCCCAGTCCCGTATGTAGTGGGGGCTGGGCAGGCCCGTGCCCCGGGCGCCAAGATCAGGGGGGCGCCAAATTCACACTACAGACGAATCAAATCATGTGTTTGATGTGTAAAATCAACGAGCGCTCTAGCGCAGCGTAAGATTAGCGCTCCAGCGCGACGCTATAGCTATAACGCAGTCATTTTGACAATCCTGGGTGACAAAGCATTTGAGTGAATTCTCAGCGAAATCCATCGAGTCAAAGAATATATTATCCTGGCCCGTTTCTTGGCACTAATGGATGGTCTGACATGACTGTTTTGACATATTAATGCGGAAAAATGTATTGAGATGATGTCAAAAGAGGTCAAAAGTGACAGAAAAAATCGGCAAATGGTCGGTCATGCATAAAAAAGGTAAAATTTAATATAACTGGGCAGGGGGGGAAGCCATTTTTCAGTTTTGCCCCGCCTAAAAAAAATTGGAGATCCGGGACTGTATCGAGCGCGCTGTTTGTCAGACGAAAACGTCAACAAAAACACTTTTGGGTACCTACATCCATACATAGAAAAAAAAAACCTAGACACAACATATAAATAGAAAAAAAAATATTTTTACCTTTGCATCGAATAGGCTCCAAAACTACTGAACCGATTTGAAAAATTATTTGACTGTTTGGAAGCTACATATTATTCCTTTTTTTTTAAATGTGCTATACTAGCGCCACTTTGATAAATAATTATATCTTATAAACCATGGCCGAAATAAAAAATATGCGTCTTTTACTCCCTAGATAATCTTGGTAATGATCTTAGAAATATTATTTTATTTGCCTAAAGTGGCTACTTTAGTTTCATAAAATAATGAAACTAAAGTAGCCACTTTAGGCAATAAACGGTTTATTCCTTATATTATGAACCTGAAAGCTACACACAACAGGACCTTAAAAACCTCTTAGCCAAGGAGGCCTTAGGAGTCAAAGACCCATATTTTGAGTTTTGCCATGGTTTAGAAAATATAAATTTTTTTCGGAAGTGGCGCTAGTTTTGCACCGTGTAAGCCCTTAAACTAAAAAAAAGCGAAAAGTATTGATCTTAGTTAACGAATGTACTAATACGATATGTAAGAATATGTAAAATAATCAATATATATAAAACTCTTCCGTTACTGACTGCCAGACTGACTGACTGACTGACTTATTGACTGACAGACAACGCAGAGCCGAAACTACTGGGCGTACAAAGCTGAAATTTGGCATGTAGGTTCCTTAGGGAGCGTAGGTGAGTACTAAGAAAGGATTTCCCGAAATTCCCACGGGAACGGGAAAAAACTGAATTTTAGTATTTATGAGAAATCTGCGCGGGAAATACCGCGGGGCAGCCTCTAGTAATTATATAATGTAAGATAGGATATGGTAAAATAAGGTAGGCTATGATTATAAAGGCGCAGATGTTTTTAAACATCTTGAACAAATTTTAAAATTGTAATCTGCTCCTCCGTCAATACAAAACTACATCCAAAATAAACATATTTGTTTACCCGGTAAATACACAAAGTTCGAGCAGGAGCAGGCAACTGAATTGCTTATCGATTTTTGCGTATTTGACGTCGCTTGCAGGTCGAATCGATATCGAGCGCTCGACCTGCCTTCATACTATTCAATCTGTATCGCGCGTCATGTGAATGTACGTGCGATTCGATATCGAGCGGTCGTGTGATCGATATCGTTCGCTCATGAGGACACACACGCGATTCTCCATATTATTTGTTAGGACTCGCGACGTTTTCGATATCGCACCGATATCGCCTATCGACGCAATTCTGTATCGAATCGCTGCATGAGGAAACACGCTAAACCTCAATAGCTCTTTTTTTACATTATTTATGGATCTTACGTTGCATATTATGACGTAAAGAAGAATTCTGAGGAAATGGATTATTCCTTAGGTCCGAAAATCCCCAGAAAACCGTCAACTGTTTCCTTCGGCTTAACAAGCGAACATCAAAAGAGCGCGGTGTAGAATATCTCAAAGGAGACGTCGTTACCGTTATACCGACACTATTTTATAACGATAACGCTCTTTAGCTGCGACGATGAAACGTTATCCAATGTTATAACGGTTAGTAATGACGTATCGAATAACTTAGCTTGGTTTATTATCCTAGTGATAAGGCGCCTGAAGTATTCATTTTTGTCGGTAAATTTTAATTGTATGTGCGTTTAAGTTGATTAGCCACAAAAGTACGAGAGTTTCCTTATCATCTCATTATAATTTTTAACGTAATTGTACGGTTATTTCTAGTTGTCATCACTGGCAAGGTTCCCACTGGGTATTTATTTCTTATTTTTATTGAAGTGTTTTTATCTTATTTTATCATATCAGCTAAGAGACCTCTACCTTTGGACATAGGCCTCCCACATATCGCTACAAGGACAAAATTTTTGGGTTGGCGATCTCAGATGGACCATAAAGTGTTTCAACGAAGAACGCTGCCACCCATATTTTGGATGGTTCCTTATTAGACTTACGAAACCCATGGGAGGATATAGGGTGGCACTGTTCCATACAGCCACCACTCGGCATAGTGTGCCTATCTATCAATATTTCGCATGTGTATAAAAAACTATCATTTTCGTTAAATAAAGAAATCATCGTCATTTCTAGCTTAAAGGAAAAGGAAAACTATCATTTTCGTTAAACCAAGAAATAATCGTCATTTCTAGTTTAAAGGAAAGGGAAAACTATCATTTTCGTTAAACAAAGAAATCATCGTCATTTCTAGCTTAAAGGAAAGGGAAATTTAAAGAAATAAATTCTTCTAAACATTCTAAACATTCTTTTAAAAGATTAGCATATCTAAACAACGCAAACATCAGATATTCAATAAAAAGCCACCAGCCAATAACCGCTAAATAGATCGATTATAAGGGCGAGCTCCCACCGCGAAATATGCAATAACCCCGAACGTCGTTATGCCAATCTGCATAATAGCCAATCATGGGACGGCGCGATTTGGCTCCCCTACCCACGGAGCGGACTTTAGTAGGAGTATAGCGAGATTTTTGTTTATTGTCTCGCTGTTTGGCTAAAACTTTATTACTTCTAAAAAAAATACGTAAAAAATCGTATATTTTGCTATGTACAGCATTTTTTAACTCTCGGAACGTCTCAATCTCGCTCGAGACGTCATGATTTTTTATTATTTGAAAAGTCACTTTAAAAAACCATGTTCTTATCTATAAATTACGTATATTTTTATCAATGTTTATTTTAAAGCTTTATAAAAATTTATAAAAACAACTACTACATTACATTTATGAAACAATATTAACCCAGTAGTAATTATTTCTATAATGCCTCTATTATTTCTAACAAAATGCATTTCCATCGTTCAATAGAGAAGCTTTAAATATTTTTATTTGTTCTTGAACTTTCTAAAACTTTTCTTCTTCATACATATGTCTGAAAAACAAATAGCAGCAGAACCGAATGTATTTTGTTGTTATTTAAATAAAGGTTAATGTACACTGACTTATTATGATAAGACTAAAAATATTTGCCTGATAAAAAAAAAAAAAAACTTATTGTGTTACTAAGAAAACAATAATATTAAAGAAATTAATAAATAATAAGCAAAGGGAAAAATATTGAAAAAAATATTAAAATAATTAATAAAATTAATTTTTCCCTAACAAAAACAAATTACGAATGGTTTTTCTACGAGATTGTTATATGGAAGTTAAATTTTGAATAATAATTTTTTTTAATTTACTCATAATGTTTTTAGAAATATGTAAGTAAGTACCTGTAATAAGTGTAATGGATATTTTTTACTCTGAATAAGACAAATATACGTCATATCTTTAAAAATAAAAAATTCTACTAGTGAACGCTTACCCTAACAGTCCTTTAGCGATCAGGTCCAATAAATCGAGGTGCTCTCCGCTCCCTAACTTTGTTACAAAAGGTGCGAAACTCCTTTTCGTAGCATTTTTCATTTATTCCCACTTACGCGATTTTTCAACTTGTCGTTGTTTGTGAATTTTCTGAAACGTTTGTTATTGTTGGGTTGGTTTTACATAACGAGAGTGTTAGCTATAATAAAATATAGCTAGCTACTGAGACTAGCTGTTTTCTACACAAATTAAAAAAGTAAGATTTGATTCTTTTTTTTGAATCGAATTGGCTCTGAATTTAAATACTAAACAAATATTTCACCATTACAATTCTACTTACTTTATCGATGAACATAGGCTACAAAAAAAAATCTCATTGTGAAGAGCACTAAGTCTGTTATTGATAATATTGTGTTAACCTAAAATACATCGTTTGTTGGTTGCCTGGAAGAAATCACAGAAAGGTGTTAGGTATGGTGAGCTAAATTGTATTTTTGATTTATTACCATTTTGTCAGAAACTCCCTACATTTATATATACTTGTTTGCACCTTAGATTTTAATGCATTTTACGCGTTTATATATTTATTCCGACAGCTAACACCTGGCCCGCAATCACGGCAAGTTTTACGAGGCACATTTATACCTCTACCTACAGGCAACTAGACGTATGGTCTATTAACTTAAATTACAGTCATGAGTGAGCAATAACAATCGCTCAGGCTCACTCACTAGTACAGGTGGTTTAATTAAGGATGCAGTTAAGGAGAGACCTTGTTTTGTTGGTATACCTTAAATAAAATAAATCTTCTCCTTCTTCTCAGCCAAAAAGGCATCTACTGCTGGACATAGAACTTTTTTTTTTGTAACGGGGTAAAATGCGATGTGTGTGCAGGTATGTGGGGCTCGCACCCACTAAAACCCCCCGGTGGCCGCCTTGGCACTTTTGGGAAGGACCCCGGGAACCATACATTATTGGGGTCCGAAGTTCTTCCCACGCTCAGCTGCTGTCAGCTTCGTGCTCGGGGAGGGCATGTTGTTCTCTCCCCGGCTCGCCTTTGGAGCTGCGGCGGCACAGTGCCACAAGCTGTGCCGCCGCCCATTTCGGGGCCGTTTTATGAGTGTGTCGGGCCCCTGCCCTTCACACCCACGACCCCAAAGATTTTTCGTGACCCCTTTTAGTGGCCTCTTACGACAGGTAGGGCATACCGTAGACCTATTCTTACGCCAGGACCTACAGGACTTCTGCTGGACATAGACCTCCCCACAAGGACATACGTTGTAGGAGAGTTTTACCTTAACGGCCTTTTTTACGCTACCCACGAGAGTAGATGTGATGGTGGTGTTCTATGCCGTCATCACACGCCCAAATAAAATAATAAACGAAGTAAATTAATTTGGCTGTTAATTTGTCCGCCTTCTTTTCTATGTATTCATATTTTTTTGTGAAATACTCAATTTTTATTCAATTACTACTTAGTCCACCCGGCGAACTTCGTACCGCCTAACCTATAACTATCTTGTGCACGTATTATAAGCCTTCCTCTTAGTTAACTATTAAAAAAATAACGCATCCAAATCCGTTGCATAATTTTAAGGATTTAAGCATACATAGGGACAGATGCGGGATGCGACTTTATTTTATACTATGTATTGATATTGATTATAAACACTAAAACAATTTAATATCTTAAATTTACAAATAAACTTAGTCAATATTACTCGAAAACACTTTTAGGTCGCCATCCCTTAAGTAGGTTAGAATTTCCACTTTACCTACTTTCGGAATATTAACGAAAACTCAGCTTCTACGTACCTAATAACTTATATATTTATTACGCTTAACAAAGTTTACTACTTATTTGAAATGAGAGTACTCGAGACATTATTAAATAGCTACTTCTTGCCCTGAGATCAGCTTTAAAATAGACTTAGGCTAAAATTCACAGTCAGTGTTTTGAGTACAGATTAACCTTTTTTTTTATGGCGGGGAAACTCCTAACGAGTACCCTGCAGCCCCGGGGGGAGCCGCAGGGTTATGTGGGGTTCGCACCCACTAAAATCCCGCCGGTGTCCTTCTCGGCTGATAGCAGGAGGGTCGCGGGTAAGCCTGTGGAATTCTCCGCGACCCCCCCCAGCATTGGCTGTGTAGCCTCTTCACGGGGGGACAGGTGAAGGTAGTCCCCCCTGAGCGCGGATGGCTCTTCCTACGCTCGACGGCGGAAACGGGACACCGCGTTCCGCCGTCCTTCTCGGGGCCGTTATATGACTACACGAGGCCCCCACCTCGTGCACCCAACGACCCCGGGGTCCCCTCTTAGTCGCCTCTTACGACAGGCAGGGGATACCTCAGTCCTATTCTTCGGCCCGGTACTGCAGGGCGTGAGTACAGATTAACCTGTCTCAAGCAGTCTCATACTCTGTCGAGCCTCACTGTGTTGAAGTCAGAACTGAGGGCCTATTACGGCCGCTTTTGCAATAATGCTTTTGGTCCTCAAAGTGTCAAAGTAAATACAAAAAAAAGCAGTGGACGCAAATAAATATTGCAAAAGCGGCCGTAATAGGCCCTCTGTACTGTGTATTAATTTGGAACGGAGAACAAGTTAATAATAACACACATCACACTCAGAGCCCCTAACTAGGAAGAACCTGTATCTAGGGCGCCCGAAACACACACAGAGACGAACATCACACCCAGACCGGAAACAAACATGATATTCATCATATCAATATTCGCCCCGCCCAGGAATCGAACCCGAAAGTTAAATTTAAAATGGGTAGTTTGAAGTGCAAGCTCCAACTCCAACTCGACTGAGGCTGAATAAATTTTTCAATTGATTATGTCAAACTTCTTGTTATGAAGTTGATTATGTCAAAACTTATGAGGGGTCTCACTCACCCACATCCGGCCAGAATTTAGTGACTTACTGACTTCTCTACTGGCGTGTCTCTACTGTGGCATTTTTACGCAAAAAAATATTATTTAAACAAAATTAATGTGAAAGTTCTTGTTTGATTACTTCTATTAGCATAATTAGTTTATATGGCGAAACATTTTGAATTAGTATACGTCAAGAAGCCAACCTTTACCTCGATTCTTCGTAAACTCACAAAATGAGGTGTAGGAGTGTTGAACTCAATCGGGAAAATGTAAAGCCGACCCAGAACAAAGCCTACGCCCAAAGAAGCAAGTTGCTAGCTCGTTTCAAATTTAAATTGAGTACGTGTTTTACAATTCAAATGGCGACTCGGACAGGAGGTGAGAACAGAGATAAAAACACTTTGGAAACTTTTGGGGCTTCCCCTTTTACTAAATCGTTGCCATTTTTAACACTCCGTTTCTGTTGCCTTATCTATTTTTTGTGTAAGTAGAATAGCGAACTTCTTAATATATTTCGCTGTTATTAGATAACATTCTATTTTTAATTACTTACAATACTGATATTAATTACATATTTTTATTTGTAAATATGTCTTTGTTTAGTTTTTTTTTTTTTAAAGTAATATTTAATAACATAATATCATGTACTTATAAAATATTGAATTACATATTTACTTTCTTTTTTCTCAGGTTATGCTTACACTAAAAGACATTTATTTATTGTTTAATGCCAGTTTAAAAAAAAAAACTTATAACATTTTTATTTTTACAACCCATCCGGGATTACTACTACTACTACTGCTACTACTACTCGAAAAGAGTACTTTTTCTTTATCATAAAGTGACTCTTTATTTTTAAACACTTGAAATCCTAACTTCATCATTTCAGCCGTAGGACGTCCACTGCTGGACATAGGCCTCCCTCAAGGCTCTCCATCTGTACCGATCGCAGGTGGCCTGCATCCAGCGTGGACCCGCAGCCTTGCGCAGATCATCCGTCCATCTGGTCGGTGGAAATCCTCACTTCGCTCGGGTTAAAACATGAGCACTCTCCCTTACACATAATACATCACTTTAAACCCATATTTTATTATCTACTATTCATAACAATTCTCAACGTTGAAACCAGTTTAGAGCTGGAAAATTGTTTTTCTTTTCTTCATTATTTTCCAATTTCAGTGAGAGCCAATCAAACGGAAGGAGACCCATGAGCCAAAGTCAATAAAGTCCATATCACATACACAACTCATTAAAAATAACATAGAGGTTCCTTGTTTTCTTTTTAGGTAGGTATCCTTTAATTTTTTGACTAGAGGCTGCCCCGCGGTTTCACCCGCGCAGATTTCTCATAAACACCAAAATCCCGTTTTTTCCACGTTCCCATGGGAATTTCGGGAAATCCTTTCTTAGTGCTCCCCTGCACCCCCCAAGGAACCCACTTGCAAAATTTCAGCCCGCTACGCCCAGTAGTTTCGGCTCTGCGTTGTCTGTCAGTCAGTCAGTCAGTCAGTCAGTCAGTAACGGAAGAGTTTTACATATATTGATTAAAATAAAACTATCCATAAAAATCATTTTATAGATAGTTTTATAATAAGTTTAGAAGCTCGTTTGGGGGCCTCTCCAGGCGACTATTGTCGTAAGGCAAGCCAAACATTTGTTTGCCTGAGCCAATTGGTGGGCCCCTGAACTACCTCGCCTCTCACAGTATAGGATACTTTACCAAATAAGGTATCAATAGCGATTAGATTAGATGTAGTCTATTTGACTTTCAATAAGTGATATCTTTTATCCTATCAATATATATAAAACTCTTCCGTTACTGACTGACTGACTGACAGACAACGCAGAGCCGAAACTACTAGGCGTAGCGGGCTGAAATTTTGCATGTAGGTTCCTTAGGGAGTGTAGGTGAGCACTAAGAAAGTATTTCCCGAAATTCCCATGGGAACGGGAAAAAACTGGATTTTTGTGTTTATGAGAAATCTACGCGGGTGAAACCGCGGGGCAGCCTCTAGTTTTGAATAAAGATTTATTTGATTTGATATTTGTTTTTTTTTTTTTTTCGCGAATGGCGCTAGCATCGCTATAAACTGGCTCTTAAAGTCTGCTTACATTGCAGTAATTCACCTTCTAGATAGGTTCATAAAGTTTTAGCCTGTCCTCACTAGCTTTTTATTTCCAATCATGTTTTACGGTACTCCCGAGGGAGGAACGATGTGAAATGTGTTTTTTATTTACAATTCCATCCCATGTCTTTAAGTTTTTTTCTCTTTTTACTAGTATAACATTGTACATTACAGTAGGTTTTCAATAAGTTTACTAGAGGTCTACTTATCTGGTTACTTGTATAGTAAATACGAGACTTCCAGTCTTGATTGACATATTATGTAAAATTAATAAAATGATCTTTTTATCAACAATAAATATATATAAAACTCTTCCGTTACTGACTGACTGACTGACTGACTGACTGATTGACAACGCAGAGCCGAAACTACTGGGCGTAGCGGGCTGAAATTTTGCATGTAGGTTCCTTAGGGAGTGTAGGTGAGCACTAAAAAGGATTTCCCGAAATTCCCACGGGTACGTGAAAAAACGGGATTTTTCTCTTAATGAGAAATCTGCGCGGGAAATACCGCGGGACAGCCTCTATTCTAGTATTTTATTTATATAATATTTTATTTAACAGCGTAATTAGGTTAAAATACATAGTTTAAAATAAAGTCACTTTCCGCGTCTGTTCCTATGTATGCTTAAATTTTTAAAACTACGCAACGGATTTTGATGGGGTTTTCTTTTAATAGATAGAGTGATTGAAGAGGAAGGTTTATAATTATAATACATGCACAAAATAGTAATAGTTTAGGCGGTACGAAGTTCGCCGGGACGACTAGTACATTATAATTTCTGAAAACAATTTCAAATGACCAAACATATTTGTATTGCCAGTTTTCCATCGGGGTAGGCAGAGTCAAGTGAAATTCTTATTCTACGATCCTGTAATACTTTTTTCGCTTCTTTAACAGGCAATAACAACGATTGTTACTGCTTTTTTTTGTGTCACTTCTTCGGAAGTCAATTTGTTTTTTTTTTAAGATTCTTATAATTACTTAGGTATGTGTTATTTTTTCAGATAAGTAAGCTTAATGACGTTTTAAAAATGAAATGAAAATGAAAATGAAAAAATATTTATTGAAATATGTACAAATACAGGATTTAAATACTTAGGGAATAATAATAAACAATTTAACATATTTATGGAGTTAATATTTAAAGAATATGCTATTTGAGGGCTAGCACTAGGCAAGCCTGTATCGCTGGCCCTCAGACCGTGTTAAAATAAAATAAATTAGGCCGCATTAAAATAATTGAAAAATGTAATAAAATTCCCTATCTTCTAAGTTATAAAATGCTACATGCAAGAGAAAATTTTAATACATGCAATTTAGGTCCGTGCCAATAACTAAGAAAAAGTATTAGGCTTGTCACATATCACAGAGCTGACAGTAAGTAGTTACCATCTTCTTAAGCTGACCTACAAAATAAGCTTTCTGTTTCCTCGTACGAGAGTGTGGATAACCATTTCTTAATTTTTATTTTGGCTTCCGATACAGAACAGTGTTTGATATCACATGATTTGACTACGCTATTATAAACAAGACACGAAACAAAAGGTTCAAAACGGCGAGCAAAAGCAGTATTAATAGTAGGGAGAGCTATGCGGTAAGTGCGTTTCTTCAACAACTGCGAATATTCATCAGATGTTATGAGTTTTTTGTGTCGACTTATGACTATTTCGAGTACCTAACAAAGAAACAAAGCTAACAAAGAAATACTTTTTGAAATTGTGGCTTTTCCGTACCTTTTCCAGCATATATTGTATAGGTTGGTATAGTATCTGTTAGCGTTTAGGCAGAAAACGAGTTTTTGGTTTACTTAAACAGAAAAAAAAATAACTTGTAAAATGATTTATTTCGCTCATATCAGAGTTAGGAACAGTCCAAACATATACTTAAAAATCTTAAATAAGTAAAAACTATTAAAAACTAATTTATTTTCGCGCCCATCTACGCATCTTCGCGCCCCTTGACGAAAATTCTCAATTTATATTACGCAATCGCAAATTAAATTTTGTAAAGTTTCGCATGACAGCCGTCATGTCGCTGGCGACAGAATTACAACGTATATTGCAAATAGGGGTCCGTAGACGAAGTCATTGAAAAGCGAGCCATGCACCAGAAATCAATACGTATAGTATAAAATAAAGTCGCTTTCCGCGTCTGTCTCTATGTTTGCTTTAATCTTTAAAACTACGCAACGGATTTTGATTCGGTTTTGTTAAATAGATAAAGTGATTCAAGAGGAATGTTTATAAGTAAAATACATGCATAAAGTAGTAAAAGGTTAGGCGGTACGAAGTTCGCCGGGTCGACTAGTAACAAATAATGTGAAAATTTAAGTTACAAAATTGTTTGAGAGAACACTCGATCTTCTTTTGTTGTTATGGCTAGAGGAGTGCCTAAACTTAGCTCATGTTTTTGAAGTTTTGTACATTTTTTTACATTTATTGGAGTCATACGAGCTCATCAGCAAACTGCAGGATGAGGCCTGGATGCTCTAACACTTCAGCACGTAACATCCGCAGCACAGTGAGTATTTTATAATATTCCGCAAAGTTAAATAAAAAAAAACAGTTGCAATAATTGCGGGGTGAAAAACTATCACTATTTGAGAATAAAGTTCGCTAAAGCAAAGCAATTTTAACGAGCAAAATACAATAAAAATAAATGTGCTCAAATTTAAATTCAAAAAAAGAAAACTTCTAAATCCACGCACACATATAAACTTGCATCAGCAAGTAGAAGTTTTCGTGTGTGTCGTGATATTATTAGCTCAACCGCGGGGTGATAAAGTTCACACGCCATAAGTTATCCAGTTATGCTCCCAATCTGAATATCAGCCAATCAGAGCTCGGCTTACGGAGGGATGGGTCTGAAGTCTGATGTGGTTTGCTTGTTTTTTTTTTCAACTTTTTTTTATTTTTTCATTGCATTTTGTTTGTTTTGCAATTTTCAGGACGTTATTTTGAGCCATGCAATTCGAAATGCAATTCTATTTTATACAATTTTTATTTTCAACATATTTCACAAATAAAACTGTTTGTTATAATTTATGTTTATTTTTCAATCGCAAGTAACTGAGGGACGAGATATATGATAATGTGTCGTTACTTGTATTGTAAGTTTCTAATACATAAGAGAAACAATTTTTTTTTTAAAACTTTTTCATTAATGAAGGCTGAGATTTCCCGAGTTCTGATTGTCCTGGCTCGAGCTGTCTTATACTCTGTCGAGCATATTTTATGTTTCACAGGCCGTAACAGATTTGTCTATGGTTTCGTCAGCCCTAGATTGTATTACCAAAGAACAAGAGCTATTTTGCAATAGAAAAACCGGTGTGTGTGTTACGCCAACCGTGTCCGCCACTGTACATCAATTTGGAGCGGAGAACGATTTAAAGTTAACTTTTTGACACTTAAGAGTGTGAGATCGAGTTGCGTCACGATTTTGTAATGTATTAGTATGTTAGCTTAAAAGTCTTGAAGATACACTTATAAAACCATGACATAATTCATCCAGAAACATAATTTGACACTATAAAAAATAAACAATCGCAACATCCATAGCTATATAATATGTGTAATAAATTAGGTAGGTAACTTTTTTTTTTGTTACCATAAAATTTTCTTAGTAACCTACTCCTTATTACCAACCAAGTTACATCAAATTACATCCAACAAGAAACCTGATCCCTAGAGAGGAATCCTTCGTAATATAACATGAAACAGTTTTGACACATGAAGCCAAATTCTATCTCGAACCGTTTCCCAAACGACGCCAATACGTGTAATTATCCTGTAGTCAACTTTATTTTCTTTTTTCTTTTCTTTTTGTGTTAACGCCAGTTGTTCACTTTTGTAATTTAACCGTATTATTCACAAAGATACAGAAGTTTTTAAGTAGCTTTAATAGAGGTCTTCTTTTCTGGTTCGTTTTATGGTCATTAAGTGACATCCAGTCAAAATTGTAATACGTGAAATAACTAAAATTCTCTTTTTCTGTTTATGAATAACAGGGTAATTCTTAATCTGTTATTAATATATTTGTTGCAAATTTTATGAAAAATCCATCAATGACAAGTTGGGTGGGAAAGAAACTAAAGAAACTTATCTTCGCGAGTTAGAAAAAGACGAAATACATCTGTATTCGATTCAGTAAAAATCTCCAATGGTATTTAACAACGGTGACTATCGACATCAATAGGACGATGGACATGTTATGTCGCGCGCGTGATTCAAGCGAAGCGAAAGATGCCTTGATGAGACCAATGTGGCGAAAAGCAATACAAACTGGAACTGAGAAGTTTGAAGACCCGTCTTAAAGAACACGACGCCAAACGCCACGCCCGAAAGACTCGTCCTAAGGTCTCCTACAACTACACCTACAACATCAGCGGACAGCCTACAGTGCAACATATGCGGCCACACGTTTAAGACATCCGAGCACACGTTAGGAGCTGACAAGGTGTCGCTGTCGATGGATACGTCGTGGAGGACATCATCATCATCATCATCAAGCGAATCGTGGTTCAATATTTGTGTACTGCATATTTGTGTACTGCAGGAAAATGTGAACCCACGTTGACAGCCTTAAGCTTTTCGCCTGTTCAAGAAAGTTTCTATGGCGTCATGACGTCCCTTCATTAGGAAAAAACCCAGAGAAGTTAAATCACTACGTTCCCATATATTTTCTTCCAATGCAAAGCGTAGCCTCGTGCGTACACACGTAGCCTCTTCAATTTTTTTTTTTATTTTCATGCTTGCTATATAAATATTATAGACCAAGCTTTAGAAAACAACTCTGGGCCTTTGGAGAGAATTTATTATTGGCAACAGTTTATTTGTTCTTGCAGGAGGTAGAGCGTACTTCCTACGCCCAACATCGTACGCCTACAGCTATTGTACCAGTTTCCTATTTAACGAATTCCACGCCTGATTGCCCAGCGAAATTCTGAGATGATGGATTGTTAGTTTCTGTGTTTATGTCAGAGTTTCTGCTTTTTTTCTGCAGTTTGCTGCTTCGTCCTATTACGGTGGTAGTCAAAATTTTATTCTTAAACAATTTGAATGAGCATGATAAGCATCACTAATTCTATTCGGTCTATTTTATCATAAATCAACAAAATTATCAATCTCCTCGTTTAAACCGTGTTTTATTCCAGCTTATACCTACCTACATAGTATCAGAAACTGAATTTCTTCTGGTTAATTTAAAGTGAGTCTCCAGTTTTAATGGCATACTTTATACCCGGGTTTACGGCACAATAAAGTTTGTTTCAACCAAGTGAAGTAAAAGTGGCCCGTTGTTAATACACTTCTGGACTCGTCAAAGAGAAATGTTTCCAAAGATAAAGTGCTGAAATGTTGCTAACTAAAATATCTCGAGATGGATCCCCTGGTCGGTTATGAATAAATGATCTTCTGGGTATAATTTTTGTCTTGAAATTGATGATGAGAATTTGTTACCTTAGTTTTTACTCCTTTCTGTTTCATTTGAAGTAATGTTTCGGTTATTATTATATTTGAATAATAGACTTAAATTTATATTGTAAGCAATTTAAATAGGCTTTCTGGCGATTTTTCGACACAGGTCTGGAACATGGTAATAAAGCATAAATTCGGCTAAACGTGGGTCCTGCTCTTGGGCTGGTGCCTCTGCCAAACGCTTCGGGAAATAAAAGGCGTGAGATTATGTTTTGTTATGTTTAGATCTGCAACTCAGTACAGGTAAGTCGCTCAACATTTCACAGATTTACTGCGAAATCATTTATTGCTTTAGCTTCTATACTACTGTGTGCTGTGTAGAAGCAGACTATAGCGTAGGTACGTCTGGTCGTGCATATTTTTTTGATGCTTTTTAATTGCTTGCACTTACTAAAATTCCCTGGTGGCGGCCCCTTTAGTGATTTTGGGGAAGGACCCTGGAAATCATTGATGATTGACATTCGGTTTCCTTCCCGGCTTACCCTGTGTCTGGCTGTACTCTGTAGGTTTTCCATGACGTAAAAAATATTATGACTTTCAAAGGATTAAGGATTGACTATGCCCTAGCTCAGTTGGCAGTGATGTGGACTGAGACGCGGGTGCAGCGCGATTCCTGGCGAACCGACCACTGTTATGATGAATAACGATGTTTGTTTCCCGGTCAGGGATGTATGTTCATCTCTGTATAATGTTTCGGGCACCTTAGATACAGGTTCTTCTTAGTCAGGGGCTCTGACTGTGATGCGTTATTATTATTATTACACAGATGAAAGTGACAGAGTTTTTCGCGCTGCCAACTACTGGCATAGCAAAATTATTAGGTACTTTGAGTCTTGTCTCCTACAAGAAGAAGTTTTTGAATCTCTTCGCTTTTTGTAACAATACAAAGGGACTTTTTATTGAAAACTTATTCACGCTCACAAATCCGTGTAGCTACTAATGGAATACCTCCCTTGAGCGCTGTAAATCTTGCACCGGTGGCGCCAGGACACTAGGTAGGGTTGGCTACACCTTGTTATATAATTACCTTTAGGGATCCCTAAATTGGACGTGACTTGCTGAGATTAAGAATGTGTTCGTTTGCCTGGGACATGAATCTTGCGCCACGACGCTACTAATAATAATAATTTATATTCAGATATTACATCCATAGTATGTAAGTAGAGCTTAAAAATAAGTAAGTTAAAAAACACAAAATAATAGAAACTAAAGCAAAATATTTACTTTATGTACAAATTAAATTAATTTCTGTACTGGGTGTGCACACCTATCCAATGCCTCATAAAGGGACTCTCAAGTTAAGACGACAATACTCTGAGGAGGGTGTTAGGGGAGCTGCGCAGACGACTCATTGTTGAGGCTAAACTAGATTTTTACACATTTTTAGTGCGTGAATTGGCATGATCCTGTAGCTTGCAAATTGTTCCAGATTTTTTGTTGTTGTATTATATTTACTAAACCGACAGTCTGAGTTTAATTTCGGTTCATAAAATCACCTTAAGGGGCAAAACGGTGCGAAACTAGCGCCACTCAATCAATATGTTCTAAACCATGTCCGAAATCACCGTTTGGCTCCTTAAGCGTGACGTTTTACTACAATAGTCGAACGCAAAATGATTTCAAAAAATACAGTTGGCAACCCTAAAAACAAACGAACAGGGATGCGACTGCCGTTAAAACGACGATGTACAACGCACTGGGGGTTAAACGCAGATAGAGTGGAAAAAATACTTTATCGCATTTTAGGGTTAAGTGGTGAAATTATGGCGGGGGCGACAGTCTTACTTAACCCCGGGTTTTTGGGTTTATTTTGACATATTACGCCAAACCCTTGCAACGTTTTTTGTATAGCATTGTGATTTTGATTTGTGGATCGAAATTGATCAATCAATATATATAAAACTCTTCCGTTACAGACTGACTGACAGACAACGCAGAGGCCAAACTACTGGGCGTAGCAGGCTGCACTTTTTCATGTAGGTTCCTTAGGGAGTGTAGGTGAGCACTAAGAAAGGATTCCCGAAAATTCCCATGGGAACGGGAAAAAACGGGATTTTTGTTTTTATAAGAAATCTGCGCGAGTGAAACCGCGGGGCAGCCTCTAGTTTATTATAAACTTTTGATATTCATAAGTGATAAACTGACCGTATACAATGAGAGAAATTGTAAAACTACAACATTAACAATTGTATTTATTTTTCTGCAAGGTCTCCTACCTAAAAATTGTATATTATATTACTAGCGCGTGAAGTAAATTACATAAGCTTAGGTTTTTGTTTTGTGTCTTATATAAAAAAGTTTTCAAAATAAATGTACTCATAACAATAAGCTCAGCAACATACAAATACAACACTCAAGTTCTATTCGAAAGCTCAGAAGAGAGCTTCCTTTATGAAGTTCGTGAGTGCACGCCCCACGATGTTTCATCAATCACGGGTCATCGCCAGCTTTGTACCGAGCTTTATACGCACTTTAACTGAATTCAAATTTTAGGAATTCAATAAGAACATTCGTAAAGTTCCCGTAGTTGAAACTGAAACCCGTCCGGTTTGTCCATAATATTTCCTCAGAAATGATTTAAGAAACAATATTGAAATTATGGACTAATCAAAATAGCACCGCATTAAAAAAAACTTCGTACTTTTTAGGCCTTCTTGTCCATAGCCGAAGATACTTTCTAGGGTAAAAAACATTTTCTCAGAAATAATTGAAGAAAGTTGAATATTTTCACTCATAAATGGCATGGTCTTCTTCTTCTTGTCCATCCATCCTGCTGGACGTAATCATCCATTATAAATCACTGCAAGAAGACACTGTGTGAGGGTTTTGCCATAATCGCAAGTTCGGTGATCGCAGTAAGAATGTTTACATTTTTCAACGAAGGACCTGCTGCAATCCTTCGGACATTCCCCTCATCGTCTTTTACGACACCGATAGAAGGAGATGAGATGGTGGGATTCTATGCCGCCACAACACGGGCTCATTTTGAGTATCTGGCTCGATATTCCGTTCATTTTTTTTTCCTGAATCTTGAATGAAGGCTAGTTGGGGGCTAGGGGCTTTGTTTGTCATCAGAGGGGCTATTACGGCCGCTTTTGCAATGTTGCTTTGCGTCCTTTTATCGTTTTTTTTTTGTATTTACTTTGCAAATGTGGCCGTAATAGTACCCCACGACAGTGTAGTTAGTAGAGGCTCTTTTTACGCTACAGGATGTGTAACTAAGGAAATAATCATCAAAATCGCCACAGGAACGAAAAAACATGAATTCTCTGGTGTTACATCTAAAGCCTTCTAAATGTCCAGCAATACGAATTTTATCGCAGCATTTTAGCAGACGACTACGCTTCTTTGCTATTCGGACGTAGATTCAGGAACGCAATTTGGTGGGAATCGGCGGGTTTATTGAGGTTTTGCCATGAGTTAGTGCCTTGGTAGACAGGATGACATACTTTAGTAAACGGTATCTACCCATTTCACTTATGTTTATTGGTCATATTCACAGCCAAAAGTCGCCCACATTTAAATAATTATTTGTGCACGCTCGGAATCGAACCTGGGTCAAAGCATCACAGTCAGTTACTGCACTACTTATATAGTCACTTTCAGGTGTTTTTACTGAAATAAATACTATTAAATCTTAACGAGGACAATAAAAAAATATTTTAAAAACTAAAGCAACAGCGGAACTTAAACTGGTAACATAATGAACTGAATTGATTGAAGTAGCTTAAGCTAAATACCTTTATAATCTACTTAATTGAACATTTCTAGCTTTCCAAATAAAGCCAAGAAAAGCTATAAAATGTTCTCTAAAACAAACATTCCGATTAGTGAAGCGGCGAAGTCCACGGCCAGCTGGGAATGCCTCCAGATCCCGTAAGCCTGTTTGGTCTAGCTTAGACCATTAGGTATTAAACAACGCTTGCGTAACAGTAGTAGCTAACACCTGCTTTGCGATTTTGGTGACGGTATTAAAATCTTTGGAGTTTCTGTCGGTAGCTTTGGCATCAATAAGTTGACAAATGGGAATCAGATAAGAGCAAAATATTTATAATTTGATCTGATCCCTTAAAAGAGGGATCGATCCGGAACATAAACTAATTTAAATAAAAACTGATCCCTTAAGTGTCGGTTTTAAGGGATCGGTCTGGAATAACTCAAATTTATGAATATTATAATACCAATTAGAGCTATGAAAGTATTTTTGTCCTGTCTGGCACAATTAGATTAAATTTTAATTGTATCAATACATAGTAGATCTTTTTTCTTTCTTGTCGATTCCTCATGGCGGAAGGTCTTTACCAAAAAGATCAGCTAGTTTCAATCAATAGATCAAATCAGAGTAAATAATAAAAAAATATCAGCACAGCGTTTTTAAGCTGGCTTCACAATAAAAACTGTTAAAAATTAACATAGTTCGATCGACACCAAATCCACCTCGCAACTATAGAACAGAGATAGACAAACAAAATACTAAGTAATTGTCAGGAAAACTTTTCCCAAGAGGCGTTCTAATTTTTACGCGCGAGATTCGCATCGCATAAATTACTAGGCGCGTTCCCGAACAACTAAATAATCGCTAGTCGGCTCCAAGGGAAATTATACTTTATTGCGCAGTTAATAGAGTGTACGGGGACCGTAAATAAAATTGGGTATCTGTTTACAGCAGTGAAGCGGGAATTAATTTCGCCGAAGTGCCTTGAACGGTTGATTTACTGACGGCGCGCCGTGCAGGGACCAGTTTACTAAATGGACTGCTGATAAGAATTTAAACGTCGACCAGTCATACTAGCGAAACTTCAGAAATTAATTCATATTTTAAGAAATTTCAATAAAATTGCTACCAGTTATTTGGTTACACAATTTAAGTTTATATTATTTACTTATTTTTACTATACTGTGTTTTATTTTGCTTTTGAGCTTTATTTTACTCTTCTTAACAGGGATCGAAAATAGGCGAGATAAAAAAATTTGAAATCCTCTTCTGTAATGTTCGTACACAAAAACTATCCCTCACGAAATAAATTTAATTTCACTGAAAAATCAAGTTTAACGAATTTTAATGCCATTTCTTTAAAAAAATTTCAACAATCCGGGAAAACCATCGAAAACAGCTCGCAGTATCATGGTGATCTGGCTATGACGTCACGACCACGATTAAGTACATATCAATAGCTTTCCTTTGACTGCGCGCACAAGTCACGTAAGGCTAGTGCCTACGCGGCGCTAGAGCGTCGACTTGTAATGTACTATGACAATATTGTACTATGACAAACCTTCAGCACATGCTGAGTCAGTGCCATTTTATTTTATTTTTCTTGTGTTTTTAATTTAGTTATTATTACCTATTTATGTTTATTTTATTTTGTATTTAAATGTGTGTTTTATTAATGTATGTGTATACAGCATGTTCTGTCAATAAATAATTTCTTTCTTTCTTTCTATTAGCCTGTCACACAGAGCGCCGACGCTAGAACGTTTTGACGCCTTGAACGCTTTGAACGTACTGTCGTTGGTTATTCAATTAAACTCAGATGTTAACAGATAAAGTTTATTTTATTTAGCACTTTAAAACAATAGGTACACATTCCTCCATTGACAACAGAGCGAGAGAGAGAGACAGCCTATATTGCATTGCCTTGCCTTGTCTAAAGGATGCGTTCACAAAATTTTAATTCTAACACGTGCGTTTGTCTGTTTGCCAAATGCTAAGTTGTTTTGGAACCGATTCTATAAAGATGGTGTCAATGAGTTGTACTGTCTGTACTCGCATCAGACGCCAACTGCACGGCATTTTGACGTTGTCAACGCTGAAATACTGCCTTCTGAACAGGATTTTGTTGGGAAGCACATTTTACATCATTACCCAGACGAACGAGTTCCTAGAACCCAAAAAAAAAAATTTGGTCTCCTGCTAGCGACAGATTTAGATTTTGAATCTTAATGCAAAGTTTTGATGTATACAATACCTACACTAAATAATACAAATATGTCAAAAAAAAAAAACTTTTACCGAAAAAAAAAGCGAAGAATTTTTAAGGCACTCTGTTGTGAAGCTTTCAGGTTAAAGTTTCAAGAATTATAAGGTTCGTAGCTAGAAGTGGCCACTTTAGCTAGACGCCTTCATTATCTAGAGATTTTTGATCGCTTTTCTAAACACAAAACTCCTTTAAAATCCATACTATCTATGCTCCAGCAACAAAAAAAAACAAAGTAAGTAGGGTATAACATCTAAACTCCAGTACCGTGAAATCGCAGTTTCCCACTCGTACCTAAATCAAAGGTTTCCACTCCTTAACTATTAATCACTCCACACACCCCTTTTTCATTAGAAGGGACCTTTGGAAGACATTGAAGTCTTAAGTCGAAGGGCCGGTATTTTAATGCTTGATCTTTATAATCAACTACACGTGATAGCGTTAGGATGGTTAGGTATTTTGTGGTTGAGGACTAAGCGTTTGCCGTTTCTTATGGTTTAATAATTTTTGATTGAAATCCTGTTTTGAATTTTTTGCTATAGAATTTAATCAATATATATAAAACTCTTCCGTTACTGACTGACTGACTGACTGACTGACAGACAACGCAGAGCCGAAACTACTGGGCGTAGCGGGCTGAAATTTTGCATGTAGGTTCCTTTGGGAGTGTAGGTAAGCACTAAGAAGGGATTTCCCGAAATTCCCACGGGAACGGGAAAAAACGGGAATTTTGTGTTTATGAGAAATCTGCGCGGGAAAAACCGCGGGGCAGCCTCTAGTAACTACCTAATATAAATTGTTTTCCTTTTGGCATCATCACGGGGCGCCTCGCCAGCGCGGTGGCCCTTATGGTAGCTTACAATCAGTTTCGATTGATAATCTGTTCTGAATCATGATTCAAAAATTAACGAAGATGTGAGTACAAGTTAAAAATTGTTTCACTCACATCTCTAGCAGCTGAACCACCACGGAGGCAGTCAAAAATATAAACAAAAAGTATTCCGAATTTAAATATGTAAAAAAAATAAGATTAGTAAAATAAGATAACATAAAATTACCTAATTTAAAATCTGTACGCGTCAGTTAACCCGCCCTAAGTCAGAGAAATCTTATAAAACTCGATTTATTTAAAAATCTGATCTCACGTCGAGTAGGCCTCGGTAATACCCTTATGGGATCCGCCCGTCGGTTTCTGAGGACGATTCCAATCACAGATTAGGGAAAAAAACTGGATTTCTCCCTCGTAAATTTTCTCAGCTACTGCCTTCTTTTATATTACTACTTACTGTTATGTAACAATTTTAATAATGTTTATTTAGAGCAGAATGGTAAGGTCGTTTCTGGGCACCTTCTGAAGACTCAGAGACAGAGAGATGCAAAACGCAAAAAGGGTCTGATATCGGCACCATGCCTCGAAGGAGTGCAGTCTGGCTCGTGTGGCCTGACAGCTATCTTCTCATATTCTGAAATTCTATTTGATCTGAGTACTTACCTACTGTTTTTCAATAATACCTTGTACCTTGTAAATGCTTTTATTTTTATGAATACAAAAGCTTGAAGAAAGTATA
Source organism: Euspilapteryx auroguttella (assembly GCA_951802225.1). Lineage (NCBI taxonomy): Eukaryota > Metazoa > Arthropoda > Insecta > Lepidoptera > Gracillariidae > Euspilapteryx > Euspilapteryx auroguttella. The sequence continues at coordinate 2,601,905 of OX637657.1, read as the reverse complement.
CACAGAGCGAGCACGACTAACGTGACTAACTGTTTGGACGTTATAGTGTATATTAAGTACTTTGTCACTTTGTGAGATTTGTCCCGTTAGTAGTATTTAATCTGCAAGCTGGAACATAACTTGGTGTTCACTTTGACACGAATCGTAACCGTTTTCAATGCCGAACATCACGAACTGTAAACTCCTTTGAATTTCTTTTTATAGACAATCCTTTGAAATATTCCGATCTTGATATTTAAAGTAAGATCTGTTCAACTTCCTGAGTTTAACTGATTGTATGAATTGATACGTCTTCAAAAACTGTAAATTAGAATTTAATAACCGTCTGCTGGTGGTTAAATCAACCGGTATTCATATTCAAATTATTTGGAGACCGCAGACTAGCGGTGTAACCTGCGATGTAACGTGATGAGACCGATTTAGGTATCGAGTAAGAAATTGTAGATGGAATGTAGAAAAAGAAAAATAGAATTAATTATATGTTCAAATACTTCACTTATCTAGCGTCAGCCATTTATAATATTACAATTATTGGACACAAAATACTAATTATATCAACAATTTAAAACTAAGTTGTTTAAGTTTTTTAGTAAATAAGTGTTTTATATGATGACTAGAGGCTGCCCCGCGGTTTTTCCCGCGCAGATTTCTCATAAACACAAAAATCCCGTTTTTTCGCGTTCCCGTGGGAATTTCGGAAAATCCTTTCTTAGTGCTCACCTACACTCCCCAAGGAACTCACGTGCCAATTTTCAGCTTTCTACGCCCAGTAGTTTCGGCTCTGCGTTGTCTGTCAGTCAGTCAGTCAGTAACGGAAGAGTTTTATATATATTGATTGATTGATAAGTGTTAATAGAAAAAAATACATAAGTAGGTATTTCCTAATTTTATTAATATAAGAATTTAAAGATTGTTCTTCTAACTTTAATCTAAGTACTGCGATAAGTAACTAAGTACTTATTCTTAACCTGCGAATAGAACATAATAGTTGTTAATCCAATTTGCAACATCTTTACGGGGTCACTAAATTTTAAGTGCTTTTACCAATGTGTTACCATCTACCATGTTTGTACCACACTTTATTTTCAAATAAAAATTGTATCGATACCAGAACCCGACCAAACGACATACATACCTAAGCGAGCGGCAGCGTAATTATGAGGTGATGAAGACGGGGCATATATTTGAGATAGAGAATATCATACAAATGAGTTTTCAGTATTCAGGTGTCATATTAAAATTTCTGTGGTAATATGTTCATGTGTTGACATTCTACACGCTTTTACATTGAGGATATAAGTACCTATAATATTAATTTAAGTTTCATTCTCAGAGTTATTTTTTAAAAAGTACTGTGTGTGGTGATTTGTCGACCATTGATCTTAGATCGATTAAGCAGGTCTTTCGAACACCCATTCTTCTATGTATCAATATATATAAAACTCTTCCGTTACTGACTGACTGACAGACAACGCAGAGCCGAAACTACTGGGCGTAGCGGGCTGAAATTTTGCATGTAGGTTCCTTAGGGAGTGTAGGAGAGCACTAAGAAGGAATTTTGTGTTTATGAGAAATCTGCGCGGGAAAAACCGCGGGGCAGCCTCTAGTCTAATATAATATTAATGTTTATAAAAATCAGTTGCTGATTTTTCGTCTCGCTAAAACTCGGGCTAGACCGATTTAGCAAATTATGGTTTTGAAATGTTTTTCGTACTTAGTCTGGGAAAGTTTACACTTTAGAAAAAATATGGAAAATTCACGTATTCCAAGAAGATGGGGATACAGGGCTAGTTTATTTAAAGCATTATTAACTAACGCAATAACTGACATAGCTGCTACAATACAACCAAAGGCATTGGCAACGGTAAACAAGAGTTCGCCACACAAATCTATTCAGAACAATCATAAAAATAAAAATCAATTTTGTACATTTTTCAATCGTGTGGAAGTTGTGCTCGGACTGCGAAGCTTGATTTCCCCTGTCGCACGACCCGTATACGTTAATTTGAAATTCATTCGATAACTGTGTATAGAGGTATTTGATTAACTAGTCCCTTACGTATAAATTACTTAATATGTGTTATTAGGTGAAATAAATAAAACGATAATAAACTTACATAATATTTTAAAATAGAAGAAATCTACTTCAGTACGGTTTTCACAAAAGTATTTGTTACATTCAAGAGAAGGTTTTACTTCCTATTTTAACCGACTTAAGAAAAGAGGAAGTCCTCAGTTTATTTAAGTATATGCCAATTTATTGAAGGTGGGTCTCTTTTTTAGGGTTCCGGGTACACGTCTCTAGACCTTATTAATATGACTATTCTATCCGTCCGTCTGTCCTTCTGTCTGTCTGTCAAAGGCACTTACCTCCGAAACGGCTCAATAAATCTTAGTGAAAAGTGTGCAAATATTAAAAACTTCTTAAAATTACGGAAATCCATACTAATATTATAAATACGAAAGTAACTCTGTCTGTCTATCTTTCTTTATTTAATATGTTAAATGAACTAATTGGACAAATCTAAAAGTACGAAACATAGATTGACGAAAACCCAAAAATGTTTTTCAATATGACGGATAAAACAAACGAATTGTGTGGGATTTTTCCACTGTTTTCCGAGATAGTGTATCACTATAACACAGTTCCCCTGTTCGATATTTTTCTGAAACGCAAAACTTCTTCTAAAGGATTAGGAACTTAAATGGCGTAAGCGGATAAAAAGAGTTGAAGAACACATCTCAATAAACAACGAGCTCATTGTACAATACACTCGCTTGGGTCTTTGTATGTAATATGAAATCTTAAATAAAAATATCCTATCAAAGAGAATGCTCAGCTTTTTCTTAACACGATACGTTGTCCAAGTTTTTGCTATTTTCTTTGTGTCTCAGAAGACTGACGCGGCGGCGGGCTCCCTTTGTGTTTCACGTAATAAAACCTACGCCACAATTCTGTTAAGTGATACAAACTCTTGTAATGTGTATGACACGTGTATGCATACACATACATTATAGCAGGTACCTTCATTTGGATTTACACTAATACGGATACGCAGCGGATGCGGAAGGCACGGTTGGAAGAGGTAGGCCACGGAGAACGTTCACCGACCAAATTGGTGACCTCCTGAGGAAAGGCCGCGTGAAGAGTTCTCGAAACCGACGTGCGTGTATGAAAAGGCTTATGACTGTAGAAGAAGCGGAAGAAGTGTGTCAGGATCGTAGCAAGTGGAAATCAATTGTCTCTGCCTACCCCGATGGGATACAGTTGTGACGTTATGTATGTATGTATGTTCTAAATACGAACTCGTACTGCCGTGCGCTGGCGGAATAGAATAGAATAGAATAGGTATCAAGAGATGATGACGTGATCTCTTCCCATATCTGTGGAGCCGGACTGAAGACGGCACAAAGTGTCGTTCGATGAAAAGCTTGAAGAGCCATACTGCGATCGATTGTGACGATCAGCGGGGGAGGTCCATGTCTAACAAAGCACGTATATTACGTACGAAATCGGCCAATAAAGACGAACGATGAAGACGCCTCAGAAATAAATGCATATTGTATTTAAAAACAATTTAAGATAGATACTAGAATAGTGCCTTTATATAGAGTCAGTATATTGTGTTTGTCCCTTAGTCCCTTTACGAATGGCAACTTTTTTCTCAGCTGCCTTTATACATTACAGGGTACAATAACTTACTTCGTTGGCGTTTCATTTCATTAAAGGGCTAGTTTATACGTCTAGCTACAATCACGTGTGAAAATATTCTGCTTTGTGAGGTGACCAGCAAGACGTTTGAATAACATTTGTAGTAAATTTAATTTTAAATGTTTTTTAAGTCCCGGAATTATAAGCCTAATGGCTGGTTGACACAGCTGGCCTGGCGAGTGAATAGCTACTTGGCTTGTTTTTTATTTGTGTGTAACTCGCACGTACGAGTTACATACTCGTAAGTTTCGTCCAAACGGTCCGAGTTACTGCAGTGCAGCCACTCGGAAGGCTGACTTGTACAACTCGCACCTTGTAAACCAGTATAAGTATGTACAATAATAGACATAAAAACTTATCGGAATGATTTTCGATATTTTAACAGATACTAGTAAGTACAAAGTAGTCAGAACGTCGATCTACCTATTTGTTCAAATAGTCTTTGTGTCTTCAAAAACACAATTTTAAGTTCCAGGATTTTTGGTATAAACGTTATTCTATGCCCATCTCGATGTTTTAAGCTACCTATTTTCGGCCTTATCTTTTTGGAATGAAAGCATATCATACGTACAACGTACAGACAGAGCGACTTTCACATTTATAATATTTGTTGGATTGAAAAGGTAAACGTAAAGGTGGGTGTGGGTGGAAGGAAATACTGGATACTGAACATAGCAAATAGCAACATAGTAGTTACTAGACGACATCGCCAGAGGCAAGGTGACAGAAAGTTTCCTTCAGGAAACTCGGGTGACTTGACTTGAGTTGCTGGAACTAAAAATGAAACTTAAATAACAAAATATGATTGGTTCTGTCTTCTAGGTGTCTTTATTCCAAATAAAATTTTAGTTAAAATATTTTTTAAACACGTGACATCCAGTCTAGATTGACATACGTCAAATTACTAAAATTCTCTTTAACGTTTTATGAACTTTTTTTAAATAACAGCGTATGCGAAGGTATGCCTATAATTTCTATTCAGCTGGAATTTTAAGGTCAGCAATAAGTACTTCATAATCATTATCTCAGCCGAAAGACGTCTACTGTTTGCACCCACATATCGCCACAAGGTAAAACATTATGCGGTGTTTTTCTTAATAATACTTAAAACCTTGAAAATAGAACTGAAAATACCTATCTTAAAATAAACCGCCCTCAAAAGAAACTGCCTTCAAACCACAAGAATGAAATTAATCACTTCAGACTTCCTAACAGAACAAATTATTAACTAAACTTTATAGTACGTAACATCCAATTTTCGGTGGACACAAAATATACGAGTTGGTCCAAAGTTTAATATCTAAGCTGGAAGTGAGTAACAACTTTTGTAGATGACTTTAGACTGTTTTGAAAGGCTCTACAAATAGCTGCAGATAGGTTCCATAAAGTACCTATATCAGAATTTAAATTTGTACTTTAATATTTTAAACAAGATCAAATCTTTTAGTTAGTATTAGTTTATTTTACAGTTTGACACAGGTGTCTAGAAAATATTTAATAATAATAACACATCACATTCAGAGCCCCTAACTAGGAAGAACCTGTATCTAGAGTGCCCGAAACACACACAGAGACAAACATCACACCCAGACCGGAAACAAACATCGATATTCATCATATCAATATTTGCCCCGCCCGGGAATCGAACCCGGTGCACACGCTTCTCAGTCCACATCACTGCCAACTGAGCTACGGAGCAGTCAACTAAACAGAAACTAAACATCCTGGAAATCCTTAAAAAAAATAACTTTTTGTAAAGAGTCATATTAATTTTTTATTGATTTTGACAAACTTTGGGATTAAATGGTGTTAGAATAAAAATTACTAACTCCACATAGAAAGTGGCACCCCCATTATTATTAGTTTATATAGGTGGCACATAATAGGTACAGTGGCGGCCACGGACGGCGTGCCATCCGTGTCCTACGAGTTATCTATGTCGTACCTAATAAGATTTGATAATTAGGTTTTTTGCAAAAAAAAAACTAGGGATTTTGCGAAAACCCTGGTAAACTCTTATTCTGATTGGTTCTCTGTAGCGTCAAAGGATATTTTAACGAACCAATCAGAATAAGAGTTTACCAGCAAGCAATAATCTAGCCAATCAGAGTTAAAGAAGGTTTCAAAGTTCTCAATTATACTAGTTTTTTTTACAAAAAAACTGCTTTATGTCAGGATGATTGAAAAAAAAAAGTAATATCCGGGTTTTCGCAAAATCCCTAGTTTTTTTGCAAAAACTTAATTATCAAATCTTACTACGACATCTACATAATATGATTTGTAACAAAGTAACGTAGCTTTGTCATAAAAATACTATACCTATAATAGTTATATTTTAAGACGGCCAACACTGTGTGTAGGGTAGGTATTTTACTACTGTTGTTTCCCTAAATGATGTTAGTTCTCTTAGGGAGTGATAAATGTAAAGGAATAGAAAACGTTACGCCCACTCTTTTAAAAAAAACTTCCACCATCACAAAAGTAACGTGCTGTTTGTAGTGTTAATAATAAAAATGTTTCATCAGTCTTTTTTATATTATTTATTACACAGAAGGTTACCCCTGAAAATTGCCTACAAAGTAAATTTGTAACTTTTTTTCTACATACTTGCTAACATAGTAATAATGTAGCGGTAAATTTATTTGCCAGCGGAGCTTGTAGCAAGTCAAATATGGCAGATTGATGCTCTGTAATTTGTTGTTTTGCGGCTTGTTATAATATACTCGGAAACTGTTATAAATTATTTGGTCGATTTGATAAGCTAACTGTGTGATAGGATGGAGCATATACTTATTTAACTTAGACTTATGAAGGTTTTAGCTACATACATTAAGAAACACCAGTTTATTAGTGAAGGAACTGTTTTAAACATGGTTTAATTTAACTAGTCGACCCGGCGAACTTCGTACCGCCTAACCTTTCACTATTTTGTGCATGTATTATACTTATAAACCTTCCTCTTGAATCACTCTATCTATTAAAAAAAACGCCACAATTTCCGTTGCGTACTTTTTAGGATTTAGGCATATGTAGGGACAGACGCGGAAAGCGATTTTATTTCATACTAGTCGACCCGGCGAACTTCGTACCGCCCAACCTATTACGATTTTGTATATGAATTTTACTATAAACCTTCCTCTTGAATCAATCTATCTATTAAAAAAACCTGCATCAAAATCCGTTGATTAGTTTTAAAGATTTAAGCATACATAGGGACAGACGCGGGAAGCGACTTTGTTTTATACTATGTATTGAAGTAGGTACTATGTATTGATTGATATAAAAAAACATCGAGACTGAAATTTCACGTAGCCAATAAATAATTCTAAATAAAAACCACAATCGAAACGCAGTGAAATGGTAAATATTAATCAATTCTTCAGAACCACGAACGCTCAATAACTTGAGATCACACAATTCAATTTAATTGATATGTCACGCGGAACCACGCTATGAATTCTTAATTGTATCTTTGCATAGATGTTTAAAAGTTATGCATTAGACTTTGTAATATGCACAAAATACTTTATTTGTGCATTTTGAATCTGATTATCGCTACAAAAAGAGGGCTCAATTTCTTATGCCTTTTCCAAAAATTACCACAATTACCACTAATCTTGCTCTGCCCTCACCTCACGGATTTTGATGCGTTTTTTTTTCTTCAATAGATAGTGTTGCATACTGTTTGGTGACTGACAGAATGACAGACAGTCAGACCGACGTTAACGGTGACGGACTTGATTATTTTTACTATGACGACGAAAACCAACACCATAGGACGTGAGACAAAGTAATTTTAATAAAAATATATTGTTAGTAAAGATATCGGACTTTTTTTCTAACAGATAGAGTGATTCAAAAGGAAGGTTTACATGTATTATACATGTCCAACATAGGATTGTGTAAGATGGGTCAAAGTTCGCCGGGTCGACTAGCTATATGTATAAGATAAAGCAGAATTTACTTTAAACTTGTAAAAGTCTCTTGTCTAGTCTTTGTATAGACTGTGAGCCAAGAATATCTTCAAATACTATAAATTCAACGTACAAGAGAGAGTAATACTTAATTTACCTTCTCTAGTACAGATCATTTTAATGGAAAAATAAATAATTTAAATTGGTACCTATGTTAAAATTAACATATTTTATAGAACATAAAAATATGTAGGTGTGTACAGTGGGTAGGTTTGAGTTATATGATGAAACGAAAATTACATGAAATCATATAATGGAAATGAAATAAGATGAAAAAGAAGATAAGGAAGACCTAGGAAATCTTTATAGAGCAATTTATTATGATAAAGACTTAAATGACTTTAATTGAAGTCGTAAAATTTTGATTGATTTTGACTGCTTTATAATATGAGAAATAAGAAGTTCTGGTCGACATTCAGCTTTATTTCCAGCTTACGGCCTATTCCCAGTGCGGGAGACAAATTGATTGCTACTCTGTACGAAAATGAAAAAAATATTGTCGATATTCCATCAGGAACGACCCGAACACGGACTGAAAAACTGAAAACATGGAACAGAAAACTTAACTGTAGGCTAATTTAAGTAAAAAAACAGATATAATACATTTTAAATGTTCTTAAGAGGCATAGCATAGCTAAAGTAGCGCACCACTCGCAAAAAGATATATTTTTAAGTATCTTCTAAACTAATTCATGTAGCCTAGTATTTTAGGGCACTATTGTATTATTGCTTTTAGTTTAAAGATCAAATAAAACTACGAAGTGTGGCTACAAGCTTTTAGCACTTATTTTTTCAGAGGTTACTTTTGCTGTGCTATGCCTCTTAACTTCAGAAACCTAAATGATTTTAGTAGCCATTTTAGTCACACCCAACGTAATAAATACACTTCATTAAAAAATAACAGTATGCATAACATGAGAATAAATTAGAACATTTTATTCAATAGTGAGTTGCCTGGAAGAAACCGCTATCTGCGATAAGGACTATTATAATGTTAAGTTGATTGTATAAAATAAAGACAAATACATTAAAATAGTTTAAAATAAGCAACCATTGGTAGATCTTGCTAAGATTGATTTTTCCTAAATTTATGCGATTATATACAAACAAAAATTTTAAGGTATTTAATATCGTTAAATAACTTTAAAAACGGTTTAGGTATTTTGTTTGACCCACAGTTTCATGACAAACATTCTGAACATTTAAGGTAATTTGGCATAGCTCCAAAACAACCCATTGGAATGGATCCCCTAGAATAAGTTTCCACGGTCCATTGGTTCTTCAGTTCCACTCGGCGCCTCACCGGCCGCACCGGCGACATAAATCAAACTGCTACCGAACGCTCCCAACTTTTATTGTTCCCCAGATACTGACGCAACTTGCCAGAGTATCGGTGCGGATTGTACCGCAACTGTAGGTAAACGATATGTTTATTGGAACTGAATATGAAGACGAGAGGGTTATAGTAAAGTATATAATACTGCTCAATCGATCAAATCAAAGCGATCTTGAAAACATAAACAGAAAAAATCTCACGCTAAAATTCCCCGAAAGATCAGGCAGAGGCGAAAGATCAGAATCGGACCGACGTTGAGCCGAGTTTGTGTTTTTATACCATCGCTATCTTGAAAAATTCTTTTACTTATTAAAAAAAAACAGCACGTATTTTTATTATTTTGACTAGGTACTAGGTTACAGTGGACATGTGTCATATAATAATAATAATACATCACACTCAGAGCCCCTAACTAGGAAGAACCTGCCTAACCTTCCCGAAACACACCCAGAGACAAACACCACACCCAGCCCGGAAACAAACATCGATATTCATCATATCAATATTCGCCCCGCCCGGGAATCGAACCCAGGTGCACACGCTTACTCAGTCCAAATCACTGCCAACTGAGCCACGGAGCAGTCAACGTGTCATATGTCTTAACTTAGGCTGCCCCCTCAGATCAGCACAAGGGTTTTAAATTCAGGTTTAGGCCTTTTTTTAAGGTTTTTAAATTGTGGTTGTATCTTATACTTCGGCTGTTCCGTTAGTCACTTTTTATTGGAGGACATTGAAACCATTTTATTAATACTTACTTACTTACTTTTGCCCAATCTCCGCTGGGGAGCAAAGGGCCGAAACAAATCGCCGCCACACTCGACGGTTCTGAGCAATATCGCACACTTCCTCCCAGGTTCTCTGCGTGTGCTCCAGATCCTCCTTCTTAGCGCGCTGCCACGTGTTCTTGGATCTGCCAATCCGACTTTTTCCGCCTTCCGGTTTCCATTTAGGGCTTCTCTTGGCACATCGTCCGCCGTTCGGCGAGCGACGTGACCCAACCACTTCCACTTTTTTTTAAAGACATTTAAAGACATTTATTTCCAAAAAATGTTACATTATAATGTGACACGGGGTCTCTTTTTAAGTATAAATACCTGTACTCAGAGACTCCCTCTTCCACAGTGTCCATGTACTTAGAAATACACATGAAAATTCTTAAATAAAATAAATTATAAGTAAATCCACTTGTGCTCCCTGATGGTGTCAGCTACGGGTTTTGGCAGTGTTCGTTTGCATTTTATTAATAAACACGTTTAATTGTTTCTTTACCTTTAGTTGACAGCCGCTAAGTTGATTGATACTCGAGTTTTTTTTTCAATAATATATCTAAATATAAATAGGAATACTTATTTTAACATCGTCACCCTTACCTGTAGTAATATTAATATCGAGTTGAACCCTTTATCTCAACTTTGCTCATCTAGCGGCGCGACACCTCGACAGTTTGGGCTGGGGACATAAATCAAACCAAAGAAGACAGGTGTCGGCGAAACTTCGTAACTTGCCAGGCCACCTTAGCTTCCCTGGTGTATATGAGATAAGTATAAAGAAAAATGTAAGATAGCTTGGAAAGTTTATAACTATAATGTTGCAGATTTCTCATGAATTCTTGATTTTACATAATATTTATGTATGTATTTACAAATAATGTAATTACACGGATAATGAACTTAATATCTTAAATAAACCAACTAAAAAATAAAGCAATATATATTTGCAGATACAAAATGGCCTCAAAATCGCTGGGCGTGCAGAGTACGCTGCCTAAAAGACTGACTGCGTTACCTTTTTCAATGACCAGACTTATTCTCTGACTAAGGTACGAGCCAGCCCGCCGGTCACCGGAATGGTAGATCAGGCGCGTCGATCTCCGGCCCCCAGGGCCCTGAAATTTCGACCCAAACGACATAAACTGAATGAAAATTAAAATTTTGACATGTTGTACTGATTGTGTTATGATATTCAATATTCAGTAGCAAGTGGAACTGACTCACCAATACACAAATAACAAATAACATTCTAAACAATAAATTCCTATTAATTTACCATGATGAAGCAGCAATCTGCAGCCGCTACAAGCGCGATAATGGCCGTTGCACGCATAACACTGTCCCATTACACTAGTTCTCGATTTATGTCCTAACGAAGAGTGGGGTGGTGTTACATCAGAGGGATACAGTACTCCAAAATTGGTAATGCGCATAGAAATCTTAGTCACTGTTCGACAACGTTCGTATTTCCGAGCGTCGGACCATTTTGTATCTATTTTCTTCATGCGTAATTTAGTAGAATTGTGTTTTTTGATTCGGGTGTTTCCGTGAAAACGACAATTAGCGAAGATGTCCATACGCATAATTAGTTTTGAAATACATAATGTGCAATTCAAATTCAACTTTCACTTACAGTTCGATGATCCTCGCATTATTTTTTGTAAATGTATCTTTAATAATAATTTACAATTCATACGTGAAACACAGGTAAAATAAGATAACATTCAACATAATGTACAGTTTGTACTTTGATTGAGTGATTTTTAAATAAGGAATAAGGCGTCTAAGGAAATGCCCGAAGAACAGGCAGAAGCGTCTTTCTTTGAAGAGCTATAGAGTGATCGCCAACCGGCCTACCGGCTAACCGTGAGGTTATGGCAAACCCCGCCCCCCTAAATATTTGTCCTATTGACAATAGTGGGGGAGCCAGGCCCTATCCAACAGTGAACATATTGCGGCTGGAATGCTGTTTTTTTTTTAGCCGTAGAAATTTCAGGTTTTTTTTTTTTGTAGCATGGACCAATATATCATAATGATTTGGTCCATGGTTGTGTGTAGGATAATTAGGATGGTGCAAAATTTTAGTACCGATACTTCCTATAAATAGTTGCTTGGCGAAAAGGCGATTTACCCAAATTAATTAACTTTTAAAGTTCCCTGAAAATAGCGTATTTTTGGCCCATCTGGCACTATTTCATACTTCCCCCGGTTCTCTAATTTATTTGTTTCAAACAATATTTAGGCGGTAAATGGTAAATGGATGAAGTATTCAAAAGTACCGCCTCCAAGTTTTCACGGGGTGGCCTTAAACTTAATTTATGTAAATTAGAAAATAAATGTGTTTTTATTTTTTGGAAACAAACCTGGCTTTGTTACAATTTACTTACACCTTATTTCAATTGTAGATACAAATTTTTACATTATAATAATATATATTACTTACTCGACGTTATTTACTTTTAAAATTGCTTTGAAAATTTTATCTCTTTTGTCCTAGTTTAATAAAAATTTTGGAGAATTATACTTTTTGAAAGAGAAAAAGACTTTTCCATGTTGAATAATAAGTTAAACAAGTACGGTAAAAAGGAAACTAAAAGACGAGGGAACCTATATAGTTATTCAATGTTAAATACAGTGGGCTGTAAAGATTGATGGGCTTTATTAGTAATATTATAAGGTCTTATACGGTGCAAAACTAGCGCCACTTCCGATAAACAATTACTATCTTCTTAACCATGGCCGAAAACAAAAATAAGCGTCTTTGACTCCCTAGATATTTTGGTTATAATTTTTAAGGCCCTGTTGTGTGTGAAGCTTGCAGGTTCTAAACCTAAGATATAGACCATTTGTTGCCTTAAGTGACCACTTTAGTTTCATAAAAGAATACTTCTAAGAACATTATCCTTAAAGCTACCCAACATAGTAAAAACTCTAGGCAAGATTATCTAGGTAGTGAAAGACGCATATTTTTGTTTTCGGCCATGGTTTAGAAGATATTATTTATATATCGAAGTGGCGCTAGTATCGCACCGTTTCGCCCCTTAAGTGAATGTTTAATCTTCAAATTCAACCTAGCGTCATTCACTTTTTTTAACTGCATTTTATTTTTTGTTTAACTGTTTATTTTGATAACGAAAAACATAAATCGATAGAAGGCTCACTGCTAAACAACCCTTACCCCATATACCGTGTAACAATCTAACAAATTCTCACTTATCGTTCATCAAACAACTGGTACCAATATAAGGCTAAATTCATACCGAAATTGTCTGGCGGAAAGATCTCTATTTTTTTTTTTAAAGTGTTTTTATTCGATTTATTTTAATAGCTGAAAATGGTTTTTTAAAGAAAATTATTTATCGAAAACTTTTTTGTACTTATTTTGTACTGATATTCCTTCCGTACAGTGGCGGTCTAGGAGGGTGTAACAGATTTGTCTACGGTGCTCGGTACTGGTCTGCGTCCAAGACTGTATTACCAAAGAACAAGAGCTATTTTGGAATACAGAAAACCGGAATTGTTACGCCGACCTAGGCCGCTACTGTACCTATTATTATTTCGTGATATGGTTTCTTTAATTACTTAGCAATAAGCAAATAAATCAATACACTTCACAACGTTTCCAATCGGCAATAATATTTATGTTTATCTTTTGGATAGATCTGTTTTTTAACCGACTTCAAAAAATTAGGCATTTTGACCTGTTTGTTTTTATGATTATCCGCGATTATCTCGCGTTTGGATGTACCGATTTTGATGCGGTTTTCAGATAATTTACTTATTTTTTACTATAGGTAAGAACTACCTACCCAATTGTAGTGATAATTTCTAGTTCCCGCGCGTTATTTTTGCGATGCCCGCCTCGTTTGCGAGGGCCGTTATTCTGCACAACAAATAACAAACGGCAAACAACGCAACAATCCAATTAATCAGCGGAACTGCTCCGTGTTTCAACATGACCGTTGTTGTTAACGCTCTCTAGTGCTTCTCTCCTGGTAACGAGAGAGGAAAAAACCTAGATTGTTTTGTCTTTGGTTCCGTTTGATAAACAATTAACTAAATATCGAATCAATTGTTGGATTCCGTTGTTATTTTTAAATATTGTAATCTATATATATAAAACTCTTCCGTTACTGACTGACTGACTGACTGACTGACAGATAACGCAGAGCCGAAACTACTTGGCATAGCGGGCTAAAATTTTGCAAGTGGGTTCCTTGGGGAGTGTAGGGGAGCACTAAGAAAGGATTTCCCGAAATTCTCATGGGAACAGGAAAAAACTGGGTTTTTGTGTTTATGAGAAATCTGCGCGAGTGAAACCGCGGGACAGCCTCTAGTTAATATATAAAACTTTTCCGTTACTGACTGACTGACTGTGACTGACAACGCAGAGCCGAAACTACTGGGCGTAGCGGGATGAAATTTTGCATGTAGGTACCTTAGGGAGCAGTGTAGGTGAGCACTAAGAAAGCATTTCCCAAAATTCACTTCGAATGGATTTTTGTTTTTATGAGAGTTTTGTGCGAGTGAAACCGCGGTGCTGCCTCTGGTTAATTACATAAAATTAAAATCACCCTCCCCTCATCCCCCAGGACTTATTAACATGGGTCTTTCAGAAATGTTAAGTAAGTGTATTAATTTTTTTTATATATGGAACTTAAAACAAATTTAAGTATAACACATAAATTTCAATGACACGGTGTATTTCGACTAATTTAATCCCTCGTAACCCTAAAACCACCTTTGTTTTGAATTTAGAACAACTCGCTGAAAGCCCGTTTATTTTCATCCGGGGATTTGCAATTAATACGCAACCTTATTTGTGATGTGATTCGTTTTTTGCCACTTTTACAAAGTCAGTGCAGGATTGATAACTATATATAATGGCTTCAATTCAATCGTTGTGTTTATGAAGATATTTCGTTGAAAGCTAGGTAATTAATGAATTCTAATGAAAGATCATTAAACTAAGGACCTAAGATACCCTCGAGTATAGGCCGGCCTGCAGAGATATAGATATACTTTACCTTACTTGATCTTGAAGGGACATTGGATGACCGAACAGTAAACGTTCATTCAAATCATTAAAACTAAATTATTGCGATCCTTTATGGTACAAATGACATTTAATGTGGTTTTAATAAACATTAAAATGTATTTCTTCTGTCGTTTAGATATAGAATCTAGGATAAAAAAAAGAATCGACCTCCAAGAAGAGAGAGAGCAAAATTTTCTGTCCACTAAGTGCAGTTACCAGATGATTTATTATTATGTGAGGTGAACTGAAAAATACCACCATTAAATAACACACTAATATAAAATGGACTAGACGAGTCTGGCTTTTTGAAAGCTATAATCTATATTATCTATATATATACCAATATTATAAAGAGAAAAGATTTGTTTGTTTGTTTGTAAAGAATAGGCTCCGGAAATACTGAACCGATTTTAAAAATTATTTCACTGGTAGGAAGCTACATTAACCCCGAGTGTCATAGGCTATATTAGATTTTCAATAAAATTAGGGATCCATACCTAAACTCAAATAATGTAACCCAAGGTGCAATATTTTTTCCGTTGTTTACATAATTTGACAGGTGGTCTGTTGTTGTTGTTTGTTTTTAATTCGGCCTTTCTGGGCGGGCAAAGAACATAGTCTATAGAGCCAAGTCTTTTGTAGTATCTTATATTCTATGGCGTAACTAAGTAAGCCGGGAAAGCTCGTTTTAAATAAGCAGACTTGAATGTACACTTAGTGTAAGTTTTAAAGTAATTTTTGATAACGAATCACAATAGGAATAAAGCCCTTAGCTCAGACACACCCAGACCTAGAAATTGGACATCAATATCCATCATAACAATATTTGACCCGCCGGGAATGGAACCCGGCCCTCTGATCCGATGTCACAGTTCATGACAACTGAAACACTGTGAAATATCTGAATTATATGACGCAATATTTTGAGACCATGCCCCAAAATGTATAGATGGGGGGGTTACTATTAAAATTTTTGGTAAATATAAAAAATGTGTAAGTATACTTTTAATTTCTAGGAAGCGTAGGTAGGTACTTAGAAAGTCTCTTCAGAAATTATATCGTTTGTTAACATTAACTTTACGCAAGCTTAATCAAGAAAGCTCGAGCGAGAGCTTAATAAAATTGTGTCTCAATATTAAACTTGCCGAAGCATATTCATGAAAGCACGATGCGAAGTTCAGCGTAAGCTTCCAGGTGGAAGCTTGTAAGTTTGCGACGCTTATTTGAATTAGAATAGGTTCTGATTGGCGAGGAAAGCATTTCAATGGAGCTTTGATATTCTGTTCGGGAAGTTTTTTTTTCCAAGTTCAGCTGTGCTTCAAAGCTAGGCATACCTGGAATATTCATTTTGGCTCAGAAAACTAAACATTTTTTATTATAGATCATACTTATAGCTTAACCCCAGTAAATAACTTTTGTTCTGTTACTATTTTCGTTTTACGTATACTCGGCTGAACGTGGGTCCGGCTCTTAAGCTGGTGCCTCTGCCTAACCCTTCGGGGAATAAAAGGCGTGTGATTATGTTATGTTAAGTTTTTTATTTTCGTTTCCAAATAATACAAATGTATTTAATAAGAAGAATCAATAAACATAGTATAAAACAAAGTACCTTCTCTTGTCTGTCTGTCGCTATATTATGCTTTAAACTTTAAAACTACGCAAAGGATTTGATGCGTTTTTTATTAGATAGAGTGATTCAAGGGGAAGGTTTATGTGTATAATACATGCACAACATAATACATTACATATACGTTAGGCGGTACGAAGTTCGCCGGGTCGACTAGTTTAAAAAGAAATAAATAATAAAATTTTCTTGTACTTATACTTGTTAAAAGTAACAAAATTGCTTCAAATTTGAGTATCATAAAGAATAAAGATTCCCCTATAAGACATGTAAAATCCTCAAAAACCCAGTCGTTTGCACAATGGCGATCGTTCCCATAAAGTGCCGCTTTACGCATCGCTCCTAGTTTCACTTACACTCCTAGAGGCAAGGGGACACCTTTTTTTAGGCTTAGTTTAAACAGTGCGACGAAATCGCGGTTCGCTAGAAACTTTACTTCCACAAATATGCATTAGATTTTTTGTAATAATTAATTTATACTTATTTTATGAAAATACATAGTTGGTTCTTTAATCTTCGTAAAAAAAAATATATACAAACCTACCTTCTTCTCATCCCAAAGCGTAGTTCAAATAAGTATACCTATTCGAGCATAAAAATCGTTATGACGCCAAAAATAGTATACAAGATAAGTTATCGTACGCAAGCGCCACAACACAAGCTATCAATATGCTACTTCGCAAATGTTTATGCTAATCGCATTACTTACATTTTATCTTTCTAACAAATCACACTTTGTGTACCAACCCTTATTCGCAGCCCAATTTATGAAGCCGCTAACCAGTCCCTCTTGACCCTTAACTTCACAGTAAAGTTTAACTCATGGATGTCTATTAAAATTGGTGAAGGGAATCCCTGTTGATTTCCATCCTTTATCTTTTTACGGTCCATATGAAGTATTCAAGCCATCGAACGACGCCTCATGATTTTTCTACATGACCCCATTTACGGCGAATTGAACTGTATGACTCGTTTTTAAGGTTGATTTTCCAGAAGTTACAAAATGGACCAGTCGGTCGCTTTGGGAAATATCGGTAACATCTCGAAGGTTTTGAATGATAAGTAAGCGTTGATGGTTTAGATAAATATATCGTATAAATATAAAGGTAATTTTTTTATGATTTGGCTTAGTGCTTTATTTTTTTTCCGCGCAATTATTATTTACATAGCCATGTCTGATTTTCCATCATGTTATAATTAAATCCGTGTGGTGGAAGCATAGATAATCCCATCTTCTCTTAAACCTCATCGCGTCGTGCGCACATAAACTGTGCATAATTTAAATGCGTTTGAGGGTAGTCAATCGTTCCACGGGTCATAAAAGGTGACTAAAGGGACACCCGAAGGACGGGTAGCAAGCAGCGTCTTCCTTGAAAAACTTGAAGCACCATAGAGCGATCACCAACCCGTCTGCCAATAAGTGCGTGGCGATTATGGCAAACCTGCCTCTTTTTTTTGATCCTACAGTGGACGTCTCTCGTCTTATTATTTTTAGGTCGAAAAAGTTAAAGAATGTGTTTATCATATAACAGGCTGGCCGCCTTAGCACAAATTACGAGAAAACAGTTCTCAAAGCTAAGTGTCTTTGTGTTTTTCTTTCAACTGGGTTATAGGGTTATATCTTATTTATATACTGCATCTATTAAAACCAAAACCTTTTTTATGTTATGTCGTAATGCATGTGTACCCTAGTTTGTGTATCTTTTCCAATCTTGCTTACCCCTGGCGTCGATCCAACAATTTTCCCCACGCACAAACAATAGAAGGTAAATTGAATTTAGACCTCGTTTCAGATTTATGTGGCCTTGAGCCGCAGCAGCAACCGTCTTGATATATGGACCACAGGAATATTATATTGGTGAAGTAGGTACGCTGAAACTATCCATAAGATCTGTTTCTTAAGATATTGAGGGATAAGATTGCATTTTAGATATATTGTTGCACTTTTATGAAATCAAAATACTTACAAAGTAAAATTTATATTTTTACAAAGCGCGGGTGATGCTGCAGGCATTAGGCTTACCTTACTTACTATAATGTCGGTATAGTAATAAAAGTTTATTTCTGTGCAGTGTTTTTTTTAAACCTTTTTAATGAAGGAATTGGATTGGTTTCTTGCAAGTGTTTTTAAACTCTACATTTATCATAAACTTTTACTTAATATGTGGTTTCCAATTCTACATAAACGTTATCACAAGGATTCATTTAAATTTATATTCTTATCTTACAGTCTAAAGATGTCTATGGATCCATCGATCCATCCAAGGGTTGAAGTTTAATGCATTTTATTTTTATTTGTTTTTTTGTTACCTGTGAAATGGTAAAATTCTTTTAAGAAACGATTTATGAATTGGAAATAAATTGTGGAAAAGGGTGTTTCACACTCGTTTCTTTCAATCTATGTGATGGTAGTTGGTAACTCCCATTGTTATTCTGTTAACAAGGTTTTTGAACCCTATAGGGTTACTATGGATATCGCTATATTCATTTTGGGATATAGGTGTGTTTTTATGTCGTATTTGTTTTGGACACTCTACATAGATACAGGTTATCCCTAGTTCAGAGATAGTTAGTTAGGGTTAAGTATAATATTCTCTGTGGTTAGGGGCTCTCGGTGTATTGCGATCCTGACAATTTTTTTTCAACTGTAATTTTAAGGCTAGTTTACTAGATTTAACTGCGGAAACAGAAATCTAAAACAAAACTGTATTATTCTAAAAAAAAAAATGGGAGTTACTCAAGAAGGCAGGAAGAGGCAAAAGAGAAAACTCTATCTATTAAAAAGAAAACTGCATCAAAATCCGTTCAATAGTTTTAAAGATTTAAGCATTATAGCGAGCAACAGACAACAAAAAGGTCCATGTTTTATATATGTATTGATTTACCATTATAACACTGTAAGCTGTAACTAGGTATAATAAGAGAGCTCACTAACAACCCGTATCGGACTTTTATTCCAGGTCTTCAGGCAAAATAAAAAACAGAACAAAAGTATCGGGCACCGACAGCGGCTTTGTGTAAGAAAAATACCCTTTACTCAGACCACGGGTTTCCAAACTAAAGAAACCTATAAAACAAAAGTGTTAAATTATGGTTTATTGGAAGCAGCATTTGAATTATAATAATTAATGTTAATTATTGAAGCAACAAGTTTTTTTAGTGTTAAAAAAGTTGAAAAGCTAAGAGTTGCTTCGTATTTTTATCGTACTTCTACTAATATTTTATATGAAAAAGATGGACAGCATAATTTGAGGTTTGTTGCACTTTTACTGAAAAACTACTGCTCACAATTCGATAAAATTGGTTTTGTGACAATTAATAATATTTTTAAAGGTTGTACGACGATCCAAACGTTGAGAACCACTGTAATGTTCCAAGGCTATCTTTTCTTATTCAAGTACCGACAATAAATATTGCCAAAATAAATTTTCGGGCTTGATTTTGTTGGAAACTTTATTTACTGAAATCATAAAGGTAAGTACTGAGGTAGCTGTTTATTAAAGGGTATTTTGGCAAGTAAACGTATTAGCGGTGTCCCAGTTACATTAATTTATATACCTTGTGTATTACGTGAGCACCCGGGTTCGATTCCTGGGCGGGGCGAATATTGATATGATGAATATCGATGTTTGTTTCCGGTCTGGGTGTGAGGTTCGTCTCTGTGTGTGTTTCGGGCGCCCTAGATACAGGTTCTTCCTAGTTATGGTCTCTAAGTGTGTTATGTGTGTGTGTTATTACAAGTAGTTTTCCAAGACTAATTTCATCCCTCTATTATTTACAAAGATTCATTACCTAATTATTATTTTAAGAGTTTATTTCCTCAACTACACAAATATGAAAAATATCAACTATAAACACTAGTTTGTAAGTAATTATAGAGCTAATTTCAATTACGAAATTATAGGGTACCTACGCTAAATAATTATAAGTGATGATAATGTCCTACATTTTTGTCTGATGAATAAATTCATTGAAACATACTTAGTAGGTAGAACTCTATACTGCACGAGGCGAACAGCCTAGATGGAAACCGGCGGGGTTTCAGTGGATGCAAACCCCACATAACCCTTCGGCTTCCCCCGGGGGTGCAGGGCACTTGTAAGTTTCCCCGCCTTAAAATGAAAATAAAAGGTGGTTCAACGGGCGCCCCCCATGCGGCACCAAGCAAGCGATTGTGAAGCCAACTGTCCACGGAAGACAGACCAGCTCGAGTCGCAGAATACTGCACGGAGACAGCTATGTCCTTAATCTATATCCTAGCCTAGAGTCTGAGCCAGCTAAGCCTGCGCGCGACTGGGGGCACCACTGTATACGTGCTTCACGTGCTTCAATCGCCATTTAAAACAAATGAATGACTGATTGATAATTGGTTCATATTTTGACCGCGCGCATAATTACCTAGCTGGCACGCACTCTAACAATCAATATATATAAAACTCTTCCGTTACTGACTGTTTTTTTTTATTTAATACTTTATTTGGCCATAAGTTACAATACTTTTTAAACATAAGTTCGCCAAACTGCTAACACACTGCTTTAGATTTTTTGCGCACTTTATATGAAATATGGCCTCACACGAACCTTTACATTTCATAACTTCGTCTTTAGTCAGTGACAAGAACAATTTACATTTCTTACACTGCACCAGAATTAACATTTGATAAATCAACTGTTACTGCTCAGAAAATTTTAAACGTTGTTCACGCGTCGAGTGCAACGACAGAATTGACTGACTGACTGACAGACAACGCAGAGGCGCAACTACTGAGCGTAGCGGGCTGAAATTTTGCACGTAAGTTCCGAGTAGAGTGTAGGGGAGCACTAAGGAGCACTAATAAATTCCCGTAATTCTTATGGGAACGGGAAAAATGGGATTTATGTGTTTATGTGAAATCTGCGCGGGTGAAACCGCGTTGCAGCCTCTAGTAAATTAATATTTTAAACGAAGGACATACTATACAAGGCGTCATGCAATGCACATAATACATGACATAAATATCAAATTTCTAATACAACACCTCTATTACCCCGGTATTAGCCACAAACACGGGATAATGGGGCGACCCCGGCGACCGGAAGCTGGGTCCGGCGTCACGGTAGATGGCGCCACCCACTTCCGGCGCCCTGACACGTTCGGAATTCGTTTATTCACTTTCAGAGCTTTAGTAGGTTTAGTTTATGATCGTAGAGAAATCGATTTCTAGAGTACATTTTTAGTTTACCGTTTTATTTATTTAGGAAAATAGTTTATTGATATTTTATATGTTTCTATTTCTATTTATGCTGGTCATAATATTTAACTCTGTAGAACCTTTAAAAAGCCAAAGAACGATCTTAAAAATTATATAGATTTTTATTTATGTATCACATTTATCATCGGCATCGTCATAACGGACTACACAAATGCAGGAAAATAATTACAATCCTAAATTAAAAAAAAGTTTGAGTAAATCATTAGCTATTACTAATATTTTAAATTATATTCTTATTAGTTATTAAGTTTGGTGAAACATAAGATAATTTAATTCCATTCCCTTAAAGTTTGAGAAAGATCAAACTCGTGTAAATCTCCGTAACAGACTTAAAGGGTAAAAGACCTTATTTTTTCAATCACTCACTCAAACTAAACGATTGTTTTATTCCAACTATTTCGAAGCCATAAAACCCGCCCTACTCTCGTAATGTTCACATAATTTTAGTGCGAATGTTTTAAACATTTGGACCCATTTCAGCCCATTGTCCTTCCTTTTGAAGAAGCAAACATCATTGCTGGTTCAATTGTTTCAATAGGATCTGTTTAAATTGAAAATATAAAAAATAAGGTTCTAAGAAAAAACATTTTGAAAACATTAACATTTAAAATATTTTATTTTGTACAAAAAATAAAACCCGCCTTTAAAAAACTGACACGTACATCAACTAGAGAGTACTTCTTTTACGAAGTCGGTTAAAATAGGTACTAAAACCTTCTCCTGAATGTAACAAATACTTATCTGAAAATCCCATCAAAATCGGTTCAGCCAAACGCGACATAATCGCGGACAAACATACATACATACATACAAATCAAACTGATAACCTTCCATTTTGAAGTCGGTTAAAAATCATTTAACTGCAACCATAATACAAGTCAAGCGATAGTGGTTAGGTGCTTATGTTCCCTTTCTTTACTTAAAAAACTGAAACTAACTTCCCACCTTGATCCAATTCAATGTCCATGATCGCTGAACACGAGTTCCTCATACTATTTATGTACTTCCCTCAACTACCTAGCGTCCTTCGTTATAATACTTGAAGAGCCACACTGCGATCGCCAACCCGCCTGCCAAGCGTGGCGATCACAGCAAATTCCGTCTACAATGTTTGTCCTTTTGGCAACTTTTGAAAGAGACCTATGTCTAGCAAAAGAAGTCTATGGGTAAGTAAAGATGATAGATAAATGTACAATTCCAACATTCCCCATCGACATAGCGTTCAAACCATCAATTCAGCGAGCGACAGTCAAAGCCGGGCAGCCCCCGCCCCGGTGCAAATGGCCCGTCACGCCGTTACAGGCAAAGCAACGTTGCTCGATGATCGATTAGCGAGTTAGACAAGATTTTGCTATTTAGTGGTTTTTGACCTTTCGACCGGATGGAGGAATAATACATTTCAAAATTTGACGGATTTTATTTTCTTTGTTTTATTAATTTACTAGTCGACCCGGTGAACTTTGTCCCGCTTACCTATCACTATTTTGTGCATGTACTTATTAAACTTATAAACGTTTCATCTTGAATCAGTTTATTAAATTAAAAAACGCATTAAAATCCGTTTAAAGATTTAAGCATACATAGGGACAGACGCGGGAAGCGGACTTTATTTTATACTATGTATTGATACGTGTTAGATAGAACCAAGTTTCTTGTTGGTGGAGCAATTATCTTCTTCACCCATAGAACAGCTAAGCTCAATGACCAGAATGTAAAGAGACTTGTGGGACCCTCTTACTAAGAGCATTATTCATGAAGCCATTATTCCTATTGCTCACTTTCCTGCAGGAAACACCGGATCCTACGTGGCGTCACATTAGTGGCATCATTAAATAGAAACGTTTTTGTTTCATCCCTAGAATCTTTTTTAGCTCAAAATCTACAAACAATTTCACCTCGTTACTTTTACCATTTTAATATTTTTTTCAGTAACTGTCAACACGAAAAAAGGAGGTTAGTTTTAATTTTAGAAGAGATTTCACTATCATCATCAAATACCATCATCGATCAGCAAAAATTGCTGATGATAAAAAGTTAATTTGGAAAGTAGCGTCCTTTAGTTAAGTTAACTAGTACTAAATTTAAGGATATAGAGGCATTGTACCGGTTTTCAAAAACATTAGTTATTTGATTTGATATTTAGTTCTTGAGACGTAAATATACTCGAAAGTAACAACAGGTTGTATAAAAATATGTAGTAAAAGACATAAAGCAAAGCGTCTCTCTCAACAGTTTAATATACTCTCATTAGCAATAACTTAACGAACTGTTTTCTCTTCCAACAAAAAACGCTCCAATTATTCCGCATGGACGGGCTCTCGTAAAATTAAACGCCTCTCCTACTCTCTCCCCATAGTAAACGATCGATGTATATTAAACGCTATTACGGCAATAGTATAAATCTGTCGAGAGTCAGGTGACTCCCCGATTGTATTAAAATGTAAATCACATGGCCGATTTAATTTCAAGCTTCGGGTAGCTTTGAGGGGCTTGTAGCCGCTATGTTCGAGGTACGTGTACTGTATATTGTTGCCAAATGAAGCCAAGAGTTAATTCGAAGGTAATATTTATAAAATTTTAGAATTTAAACTACATAGAATTTTTAATTTTTCTTAATCTGCTTTTATATATTTTTTTATATGCCTAAAGCATTTCCCGTCACCTCGGAGGAGGGACGGAGGTATGGAGGGCTCGTACCCAAGTGTCCTTCCCACGCCTAGCTGCTATCCAGCTTCGTCCCCGGGGAGCGCATATTGTTCCCTCCCCGGCTCACCTCGGGGCTACGTCAGCACAGAGTCACAAGCTGTGTCCATCATTTCCACCAATGCATATTTTAGGTAATACAAGCATTTTTTAGTTCATAGAGACCTTTAAGTCTGTCTGCAGCCTTTAAGTGTTTTATTACGTCAGGGATCCGATATAGGTCCTTGAATTTATTTATATAATAGATAACAAAATATATAGAAGCATAAATAATGATGATGGGAAATAAAGAGCTTTGACTAAATTTTGTAATAGCCTATGGCATATACCAACCAGTTACTATTCACAAAATTTAAGTTGACAATATTTGCTTCTAAAAGATAACGCTTTTGTTGTTTTCCTTCTTATAAATTTATTTTATTTTACATTAAACAATTGTAAAGGCGTATTTTTAGCCCTCTCCAAGTAAAATTCTTATACAGCGTCAAAGGGAATTGATACGGTTAGAAAAAAAAGTAAGAATATTTGATTTGATGTCACTTCCTACACAGATTTCATCAATATATATAAAACTCTTCCGTTACTGACTGACTGACTGACTGACAGACAACGCAGAGCCGAAACTACTAGGCGTAGCGGGCTGAAATTTTGCATGTAGGTTCCTTAGGGAGTGTAGGTAAGCACTAAGAAAGGATTTCCCAAAATTTCCATTGTAACGGGAAAAAACGGGATTTTTGTGTTTATGACAAATCTGCGCGAGTGAAACCGCGGGGCAGCCTCTAGTCAATATATATAAAACACTTCCGTTACTGACTGACTGACCGACAGCGCAGAGCCAAAAATACTGGGCGTAGCGGGCTGAAATTTTGCATGTAGCTTCCTTAGGGAGTGTAGGTGAGCACTAAGAAAGGATTTCCCGAAATTCCCATGGGAACGGGAAAAAACTGGATTTTTGTGTTTATGAGATATCTGCGCGAGTGACACCGCGGGGCAGCCTCTAGTTAGAAATAAATCTAAAACTTTCTACTTATAAAAAAGACACAATTGAAACTGAAAAATTATTAGTTATTATTATAAAAAATCAATCTGTGTTAAAATATAACAATAATAAGAACCTCATGTTTCTGCACGTTATTCATACGTTCATTGTTACAACATGTAAAAAGGATTCTCTGTTACGTTTGAAACCGGTTGTAAGAAAATTTCCGCTGTTCCGATAAATTACATGTAAGTACTATACGTACTATAGTTAAAATTTGAATTGGCGGTACAAATCTGTTAATTACAAGCAAATTTATTTATTACTTTTTTTTACAACTATACTTTCTATCCTTTTTTATTTTGCTCCTATTTCTAGACAAAAGCTTTCTTGCTCGACGTGACATTCGATACCTGTCGGGTAGGAAAAAGCTACACCTTGGCTGTCAATCCTGCTTTTGTTTTACAATATCTTTAATAAATTTATAGAAAGCTCTTCCATAACTATGGTTTAAGTATACAGTAGGTTTTAAGTAGCATTACTGGAGGTCTACTTTTCTGGTTTGTTGTTGGTAATTACCTGACATCCAGTGTAAATTGACATACGTCAAATAACTATATAACTTTTTATGAATAACAGGGTACAAATATAAGGTTAAAAAAAATTCAACTCACTGCTAAAAAAAACACAAAGACTAGAAACTTGGAGTTCCTGAAATTCTCTACAGGTTCTTCTTAGTTAGGGTATCTGAGTGTTATCTGACTGCTCCGTGGCTCAGTTGGCAGTGATGTGGACTGAGAAGCGAGTGCACCCGGGTTCGATTCCCGGGCGGGGCGAATATTGATATGATGAATATCGATGTTTGTTTCCGGTCTGGGTGTGATGTTTGTCTCTGTGTGTGTTTCGGGCACCCTAGATACAGGTTCTTCCTAGTTAGGGGCTCTGAGTGTGATGTGCTTTTTTTTTTTTATTCCAACAGGAAAAGTTTCACGTAAACAAAGTCATAGCGATTTTCATTACATTTCATTTAATTACATTGTTTGAGCCTGAGTTACAGGTACCTATAGGAATAGGAATAACACGATTACTTACATGTAATAAAAATTTAAGAAAAATACTTTAAATGCAATCGCAGTAAGTTACGAAATGTTTCCCTAATTTCTTATTGTTAACAAGTCAAAGCAATCAGGCACAGATGTACCTACTTGTCATACGAAACGGGACGAATACAAAAATAAATTGCTCTTCAGGTAAATAAGGTACAGAAAAATGTATATAAGGTTCTAAGGTTCCATTGACATCACCCTCATCAAAAGGAGTAGGGATTTCATTAAAAACGTGCCAGTCATTTAGTGCAAGTCTTCTGGAAAATTCCTGAAATATCGCTCGATTAATTTCCAAAGGACGAAATCTGTCTTAAAGTTTTTTCGTAAGGAATTTGCTTAATAAACTTTTAAATGTAAAGTTTTGGAATTTATGAACTTGGGCTTGTTGAAATTACGAGTATCTTATCTTATAAGTGAAAATGAAAATGTAAAAAGCAGATGTTCATTAAAGGACACAAGAAGTATCTTTTATTGAAAGTCTAGAGCCGAACTCTCTATTATATTTTTATGAAAACTTACTACCTACTTTAATTTTCTTGACTTCTGTCCTTAATTTTTTTTTTATTACCACAAACACATTGTTCTATGAGTACACTATGATATATTTATACGAAAGTAAGTTAGTAAGTAGTCACCGGATTAACTGATTCGTTTTCAATAATTCCTTCACAGATTCCTGTCCAGTGAAGACTTTCAAGCAGGACGTGCATTGGCTAATGAAAGAGATTTGAGTTATTTTGTTCTAAGGCTATGTAGGGTTTCGTAAAATTTAATCATAATCTATCGTAACGGCTCGTTCACTGCTTCGTGCGTCTCTCGTTGCCCCAAGTTTTACTTAAAAAAAACTTCTCCATCTACTTCATACATCACACTAAAAATTATAAAAGCGGAAGTTTTCGAGTGTGTGTGTGTGTATTATGTTATATACTTCTTCACGTCTAAACGGCTGGAGCAATTTAAATGAAATTTGATATGGAGTTAGCTGACACCCTGGATTAACACATAGGCTTCTTTTTACTGCAGTAATAAACTGCGGGCCACAGCTAGTAATAAGTAAGTGTAAGTAGGTTAAGATTATTGTATTCATATCTTAAGCAATTCATATAGAAAAGTTCTCCAACATCAAAGATGGTTCAAGGAAGTGCCTGAGCGGCCGCGGCCGCAACAGTCAATTCCAACTATTGCCAAGTTAGCTGAACATGCACCGAGTTACGACGTTTTCCTGTAACGGAGCAGCTCTACTATGAGATTGAAATAACGTTTCAAGTTTCAAATAAAAATAAATAAAAGTGAAGAATTATAAATTTTAACTCACCATAATTGCAGTAGATGTAGGACTGGTTTTTCAATAAGTAATATCTTTGTATCCTATACTGAATAAATAATTTTTGACTTTGTCTTTTTGACTTTTGACTAGCTTTTGCTCGCTGCGCCGCCCACTGTGTTAAAGATATCTTAAACTATACTAAAACGATTTTAATGAAAATTAATGCATTACATGAAGCATTTTGTAAAGTTTCCAAAATTAATTAAATATACGTTTTTCATCCCATAACTGAGTACATTAAAGAGAAATAAATTATTTCTTTTGTAGTGAGCCGCACAGGAGCTGTTGTTGTGCACGATCCTTGAGAGGAGCAGTGGTTGACTTTCGACTGAGACAAAGTCACAAAGGATTCAGAATTATAACCATAGTGGACCCACCAATACCCCAAGCGTGGTCTAATATTATTTTTTTCCTTCTATATCTATTTGGAAGTTGCGAAGGGTTTCTCCTGCAGTCTCCCTGGACGGAATATTCAGAAATATTTCCACACACTCGTAAATTAATGGGGCTTTGGGTAAAATATATCGGAAATAATACATTTTCTCAACATTAACGCTTAGGGCAACATTAACGTTATGTAGAACTTGTATCTAGAATCCGGACAAGAAAGAAAACATCGATATTTATATAATTTATGTCATAACATAACAATGCAGCCGACTAGATGGGAACGAAAAGCGACAGAGGGGCTACTAAAAGACGCGAAGAGGCGCCGAGGTCGGAGCTAAAGAGGCCTATAGAAACAGTCGATATCACTGCCCACTGAACTACTTAGGGCTCAAGTCTATAAAAGGTATTTAAGACAAAAAATTGTGCTGTATAATTTAAAAGCCTTTAAAAACCTTTACTACTTTATGCTCAAAAAGGGCTAAACAAAAAAAAATGAGGTAAAAGGTTGGAAAACGAACAATGTTATCATTGGGTGATTTCAAACTATTTTTTATTATTTATGTACCTACGGTTTTCGGTGATATTATCAACTTTATCATAGCATATAATAATATATTACAACGGGATTATAAATTAATTATGACTTACCATAAATTATATGACTTACTATGACGAAAAAAAATCTAATTTAATTTAAGTAGGTATTGTAATAGCGACCCACGTTGTTTATTGTCTTTATTATTTCCTACTGGAGCTCAATAGTTTTTCCTCATCCTACTAGGCATTCCGATCTGGTGCAACCGGCCATCCTTCAAGGCGGTTATTTAGGCCTATACTGCATCCATAAAATTATAAAAAATATTATAAAACTAGTTGACCCGACACCCGACAGACGTTGTCCTGTCTTAAACTGATTGAACGACTGACAGTTATGTCAAACGCAATAAAGCGAAAAGTTCATCAATGGAATGTTTTGTATGGGAAAGTGAAATTGTGTTTTTTTCCGTCTTTCTTACAATTTTTCAATATTTTCTCACCTTTTAAACCTTCCCTGTACTACTACGAACATTTCAAAACCAAAATTAGCTACATCGACCCATCGTTCTCGAGTTTTAGCGATACTAACTAACCACGACTCATTTTTATATACATATACAATATTCGTAGATAGATACTAGATAGTAGAAGTGGATGGGGAATAATGCGTGGGTCTCCCAACCGGATGGTCAGAGGTTCGATCCCCAGTGATGGCACATACAATTGAGTCTTTTCAGACTTGGAATATTGTCACCATCACTTCTGTGGTTTGAAAGGCATGTAAAACCACGGGTCCTGCATTTCTAGTTTCTTGTAAGTCTTGAAACTAAGGCGCTAGAAATTCGATAGTGGGCTCGTGGGCAGCCCAGCTGTTTCCACTATACTTCAATTAACGCGACACATTAACATACTGTCCCAATAATGTCAAAGGTCGCCGTTGTAGAATACGGCAGGAGGTCTTTAGTTCAGGCTTATCATGATTTATCATCAATTAAAACAAAGTCGCTTCCCGCGTATGTCCCTGTATATGCTTGAATCTATGCAACGGATTTGGATGCGTTATTTTTAAATAATAGAGTGATTCAATAAGAAGGTTTACATTGTATAATACATGTACAACATATTAATAGCCTAACCTATTCATAGTACCTAGTACGAAGTTCGCCGGATCGACTAGTCTTATGATATGACCAGTGAGGTGGGGAAACGCGATATGACGCGTACAGTCAAGGACTAGGAGGCCGTAACAGATTTGTCTATGGTTTCGTCAGCCCTAGACTGTATTACCAAAGAACAAGAGCTATTTTGCAATACAGAAAAACCGGAAGTGTTACGCCGACCGTGTCCGCCACTGTACAATAGCTACAAAATCCTAACCATAAATTTGTACGTTTCAATCATTGTTATCCAGATTTGATTACTAGTCCGATAGGTTTTACAATGTTTTTCGACCCGGATATCTATGACTTATTTTATACGATTTTGATACGATAGTGAACGATAGTGTATAAGATTCAGTGGCTAGAAGTTTCTTGTTTCAGTTGTTGTGAGAATATATTCCTAGTAAGCGTTTTAGAATTTAGAAACGAAAAAGGCATAAAACATTTTAAATCAATAACAAAGGCGAGATAAACATATAATCTAGTATACTAGAAGCTCCTAGTTCTTTACTTATTTGACCGATAAAAATTAAACTATTGTAAATCAAAATTATCTTTACAAACAGCCTAATCGTAGCAGTTCTTTGGTCATTATGTGCAAAATTTTTAGGAAAAATAAATAATTATAGATTCCAATTCATGGAAATAAATTATTGTAATCTTAATCCTTGATAAATTTGCTGATTAATTACCATTTCGTTACTCGTCTGTGATTTGAAATGTCTCAGTTGTGTTATTAACTTTACCAATAAAATATGTGCTTTGGAATTTAGCAGCCAAAATGTTAAAGAAAATTTGTGTTGTATTAGTTTTAAATTTATCTCTCATTGCGTGCCAGAGCTGCATGACTTTTAATTTCGAGAATGGCTTCACCGAATACTTCGACAACGAACGGACAGTTTGCTCAAATTTTCTTCTGTGGAACGTTGGATACTATTCGGACATTACTATAGAGCCTCCGAATGATAATAGTACGACTTACGTTTACCCTAATCCATCAATGAGCTGTGCTTCATCGTTTGAATTTGAAGTTGATACAGCTGGTGTTTTAGAAGTGAATGTCATTGTTGAGTCAAGTAGTGCTCAGGATCAGTTGGTCCTCTTAGTTCAAGGTGTAAACCCTGGTGCCAATGATGTTGTCATTGGACAAGGGAATTTTATTTCCACTGATGGCAACCCATTGTCAACGGGTGGAGCAGTACATACTATTACAATTACATGGACTGTTTCCGGAACCTATAATGCTTATGTGAGTAACTATACTTCTATACTAAAGATCTATTTAAAGCATCAACGGATACGGAGGTAACTTAAATAATCTTAATACTGACCTTTGAACAACATAAAAAAAATCTTATTTTAACAACCTATTTAAAAATAATAACGTCTTAAATACTACGTATTTTTATTTAATTTAAAAAAACTAATATCTTGTATACGACTAGAAACTTTGCTTTTAAGATGAAGCATGTTTTATTTTCAGATTGCCTTAATGGGATTGGCAGCTGA
The DNA here is from genome assembly GCA_951802225.1 of Euspilapteryx auroguttella. Classification (NCBI taxonomy): domain Eukaryota; kingdom Metazoa; phylum Arthropoda; class Insecta; order Lepidoptera; family Gracillariidae; genus Euspilapteryx; species Euspilapteryx auroguttella. Next base: position 2,570,488 of record OX637657.1, on the reverse strand, counting down.
AGACTCAATATTCCTGATAGATTCTTTACGATACGTCCCGCCCACGATAGCTGAAGATGAATGCGTAATCTACAATACTGAGGAAACTACTGAAAACGTAACTGAAGAAAACGTTACACCTGAGAATACTGAAGAAAGTACTACGACTGAAGAGACTGAAGAAAATATAACTACTGAGGAAACTGAAGAAAATACTACAACTGAAGAGACTGAAGAAAATATTACCACTGAGGAAACCGAAGAAACTACTACAACTGAAGAGACTGAAGAAAATATTACCACTGAGGAAACCGAAGAAACTACTACAACTGAAGAGACTGAAGAAAATATTACAACTGAGGAAACTGAAGAAACTACTACAACTGAAGAGACTGAAGAAAATATTACAACTGAGGAAACCGAAGAAACTACTACAACCGAAGATACTGAAGAAATGACTACAACTGAAGAGACTGAAGAAAATATTACAACTGAAGAGACGGAGGAAAATAATACAACGGAGGAAACTGAAGAAAACAACACAACTGACGAAATTACTACAACGGAAGTAACCACAATAATAACAACAACTGAAGAAATTGTTACTGAACCAGAAGAAACTCCGACAACGGAACCAACCACGGAAAATGCAGTCATATCATCAGAAGAAGAAGAAACAACAGAAAGTACTTTAGAGTTACCTGTCACAACAGAAACAAACTCCTTCTGGACCCCGCTTACCATCACCGGGGTTACACTTATAAGTTTCATTGTATTCTGCATGATTTGTTGGTCTTTCTACGAATGTGGGAAACGAAGTGTAGTCGACGAAATTGAACCTGATTTCGACATCGAAGACTTGCCTAAGCCAATCATTGTCCCTCGAGTTACAAAAATCTACTATGAAGGAAGTTTGCCGGGCAAAAATATGTACCCTGTTTAGTGTTATCTTTAATAATAATATCATATGTGGATATTAATTTTGTAGATAAAACGCATCCGCGATTGTGATATGATAACTTTCTTATCGAGGGCTCTTTGATGTGTTCAAAAATGTCTTGGTTCTAGCTTGGTTCCGTATGACATCATCGCTAAAATTGATGATTGAAGTGATATGTATAGGTACATAATTAAGTAGGTTCATTATTTCAATTTAAGAGGTTATTTACAATACTTACTAAGTAAGTATATAATCTTGTAATTAAAAATATTGTTCGCTATCAAAATTGTAAATAATATTTATTGTTTAATCTTAGTTTAAGTCATGTAGGTGCTCAAATTTTTATGATATCGCCACAACTTTCATAGAGTTAAGCCTAGTGTTTAGTTTGTAACCTTTTAGTGTTTTATTGACTTCTTAAGATATGTCAAACTATTCAGATATTTAACCAAGGTATTAATTTTATTAAATGAGACGTTTTACAAAATTTTCGTCTTTTTTATTTTATTAATAAGAATAATAATTTACTGTTACCTATTGATTTCTCACAAAAATCACGTTGTGGTTGTTTTCGGTTGGATAGGACATTGCAGGCTTGAATCACCTGATTGTCCGAAAAGTAAGATGATTCCGTGCTTCGGAAGGCACGTTAAGCCGTTGGTTCCGGCCGCAGTAGTGGTCGTTATAACCGCGGCGACAAGCTCTCCCCTTGTCACGTTGGTAATAAAAGCACAAACTCGGCTAAATTGAGCTGGTACCACTGCCTAACCCTCCGGGGAATAAAAGGCGTGAGATTATGTATGTATGTTACCTAAAACGAACTAAGGAACTCTTGTCGAATTAATTTTATTCAGATTATACGGGCTATCTTCAAACAGGGAGTGTTAACTTTAATGCGATGAAATGCCTAAGGATTAACGCAAACCGAGCCACTGCACTTTACCCCTAGCTTAGTTAATAACATGTTTTTCTTTAATCTCTTTAAAAATTACCTAAGTACTTCCATGTTATCAGACACTTGAAATGGAGTTGTATGCACTGAAATTTGCAAATTAGTTCAATGTCGGTAATCAATAGTGTCCGCTGTGATATTCAAAGAAAATGATAAAAATAAATCATGGTTATTGTGAAATATTATATTATTGTTACTTTTTCGACATTAATTATTGCAGTGGCGGGCGAAAAATTGCAAAGTACAAGTTACTCTTTTGACGAATATTATACATTTGATTTAAATTCAAGAAGTTGTCTCAGTGATGATAGGCCATGGACGTTAGTGGATTATATGTCATTGGAAATGAAACCGATTAAAGAAAGTGCTACAGCTTTAATGTCGTCTCCAAATTCCTGCATTTCGACGCTTCCAAGAACGTTCGCTAAGGATGGAGTATTGAGTTTTCTAGTTTATGCTACATCATCAAATTGTGTGATTGAAATCGCTTTAATTAATAACGAAGATGATGATATAGTAACTTACCTGTTAGAGAATGCTGGTGGCTTTAACAGACATTGGACTCAACTTTCTATTGTTCTAAAATATGATTTAAATGGTTATGTAAGTAAATCAAATATAAAATTTATCATGAGTAGTTAAGTTTGTTATGAATTTTTTCGACAGAGAAAATGTATTCAAACATTTTTAACACTTTTAACAAAATTGTTTTTAGAACCTACTGTATTGTATTGTACTTTGTGCTTCTCTACTACCTGTAGGTACTTACATCGACCTACCAACCCTTATTTTATTATTGAGCGGTTTTCCAGTAGATTGTATCATAAGCACCTAGCTCGTCACTCCATCTTTTCTAAATAAATGATATCTGTATTTTTTAATTTCAGATAAGACTCCGAGGATCTTGCCATCACGATAACGACGTCATACTAATAGATTCTTATAACTACTATGCAAAACAATCAAAGCACAATAAAATAAAAGAGGCAAACGAAATATTAGGTGAAGATGCAGATGAGTTCTTACTCTACGATCCTGCAGGATTTGTAGGTGATGTGTTAAGGGAAGACGGGTCAGGTGATGGAGAAACTACAGGTGAAACAGAAGACGCCACGTCTTTGTGGAACGCATTTACTATAACTTTTGTAGTAGTTGGAGCTAGTGTAGGGATAGCTTTAGTTGCCTATAGTGCATATTATTTCGGTAAATATAGAGCGGCGAATAATGTTGGAAGATTATTTGATGAGGTAGAAATCTTTCCTGAAAGTACTATTACGTTGCCTCGAGTTAGGTCTGCGTATCGATAAATTGGGTCCATTCTTTGAAGAAAAAAATGTGCATGGAAGATGTGGGCGGATTCCAAAAGCTATTTTTAATGCAACAAAATGCTATGCATTTGGAAAATTATAAAAACAAATACAGCAATTTAATAGTCGGGCAAAGACCTTGTCAAACGGATGCTCTGCTTAAATGGTGGCCCGAAGGCAAATATTGTTATTTGCATAATTATGACTAGAAAATGTTTATTAAAATAACTTTGTAGTAGTAACATAATTAAGTGTACAATATTATGCACAGTCATATTTTATCTGTACTAATGTAAAATAAATATTATTTGATTTAGTTTGCTCACTTTAAGCTGGTCTGTGCAACCTGAAGACTGTTGATTTCTCATTAGCTTGCCTGAAGACGCGTGGGGGACGACCCTGAATAACCTAGTCTCAATATCATACATACCATAACCAGAATATCCTATATTGAATAAAAAGCTCGTTTATTCTCATTTATAGTACATGCCTTAATAAACGGCCGAGTGCGAGGGCTCGCGCTTAGCAGGTTCCGGAAGAAACAAATTTTGTTGTTACTCAACAATATGTGAAGTTTCGATTGCTATTTCTTTGGTGCCCGGTCGGTCGGTTTTTCGGTAGAGGCTCCACAAAATTGGTAAAAAAAAAACAAGTTTTTTGCATTTATCTCTAAATTTAGGTAATTTTTTGAATATTTGTTAGTATTCTTTGGACAACGAGAAAATTTCTTGATAACATTTTCATTTAGATTTAAGTGCCTTTGACAGACGGACGGACGGACGGACGGACAGAATAGCCATTTTAATTAGGTGCCGGGACGACTACCCGGAACCTTAAAAAAATCTGCGAATCCGGCTATGTGCATGAAATTAGTTAGGACACTTCAGGGCCTAGTCTCATCAGTGACCTTAAAGCAGACATCCCACTGCTGGTAAAACCACTTGCCTATCTTAGTCCTCATCAGACATAAACGAAGGTCTGCGTCATTGCCAATTACTTTTAATAAAGCATATTTTGCCGCAGGTTTACGGAATTATTGTTTACAATAATTGTGATTAGGTTTTGTTATTAAAAGATCACTTAAATATAATTCTATGTTGTTTTATAATTATTTGTGTAATTTATCATCACATTCAAGTCAGGAAGCCAGTACAGTTTAAAATACATTAATAACGTTAATAAGAACATTATGTATAATATACGACAAGGTAAAAATTAATATCTGTTATGGTGAGTTGCACCACGGTACTGTTAAAACTAAAATATGTTTCGACTAGGCAAAAATGAAATATTTTGTTAAGAACATTGTCTTTGAACAATAATGCGTGACGAGATTCAGTAGGCAGTTATGTTAATTGATTATGAACCCGGGCCGTTCAATTCCCGGCGGGGGCGAATATGTTTTAAAGGATATCGATGAATACAGAGAGATTGTACATTTTTACAAAATTGAAGTGTTCTTAAATAAATCAAACTGCATTATGTCTAGTTTCCGACTCAATGAAACAAAAGGCAATATAATTGGAAATAAATTCAAATTTACTATCGTATTTTGATCGTAATGATCGGGGAATTCCCTCGGTCAAGGGCTACCACGTCTGCGCAGCCAGCACCCACGCGTCTCGCTTGATTAAGAATGACCCTGCCACGTAACGCCAAAGGAGTTTGTGGTTCGAGGTTAAAAGTAATATTATGCATTTTTATTTTATAATCTAGCCTACCTGACACAGTCATTGTTCTGTAGTAAAGTTACTGTGGTCGTAAAATTTCTTTTATTTTTCTGAAATAGGAAGCTTCTCCGCACAATAAGAAACATATAACTAAAAAGGAATTATCGCATTCGGATAATTTTGTATAGACTTACTAAAACATAAGTAAGTACTTACATAAAATCCTTAGTTTTTTTTGCAAAAAAACTTACTATCAAATCTTCTTAAGACACATAATAGATATTTAGTCTAAGAAAGATAGATAAGAGGAGATGGCGGGATGGCATCGACCTCTACCTATCACAAGAAATTGCCAAAAGGTTCACAGGATCGGAAGACTCATTTTCACAGAAGAAATAATTAGGAGCTAGGCCTTTGCCCAGCAGTGGGACAGTAAAGCGGCAAAAAAATATTATTGTTCAAAATAAGTTCACTTCCTACTAATCATTAACTTACCCAGAAGTTGGATATTTAATATAATAATCCTAAATCACAGTAAAAAAAACTTGTCTTGAGGTAATTTTCTAAAGCAATTTTGTTATTATATGTTCTGTTTTTGATATGCCTCCGATTCCATTGCGTGCGTCCTTCTAAGCTATTATTATAAAGGCTTGATTTTAACTAAAGACCTATTATTATAGGTTAGACGGTACGAAGTTCGCCGGGTCGACTGGTGATATATATATATCTTTCAATTATATGTAGTATATTATGTTATTTCACTGCTTGCGTGTAGGGCACTCGTAGAACGCTTGTGGGTCACTTGCTGGCATTGGCTGAAAATCAGCGCTGTCGGTGAAAACCGTCAGCATATGCTGAGTCGGTGCCATTTTACGGCAACTGCAACACATACAACATGTTTAGTTTTATTTTTGTTTTTTATTTTAGTTATATTTACTGTTTTAATTTTTGTTTTGTAAATGTATTTTCTAATGTATACATTATGTATGTGTGTGTTGCTGTAAATAAACATTTTCTATTCTATTCTATTCTATTATACGACTTCCATGATAATATGTACTATATTAACTGGTTCTGGGTGTTGGTTTTTACTTATAGGTACATTATTACAGTATGTTTTATGCACCCAGGTACAATAGGCAAGAAAAGGTGTTCTTGCACACAAGTCTTTTGCCGCTTAAAATATGTCATAACTATAGTTACCTACGAGTAAAAAATAATCTACAGAGCGAGCCTCGAAATGTTATTGAACTTGTATCTAGGATGTTCTAAACACACAAAGACATAATAAACATAGGTAGTACAGGCCCAAACCAACATCGATAATATCAATCATAACAATGTTCGCCCCTGCCGGGATCGAACCCGGACATCCGAGGACACAGTTAACATTACGGCCAACTGAACCACGGCGACGATCATAATTTCTGATAACATAATGTTGATTCCACGCCCGTTATAACTTATCGGTACAGATCTGTACCGAGTTGAGCCGAACGGTTAATCAAGGGTATAAGTCTCTCTTCTATCATACGTAAGTCCTATGTTTATATGTTACTAATCGACCCGGCGAACTTCGTACCGCTTAACCGATTAATATGTTCCTAATGTTTTGTACCCATAAACTTCCTCTTGAATCATTCTACTTATTTATTTAAAAAAACGCATCAACATCCGTTGCATAGTTTTAAAGATTCAAGCATACAAAGGGACAGACGCGGAAAGCGACTTTGTTTTATACTATGTATTTATGATAAAGAGAGAAGAGAAGCTAATTCAAGACCAATCGCTAGTCTACATCCAACCTTAACACGAGAGATGACGTCACTCGTCACCACCTCGCATGGGTGACTCGGTGACACATCTGCGTGCGTCTAGATCACTGTCCGCAGTCATTACATCGCATTACGTCAGGTAATTTACGTGATAAATACGACGGCACCCTGCCGGTCCGACCGCTGCCGTTGGTCACGCAGACAAAAAATATAATAGGTTTTATATAGGCTTTGATTTCTGTGTGCGACGTTTTCCTCGCCCAGAAGTGAAACTATAAAGTTTCAAGTATTTTTCAAACTTTTATGCTCTTATTTGCAGCTGCCTAGAAAGGGAAAATTAAAACCAATTGAGGAATATTATTTTTAAATCCAAATACATAGAACAAAACAGATAGATCCTTACTACATAGAACCTTAACAAACATCGAAATTCAGCATCACAGAAATGTTTGCCCCGGCCGTGTATCGAGCCTGAACTCCGGGTTCGCAGCAGTCTGCATTCACGGAGGCTGTCATAAAATTATTAATACCTTATTTAACAAGAGGCAAGGTTATGATAACTTTATCTATACTCACCAATAATATTTTATCGTTTGTTGGTATGTTTGCATTGAAAGTCACCGAGACTACACTGAACCGATTTAAAAAATTATTTCATTTTTAGGCAGCTAAGCGGCGGTTTCCAACCTCTCTGAGCTACACTATCCTCGGGTGACATAGGCTATAGAATATTCTATAAAATTATATTGCAAGTACAAAGTTCGCCGAGTCAGCTTGTTTTTTATAAATAGATATTGTTTCAATATTCCTTCCTTCCTATCCAAGGTGTCCAAAATAGCTTTTATAACAAATAAAAAATAAGGAACAGTCTTCTAAGTCATGGCGTGCATTCATATCACTCTAATTATGTGTTTTATGTCGCATTGTATAACTTATATGTGAATACGGATATAAAGCGAGACAACAAAGAGATGTGGTTCGAAAAACATCAATCGATTTGTAATTAAGTAATTGTTCGCATTCTATTGAATGTTTAACTTGACTGATTGTATTGTAGTGCAAGAAAGTGCTATTTACGATGCATGTTATAATGGCGGTGTAAATGAGTTTAAAGCAATATAAAAATACTTTTCTTAAGGTGGTAACTCTCGCTATGGCGCGAAATTCAAATTTTTTCCTGTTTTTTATTTATTCTGGCAAAATTATACATTTTTAATAAAGTTTAAATGAATTCGCGTATGTAAAAAACCATCTCCCACATTGCAATACAACGTTTATGGAAGACAGACCTACAGATTTTGTGTCTAAGGGGTAAAAGGCCAAAAAACAAGTTCCTTGAATATACACAAAATCGGTAACTCTGTCTTTCAAAAACGATATATCACAATGTGAGAAATAGGTTTTTACGTACGCGAATTAATTTAAACTTTATTAAAAATGGATACTATCGCCAAAATAATTAAAAAACGTGAAAAAAATTGAATTTCGCGCCATACCGTGAGTTACCGCCTTAAACACAGGATGCTCTAAAAGTTCATAGCATAACTGAGGCTCTAAAGAATGGGCCAAATTGTATTCAGACTACACATAAAATTAAGTACAAAAAGATCAGAATGAACGAAAAGAGTTCCTCTCTTCGCGGCCTTAAATAGTTAGTGGTTTTGAGATATAACAATAATTTTTATTTTACTGATAATTTGAGTCCTGTAGCTTGAAAAATAAACGTTATTATTATTATAATACGAGGGCGGAAAACATTATATACTTATATCACTTGGGCCGGAAACACCATCAAAACATTTAAAAAACATTTCGCATTGTTGTTCATTTTAAAAAGAAAGACAAATGCGATCAAAATTATTAAATCAATTTTAGAGTCGCCTAAATTTCTCAGAATCAAGAAATAAGACAATTATCTTGTTTTCATGTTGTTTTGTATCTAAAGTACAATGACTACACCGATTCCGATTCCCATGGAGTGACGTCACTCATCATCACTCTACAACATGACGTCACTGTCGTCCCTGCCCATCTAGTTCTAGATAAGATTATGAATTAGAACTATTACTTACTCATTGTTATCAATTAATTTTAATATTGCATGTAATAAATTTATATTACTATTATATTATTAATTTTCTCTATCTCTTGCATAATAGGTATGGTTCTTAGGGAGGCGAGCGAGACAAATCCAACTCGTAGAGGTCCTTTCAAAAGTATCTATTCTTAGAAAGATGGTGATGATTTTTATAAAGTGAGTAAAATATTAAAAATACCTAACATAATAATCTAACGCCTAGCCTATATTCCCTGAACGGTTAGGCAGAGGCACCATCTCACCGAAGAAGCTTACGAGAGACAGGAATGCATTGAGCTGGACCCACGTTTGACCGATAATATTTATATCATAAAAATAAATCCAGAAAAAAAAACACAATCTATACATAGGTAGTATAAAACAAAGTCTCTTCTCGCGTCTGTCCCAATGGTATGCTTAAATTTTTAAAACTATGCAACGGATTTTAACGCGCGTTAATAGAAAGAGTAATTCAATAGGAAGGTTTATATGTGTAACAAGAGGCTCCTCCGCGGTATCACCAGCGTAGATTACTCTTAAACACAAAAATCCCGTTTTCTCACGTTCCCATGGGAAGGAACCCACGTGCAAAACTTCAGCCCGCTACGACCAGTAGTTTCGGCTCTGCATTGTCTGTCAGTCAGTCTGTCAGTAACGGAAGAGTTTATATATATTGATGATATAAGCACAACATAGTAACAGATAAGGCGTCATGAAGTTCGCTGGGTCGGCAAGTAAGTTAAAAAATAAAAAACAACAATTTTATATTTATTATAACCAGAAGTTACTGTCACGCACAAGGCCCTATGTCAGTACTGTGAGGTGACAAAAGAATAAAATTGCGACGACCTCCCGGACAGTCACGTAGGTACTCATAGCTACTCATACTCACCTTCTATACTATAGGTAGGTAACTATTCATTGTTCAATTTAAATCATAAATCATAAATTTTATTGCAAACTAAGTGTGTGTGTTACAGATTTACTCTAAAACTTGAAGCATATTAGTAGAAATAGTGACTCTACGTACCTGCATTAAATGCATTGATTGAATGCACTGTAAAACGAGCTTTAAACGTGATGAGATGAACACGGAATCTTCAAAGAAGAGAGAGAATAGAAGCCAGGAAATCCGAAAAAAAATAAAAACACGTAAAAAATACTTCTCAAGAAACTTTTTAAAGAACGATGGCTTACGTAACTAATTTACCTATGGTCTCAAACTGTTAATATTATTACGATCTGTTGAAAAATTAATTTCAAAAGTATGTACAGTCACGAACTAGGAGGCCGTAACAGATTTGTCTATGGTTTCGTGAGCCCTAGACTGTATTACCAAAGAACAAGAGCTATTTTGCAATACAGAAAAACCGGAAGTGTTACGCCGATCGTGTCCGCCACTGTACCTACCAAGGTAGACGAATGAAAATTAAATGAAGCATAATATTTTTTTTGTTCTGAAAGTCTTCTAGAAAGGTCCAATTAAAGCAAGCGACAACAATAAAATTGAAGAAAAAACGGAATTTCGAGCAAAAAACTGACAAATAAAAACCAAATTTAAGGAAGAGCACAATGCGGTGTCCTGGTGGTGTTAATAATAATGGGCAACGCACACTTATCAGCTCACATTGGAAATGGGAAAAAAAATTAGGTAAGTAAGTACCAACCTCAAAACTTGTACAAAAGGACCAATTAGCAAAAACTTTTCCTTAGAGTTCGCTTTCTACTGAATTTTCTATTCAGGGAGCAAATGGCAAAACAATTAGGGCTCGCTAATTTGAATAAGAAAAATTGGGAGAACAATATAATATTGAGACGGACGATGCGAAATGGGTCAAATAATTTATCTTTTACTCTATACAAAGGAATACTTAGTACCTACCACAAAACTAAATTGATATTAATAAGTGAATCACCGCGCATCAATTTTACAAACTTCCTACCGCCTAACCTTTTACTATATTGTGCATGTGTATTATACTTATAAACCTTCCTCTTGAATCACTTTATCTATTAAAATAAACCTCATCAAAATCCTTTGCATAGTTTTAAAGATTTAACCATACATAGGTTCTTTTAGCAGTACGAAATAAGCAAATATACCTTACAATATTTTTACCTTTACCTTTATATAATCTAAAATACTGCCTTGTCGATCTTCCGCCGCTATCCAACAAGATTATCGGCGTCGCGCAAATTTTCAGGATAATAACCATAGCCATAGAGCCTTTGTGTTAAAAGCTTTTTAATTAACAGTCTCATAACAAAATACCGCGTTCATTAAAGCAGAAAACTTCCATCTATTCTCTTATGTTTTAGAAGCATGAAGAATTTACGAGATAAAAAAAATTGTATTAAGGAGGAAATTAAAAGTCGCTCGCAATATTAAATACCGTGATGATCGTGAGACGGAGTTTTGCATAAGCAATATTGTATTAAGAACGCCAAGTTTAGAAAAGCTAAATCAAGCTGATACCAAAACATTTGAACATTTCTATTGAAAAGAATAGACTATCGTCGAATGATTGGATTACTTTAGTTTTTGACGCAGAAACACCAGCACACTGAAAGCACGTAGAAAACACGATATTTTTTGCAACTATTATTTTTAGGTACTGTTCTTCATCAATACATAATATAAAATAAAGTTGCTTACTGTGTCTGTCCCTTTGTATGCTTGAACCTTTAAAACTACGCAATGGGTTTTGATGCGGTTTTTTTAATAGATAGAGTGATTCAAGAGGAGGGTTTATAAGTAGGTATAATACATGCACAAAATAGAAAATGGGGTTAGGGGGTACGAAATTCGCCAGGTCGACTAGTACCGCGGAGTTGAACATAACGATCGAAAGATCACCCGTGACCCCCTTGCCAACAGCCGAGAAGGACACCGGCGGGGTTTTAGTGGGTGCGAACCCCACATAACCCTGCGACTCCCCCCGGGGTCGCAGGGTACTCGTTAGGAGTTTCCCCGCCTAAAAAAAAAAAAAAAAAAAAAAGTCGACTAGTACATAATAAATCCATCATTGTTATATAATAATGCATCAATTAATTATTAATTATTCTATCATATCAATCATCATCGATCGATCATTTCACGAATGGTATGTTACCGCCCAATCGCAGACACAAACATTGTAGAGCCAGTACCACTGTTACATTATCTGTGCCTGAACATTCTTGAATGAATGAATGAATGAATTAAAGATATCTTGATTCTTGATCTTGATTGATACCAATATTTAATGGGGCACACTGTGCGAATCTGGCGCCACTTCCAATAAAAAAATAATATCTCTTAAACCATGGCCGAAATAAAAAGTATGCGTGATTTTTTTAAGACCCTAAACGCGTAGGTGGCGCAATAAACAAGAAACGCAGAACCTGCAAGCTCCCTGAAACCTTTTTATAAGAAAGCAATTTTACCCTAATAAGGGTGGAATTGTTTTTGTGACGACATTAGCTTTAACGCTTTTGATGGCGCGCTGCTAAAAATTTGTTTACTATAGGCCCTTCTCCCATTACGCAAAGGCGACTAGTCATTGACTCCGCGGAGTATCGAATAATTCTCATATATTACCTTACTTACATAGGTATGTAAAGTGAACTTTTCTTACATTATATTACACGAGCTTTCCCGGCTTACTTCGTTACGCCACAGTTTAAGATACTACTAAACTCTTGGCTCTAAAGACTATGTTCTTTTGACTGCCCAGAATGGCCGAATAAAAAACAAACAACAACAACAAACCACCTGTCAAAATATGTAAACAACGGATAAAATATTGCACCTTGGGTTATATTATTTGAGTTTAGGTAAGGATCCCTAATTTTTTTGAAAATCTAATATAGCCTATGACACTCGGGTTTAATGTAGCTTCCTACCAGTGAAAGAATTTTTCAAATCGGTTCAGTATTTCCGGAGCCTATTCGTTACAAACAAACAAACAAACAAATAAACAAACAAATCTTTCCTCTTTATAATATTGGTATAGACGTACAGCGATCAGACGCGCGCGACTTGAGCAATTTTTTTATAGATCATCATCTAATTATGTCGCAGAACATCTAATCATCTGTTTCCTTAAAAAAGTTACTGTTTCCTCTACCCAAGAGCATACAATCGCACGTTATCCAATCAATGTAAGTAAGTAATAAACAAAAATTTTATAATTTACTCCGATTATGAGACACTCGCGCGATGTGCTCAAGTAAGTTGTTATTGTGCTATGAATATAGTGTTGCAGCGATTAAAAACGTAAGGTATAGAATTTGAGCGTATTAATTTAAGTTTAAGTAAGTAGATATTAATTAATTTGGTAGGTACCGCAAAATACCTATACATAATTTTTACACCAATCCAAAAGTAATTTATAGAAATTTTCCTTTACTTTTTTTAAAGTTGAAATATGTAAATTTGTTAACTTAACGCATGCTTATTTTCCCAGTTATTGGACATTGTTATAAAGTTGTTTAATTACTTGACTGTGTTGGTGGCGGACACGCGCGTATAAAGGCCTGTTTGGAGGCTACTCGGTCGAGTATGATTCTGTGGCAAGTCGCTCTCGAGTACTGATTATTCTGGCTCGAGTCGTCTTATACTCCATTGGGCGTATGCTTCACTGGGTTGAAGTCGAAACTCGACTGTGTATTTCAATTTGGAATGGAGAATGATTTAAATTTAAAGTTTCATTTGACACTTTCGAGTGCGAGTTCGAGCTGCGAGTCGACTGTGAATGTCAGCCTAAAACACCACATCGAGAGCATCAGCAGGTCTTGTCGCTTTACCCGCAGCTATCGCTCAACGCTCAAGCGCTTCCCCTGGCCAAGCCACCAAGCTTGTAAAAACCCGCGGTAGCAATAAAGCGGTGTGATCTTGAGAAGACAATATAAGGTGCATCGCCAGAAAGACGGCGCCACAGTGTCGTGAGGTGTAGTGAACCAAGTGTTTCGGGTTATAGGAATAATGAACTATTTGGTAAGTGATCATTTTCTTTGATGTTGAAACTTATTAACGTTTTTTTGGGTAGTACCTATATTATTTTGCATTTTTTTTTTTTTTGTTTTCACCTAGCCCTTGTAGTGCAGAATCCCTTTTTTATGTTTTGTGCATTGTGGCTTATTAATAACATATAAATACTTAATTGTAACAAAAGAACTAGTGGCATGGTTAACGAATTCACAACGAATTATGCCTACTTATAAAATTCCGAGATTATACCTAGATAATATGCTGTGAGATGTGTTGTATTAATAATAACCTAATTAATATTAAAAAAAAAAAAAAAAATCTATTGAAACTTCCCGCTTTTATGAACATTCGGTAGAACTTTCCATTATAGCATTTTTATTAGGTACTTTCAATAAATGAAACAGATATTATTGAACGATCTAAGTTATTACAGTAGGTAGGTAATTGCAAAAAGCCTACCAAAATATCTACTGTTTATCAACTAAGTACTTATATTTTATCATTAAGCAATGAACGCATCCATGTTTCAGAAGAAAAAAACTTATTTATTCATCAAAGATAGCATGACTAAACTAAAATAAATTATTCATAGGAACGTCTTAACTACTTTCTCTCATTGCTGAAAAATCTAATTGGCATTGTACACGTGATTTTATTAAGACAAAAACCGCGATCATCGACCTTCACTAGCGTTGTTTTTGTTAGATAAAAAAGGTCTAATTAATGTTAGGCTGTTAATCAAGACCTTCGAAAGTTCGAGTTGCATCGGTAGGTATCTAATAGGCTCGTAGTTTTTTTTTTACATTAAGTACTTACTAACTAAGTTAGTAATTAAGAGGCGTTGTTTGTTTTATAATTATTGTTTATGTATACTAACTAAATTAATAAGAAAAGGTTGATGCCAATGATGCCATTTTATGTGATTAGAATTAGAAGGAACATTACGATAATTTATTCGATAGACGATAACTAAAAAAATCGATGCCAATTTTCAAAACATTGGATGTCCTCAAAAAGTTTGTTTCCGTATGGTGCATTTCATATCTTTGTTCATCTCATAATCCTACTGAACCGATTAAGATAGGTACCTACCTACTTACTAATATAAAAAATTGTCTGTCTCTACATTTTGCAGGGTGTAGTTTTACTATCATGCGCCTGCGTCGCATCATTGGCGCAAAGGCTTGAGGAAACAAACAACAATGACTTAACCGGAAACAGAAGAAGCACCGGATATGGCTTATTAAAACCCGGCTACCAATCCGGGTACAATTACCAGCCTGGGTACAACGGATACAATAACTACCAACCCGGGTACAACAACTATCAAGGCGGATATGGAGGGTATCAACAAGGGTTTGGGGGGTATCAACCCGGTTACGGTAATGCTGGGTACGGCGGGTACCAAGGAGCCGGGGGTTATCCGGGTTCCGGATATCAGGGCGGATATGCAGGTTGGTTTTTGAGCTGTGGGCTGTAATTCTTTTTTTTAATGATTTGATGATTTAATAATAATAAATAAAATATGTGCCATAGGGCCATTCGGAGGTTATCCGGGCGGATACGGAAACCCGAACATTGCTTTTGGAGGTTTGTCATCAAACAAATTCTTCTGAAAACTAAAATTTACTAATATTTTTCGCACTCAATAATACTTATAAGTAAACCTACACTGAAGGTGAGAATTAAAACATTTCAGACCCACAGTAATGCTGACGAAGCAATTTTTTTTAAGTAAATTTATAAATTAGTTAAATTAATCAAACTTGAAATGAACATTTGAACAATGAACATTTTGTAATCATTTTACTGCTTTTCTTACGGCATCTATGGTCATCTTGAAAGGAGTAATTATTAATACGATTATAAGTATACCTCTAACCCAATGATATATCTTAAAACAACTAATAGGCGTATGTTTATCAATTGCTTATCTACATCAACGATAACTATTTTTTATTATTATTGCTATTACTTAATTGTTTAAGTATCTAGTTATCTTAGTCCAGGTACCTACTCTAACATACCTACTCAAATTTCTATTGCTTTACCTATTTGCTACGGGTATCATGGGTGGGTGGTATTTACTTATCTTCTAAATTATTGGTAAAACTAATAACCAGCAAACATAAGCGATCAGATAACCCAATAGCTGCCTGTCAAGTCATGACTATGTTTTAAGAGCCAGTTTACAGCGATGCTAGCGCCATTCTCGGAAAAAAATAATATCTTCTAAACTAATGCAAATATCAAAAATGTGGCACTGTATGACACTAGATAATGTAGCCTAGTATTTTTAGGGCACTGTTGTATAGCTTTTAAGTTAAAGACCAAAGAAAGCTACAAAGTGTTACTAAAAGTGGCCACTTTTAGCAACAATCTGTTTATAATTTTGTTCTTTTAAGTTATGACTACTTTACTGTGCTCTTAAAATACTAATCAAGATTATCCAGTGTCATACTGTGCCACATTTTTGATATTTGCCTTAGTTTAGAAGATTTTTTTTTTTTCGAGAATGGCGCTAGCATAGCGGTAAACTGGCTCTTAAGGGCTTACACGGTTCGAAGCTAGCGCAAATTCCAATAAATAATTAATATCTTCTCAACCATAACCGAAATCAAAAATATGCGCCTTTGACTCACTTTAGAATCTCAATTATTTATCGAAGTGGCGCTAGTTTTGCACCATTTCGCCCCTTAAGCTCAGGGGCTAATAAAACACCGCCGGCATATTATGCCGCCGGGCTTGTTGTCATCTTTTGTTTGATTTTAATAAATCCTAAATTTTTACGCTCATCTTATAAACTTTAAATTGAATGCTAAATCTTTTAATAACTGCCAAGTATTTTTTTGTGAAGAAAATATTAAGTCGCCCTTTAAAATATTAGATGCCTCGGAAATAATTTGCCAAAGCATAAGTGGCGACTTCAGTGTCCGCCGTCATTATAGAAATCTATACTGCTGGGCTATGGAAAATGACCGGCCGGCGACCTTTGAAATTCAGAAGATTCTGAATAAAAATCCTATATACTGACTGCTCAAAAATACTTCAAGCTATGTGAAACAACTTTGCAGACCCACTTTTTTTATTTTAGTTATGATTTGTTAAATTAGCGCTGAGTACTTTGGACACGCTTCAAAATGTACAGTGGCAGTCTAGTTCGCCGTAACACTTCCGAGTTTTCTGTATTGCAAAATATCTCTTATGTTCTTTGGCAATACAGTCTAGGGCTAACGAAACCATAGACAAATCGGTTACGGCCTCCTAGACCGCCTGTAGAATACACATCAAAAATAGAACTAATTCAAAAATTTACAGGTTTCAGACCAAACCGGCCTGGTTATGACTACCGTCCGGGCTTAACTGGGGCGAACATCGGTTATCCCGGTTACAACCGACCCGGATACCAACAGGGTTTCAACCGTCCCGGGTACCCGGGTAACCAGGGCAACTACTTCGGCGGATTCAACGACGGTTACGAAAACAGATTTTTAGCTAGGAAAGTTTCAGATGACAAAAAGGAAGATGCTGTTTAATTTTTATTTCAGTAGATAATTTATTTTTTAAAGAAATATTTCGTTTATATTTTATTTTCATAATAATTATAAATTTAAGTAATAAAACTATGACTTTATTGTTAATTGTGATTTTATTTATATAAGAATGGGTTTTATGTCAGATTATTATGTGAGTATTTTTTTAAACCAATAAAATTTTATTTTTATTCAATATAAATTAAATTATCACTAATTAGTCTAATTACATAATAGAAAACTTTGAATAACAAAATACGTAATTAATTCACTTTAATAAAGTTATTCTACGCAATATAATAATAACTAAACAAACATTCACATCTCAATCAAATAAAACAAATCAAAAATAAAAAACAAAATAAATCAAATTGTTAAATATTTCTGTATTTGAGGACAATAAAGTGTATATTCATTCATTCATTCATTCATCAAATCTTATACATACATACAAGATGGAAATACAAATCCCTCTACGAAGTTATAGAGACAGATATATAGATATCATTTATTGAAAGCATGCAACATACAATTTGTATAATTTTCTTAAATAAATACATTGATTGCAATGGGTGGCTTATCGCTTAGAGCGATGTCTTGTAGGCAATCCACATGCGCCAGAGAAGTCTGGTGGCGCCACTGTACACGTACTTCACACGCCATTCAAAACAAAATGGCAAATCAAGATTCAAATATTTATTGCTTTCATGTGGTATACAAAAGATACAACTTATAGTACAAATCGATAATTGGTTTAAATTTCGACAGCGCGCAGACTTATCTGGCGTGCACTCAAGTAAAATCAATTAAAACTTGTAAAACTTAACAAATACTTAGTTGAACGCAAAGTTTACATATTTTTTAACCGATTTATTATTATCATTCTACCTAAGAGCCGCTAAACCAATCCGAAGTCATAGAATTAAAGAACTGAGCAGCCCCAGATCTCGCGTTAGCAAAATTGATCGGTAACGAGCTAGCCATAAGGTCGGAAATCTCTGAACGCGACGATTTACCTGGTGACGCCGTCGTTTGCTTTTTCTTCTGTTGCTGAGGAAAAAAAAAGGGTTTCCATTTAATTACAAAGTTTTTAAATATAATTAAAACATAATATTTATTAGAATACAGAAGCAATCCAATTTCTTAGCTAAAATCTACGAACAACAATACTCAAGAAGCGTAACTAGCCCAATAAAATGCCCCACGCAATGCACACGGAAAAGAAGTCCCGGTGGGCGGGGCTTAGGGTTACGGACACCATGCCGCGTCAGTTCCTAGTGGCACCTTGAGTCGTGTGGCTGCAGCGTCGGGACCATATAGCTGTGTTTTTGGATATTTCTGACCGTGTTTTATCTTAACAAATATGCCTAATGCCTATGCAGGGGGGCTAGCTCGTTGCTTTGTCGACAGAGGCGAGCGAAGCGGCCAATAGCGAGCAAGCTTGTCTATGAGAATGTGTGAGTGTTTGTTGCAATAGGAGTTACTGTGTGTGCGTAAGTGGAACCAAAGTATTGTTGTTCGTAGGCTAAAATATATATTGTTTGGTCATTGGATAATGTAGTTTGGGGCTTTCAATGGTGTGCAAACTTTTGTTAGTCTTTTTTCGTTACAGTTTAATATAATAGAATCAGTCATTTTGATGATATTTTAGTAAAAACAGTCAAAACATGTCAAAAGTACAATTATTAGCAACAATGTTTTGTTTAGTCCACACACGATTCATACCCGAATGGCGTCTTAAAAATACGAAGAGGCCAATCGCTAGAAAACAATAACATTTTAATGAATTTCCGTAAATAGTTGTTTTTTGAGTCAATCCAACAACGAGTGCGTTGTATAATTTTAATAAAAACATAAAACATAGAGGTACCTGTTCAACATTTCGCTTAGCAAGTGGCGCCGCCACCGGCAGTAGAGAGAACCAATTCCTCGTATCGCTCGAGCCGGCCAATAATGCTGGGTTCGCCACGTTCCCGCTAGATGGCAGCGGCTTGCTACCAATAATTTCTGCTAATTCGCCGTGGTTCAGGATTAGACTGCCGAATATAGTCTGAAATAGAAGTTTTTAAGTTAAATTAAGTATTGCAATAGATTAGTATAGTTATCGAATGGCGACCGCGAACCGGAAGACGCAGAGTAGGCTAGACTGCGGCATTACAGTGGATGAGGGTGGTGTTGCGTTCTGTGGGGGAGGCCTATGTCCAGCAGTGGACGTCTTTAGGCTGAAATTATGACGATGATAATAAAATAAATATAACACCCTCTTACCTGAACTCTCTGGACGGATCTCTTCAAATTATTCTGAATATGTGGATAAAAGACATCATAGTCGAACGGATCGATCTTCTGTCTCAACCGCTCGCATATCTCCTGCGATAGCTCCATCCCTTTCTTGTTCTCTCGCGGAACCAAAAGCAACGTCAAATGCCTTACATCCATTAGCAATTGAAGCGCGCATCTCTGATTTATATCTGTCCCTTTCTCGCTTATAACTTTGCTGTAATGTTGAAAGGAGATGGACGCTAGTTTTTCTACGAAGTCCGTGTGGATTTCGGTTGGTAAAGTGTGGGGTATGATTTCGTCGAATATTCTGCTTGATGAGTAAATAAACTCTTGCAGTTTTAATGAAGGGCCGGCCGGGACTTTGATTGACGATTCTATAGCGTTTCCTTCGTCATCTTTTTCCTCGATCTTTATAACGTCCCATTGCTGTAAAATAAATATTACATTTTGAAGTTGTTTAATTTATCAATTAAGATTTATTGCCCTATTCTCTTTACACGAACAGAGGTACCACTTTAGAAGAGAAATCATATCTTCTAAAGTAAGGCTTTTTATCAAACAAGGGAACACTAGTGCATTGAATTTTGGTCCCTAGTATTTTTAAGTGTTTCAAAAAATAATAGTTTAAGACTGTTTTAAGTACTTCAGTTTGTTGCTAAAAGTGGCAACATTTAGCAACAAACTGTAGTTTTTTATTTGAAATAATTTATATTCATTTATTTTGTAAACATAGGTTAAATAAATTACAGATGTCTTAAAAAATTAGGTATCTCTATGCTTTACCACTAGGTGTACAAATTGGAGTTGCTACATGCAGACATGTTATTTACAAAATAAAATTATAATATTTAGGTTTAAATTATTCAAATAGTATTTCATTTATATTAAGTCAATGTTTTTCTAGAAAATATTCATTTAGGCTATAGTATGCCTTTTCAATTAGATAATTCTTAAGCTTATTTTTAAAAAGAAGAAAATTGTCAATGCACCTTATCGTCATTGGGACCTTATTATAAATCTTAGGGCCCATACATATAATGCTCTTATTTAAGTATGCAGTCCTGGATGGATGGACGCGAAGTTTGTCCTGACGACGATCGCTTGTGAAATTCACAAAATATAAATTCCTTTTTGATTTTACAAATAACGCTGCCTCCAGTATATATAGACAGGGAAAAGTCGGACGGAGGAAAAGTAGACGGAGCAGTCAAGTTTATAGTTTAACCCTCTTATTCATAAAAAGTTAAAGAACATTTTAGTTATTTGACGTATGTCAATTTAGACTGGATGTCACGTATTTACCATACAACAAACCAGAGAAGTAGACCTCCAATAAGGCGACTTAAAATCTACTGTATCTTTATGAATAAGATGAATAGTCTACATACTTACCATCATCAAATAATCTACATTCGCTTCCAAAGTAAATTCTTGTGGCAAACCGGCCGTCAAACTCATAACAGTTTCCATTGCAATATCAACCCACTTGCCCCAGCAATAAAGACAGTTTTCTTTTAGCAAACCACAAAGATTTTCCCAACTTTCTACAGCTTCTTTATCAGTTATCCCGGTTTCGGAAATATAACACTTATGCAAGCTAGGTATAAGGTCGGTTATGGATTGTGTGAACCGGGCCGTGTATACGGCGGTTGTTTTCTTTTGAATCTCTGTAGATTGTAGAGTTGGCTCTTCGAAGCAAGCTTTTATGTATTGTAGCATGCTAGAACAATATTTTTTTTTTTAGTATATTGATAGGTAATAATTAAAGAAAATCGAGTCAGCTAATCTTTATAATATAAATGTTAATTCCTATTTCCCTTGATAACGTCATCACGCGTGAATGGCTGGACCGATTTTGCTATTTATTTCTTTGTTGTGTCTGTTCTTGTCAGGAAAAGGTGCTTCTAAATAAAAAAAACATTCAATAAAAATTGCGGAAAATATGAAAATTTTATAAAATTTTATTACTAATTATATTAACTTTTCTATTGTAAAGTTAGCTATTTTATGGCGATTGACATATCTGTCAGTCGTTTCAGTAAAGTTCAACGTCTGTCGGATCAAATCAAACAAATCGTTATCAAAAACCAGAAAACAAAAACTAACCTATGAACATTCTCATCTGCAACAAATCTCAGATACGCCTCAATAACCGGCTTGTCGGCGTACATTGCATCTTCGACCTCACCATCATCAGAATAGAGTCTATTCTTCTTTCTATCAGAATGCAGATAGTACTTTAGGTCCTCCAATAACCTTTGGAGCTCTGTGTCTAGGGATTTAAAGAGTTTTGCTAGAGTCGGGGTGCAGCCGCGATCTTGTAACCACATTCCTGAAAAAAGTATTTTACACTGAATTGCGTTGTACAGAGGCGGACTAGAAGGCCGTAACAGATTTGTCTATGGTCTCGTGCGCCCTAAACTGTATTACCAAAGAACAAGAGCTATTTTGGAAAACAGAAAAACCGTAAGTGTAACAGCCTACAAATTGTTCAGGGGGCCAAGTTTCTTAACCAAAAACGAGTGACTCGTAATTGTCTTGTTAGCGATTTCGTTAACCATCACCGCTTTAACAAAGGTAATTTCTGTTGCACGCTCAAAGAAAACGGCAATGGTTAACTAAGTCGCTTACAAGACAATTACGAGTCACTCGTTTTTAGTTAAGAAACTTGGACCCCTGAACTCTAAAGTAACAATACTAATAATAACGGACTTCACTTCCATAGTTAGAAAGTATATCTAGAACGCCCGAAACATAGACAATTATAAAAAGACAAACAAACACACCAAGAACACAGATATCCGTCATTACAATGTTCGCTTCCTTCGGGAATCAAACCAGTCCAACTTAACCACAGGGATGGTCATAATTTTAAGTATTTTAAAAACAAACCATCATTATCACAACCGAAAAGGTCCACTGTTAGACATAGGTCCATTGACTGCTCCGTAGCTCAGTTGGCAGTGATGTGGACTGAGAAGCGAGTGCACCCGGGTTTGATTCCCGGGCGGGGCGAATATTGATATGATGAATATCGATGTTTGTTTCCGGTCTGGGTGTGATGTTTGTTTCTGTATGTGTTTCGGGCACCCTAGATACAGGTTCTTCCTAGTTAGGGGCTCTGAGTGTGATGTGTTATTATTATTATAACTAGAGGCTGCCCCGCGGTTTTTCCCGCGCTGATTTCTCATAATCACAAAAATCCCGTTTTCTCCCGTTCCCGTGGGAATTTCGGGAAATCCCTTCTTAGTGCTCACCTACACTCCATAAGGAACCTATGTGCAAAATTTCAGCCCACTACGCCCAGTAGTTTCGTCTCTGCGTTGTCAGTCAGTCAGTAACGGAAGAGTTTTATACACAGAACAAGGAAGATGCTCTCTCTCTCTAAATAGAAATCGCGAGTAGGCGGAGCCCGCGTGCCTATCATTAGCTCTGCAGTGCCTATGCGTAGTTTTTGACAGATTTGATAAGCTCAGTTGCTTTATGCTTCTTGTAAACAAACCACCAGGAAAAATATGAAAAAAAACCCACTAAAATGCCATAATGTGCTGTGTTGGAATGCAAAAATTAAAGTTGGGGACTTAAAAGTACTAATTATGCCGTATCATTACATCGGTAAGTAATATTTCAATGTATTTTTAAATAAAGGAGATTGACCATTTTTGTATGGACGCTGGACCAAGGCTGCCCAGCATTGAATCATAGTGCATAATGTTCATTAGACTAACAGTAGTCTGTAACCTAAAGCGCTTAAGAATCTATCCAAGGAATATTGAAAAATAATCTATTTTACATTGACGAAAAATCCTAACCAACAGCTTATTTTAAAAATAAAAGACGGTGTATCATTTAAAATATCAACATTTATTTAAGGATAAACATTTTAAAATACCATATCAATCGTCATAAAAATAAGATAGATAAGCGCACAGTACACAACACAACGGTTCCAAGAGCGAAGTTAGACTGCAATACAAACAAAAGGGCACGTGCGCAAGCACGCAGGTATAGCGAAACCCAGCGTGCGCGAAAGAGATAGGCACATACCAAATCTGAATATGAGCAAGAGAGACTTTCGATTTCTCTAAATTCTGGCAAATCACTCTTTATTTATCATTTTCATATAGAACTTGCTACAAAAAAAAGTTGCTTCGAACGAGACTAGTGAGGTCGGAACCGGACTCGGGAGGTAGAATAGGTAAGATAATAATAATATTATTTAACATAAACGATAAAAAACTATATATCAAATGTAAGATCACCAAAAAAATAAGTTTTAAGGTACTACGTATATATTATAAATCCGTGGTTTTAATTTTTATTTTTTATTTTTCATATATATATCTCTTCATGTGAAGAAGAAAAAAAATATTCACATGCGTGGGCAGCATTTGGTCCAGAATGGTCAATCTCCTTTGAAATTATACATGAACAAGAAAACAAAACCATAAGTGAGAAAATGAAAACACCCTAATTACGGAGCAGTAAAATTGAATTTTCATTGAAGCCTGTGACTGTGACTGTACCTTCTTAGCATTCTTCTTTATCTATGGTATTAGACTCATGACTTTTTCTAGAACATTTTGACAACAGTATAATGGAAATCAGTTAGAGATTGCTCAACATGATGAAAATCTATCGATAATTTTCTATGATAAAAATCTATCGATAATAATAATTTTCAGTGAAAATAAAAAAAGTTATTCGCTTCGACTTGAAAACCTCTACCTTTTTTTCGGTTTAAAATGTGATTTACTTTAAAGTTAAATTCTTGAATACGAATGAAATTATATGAATCTTTCAACTTAGACTCTTGCGTATGAATGAAATAATATTAGCATCATCATCATATTACAATAATGTTGTAATTATGTAAAAAATAAAGTCGCTTTCCGCATCAGTCCTTAGGTATGTTTAAATCTTTAAAAATACAGCGGATTTTAATGCGGATTTTTTAATAGATAGAGTGATTCAAGAGGAAGGTTTATAAGTATAAAACATGCACGTTCTAATAATAGGTTAGGCGGTACGAAGTTTGCCGGGTCGACTAGTATTGTATAAAGACAAGTCGTCACTCTTATAGTGTGCTATATTTTATTTTTCTTTTCATTTATTTACAGCCTGTGTTACTGGATCACCTTGGGCCAAGCACAGAACCTAATACACTTAAGCATAAACTTGAAGATGGAGCCATCATGAAAGCTTCTTAAGCTAAGAGGAGTTTCAATAAACAATACCTAGAGAAGAAAAAATGCTAAATATTATGTATTAAAAAAACCAAGATTAGTTGAGAGTTTAAGGCAAGTAATAAATAAGCAAGTACTTCGATATTAAATAAGATAAAATAATATAAATATAAAACCCATCTTGTTTTATTGGTCTATCTACCCATCCACCTAAATTGTTTACTTTGTTTAAAATAAAGCTTCATTTAAAGTACAGTACTTACTAAAAAATTAATAATGCGCATGCAGATTCGCTAATTGTCGATTTCACGGAAACACCTGAATCAAAAATCATAATTCTACTAAATTACGCATGCAGAAAATGCACTTAACCTCCTTAAATACATATCGTCTTCCGTCGCTTGGGAATACGACCGTTGTCGAACAGTGACGAAGATTTCAATGCGCATTATAACTTTTGCAGTACTGTAGGTATATACTATTTTATAACTAAACACATTTTTATTTCTGAATCTCTATTTATGCGAAGCATAAAACTGTTGAATACAAAACGACATTGGAAATAAATAAAAATTAAACTGTACACTAAAATAAACTTTGTTCTATGAGCGACTGGTTTTTTCATATGATAATACCAATACATCGCCAATCACCAAGAAGGCCGTTTGCGTAGAATACCCATAGTTTTTCGTAAAAAAATGTAATTGTTAACTGTAGCCATAATGAAAGAAAGTAGTATATCGATAGGTTTTGCTCATCGACAAACTTGCTCCCGCAATATGTACATCCCTAATTTTTCGACGTAGCCACCTAGTGTTTAGTAGCGGTAGTACAAAAGCTGTAGTTACATCTAGCGTCGAATAGTAAAACTAGGAACAATGCGTGAGGATTTTAAAGCAAAGAGGATGTATAGCTTTCTACCATGTCTTTGGAAAAACCTAATTTCATTCTTTTATCATATGTATGTCATCATTATCTTAAGTATTTCATAATTGTTATTTGATTTTGATCTTTGTTTATTTGTAAAAAAGGTTCATAGTCTACTTCAAAGTTTTGTGATGTAGATCTTTTCGGCTTCGTCGTTAATCACCAATGGTAGCTTGGATTTCATAGTGAGCGTTTGGTTTATATGTGTGAGTTTGGACACACTGGTTTCAGTACTAAAAGCTCATGATGCTATTTCTATTGTATTCTCTTGTTCTGTGGTTTTATATATATTGATTATTATAGGTCTCCCCCTCAGATTGCGACAAGGACAAACGTTGAGAGGTGTTTTTGTTTGCAGTAATCGCCACGCTTGGGAGGCGGGTTGGCGATTGCGATGGCTCTTCAGGTTTTTTAAACGAAGGACGCAGCTGCCCAAACTTCGGCTGTGGGTCAGGTTTCTTAACTAAATTCGATCGACTTGTCGATTGTCTTGTTAGCGACTTCGTTAACCAATGGTGTTTTATTTGTGCGTGTAACAGAAATTGTCTTAGTTAAAGCGGCAATGGTGAACGAAGTCGCTAACAAGACAATTACAAGTCGATCGAATTTAGTTAAGAGAATAACCCCCGTTCTCTTAGTCGCCTTTTACGACACCCGTGGGAGGCGATGGGGTGGTGGTGTTCTATGTCGCCACGTCACGGTCACTACCCTTTACCACAGTATAATAAATAGTACTACATACAGTACGGGCACTCCCTGCCTCCCTCAGCAAGTGCAGCTCCGCGCTCGGTTACCTCTCAGTGACGCTCAGTACAAATAAAGCAGCGTCGCACGTCCTGTCTCACTCACACAAGCATGATACGCGTGCACGTACACGAGTTTCCTCTGTTCGCGAAGCAACGCGCTTTTTAACTGACTTGACCTTTATGTATGTATGTATGTATGTATGTATGTATGTATGTATGTATGTATGTTTATCCGCGATTAGCACCGATTTTGATGCGGTTTTCACAGAAGTATTTGTTACATTCAGGAGAAGTATTTGTTACCTATTTTAACCGACTTCGAAAAAGAGAAAGTGCTCAGTTGACGCGTGTGTCAGTTTATTGAAGGCGGGTTCCTTTTTTGTAAAAAAGCAATTATTATATGTAGTGTCCGAGGTACGCCTTTTCTATGAAACTTACTTTTCATCAAACTATTCATAACCTTCACGACATCTTTTCTTGATTCTATCACAGTATCACCAATCAGATCCTTCCAAACGAACCAATTTATATCATATTCCTTTTCTGCCTCACTGTCTTTAGTCAAATCTATCAATAATTGGGTTTTAAAGTTGTCATATATCTTGGTCCAGCGGCTCTCTATAATCTGTTTGACGCGACGGGTCAAAATTGGCTGGTAATAGTGGCACCATACATGCACTTCTGGTATAGAAAGAGACGTGCATATTTTCGACCAGTTTGCTGGGGTTTCTGAAAGAGATAGCAATATAACGTTATAAGGCAAAGATATTGAGAGCGTAACAATTAAATCTGATCTTTAACTTTTATAGAATAGGGTTGTTAAAGTCAAAGCGTGCCGTTTCTATATAATGGTAAACTCCTTAAATTCTGTAAATATTTCGGAAAATCACCAGTTCTCATTGTCATTTCTTTTTATAAATTTCACTTGAAATTTCCAAAAGAGATACAAAAAAAAAAAAGTCCGGATCGAAGGACCATGTTCGATAACTTGACTTTATTTTCAATTTATATACATATACCTTAATTTAATTGTTACAGTTTTTAAAGGCAGTTAATATTTTTTTTCGATTTTAAACCTGTTTTGAACCATGCCATTGTGTAGGTGTACCATAGGGGTTTACGGTAACGAACGAACTTTATAATGACGAATTCCCCAAATTTTAGCGGACAAACGCAATGTCTGTGACATTGAATCTTCTGGGCTAGACATAAGGTTTAAATTGATTTTTTTTACTTACCAACTTTGAAAGCCTCTTCTCTGATCTCCTGAAGCAGTTTAACTCTAGTCACGTTCTGTAACAAAGCTGTTGTTTGCTCGTCTATGTACGACTTTACCCATTCGCTCCATTTTAGGACACATTTTGATATGACATCTTCCCCTAATGGATTTATATCCTTGTTTGTTGATATTCTGCAATGATGAATGAGATGATCTATTAAACTTGACTAGAGATAAGAAGACGGACCCGTCCTTTAGGCTCCCACCGGGCCCGGCCATTTTTACCAGACGACCGGGCCCAGGTTAAGTTTCTTAACAAAAAAAATGGACACGTAATTGTCTTTTTAGCGACTTCGTTAACCATTGCCGCTTTAACAAAGGAAATTTCTGTTGCACGCCCAAAGAAAACAGCAATGGTTAACGAAGTCGCTAACAAGACAATTACGAGTCGATCGTTTTTAGTTAAGAATCTTGACCCCCTGGTAATTAAACCCCGGGGATTTTTGTTATAAAATTTTCGTTATGTTATATTATACTTGTCTATCTGTCTGTCTGTCTATATCTGTATGTCTCGCTTTCATGCCAAAACTACTGAACCAATTTAAATTAAATTTGGTAGGTACCCAGATAGTCTAATCTAGAGCCTGAGGAAGGACATAGGCTAAAATATAGATTTTGCGGTTTGAAGGGAAATTGCGCTAGGAAGCCACGAGGCACACACTACTTATAAAAAAACAAGCTAAAGAAATATACCTAAAATTGGCTATAGCCGGTGGCAGGAGTTTCAAAGCATCTCGGTCGCTGAAGTTCACGAGCTCAACAAGCGACGGCGAGTCCTTACTGTACAACGCTTTGAGTTTTGCTAGCACAGCGCCACCATTGTTTTCTGTAAGAAAAGAACATTTATTAGCATTCAATTATACCAAACTTGTGTAAATGTCCAATTCCTAAAAGGGATAATTAAAATAATAATTGTTTTGTTTATATCATTTATTTATCATTTTTACAAGCTTAGATACATATTATTTTATATCGGCCAAACTGCGTCGGCCCAATTTTCATTGGCATTAAAATTTCATTAATTTTTTTTCCTTTCTCAGTGGCGCCTCCAGACGCGCGAGGACTTATCTGGCGCACACTTTACCAATAAATCTTTTTGACAAAAAGTTTAAAGTTAGTTAAACAAAGTAACACTTACCAACAAAACAAGCATAGATAAGCTCAACTGTCTTTATAACAATCCTAACACCCGATACCACTTTCTCTTTTATCTTACACCTTATGTCTCCCTCTAACAGTTTAGCTAATTCAAAATGGAGGGTAGTTTTTAAAGAGCTGTTACTATGGAGCTCTATTAGAATGCTTAGAAGCTCTTCCATTGGTTGAGAGTCTAAAAGGTAAAGGCTTATTAGGCAGGAACACGCTACCTGAAAAAAATAAAAATATTATTTTTATAGTCCCTTTTTTATTATCATGATAATAGGTAAGGCAGCTTTTTTAATTTAAATTGTCATTACGTTTTCTGTGGGAAATAAGAAATCAACAATTATAGCCGCCTCCGTAGCTCAGTGGCGTAGCGCGTCGCGCCTTTGATAAGGGCACGGTAGGTTGTGGGTTCATCCCCGCAGATAACACCACATATTGATTTCTCACAAAGTCACGTTGTGGTTGTTTTCGGTTGGATAGGACATTGCAGGCTTGAATCACCTGATTGTCCGAAAAGTAAGATGATTCCGTGCTTCGGAAGGCACGTTAACGTTAAGCCGTTGGTCCCGGCCACAGTAGTGGTCGTTACAATCGCGGCGACAAGCTGGCCCCTTGTCACGTTGGTAATAAAGCATAAAATCGGCTAAACGTGGGTCCGGCTCTTGAGCCGGTACCTCTGCCTAACCCTTCGGGGAATAAAAGGCGTGATATTATGTATGTATGTACAATTTTTTACCATTATTTTCACAGTATAGAAGTTATACATGCTGAGAAATGAATAAAAGTTTTGTCTAAACAAAGCGAGATGTACTTGCTTACTAGTTTTTCGAGCCTAATGTGTTCCGTCCATTAAGGATTTAACAGAGCCCTTAAATTAACCTGTGCGGTTATTGTCGTTCACAATGAAAATAGGAATGAAAAACATTTTGTCATGTCAAAAGTATACATTGCAGGTTTACAGGTGAATTAATCTCTTGTTGATTGAATCACATTTCAAAATGTTTTTCATTGCTATTTTCATTGAGAAGGGCAATAGATCCCCTGATTAACTATTTACCATTTTACCCTACGTATAACCTTGATGAGCATTAAAGTGTATTTATTTATTTATTAGGTCTACTTACAGTTTGTGCACATAAATACAACGTTTTTACATTAAAAAAAAGAAGGTATGTGAACAAACTACTTATAAGTAAACACCACATGCAAATTATAAAGATAACTAGAGGCTGCCCCGCGGTTTTTCCCGCGCAGATTTCTCATAAACACAAAAATCCCGTTTTTTCCAGTTCCCGTTGGAATTTCGGGAAATCCCTTCTTAGCTCACCTACACTCCCCAAGGAACCCACGTGCCAATTTTCAGCTTTCTACGCCCAGTAGTTTCGGCTCTGCGTTGTCTGTCAGTCAGTCAGTCAGTAACAGAAGAGTTTTATATATCGATCATGGAAATGCCAATTGTCGTAAGGGACAAAGCACGACTTTTCAGGAGAGCCAAAAAACGAATTTTTTTTTACAAATCCTTTTGTAACTTTTGATTGCCTTGATTTACAGCGATCAATTAAAAGAAGACCAGTGCTAATTTTTGAAGATCTTTTCAATTATTTTAGTTTGGATACGCTGCAACTAATGGTTTAGAAGATTTTGTCCCTTACGCCCTACCCATTTTAGCAACATTGTCCCTTACGCTGACCTTTTTTTCAACTTTTTCCCTTACGACCTATACAGTTTTTTTAACTTTATAAAATAATTGGTTGTAAGTCTCATATGTGTTTTTCCAATGTAGTCGTATGTCTATTATAATATTTAATTTTAAAGTTACTATGTAAAATTTGAAGGGCGTAAGGGAATTAAAATACCAACAAGTGTGTTGTTATTAGTACTGATGAAACTAAAAAAATATATTTAATTATGTCTATAGTGTTAAAATGTTATTGTTTGGTTACCCTTGTGAAACAAAATGATAAAATTTCTCAAATATGAAGTACACAACATTAAAGTTTAAATATTAATTGTAAAAAAAAAATATTAAGTGCATAATTTTTATAAAATAGCAAATACCTAGGAACTCCAATAGCGCCCTCGTAAGATTTAAAAGAAAATAAATTATTAATCTTCAATGTCTACAATAAAAATCAACACTTTAATGAAGATAGGTAGGTAGTAATTCGTTTATAGCCCAAGTTTAAAGTAATTTAGCTTTTAACATGGTGTATAGGAATAAATACTTCAGTAAGACCAATTAAAAAAAACTACAAGACTTACATTAAAAAGCTTTTTTGTTATGGTTGGTATGTAACGTATAGTATGAATAGGATACCAGCACCCCAACTTCCATGTATATGGCTAAGGTGACTATAGGACAAAATCGAAGCACGTAGCGTCCATCGATGATCCAACAACAGCTTAGTACAACAGCCATACTGCGATTTCCAACCTGCCTGCCAAGTGTGACAATTATGGCAAACCCACTCATATGATCATGGCTAAAATTAACGTTTTGGCCTAGTTTGCGCTTTGGTAGCGGTCAGAAAAAGGTGGGGCAGGGTGTGTGTACTAACTAACGTTGATCCCGGGCCAACGAAGCTTAAGCAGGAATTGAGTTCGTTATGGTAAAACATTATTGTTGAGGAGGGAGAACCACAATCCCAGGGAGGTTTCGGGTGCATAGTGAACAATTCCCTTCACAGCGTTGTAAATACCGATATTATGACGGCAAGGGTAGCGTGTCTTGTACGTCTATGAATTTAGCAGTATTTGTTAAAAGTTATACAAGTATGCGCTCCCACATCGATACAGTCCAACGAAAATGTGGAGATTATGTATCCCGTGATTATGCATTGCTCAAAAACTTGCGTCACAGTTGACATAGGGGATTTAAATGCGAAACGGTTCAATTCTGATATCAGCGATGGGATAGCGCCAGAAGCGTGCAACAGAAGTTTGGTAGTACTGATCTTCAGAAAAGGCCATAAAACCAGCTGAAGAGCTTACACCTAAGCCACCTCTATAAATTGTTATTGAGAGTCATCAAGAATCGTTTTGCGCGCAGGTTTGACGTCTTCGCCCTTCGAATTAGCTGTTTCTCGTAAAGGCAAAGTACCATGGACCACATACATGCTTTAAGGCAGGTAATATAAAAGACGGAAAAGTATAATCTGCCTCTTTGCCTGGCATTTGTGAACTATGGGAAAGCCTTTGAAGCTGGGTAGTACTGCAATCTCTTCAGCGGTGCCTATTGGTATATGGAAGTGTTTGTAAAAAACGCCACTATGTCAGCTGGACTACAGGATCAGAGCTCGAAGGCTGCTGAGGACTGGGTTCAAAAAGAGTTATATTATATCCCTTAAACTGTTCACCGCAGCCGCTGTGCACTCAAGTAAGTCTTTAAGACTCGGGACAGGAATGAACTAGGCACAACAGAAATGGTAAGTTCGTCAGTTGTTATCTTTTACTATAGAGTCAAATTAAAACCCGCCGTTACGTTAAGATTAAGGAATACAATAAACTTTAAAGCTAGAAATCAATGCGAATTGACATTTGACGTCGTACCCACTCAGAGATAGTTATATTTTGATTGGCTGATTAAATAGATCAACGAATGGGTACTTTTAAAACATTATTTTTAAACAAATTCATATAAAATAATAATTAAAATCTGAGTTTTTAATAAACATAAGATTAAGTTACGACCCTTACGACCTTGAGCTTTAGATACTGCAACTTTTTTTTTTACGTCGTAAAGGACATATTGACAAAACCGTATAAAAATCATCAATAATATTTTAATTTATTGGCCCTTACGCCAATGTAGAAAAATTAAATGTTCCATAAAGCTTTTTTTGTAATAAATTTCTGAGCTAGGCCCAAAAAAAGACAGGTCGTAAGGGACATTTTTTGGAAGCTAGAGAGGTTTCAAATATACCATTCGATAGAGCGTGAAAAACTGAGTATAATGGCATCAAAAACGAAATTTCGAAAAATGTCCCTTACGACAATTGGCATTTCCATGATCGATATATTGACAAAATATGTGTATATGCATCAATATGAATGTTTCGCTCTCTGTGTAGTTGTGTAGTGTAGGTACCTCAACACTAATATCGATGTCTCTTAGTCGTCCGCGACACACCTCCACGATAGTCTGGCTAAAGTTTGCAGTTGACGTCCATTGTTGTGTGACCAGCCTCTGGATTGATTTGTATTGCGGTGCAGAAGTTTTACCACCGATTTGGAGTTGAAGACCTAAAAATATAGGGCATATTGTGATGCTGTGGAGTCACAAGCTCTAGCCCTAGATAAGAACTGGTGGTACAGTGATGGCCTAGCATGGCGTAACACTTCCGGTTTTTCTGTTGCAAAATAGCTCTTGTTATTTGGTAATACAGTCTAGGGCGCACGAGACTGCCACTGTACTGTAACACCGCGGAAGAACGTCAAAAATACAAGAGGGCGAGCCTTTGCCTAGCAGTGGGACAACATAGGTTCCTTATTTAAAAATAATATAGCCAAACTATCGATAGAGTCTTTAGACCACGTCGGCATTGCGATTTTTTTTCCGTGCGATTCTTATTCGTGCGAATTATCGCCAGTGCGGAAACTCGTATAGGATTTAAAATAATAATAAATAATTTACCGACTTAACAACTTGGATTCTTTCCCTCCCCCACCTCTCAAAGGATCGGGCGCCATCTCATGATAGCAAAGAGTATGAGAAAATGCACTATGGAGGTAGTAAAAAGCAAAGATCAAACCACACACCTGTATTAATATGCCTGGCCATGATAAACAGCTGGGTTGCTTTGATGAAGTCCTCTTCTTCAATACAAATCCATATTCTCTCCGGTATTTCCATAAGCAGTTTAACTTGGACTGTTATACTTTGCATTGGGTCTGCATTTATCTGAGAACTGATCAATTGTGATGTGTTATTTATTTTTACTAATTTTATAATTGTGATAAAAAGTAGCCTAGATGTGTTATTACAGGGTGTCAGCTAACTTCATACCAAATTTTATTGAAATTGCGCAAGTTGTTTAGATGTGAATAAGTAACAAACATACACACAAACTTTTGTCTTTATACTACTATTTTGTGCATGTATAATACTTATAAACCTTCCTTTTGAATCACCCTATCTATTAAAAAAAACGCATCAAAATCTGTTGCATAATTTTAAAGATATAAGCATACATAGGGACAGACGCGGGAAGCGACTTTATTTTATACTATGTTTTGATATAAAAGACTGGTCAGCAATGGCAATCTGTAGAGGAGGCCTGTGTCCAGATACCTTTTATCTGAGGTGATGAGGATTTATTATTTACCTTTGAGCTTGTGCAGGTTTCCGTTCAATCTTAAAGCCAACCAAGTGAGTGTCATGTAGATTCTTGCAAGCTGACATCATTTCACCGATATGGTTCAGTGTACTAGCAGTTGTGCCTTTCATTTCTTCTATTGTGTCTGCCGCATGGATCAGCTCTCTGTATCTTTCTCTGAAATATTTAAATAAGGTAGAAAATATCTTGAAAGACAAAAGATGTTATGAGAATGGAATCAAGTTGGCACTCTGAAATTATTTCATAAGTTTCTTACCCGACCATAGCTCGTAATTCCTCTCTTTTACGTTCGATTTCATATTGAAGATTCTTCTGAACATTATCAATATCAGCGATGTAGTGGCTCTGAAAAAGCTGATCCGGAACAATCTCTAAAAGATTTAATTGAGACATTGTTGCAGGTTACTTTTTGGTACCTAATTGAACTATGAACCCTTGAAATAGAGCTAATGCATCTTCAAAAACATTTTGGGTAGGTAAGTGAGTCGTTATAATGTTTTTTCTAATTTGTATTAGTAAATTTTTGCAGAAATTATAGTATTTTTTGCAGAAATAAAATTAAATTATAGAATAAACTAGAAACTAGGCTTGGGTAACTCCGGACAAGAAGATTTAAATGAGCTAGATCCTCTCTCGGATCATAAAATCTGAATCACTCCACAGTTTTCTTATCGAGCCGGATCCCAAATAAGTCCGGAGCCAGAGCTCGGCTCGGACGAACTCGCACGTCACGTCGGCTCAGACTTCTGAGGAAGACTGGGATGGGATGGGAATAAGAATAAGATTAGGATCGTTCGGATACTGCGCTCGCGCTCGCTCGGCCCGGCGGCGGCGGACGGCGCGGCGGGCGGCGGGGGCCGGGTCGACGATTCGGTCACACCCACTGTCAATGTTCGCGCGGCGGGCTGAGATTAGACGCGGACGGATCCAGATTTGATGACTCGCGCAAGTGCTTGGAGCGTATGGGAATCGGAATAAGAAAGGGGACCCGGCTCGATAAGATGAGTAGAATCCCAGAGCGGATCCGGACAAGATAAGTCCAATCCCTCTCCGGAGCTGGGAGTACCCAAGTCTACTAGAAACTAAACTAACCAGCACAAAACAAGCAATCAATCCAGAGAGAAGGTAAATCAATCAATGAATCCAATCCAATCAATCATCTTCTTCCTTGTCAACTTGTCAATAACTCCATCAATCCATTTATTTATGAGCAGCAATGTTCAATCAATCAAACATTATATTGGCAATATTGCCAAGTTCTTCAAGTAGCATATTTTTGCCACTTAGGCTAATTTGCAACCCCTTGGGGTGAATAAGTTGTCAAAAAGCTTAACGTTAGTTTAGGTACAGTCACGGACTAGGAGGCCGTAACAGATTTGTCTATGGTTTCGTCAGCCCTAGACTGTATTGCCAAAGAACAAGAGCTATTTTGCAATACAGAAAAACCGGAAGTGTTACGCCGATCGTGTCCTCCACTGTACCACACGAAGGAAAATAAACTAGGTACCTATTCTATTCTATATAGATATACCTAACGTCTAGCTTTTTAACGAATTAATCCGGGTCCAGCCAGCCAGGGGTATCTACTTAGACCATGCGCGTACTAGCGGCTGGGCCCCCAGCGTCTAGCTAGATTAGATACTTTACACTCGGGATTCCACCAAGTAAGATGAGCCGAGAGAGAGATCAACCAATATAGAATGTCTTTAATGATACATCTCCTCTCTGCTCAGATTCAGTGGAGATCGCTGTGTAATTAGTAGGTATGGCCGCGATGGAAGCGGAGACGGCGCGCAGCGAAGACGACGACGAGACGCCTAGCCAAAGGCCGGGACTCCACACCAAATCGGAGATGAGCGGTGAGCTGCTCGATAGGAGACGTTTTCAGCTCGGTTGAATCCACCGAAGCTGTGAAGAGACGTGTGCTGGCTAGCCTAGGCGTTCCATTCCATTCTGCCATATAAATAAAACAGTACCGCACAGCAATTTCCAGTAAAGCTGACCTCAGCGGAGATGTGTGTCATAGGCTAACTAAAAAATATCTCCTCTCTGCTCATCTCATCTCCGCTTTGATGGAGTCCCGGCCTTATACATTGATATGAAATTGCTATAGAAAATTATTTATTTATAAATATGAAATAAAAGACCAACATTTAATGAAATAATAAATATAATCAATGAAATTAAATCGAATGAATGTTTGCGAGACAATAAACAGAAACTTACTCTTGAGACTAATTTGCTTTTTATTTAAAACATGGGAGAGATAATAATATCACAATAGCAAAGAGTGCTATATACGCAATAACATGTAAAACGTCCACAATACAAATTAATGTAAAATCATTCCAATTAACTATTCACCAATATTTACTTACTTTTTTTATTTAAAAATATATTTGCATTGGGACAAAACCTGTAAGTTACAACTACCTATAACTAAACAAATAAAATAAAAATGTCACATTTCAAACAAAATCACCTTTTCAAGTTGTATGAAGTTTTTGAACTAATATTTAATTGAGGAACTCTACTTTATGTTTTAAAAATAAAATATTTTTTTATCAAAGTAAACTATTTTTTTTTTTATTACTAAACTAAACATTAAAACTGTTTTGTTCTATACACTTTAAAAATTTTGATATTTATTTCATTTATGAAAATAAAGTATTTCATATTAAAGTATTTATATGTTCCATAAAACACAAAGCATATGATTTTTTTAACTTGTCGAACTATAAAATGTAATTAATAATACAAATAGAGAGTTCTAATAACTAACGGAAGCTACTAAATAAGCTAACCATAAAATAAAGGTTAAAAGTACCTACGCTAAAATAATATTTTAATTGATCTATACTTTTTAAAGTACAAGAGAACGGACAGTCGAGAACTTATGAACTAATAAATTGATCTTTTATGTTATGTTATAATTATAAAAAATATATACAGTTGGATATATACCAAACAAAATTAACTTAAACAAGTATTAAAAAAAAAATGCGCATCAACGCATCAAGGTCATAATACACTACAGAACATAAAAGTGACACATTGTATAACATAAAGTTTGCAGGGACTTCTCTAGTATGCTAATAAATTAAGCTCAAAATAAAATAGAACATTGATCTGTGAAAATAAATACAAAAATAGTAAAAGTTCCTACCCAAAAAATGGGCAGGTGACTGTTGACATCTGTTTCATTAATTAATGTATTTCTGTCAATAACAAATATACACGGTGTAATTTACACAGTGCAAATCTATTTACATTATTCATATTTCATACCAAATAGGTACTCTGCTTTAACTCTTATATAACCCCGCAATACTAACGTTTAATATCAGATTTAACTAGTTCTGTCTCATTCTTTTCTCTGTAACTTTGGAGGACAGAACTACATAGTTTAACATGGCTTTAAAGTTTCAAGTATACTAGTATTAGCTCATTTTTTTATAGACTTGCAATTGATGTCAGCAGTCACCTACCCTCTCCTAAATTTAGTGATAAAAGATCTCGAATGGACCGCGATTTTATTAAACTCGACGTTTTATTGCTAGTTATTGAGATTTATACAAATATCTACTATACAATAGTGATTTATTTCTTTTCCTCGGTTGGATTTCAACCTGATTTTGCTGCGAATGCGGTGCTATTAGCGTGGAAAAAATGCGACCAATAGGATTGCAAGGTAGAAAATTGCAGCAATCCTATTGGCCTATTTTTTCCAGCGTTGCGTTGCTTTTAGTTCAGATCAGACGCAGCATTACAAACTCTTTTAAATTGCCAAACATTCCATACAACAAACTCTTCTAACAGAGCGATTAAGCCTGTTTTATTAAAAGGTCATATAAAGATCACTGGTTCCTTAGTACGCAACCTCATAAACTGTCGCCTTTTTGTCCCCTGAACCAGTTATTATAAACTTGTCGTCCGAAGCGACGTCGCAGCTTAGCACCGACGACGACTCCTTGGACTGTTGACAAAATATTAATATTAAATTAAACTTAACATATAGGAAAAAAAAACAACAGAAATTATAATTAAAAAGGATTGAAAAATTATCAGAAATACCCAGTTTTATTATACTGCTTAAACTGTATTATTATGCTTAGCATATCGACTTGACAGAAACACCTGGTACAAAAAAAAAAAAAAGACAATCCCTCACCTGAAAAATACTGGCACCATACGGCGTCCGCCAGGCGTTCAATAAATTGTCCTTCCCGGTGGACACGAACCATTTACCGCTCGCTGCAAACTTCAATGCTAGAACGCAAGACTCGTGCAGCAGCAGCTGGTAGCGGTCAGGCTTGGTCGCGTGCAGCACCTCCACGTGACTGTTCTCCATGCCCACGGCCAGCCAGGATCCTGGTTAAGGGAGACAGGTTTTAGGTCCGGATCTACATAACGTTGGAAAACTTTACCACATACTGTACCCATATTCGAGCAAATAAACATATTTCATTTCATTTCATTTCATTAGGATTATTGATGTTATACATGGGGGGTCATGGTTTTCCTTTCATTTAGTAGTCGAGAGTTTTACTCTTATAACTAACTAGAGGCTGCCCCGCGGTATTTCCCGCGCAGATTTCTCATAAACACAAAAATCCCGTTTTTTCCAGTTCCCGTGGGAATTTCGGGAAATCCTTTCTTAGCTCACCTAGACTCCCTAAGGAACCTACATGCCAAATTTCAGCTTTGTACGCCCAGTAGTTTCGGCTCTGCGTTGTCTGTCAGTCAGTCAGTCAGTCAGTCAGTCATTCAGTAACGGAAGAGTTTTATATATATTGATAATAAATCACACTCCAGAGCCCTAACTAGATAGAACCTGTATCTTGGGAGCCCGAAAAATATACAGAGACAAACATACACCCAGGCCGGGAAACAAATATCGAAATTCATCATAGCAATATTCGCTCGCCGGTAATCGAACCCACTCCCTTCTCGGTCCACATCACTGCCAACTGAGCTACGGAGCAGTCAAACTGACTTTTAAGTTCGATGCAATAAAAGTACTGGATGTAATTTTTATAGATTTTAGTCGAATCAATTCCAGCTTGTGATTTCGATGAATTTTCGATAAAAATGAATGTAGTTTTTTATCTTATAATAAACTAGAGGCTACCCCGCGGTTTTTCCCGCGCAGATTTCTCATAAACACAAAATTACCCTTTTTTCCCGTTCCCGTAAGAATTTCGGGAAATCCCATCTTAGTGCTCACCTACACTCCCCAAGGAACCCACGTGCCAATTTTCAGCTTCCTACGCCCAGTAGTTTAGGCTCTGCGTTGTCAGTCAGTCAGTCAGTCAGTAACGGAAGAGTTTTATATACCGGGTGTTTCTGACAAGGCGGTAATAAATCAAAGGAGGGCTTCTGCTGACCATAACAAACAACTTTCCCAAAGCAACCTAGGTCAAAATCTAAAAAAAAATAACAGCTGTTCCATACATTGGTTCGATCAGCTGGCGGGGTCAATGTACGGGACAGCTGATTTTTGTTTTGAGATTTCGACCCATGTTGCTTTGGGAAAGTTGTTAGGTATGGTGAGCTGAATCCCTCCTTTGATTTATTGCCGCCTTGTCAGAAACACCCGGTATATTGATAAAGGAATGTTTTCTTTGAGAACAAATTGTGAAAATGTATGTGGGGCAGCAGCCCAGTGAGAATATCAGCATCAAAGTCTAAGATAATGCTTTGGGGTCAGTTGCCCCATAACAAGATCTTGCTCCAGTTTAAGATGATACCAGTAGCCCAAGAAGATGATCTGGCCCATGTCCATGATACCTGTGGTGCAGCAGCAGCAGCCAAGATTTGCCTCAAATAAAAAATAGTACTACATACAGTACGGGCACTCCCTGCCTCCCTCAGCAAGTGCAGCTCCGCGCTCGGTTACCTCTCAGTGACGCTCAGTACAAATAAAGCAGCGTCGCACGTCCTGTCTCACTCACACAAGCATGATACGCGTGCACGTACACGAGTTTCAGCTGTGCCGAAACCGAGTGTCCGAGGAGTGCCTCGGAGTAAGATGACACCTGTGGATCAGCAGTCCAATCTCAACCTAGGTTACAAGTCCGAGAGCCGTCAGGGCCGGTGTCTATGATGATACCTGTGGGGCAGTAGCCCAGTGAGAAGATCTGGCTGGTGAAGTCGTGCTGCTGCAGCTGGCGGCCCTCGCGCAGGTCCCAGGACCGCACGGTGTTGTCTATGATGATACCTGTGGGGCAGTAGCCCAGTGAGAAGATCTGGCTGGTGAAGTCGTGCTGCTGCAGCTGGCGGCCCTCGCGCAGGTCCCAGGACCGCACGGTGTTGTCTATGATGATACCTGTGGGGCAGTAGCCCAGTGAGAAGATCTGGCTGGTGAAGTCGTGCTGCTGCAGCTGGCGGCCCTCGCGCAGGTCCCAGGACCGCACGGTGTTGTCTATGATGATACCTGTGGGGCAGTAGCCCAGTGAGAAGATCTGGCTGGTGAAGTCGTGCTGCTGCAGCTGGCGGCCCTCGCGCAGGTCCCAGGACCGCACGGTGTTGTCTATGATGATACCTGTGGGGCAGTAGCCCAGTGAGAAGATCTGGCTGGTGAAGTCGTGCTGCTGCAGCTGGCGGCCCTCGCGCAGGTCCCAGGACCGCACGGTGTTGTCTATGATGATACCTGTGGGGCAGTAGCCCAGTGAGAAGATCTGGCTGGTGAAGTCGTGCTGCTGCAGCTGGCGGCCCTCGCGCAGGTCCCAGGACCGCACGGTGTTGTCTATGATGATACCTGTGGGGCAGTAGCCCAGTGAGAAGATCTGGCTGGTGAAGTCGTGCTGCTGCAGCTGGCGGCCCTCGCGCAGGTCCCAGGACCGCACGGTGTTGTCTATGATGATACCTGTGGGGCAGTAGCCCAGTGAGAAGATCTGGCTGGTGAAGTCGTGCTGCTGCAGCTGGCGGCCCTCGCGCAGGTCCCAGGACCGCACGGTGTTGTCGAGCCCGCCCGTCCACAGCCGAGACCCGTCGGGGCTGATGTCTATGCAGGAGGCGCCGTCTGTGTGACCTGGGGTACATTAAAACATAGTGTCAGGCCCATCTTTCCCGTAGGGTTTCGGCAGAGACACCAACTTATTGACTGAGCCCACGAGAGGCATCCGTGCATCGAGTTGCAACCCCGCGGCGATATGCCCCGCGTCCGATGATGATGGGTTATGTATTTGCAGTTTTTAACCGCTGAACGAAAATTCAGAGAGGAGTGTTATAATTTTAACGTGTGTATCTGTCTGTGGCATCGTAGAGCCCAAACGGCTGAACCGATTTTCGTTTAGTTTTTTTCGTATCATAGATAATGTCAGCCCGAGCGTTCTTAGTCATGTCTCATGAAGATCTGATCAGCGGTTTGAAATATATCAGCTATTTTTTAGGTGATGAGGGGATCTAACTAGCTTCCAAAGGTCCGATCGATTTGAAATTTGGTACCATGTTACATCTATGATTTTGAAAGTATATAGTAAGGTAACCATGACCTGATCTGCAGTTTAAAGATGATCAGCTCTTAAATAGTGGATGAGGGGATCTAACTACCTTACATATGACCTATCGATTTGAAATTTCGTACCGTGATACTTCAATGATATTGAAAGTATATGGTAAGTTAACCATGACCTGATCTGCTGTTTAAAGATGATCAGCTCTGAAATAGTGGATGAAGGGATCTATCTAACTAACTTCCATATGTCCTATCGATTTTAAATTTGGTACCGTGCGTGCCGCGTTACTTCAATGATATTGAAAGTATATGGTAAGGTGACCATGATCTTTTTAAGATGATTAGCTCTAGTTTTAGTTAAGTTGATGAGGGGTCTGACTGGGTCGGGGGTTTTTAATTCTTTTAATTTGAGTTCAGTTATATACATTTACATACTTGACTAGAAGTCGATCGAATAAAACAAATACAAAATAGTTTATTCAAAAAATCTTCTTACAAAGCATTAAACATGGGGTCTCCATTTAAATAATTTCCCATCCAAGGGTCTTCATTTAATAATAACAGAAGTGCTGTCAAGTTTAAATTGGGAAATATTTGCAATTTAACTGTTTTTTTATATTTAAACTTAAACACTAAAAAAAACGCACTTACCTTGAAATTGTCTAACTAATGTTTGATTATGAAGATCCCATACAGCTATATTTCCGTCTGAACAGCAACTGAAGCAAACCTAAAGAAATACGAAGAATTATTTAAAGCAATATGAACATTTTCACAGACAACGAACTAGATATGTTGAGTAAGAGGCTAAAAGTAGCCATCACCACATGCTTTCACTAGCTAATTAAGGTTGATATGACCCTGGAAAAATCTCAAGATGAAATGGCATCTTGAAGACCTATGTCATATTCATCAGATTTCATAGCAGCCCAAGCTACCTTAGGCTAGGTAAAAAGGTTTTTGTGCTGGATAGGGGTTCCATCTGACTTGCTACAAACCTAGTCCCGTGCAGGTACAGAGTCCAGACGTCTTCCTTTAGAGGTGCCACAGGCCTTAGGATTATGATGAAAAACACCTGTTTTCAAGCTACCGTAGGCTAGGTCAGAACAAACCTTAGAGTCCGGGCTGACAGCGAGCGCGTAGCAAGCCGGCGCCGCACAAGTGAGTTCGGCTCGCAGGCGCGGCGCGGGCGCGCACAGGTCCCAGATCGAGAGCGTGGACGCCTCCCCGCCCACCAGCAGGGAGCGGCAGTCCGGGACTAGCTTTACTGAGCGGATGTAGTTGTCCCTTTGCTGGATGGAGAAGTGGTATTATTAGCTGGGAGTCCATTAATTGGGTTTCTATATAACGACTGGTTGATTATGAACTTTAAGGCTTTGTCAAACAGAAAGCGCCAAAGTCTTTGTCAGACGGACGGAGCTATAGCGTTGCGCTCTTTGATTTGACGCACGCTCCTACGTTGCGTAATGAAGAAAAGAGCGCGTCGCTATAGCGCCGTGTTAGGCTAGCGCTCTATCGCGACGCTATAGCGCTCTATCGCGACGCTATAGCGCCTTCTGTTTGACAAAGCCTTTACTCCTTTGTAATAGAGTCCAAAATCAACATTTTTTTATAGCAAATAGCAGTAACGTCTAACTAAATTAAAAAGGGAAATATGATGAGATGACAATGACAACTTTAGGAAACCGCAGAGGTAAATGTCCCAGATCGAGAGCGTGGACGCCTCCCGCCGACCAGCAGGGAGCGGCAGTCCGGGACTAGCTTTACTGAGCGGATGTAGTTGTCCCTTTGCTGGATGGGGAAATACTCGAATGAACTGGGGTACGGAGTATTACGACCACATTTGCAATTGATTTTCGTCCTTTAGTCTAGAGTCTAGAGAATCAAAGTTAATACAAAAAAACTCATAGAGAACGAAAAGTAATATTAAAAATGCGGCTTTAATATGGAAGCTGAAAGCGCCTTTATTGACAGTTTGCGTATATTGATATAAGATAAGGTCTCATTTTCATTTCATTTCGTATCACACAAAAAATGCGCGCCAGTTAGGTTTGCGCACCACTGGAGGCGCCACTGTATACGTATTTCACCCGTCATTTGAAACAAATGGCTGATTGATACTTGGTTCTATTTTAACCGCGACTTCGCTGGCTCGCACTCTAGTAACACATTTTGGGACTCGGATAAAACCATTTGAATAATAATACCGACTGGTGGCAGCACAAAATACTACCATCCCATTTCCCCTAATTTTTGACATAAAAGCGACTAAGATAACACCCGAAAGACGGGTAATAACGTCCTTCTTTGAAATCTTCAAGAGTCATTCTGCCATCGCAAACCCACCTTCCAAACGTGGCGATGGCGATTATGAAGTCTTAGGAAATTTTAAAACCATCATGGTAACCCCTTTAATTTTTAATACCCCTTTTAAACTTTGTCCTATAGGATTATTTGAATCGTTGGATCTTTAGGGGTTTCTTATTTCACAATAAGGTTATCTTCGCTACCAGTATTCATCAAATAAATACCTCTTTTTTCAATAAAATTCTGCAGCTGTTCGACGAACACCAGAATCCATGGCTACCCTACTCATTTTTTATATCGAGATAACCTCAAACACAACTGAATTGCATAACGGCAGCCCGTTCAAGCGAATTATCAAATACGGCGGCGACATTAACATAAGGTAAAATATCA
The DNA here is from genome assembly GCA_951802225.1 of Euspilapteryx auroguttella. Classification (NCBI taxonomy): domain Eukaryota; kingdom Metazoa; phylum Arthropoda; class Insecta; order Lepidoptera; family Gracillariidae; genus Euspilapteryx; species Euspilapteryx auroguttella. The sequence continues at coordinate 2,526,221 of OX637657.1, read as the reverse complement.
ATACAATAAAATACTTACCAAACAATCTAATTGCGCTAATGGTTCTAAAGCGTTTGGACTTCCTGGACTCGTTATATCCCATAGCTTGACGCAACCCTAGAACAAAAATATCATGTAAGAACACAAACATAAACTTAAATGGCGCAAACTATTAATTTTAGAAAGTCGCGAATGCGAATGTGAATGCGAATGTTAGGCATGCGAATGCGAATGTTGGACAAGGTCAGTGAAAAGACTTTAGGTATAGAAAAATCATCACGTTTATTATGCAACTAGAGGCTGCCCCGCGGTTTTTCCCGCGCAGATTTTTCATAAACACAAAAATCCCGTTTTTTTCCATTCCCGTGGGAATTTCGGGAAATCCCTTCTTAGTGCTCACCTACACTGCCTAAGGAATCTACATGCAAAATTTCAGCCCGCTACGCCCAGTAGTTTCGCGGCTCTGCGTTGTCTGTCAGTCAGTCAGTCAGTCAGTAACGGAAGAGTTTTATATATATAGATAATTAACCAAACAAAATATACAATTAATAAAATTAATTCTTAGTAGTTATTGTAATCCAAAAATCAAGATTCACACATATACGCAAAATCAGTAACTCTGTCTTCCAAAAACGTTGTATGAAAATGTGAGAAATGGTTTCTTACATACGCAAAATCATTTTAAATTTATTAAAAACGAACTATTTCGCCAGAATCGATAAAAAACGCAAATAAATTTGAATTTCGCGCCGGACCATGACGTGTCCTCATAAAGTTATACGTCTTCACACCTGCTTCACACAAGAAATTTAGTGTCAATGGCGGCACATTCGTATTCGCATCACATTCGCATCTTTTTGATGCGAATGCGAATGTTAAAGCGAATGTTAAAATGATTCGAACGTTCGGAACATCCCTGATATACACTACATTAATAATACAGCTTTCAGAATCCACTAACATTGCCTTATTACATGAATATTATTGTATAGATGACTTTTTAAACTATAAATTTGTTTGACATTGGACATTATTTGTGTAATTTAAGTATTCGACAGTTACAATATGTAATTCAAGTAAATTGAAATTATTATTTAGTATTTGACATTTTATATACAATAATACATTTAAAAATTTGACATTGTTTACATAGTACTTAAATAATTAAGTAACTACTTATTATTTTTTATATAATTTTTGTAAGTACAATATTTTGACGATCACATTATACTTTGACATTTTATAATACAACTTTGTATGTAATATGAATATGATAGTGTGAAATAAATGAATCTAATCTAATCATAAGTACTCACCTTCCCTCCAGTGTAAGCCCTGCGCACGCCGCAGCTGAGCGAGAGCGCGACCGCGCAGACCACCTCCCCGTGCTGCAGCGCGGCGGCGGGGCGCGCGGCGCGGGGCACGCCGCCGCCGGCCAGCGCGTCCGCCGGGAACCCGGCCGGCTGCAGCGGGCCGCCGCACGAGTGGTACGAGTAGGCGCTGCCGGGAGGGTTGTAATTAGATGGGTTATACATCGAACAACTAAGCGATAAGGGCAACTTACAGATGTTTTAGTTAGAGACCGACCGAAGGTTGGGTGAGATTCGATCAAAGAATCTAGTTTCGGCCACAGCTTCGGTTTCGGCTAAAACTGCCCAACCTTTTGCCGAAACCGAAACTCGATATTCGGGCGTCGCTCGGCTCATTTCGGAAGAATTTGGGGTATGCGAGCTCGTGAGAGCGAGCTCCGCGCTCCTAATTTTTTCAAGGCCACTTGGGTTCGGTTTCGGTTACGGCCGAAACTGATACCTAGGCCGAAGGCTCGTTTTCGAATTCGGCTGAAAATCATGTTTCGGTCGGTCTCTAGATGGGTTATATTATACATTGAACAACCAAGCTATAAGGTCATCTTTTGTCAACTTACAGATATTTTAGTACAATATCCTTCAAGTAACACAAAGCAGTGGTATACCGCCCGAGAGGGAACGTCCAATAGAACGCTAAATTATGCGTATATTCTGGTATTAAATTAAACTACATCAAGTTTGGTCAGTAAGATCAATTTCGCATGGTGTATTAGATTTTCATTGGTAATCCATTAATTCTGGTCAAATAGCATGGTAGCGTACTGAAAAATACTATATTATAATGATATATTTTTTACAGGTTTAAAAAGTAATCACTAATATATCGATATCTCGTTAGTTCTGGGAGCGTCGTAGGGGTGCGGAAACTCACGTCTTATTGAGTCATAATCGTTAACTTCTACTAAAACAGTAAAGATTTTCTCTTTAAAAATTAATATTGTAAAAGCACACCAAAAGGCGGAGTATAAACGGGTATAAAAAGCAAACATAACAACTCAATATTTTTTTGTAAAAGGCCTCCAAATACTGGAGTTCAAGTGGGTATAAAAAGCAAAAAAAAAACACTCATAATATTATGTTAAAGGCCACCAAATTGCTAAGAACAAACGGGTATAAAAAGCCAACAAAACGACTCATCTTTTTAACCGACTTCAAAAAAGGAGGTTATCAGTTTGACTTGTATGTATGTATGTATGTATGTTTGTCCTCGATTATCTCGCGTTTGGATGAACCGATTTTGATGCGGTTTTCAGCAATGTATTTGTTACATTCAGGAGAAGGTTTTAGTACCTATTTTAACCAACTTCGAAAAAGAGGAAGTTCTCAGTTTATGTATGTGTCAGTTTGTTGAAGGCGGGTCTCTTTTTGTAAAAAAAAAAAATATTCTGTAAAATGCCACCAAATTTCGGAGTACAAACGGGTATAAAACCAAAACTAAACTCACGGCTTGTTGAGCGGTATCCCGTTAGTCCTGGGCGCGTCGTAGGGGTGCGGCGCGCGCGGCGGCGGCGGCCGCGGGGAGCGCCGGCCCGCGCCGTTGCTGGGGTTGCCAGGGGTGCCTGGTTTTTCCTTTAAAAAAATAATAAAGTTATTTTATTGTGTAAAGTTTAACACAAATGTCAAGAAAAAACGTGAGGCCAAATGTACAAAAGTATGGCTACCGTTTTTTTGCAAACAGCTGATTCTTGATGTTACTAACAAAAACATTATCTAAAGAACTTATTACGAAAGTAAAAGTATAACTCACATCTTTATTGCTTTTAGGTGTAGATCGACTCGAAGAGGAGCCGGATCTAGAAGGTGGTCTTGGACCATTTTCTTGTCTTTCCCCAACGTCGTTTCTAACATTGGGCGAAATTCTTTCTTCCTATAAACAAGGCATGTAATTATAATAATAAAATACAGGATGTCCCAAAAGTCGACGATAACCCGTGAGTGACCGTCATTGGTACAGTGGCGGTCTAGGACGGCGTAACACTTTCGGTTTTTCTGAATTTCAAAAAGCTCTCGTTCTTTGGTAATACAGACTAGGGCGCACGAGACCATAGACAAGTCTGATACGCCGTCCTAGACCGCCACTGTACATATTTGGAAGTGGATTATAAATATTGATCCTATATTGATATATTATAAGCTTTCATACTGTTCATTAAATTACTATCTGTAGTTCATAATCATCGAAACCCATCGACACAGACCTTTGAATAAAAATAAACCGTATTATTATTAAAGATACAGTAGGTTTTAAGTAGCTTTACTGGAGGTCTACTTCTCTGGTTGGTTGTATAGTAAATACGTACAACCAGTCTTAATTGACATACGTTAAATAACTAAAGTGCTCTTTAACTTTTTATGAAGAACAGGGAAAGAATATTAGAAGGATAAAAAATTTAAAAATAAAATTTCAAACACATACCTCATTCGCTACATCTACAACTAAATCTTGATCACTCTTCTCAGCGTCGCTATCCTGTAAAAAATAATAACTTTAGTCAAATTATTCTTTAGTCTCCATTAAAATATTTATATAACTATTGAGCAACAAATTTTGATATTTACAGGGCCGTACTTTTCCTAAAAAAACAATATAAATCTATGTTTTGATATCTAGCTCTAAGATGCAAAACAAATTTTGTTTAACAATGGTTTGAAAGGTTTTTTTTTACAATACAAGCTAGTATCTGTGTAATAAAAAAGCTCTCAAAGTTTCAAGTACTACCAAAGTTAACAAAATTATTTTTATCCCCGTAAAATCCAACTAGGTTTAAACTTTTTTAGTAGTTTAAGTTACACCTTTCACTGTCTCCACTACATATTATTATTATAAAACAAATTCGCTTCCCACTGTATGTGTGTATGAATGCTTAGACCTTTAAAAGTACCCAACGGATTTTGATGCGGTTTTTTAATATACAAAGAGTTTCAAGAGGAGTTTAACACATGCATACCATAGTAAGCGGTCCGAAGTTTGCCGGGACGACTAGTCTATAGTTGGGAAGCTACACTATCCCCGAGTGACATAGGCTATATTAGATTTTCAAAAAAATTAGGGATCCTTACTTAAACTCAAATAAAGTAACCCAAGGTGCATTTTTTTCTATTGTTTACATATTTTGACCGGTGGTTTTTTGTAGTTGTTTGTTTCTTTATTCGCCCATTCTGGGGAGTCCAAGAAACAAAGTCTATAGAGCCAAGTCTAAAGTATTATCTTATATTCTATGGCGTAACGAAGTAAGCCGGGACAGCAGTTTAAACCGAGTTGGATATTACAATTGCCTAAAATTGTATTGCATCAACATAAAAGTTCACGAAAAGCAAAAACACCAAATATTAAAAGCACTTATACAATATGAACCATTGAATCGACACATACACTACACAGACTCACATGTTGTACCTTCTCTTCTTTTCTCCTTTTAGCGTCTAGCGCTTCCGGTTCTGTTGAACGGGGCCGGTACTTTTGCTCCCTTTCGTGGGGAGATACTGATCTTATCTGGGGGAAAAGTTTTTTTTATACAGATGTGGTTTTTTGTTATTATACAGGATGTTAATAATCATCTCAGTCGAATGAAGTTTACTAATGGAAATTTGACATAGGCCACCCTCGCATATCGCCATCGACAAATCGACTGGCATTCCCGCACCTTCACCAGGTCGTTTGACTGGCTGTTTTTGACAATGTGATTTTTATAATATTTTTTTAACAGTGCGGGAAAACGATGGACATTTATTGCTTTGCCAAGCTAGAGCGCTAGTCTTACGCGGCGCTAGAGCGAACACACACGAAACGAATTCTTAATACGCCGACAACAGAGCGTCCTAGCGTCGCGCTAGAGCGCCGCGTAATTCTAGAATTCTAGCGTCGCGCTAAACAGTACGCTCTGACGCCGGGCGCTCTGAGTGACAGGTAATACTGTCATAGTTACATTATAAGGCGACGCTCTAGCGCCGCGTAAGGCTAGCTCTCTAGCGTCTTCTGCTTGACAAACGCTTTACACCTTCGAGATACAAGATAACCCTACCTGTTGCATTCGAGGAGGCAAATGCCTCTCCCTATCTCTGTCCCTCTCCCGCTCGTCGTCCCTCGGGGGCGGCTGGCCCGGCAGCTGCGGGCCGCCGCCCAGCGGGGGCTTCACGTCCGGGGGTGGGGGTAATTCCACCTGGTAGGATATAAGGATAAAGTAAAAAAAACGCTTTAATGCCAAATTTAAAACAAGAAATTGGAATTGGCACCCCTATACCACCCATATTATTGAAATAGTTCATTTGTTTAAACCTCATCGCGCCGCGCGTGCATAAACTGTGCATAGTTTGTATGCGTTTGACGGTAGGTAAACATTCGAAGGCTGAACATAGGGATACTCGACAATTTACAGAATTAAAACACCAGACATAGACTGCTCTATCACAAAATGAGTTTTTTTACTAAAGTCCCTAGCATTTTTCCATATTTTCTCTTATTTTAAACCTTTCCTGGACTACTATGATCATTTCAAAACCAAAATCAGGTAAATCAGCCCGCCGTTTTCGAATTTTAGCGAGACTAACGAACCACGATTTATTTTTATATATATAGTAGATAGAAGATTAAGCAAAGAATTATAAATGGAAAAAAAAAACTAATCAATCAGGGTAGAAAGTTTGAATAAAGAACATACCTTATGGGCGGGCGGTGGTAAATGTGGAGGGGGTGGGAGGCCCGGGCCCCCAAAAAGGAGCCCGGGGCCTAAGACTCCGGGTCCCGCGCCGGGGCCCAAGCCTGCTTGCGCATGGATCTGCTGCTGTAAACAATAATACCAACTTTAAATATTATAATGATATAGGTGAATGTAGTAGATATGAGAATATATGTGCGGTTACTGCCGTTCTCAATGAACATAAGAATGAAGAACATCTACGGCTCTACCACAAAAAGAGTTAAACCTGGTCTAAATCACTAGACTAGGTTTAAATCACTATTTCGTCATACAAATTTGCGATTTAGACCGGTCTCACTTTTTTGTCTTGCTTGCCGCGGGCGCCGGCGTTAGAATGTCGCCCTCCCCTCTCCTCCCGTGGGAGCCGTAGGACCCGGCTGAGGGACAGCACCAGAAGACGGGCAGCAGCGTCTTCTGGTTTTTAAACAACACCATACTGCGCTCGCCAACCCGCCTGCCAAGCGTGGCGAGTATGGCAAGCATGTGCCCAGGCCCCTAGTCCCCGGCAGCCCCGCTATTCCTGACCACGGTAGCGGTCACGGTAACGGCGGGGCAAGGGGTGCTAAGAATCCCCGGACGGTCGGCTACCACCCCTTTAAACGACAACTGGCCCTGGCAACACACAACGTCCGCACTTTGAGGACTGACGATATGATTGTTGCGCTGGAAGAGGAAATGAGCAGGTTACGGTGGGATATTCTAGGGCTATCAGAAGTCCGTAGACAGGGACAGGACACGATAACCCTGAAATCGGGTAACCTGCTCTTCCACCGGGAGGGCGACCAACTGTCCCAAGGTGGTGTCGGGTTTCTCGTCCACAAGTCCCTCGTTAGCAACATTATTACCATCGACAGTGTGTCGAGCAGGGTCGCATACCTAACACTCAGAATATCTAAAAGATATTTGCTGAAGGTCGTTCAGGTCTATGCACCGACCTCGACACACTCAGATGACGAAGTAGAGTCTATGTATGAGGACATTAGTCGGGCCATACATACGCATAAAACTCACTTCAATGTTGTTATGGGGGACTTCAATGCGAAACTAGGCAAGAGAAGCGAGCATGAGTTGAGAGTGGGGAACTTCGGTTATGGGCAACGGAACCCTAGAGGTCAGAGGCTGGCCGATTTCATGGAGAAAGAAGGACTCTTCATGATGAATTCTTTCTTCCAGAAGAAGGAAATGGACCTGGATGAGCCCTGGTGGTTCTAGGAACGAGATAGACTTCATCTTGACCGACAAGAAACGGATATTCAATGATGTCTCCGTGATTCATAGGGTAAAAACCGGCAGTGATCACCGAATAGTAAGAGGCACATTGAATGTGAACGTTAAACTTGAACGGTACCGCCTGATGAAGTCTACGCTCCGTCCTACCCTCGCTCAGATCGAAAACCCCGAGAGCTTTCAACTCGAGCTCTCTAATCGCTTTGATTGTCTAGACGACGCATCAGTGGACGAGATCAATAACAGGTTCGTAAAAACTGTCCATACGGTCGGATCTAAATTCTTTAGGACTCGCCGTACCGCTAGAACTCAGAAACTCTCTGAAGACACCCTCAAACTTATGGCTGAACGACGCTTGCTTAGACTGCAGTCTCCCGATGATGCTGCGTCATATAGGCGGCTCAATAGGCAGATCTCGAAGGCCTTGCGACACGATATCCGTGTCTTTAATACTGCGCGTATTAAGGATACGATAGAGCGAAATAAAGGCTCCAAAGTGTTCGCAAGAGATATGTCTGTTGGGCAAAGCCAAATGACCAAGCTGAAGAGGGATGACGGCAGTATAGCGTCGACGAAAGCGGAAATTTTGAGGGAAATCGAGAAGTTCTACGGACAGCTATACGATTCGGTCACTAAGCCTGTTACTAGTGCGGCTAACGACCCTAGAGCCAAACTAACCCGACACTATACCGAAGATATCCCGGACATCAGCCTGTACGAGATAAGGATGGCCCTGAAACTGCTTAAAAACAACAAGGCACCGGGTGAGGATGGAATCACGTCAGATCTTCTGAAAGCGGGTGGAACACCGGTACTCAAAGTCCTTCAGAGGCTCTTTAATTCTGTCCTACTCGAAGGGACCACGCCTGAAGCATGGAACAGAAGTGAGGTGGTGCTTTTCTTTAAGAAGGGCGATAAAACCCTTTTGAAGAATTATAGGCCCATCTCGCTTTTGAGCCATGTTTATAAGCTGTTTTCCAGGATCATCGCCAATCGTCTCGAACGAAGGTTTGATGACTTCCAGCCTCCCGAACAAGCCGGCTTCCGAAAAGGCTTTAGTACCATAGACCACATACATACGCTGCGGCAAGTTATACAGAAGACCGAAGAGTATAACTTGCCGCTATGTCTAGCGTTTGTGGACTATGAGAAGGCCTTTGATTCGGTCGAAACATGGGCGGTGCTAGAGTCCCTCCAACGATGCCGGATTGACTATCGGTACATCGAAGTGCTGAAGTGTTTTTATAGCAACGCCACCATGTCTGTCCGAGTACAGGAACAGAATTCGAAGGCTATTCCCTTGAACAGAGGCGTGAGACAGGGAGATGTTATATCTCCGAAACTGTTCACCGCCACTTTAGAAGACGCCTTCAAACTTCTAGAATGGAAAGGGCAGGGCATCAATATTAACGGCGAATACATCACTCACCTTCGGTTTGCCGACGACATCGTAGTCATGGCAAGGTCGATGGAGGAACTCAGCACGATGCTCGAAGGCCTCAACCGAGTCTCCCAACAGGTGGGCCTTAAAATGAACATGGACAAGACGAAGGTCATGTCTAATGTCCATGTTCTGCCTACCCTAGTTATGGTTGGGAACTCGGTTCTCGAAGTTGTCGACGAGTACGTATACCTAGGACAAACCATCCAGTTAGGTAGGTCCAACTTCGAGAAGGAGGTCAATCGCCGAATCCAGCTCGGATGGGCCGCGTTCGGGAAACTACGCAACGTCTTCTCGTCCAATATTCCTCAGTGCCTGAAGACGAAGGTATTTAACCAATGTGTGCTGCCAGTGATGACATACGGTTCTGAAACGTGGTGCTTCACTATAGGGCTTATGAACAGGCTCCGAGTAGCTCAACGAGCCATGGAGCGGGCTATGCTCGGGATTTCTCTGCGGGATCGAATCAGAAATGAGGACATACGCAGAGAAACCAGGGTCACCGACATAGCCAAGCGGATAAGCTCGTTGAAGTGGCAATGGGCAGGTCATATAGCCCGCAGAACAGATGGCCGCTGGGGCCGAAAAGTTCTCGAGTGGAGACCACGGATCGGCAAGCGCAGCGTAGGACGTCCACCGACCAGATGGACGGATGATCTGCGCAAGGCTGCGGGTCCACGCTGGATGCAGGCCACCTGCGATCGGTACAGATGGAGAGCCTTGAGGGAGGCCTATGTCCAGCAGTGGACGTCTTACGGCTGAAATGATGAATGATGATGATGAACTTTTTTGTGGTAACAGGGTTAGACATGTGATAAAGATAAATTGCGAGTTTACAGGTAAATCTCTTGTATAGACAAAGTGATTCACCTAATATACCTGCAATGTTTACTTATCACAATGTCTAAATGTTATTACCTACAATAAATATGTAGGTTATAGTATTTTTTGACATTTTATTTGTATTTGACATTGTATTTTACACATACTTATATTGATTTGTAGTTTGTATATATTTTGTTGACATTTTATTTTTATTTCTTATTCATATTCATTACTTTTTCTGACGATCACATTATGCTATGACATTTTTGTAATTTTATTATTGTAATCTTGAAATTGATAATGTGAAATAAATGATCTAATCTAATCTAATCTATTCATTCTTATTTTCATAGAAAACGGCAATGGACTAGTGTTAGGTTAGGTTACTACCGGTTAGACTTATATACCGGTAGTTTCTGATAAGGTTATATCATAAATAAGGAGTGATGAAGCTTACAAACAAGCATAACAACAAGTCCAAAGCAAAAAAAAAACCACCTTCCCCGTCAGGTGACTTTTTGCGCCGCATACTGTACAGTAAATACATACGGTACACTAACATCCTGTACCCTATACATAAACTGAACAGTAACATCCTGTATAGCCTGTACAGTTATTCCCTGTACAGTTACACCCTGTATACTCTAAAACATGTTGTGTTAAGTAATAATAATATGTTATGCTTTGCTTTCGCTTTGTCGTTGCTACACTTACGGTTACTCAATGAGAAAGGCTTCTTATTCCTTAAAATCTAGTGACAAATTTATTGTGCGAACATATTTTAATAATGCCCTTTCATGTGTAGACCCCAGGTTAGTCACACTAGCTACTAAATTATACGTCTGTGTTATCCTTGGTCAGTGTATTTGTATGTGTTTTTGGTACGTTTTAAGCAGTAAGGGCACCTATTATGTTACCTATATAACGCATGCAATTAACATAAAAGTGGTGTGGGTGTGATGTGACACATGTGAAAGAAAATTACACACCATAAATGCAGTCCTACATATAAATGTATGTAGGTAGTTATTTTATATTATAGCTGTGCAAACGACACAGCGGCTGTGAAAACACAATTTTATTCTTTAACGAATCTTAATGGGCTAGACATAATATAGGCTTAGGCGAAGCTTTGAAGCCAATTTTAGTCAAAACCGAATTACACTTATCACTTAATAGCGTACAGAGGCTCTAACTAAAAATAATACCCATGTATCCACGGTGCTTGGAATAGACATAGACACCAGACCCAGACCCAAACCCAGAAATACACATCATTAATTAATAAAAAAAAATGCATACAACATTTATTAATTGACAGTTTTAAAAATTACATAAGTGAACATCCCTTTTAGGTTAAGTTATAATTTCTTTTTTACAAAAAGAGACCCGCCTTTAAAGAACTGAAACTGAAACAAACATAATCTGAGACCTTCCTGTTTTTCGAAGTCGGTTAAAATAGGTACTAAAACCTTCTCCTGAATGTAACAAATACATTACTAAAAACCGCATCAAAATCGGTTCAGCCAAACGCGAGATAATCGCGGACAAACATACATACATACAGTATACAAGTCAAACTGATAACCTCCTTTTATGTAGTCGGTTAAAAACTGTTAGGTTTGTTCGCGCTTTCCAAATTGGAAACAGAAAAATGCAGAACATAAAAGTGCGTTTTGAATTGTAGGTACCTACCCAGAACCATAATGACCTACCAAAAAACGACGCTAATATTAATCGGCTTCAAATGCTATTCAATTTAAAATGTCGTTTTAATTTATTTAGTCTGCAATCTTTATAACTCTATTTGATCAGTGGGGGATTTAATAATCTCATTATCCGCATATTGTTGTGTGCAAAATAAACATTCGTTAAACCGTGACTGATTCAGAGTTAACAATGTTAGGTTATTGCTATGGGAATGGAATATTAATGACTTGTTAGTTGGTTTTTAAGGTTCCATAGTAAAAAAAAAGCCAAGTTATCTTTGTAGTTTTCTGATAAGGCGGTAATAAATCAGAGGAGGGATTCAGCTCACCATAGCTAACAACATTCCCAAAGCAACAAAGGTCAAAATCTGTAAACAAAAATCTGCTGGTGTATACATTTGTTCGATCAGGTGGGGTCAATCATTCACTTTGATTTATTGCCGTATTATAAGAATCATCTTTGATATGTCCTATTCATCCTGTACAATGTATGTCTGTGTCTGACCTTAGGACAGAGTATTTATTAATAGGATGGAAATGGAAAACAGTGGTCGACCGACGACTTTCAGCACTACGGTCAGACGTACAGTGGCGGACACGGTCGGCGTAACACTTCCGGTTTTTCTGTATTGCAAAATAGCTCTTGTTCTTTGGTAATACAGTCTAGGGCTGACGAAACCATAGACAATTCTGTTACGGCCTCCTAGTCCGCCACTGTACATAGCTGTATTTATGCAAATGTTGCAGTCAGTATACAATACATCCGTCGTCCGTTTATTTTTCTTTGTTTTTGATATTATACATATACAATTGTTAAGGAACCCATTATTTTTTAATAATATGATGGTTTAGAACTTAGACATGAAAAGACCCAAGCTTTATCACAAGTTACGAGTATGTCACGCATTTTAATTTGCGTTGAACAGTGTGCTTCCATTTCTTACATTAAAATTAAAAGGTGCAAAATGTTATTGACAACACAGAATAAATAATAAAATAAAGCCTCAGTTACACAGACACTCGGAACTTACGAGCAGCTGCTGGATGCCCTGCTGTTGATGTTGCTGCGAATTTTTAATAAGAATAATGTAAAAAAGTGTGTTTGGTTTAATTAAACGCAATTTGGAAGCCGATTTCAAATACTTAAGTTTTTTTATTGAGTTTAAATGGCTAACATTATTGAAATATACGGAATACAAGTACATAATAGTAAAGGGTTAACGAGCAGGCTGCTTAGGCCTTTAATTTACGAAATATGTCTCAGATCTTGATTAATTAATAAGGCTTTACATTGGATTTGAAACTTTTAGAATTCTTATACTTAGGATAATTAATTATCAAAATAGTCAAACTCACCCCAATAATAGCATTAAGTTCGGACATGGTGACTTGCTTGGCTCTATCCACCGCTGAAGCCACCTGTTGCTGATGCTCCTGAGCGAGGAACGGGAGCACTTGGCCTATTATTGCGCTTAGACGCTTCGCTATTTCAGTCTGTTGGATTTTAATTCATTGTTAGGTATACTGGCATCAGTCTAATATAATACTTACTGCCCAGAAGTCAGTAACATACAATACAAGTGATCTGGAATTAACCTTCAGTTCAGAATTTACATACCTACTGAAGTTATTTAATGCCTTGTTCAAGTACATTTTTAAAAGAATACATTTAAAATACTGATCAACTTTATTAAAAAATATAAGATATTAAGTTTCGCTATTCACCTGTTTATGCATCTCAACATTGAGTCCATATGACATCTCATAATACTGAAACAAAAAAATATTTATTAAACTAAATTACAAACATAGTGATTAATAAGAGTAAATAGCCTATGGAGTATTAAGCCAATTTGAAGTTCACTAAATAGGTTAAGAGCCAGTTTACAGTTATTTTTAGGGCACTGTTGTTGTATAGCTTTTAAGTTAAAGACCAAAGAAAGCTACAAAATGTTACTAAAGGTGGCCACTTTTAGCAACAATCTGTTTATAATTTTGTTCTTTTAAGTTATGACTACTTAACTGTGCTCAAAAAATACTAATACTAATCAAGATTATCTAGTGTCATACTGTGCCACATTTTTGATATTTGCCTTAGTTTAGAAGATTTTTTTTTTCGCGAATGGCGCTAGCATAGCTGTAAACTGGCTCTTAAGTGGTAGGCATAAAGCCTTGCAACATTGTACAGTTAGAATAAATTATTGTTAAAAAGCATGCTAACAAAAAAAAGAGAAACAATGTTAAAAAATTATCTAATAGTTACCATAACATAATGCCGTTGCATTTCTGTTTTCTCACTAGCCAGCTTTTCACATTCTAGTTTTAGTCTGAAACAAAGAATATTTACCAAATTAAATAATTAAATTAAAATACATACCAATTCTACCAACTGACTTACTGGATAATACAAGCTATGTTGGTCTATTCTTTCTGAGCCGTTGGATCATCCGGACCTCATCCTGCAGTTTGCTGATGAGCTTGGATCGCTCCATTTAAACACACTCCAAGTTAACACATAAGTAAGTAAAAATCACTTCTTGACGCCCTCAACAACAGACGTACAAGTAGGTATAAATATTTGAAACTTACGAATGATACTGTGCTTGTAGAAAATTAAATTCCTCCTTGATCCTCTCAAGGGTATCAAGTATTGTGAACTTGATCGGACCAGGAGCTGGTTGGGGGCCCTGAAAGATTAAATATTGGTTAAAACTCATACTTTCACTTCAAAAAATTGTGTTCTAAACTCTTTGAATTGTGATATTGTGTAGACATGTTAGCCTGACTTGTGCTTGAAAACAAACCTTGGTCAGAGGGTCGTTATATGGGTCCTTGAGTTGGTGACTATGTTCTATGTATGTTAATTTATGAGCTAAATGCCTAGTGCTTTAGGAACAGAGATGTGTTACAATGTTATTTATTATCAGATATGTCGGGGTGGTATGGTAACATTACTAACCCGAACAGCCGAAGGAGGGTGGCGTGCTGGCGATGGATACATCCTATTTTATTGCTTGACGGTTCCAACAACACAGCAGGCGGCAAGCTTGGCTTCGATGAAAACGATCACTTGCGAAACTTGCGACGCCGCAAAAACAACACTATTATTTGTTACAAAAACTAATTATTGTGCATGCGGCTCTGCCCTCACGCTAGTTTACTATTAAAACACGGAAAGCCGGACGGTTTATTAACGAAAAACGGAATGATATGCACAAACTTTATCGGACAACTTTTGCAAACGCGATTATTATTGTCACAATGTAAATTTTTATACTGAAATTAGGCACCACGTGGTAACGCACGAGCTCTGATGTTATTTTTGATTAATTATTAGCCCAATTTAAGCAATGCAAATATTACATTTTTCAATAAAAGTCCACGCTGTAAATCGTAAACGTTCGTTGTTGTAAAATAAAAAACAGAGAGAAGGTAAATCACATAAAAAAAACTAAATTTATTCAGCTGTCACCAAGCACTAGTGTTGTTAGTTGGTACCTATGTGAACAAATACAATCGAGAAGCATTAAAAAAAAACGTACAGTAAGTAGCAGCATAGCATAGCTCAAGAAGCGCACAGACGAACTAGAGATACTAAAGAAGCGTATGTAACTAGCCCAATAAAATGCCCCACGCAATTCACACGGAAAAGTAGCCCCGGTGGGCGGGGCTTAGGGTTACGGACACCATGCCGCGTCAGTTCCTAGTGGCACCTTGAGTCGTGTGCCTGCGGCGTCGGGAGCATATTACTGTGTTTTCAGGTATTTCTGACCGTGTTTTATCTTTACAAATATGCCTTCGTGCATTATAAAGTGTTGAAGAAGCCTTAAAGACAAAAAATATATATATTACCTTTAAATAAATATTTTGTAAAATAACACTTGACTGCCATCTAGTAGCGAAAAAAAAATCAATCAAAATCAAATCGACAGACGCGAGCAAAGCGGCAAAAAGCGTGCAAGCTTGTCTATGAGAATGTGTGAGTATTTGTTGCAATAGGAGTTACTGTGTGTGCGTAAGTGGAACCAAAAATCGAAGCGGTTTTGTAGGAGAGTTACGCTTCCTGCCTGAGTATTGTTGTTCGTAGCATACCCCTCATTAATTTAATTGTTTGTTTTCCAAATGACATGTATGTATGAACAAACGTTCTTTTGTATAAAAAAACATAACTAAATTACAAATTGGCCATTTGTGAAAGAGATAAATATTAAGTTGAATTGGTTTATAAAACATGGTTAAGGAAATCTATCGATTAATAGATATTCTACGGACTTCTCTAGACAGATTTTAATAAGTATTTTTCTCATCTGTGCAGGTGCATTTCTCAGCACTGCGTATTTGCAAAAATCAAAGAAAAAGGAAAAAGCACTCTACTTAGTTTTTGACAACGGGAACACTGAGATGGTATTTGGTCTGTGTCATGTAGCGTCAAGTTTCATGAGAAAGTTCCCCTTCGACGCTATGTTGGCTTGGCACAACCTGCATCCGTAAGTTTCGTTTCCGGGTTTCCGGGTTGCCGCCATACCATTTAATGAAAATAGGATTGCCAGCTTCAAATAAAATACTTCAAAATTCCCCACATTATTTATACATCATCATACAAACCACAAGGAACCAATTATGAAATATAAAGCTAACATGATGATTAAAAAACATGGTCATAAAGTAGAAACGCTTCCGCCTTATCATTGTGATCTTAATTCAATCCTATCGAATTAATATCAAATAAGTATACTAAAAAGACGTGTCGCTGAAAAAAAAATTTGAACAAGGAGGAAAAACATTGTGCAAAATACTGAGAAAGCATTTTCAAGTATCAATATAAAATAAAGTCGCTTCCCGCGTCTGTCCATATGTAAAAATACATATATAGGGAATAAACAGTGCATTATATTTCTGTTAAATACATCTTAGAAAGTTTTCCGCATAATTATTAAATTTTACGAGCGACGTTACGACAGTACTTTAAGAACGGAGAGCGACGTAGTGACAGTAGGTTTAAAGCGTGGGCCAGGCCAGGAGCGACGTAACGTCAGAGCGCCGTAAAGACAGTAAATCATCTTTTAACTATGCAACGGATTTTGATGTGTGTTTTTTTAATAGATTGAGTGATTCAAGAGGAATGTTTATAAGTATAAAACATGCACAAAATACGAATAGTTTAGGTGGTACGAAGTTCGCCGGGTTGACTAGTAACTGCTAAAGTAATGCAAACACGTGATAAATAATAAGTATCAAATGCATAATTAAATCTTTGATCAAATGATGGATTGCATATCTTTAGTTACTTGTGCCTTTGATAATTTATTATCGAATTAGGAGATAATGACACCTTCACATCCGACGATACAGATGAAAGCCATATTTTAGACGTAGAAAGTCCTTTATGATCTCACTTATAGTAGAAGAAAACTTACATTTTTGACATAAGCACTTACATATTTTCTGTTTTCTTATCATTTTCATTATCAGAGAGCGAAAAAACACCTAATATCTTTAAACCAAATGCTAAATATAGTAAAACTAATGTAAATAGCGTGTTGAAGTAGTTTACACAGTTGGGTGATTTAATATGTAGCGCATACTAACGCCACCTAGCGCTACAACTTTAGAACCGAAGCAAATCCTACATCGCGCCATCAAAGTTTCTGACGCAAGTAGCATAAATAGAATTTACAAAGTAGATGCATTGGGAGGGATTGGCCAGTCTCTCTTTGCATCCTACATTGGTGACCCCAAGATTGGACAACGCTGCCTTCTACTGTTGTTTGGAGGACTCCAAGCACCTCGCCGACTCACTGGCGAGGCACCGACGAGCACCACGAGGACTGCCGACTACGCACCTCACCACTCAGCTACTGGACCGCTCCTCACCAGACCTCAGTAAGTCAGACTCCAAACCTCATCTTCAAGTCTTCGCCGTCACAACGCTGCAGCCCAACATCATGACGGCGCCTCCGTCACGACGCCGCCTCCTACCGTCACGATGCCGACAACCTTAGCCCCGCCACAACCGACGTCAGAAGACTACTCCAGCTACGACCTGCACACGGCACACTGGCACGTCCGCTCCGTCAACCACAGGCACAGGCTACAAGGTACCTCACTTGACAAACAAGACAGCAAGACGGAAAGACAACTAAAAAGACATTCAACAAACCCTGCAACACCTAGCAACATGCAACAGCAGCACATACCGCACAGCATCGCCGTCCGCTTACATGGTATCGCTGTCACTAGGAAGGGAGTACTGTAGCGCATACTAACGCCACCTAGCGCTACAACTTTAGAACCGAAGCAAATCCTACATCGCGCCATCAAAGTTTCTGACGCAAGTAGCATAAATAGAATTTACAAAGTAGATGCATCGGGAGGGATTGGCCAGTCTCTCTTTGCATCCTACAAATATCATCAAACAGTAGAAACACCGGATATACGTTCTCTACCAACCTAGCGCTGAAAAAAATAATAAAGAGATAAAATGAAACGAACTTCTAAATAAAGTACATACTTGTGTATGGTGTAGGGGGTGTAGGGTGTACACTTTGTCTATGGTGTACACCGTTAAGAAAACACAGATGAGCTAACTTAATCCTGTCAAAATTGCTACGCATTTTTTTATCTGTGCAAAAATGGCAGCCGCAGTTTGATAGCAGTAAGTAGCAGATCGCGTCGCAGCTGTTCTAGTTGATTATATTGCGATTTCGGAGTGTTTTGAATTAAAGTTTACTGTAGCCTTTGTGAAATATTTATTGAAAAATTGTTTTTTTTTTAATAATTAAACTATGTTTAATAGTGCTGCTTTTTAGTGTCTATTTTGAACTAGTTTTACGTTAGGTACAAAGGAAGCTACGGACACTATGGAATTCAAAACAGCCGTATTTAACGCTGCACGGGATGGAAATCTCACCCGATTAAAAGTAAGTATCCACAGCGAGCTCAATATTTTATTTACCTGGAATATATAATAGTCTTCATCATTTATTTTACCGAATTCCCAGCCAAATTTTCGAGGGCCTTCACCGAGACTTAGTCAGTCAAAAATAAACAACTGGCTGGACACTTGCACAGTGCACAGTCTAGTCTAATCTAAACCCATTAAGTAGTTTAGGCATTTTTTTACTTTTTCTGTTGCATTAAAAGCTTAAAAGTGTTGGTATTACACAACAACACCCATTCCATAACATTAGGTTATAATTTAGTTATACATTATAATAAAATGAATAGAATGGTACATATCAGCCAATGATAGTTAAAAATTAAAATATTTTTACTCAATAATATTCAAAGATAAACTCGACCAAAATAGGTCCCTCGCTACACTGATGCCGCTTGTGAACATAGTCAATGTGCTGGTACCTCTGCCTTTGAGTAACAAGAACAAGACAAACTGTAGATAGTAAATGTATACCAGTGCATCAACCCAACCTTAACATCAATACATGTGTTTGTCTCTCTTAAATTACAAAAAAGTAAGATTTGATTGTTTGTTTGCATCAAATGAGCTCAGCAACCACTGGACTATTTAAATTATGCGGACAAGTCATAGACATAGACAAATATTTATTTGCGCACACAAACCATACATAATAAGTGACAAACTAAGTAAGATACATAAAAACAAATAATAAAAGCTTGCGGACAAGTGCTTGTGCTTTTGTGCTAGGCTGTCTACTTTGCTATATTTTTTTTAGAAAAAACACCATGCTCTATAGTTATATGTTTGCTAACTATGTAGTTTTCAATAAATAATCTAGTTTATCAAGATATAACAATTGGTAAGTAATATAATAGTAAGCTAAAGAAATTATAAAAATTACACCTGTATCTATCTCCATAGATATTGTGCATTGTGAAAACCAATGTGCTATTATACTACCTATGTCTTTATTTTATTTTTGGCCAAAGAAATTTAGACCTTATTGTCATAGACTTTCTTAAATTTACACACAGTAACTGGAGACAGAATGTTATTCTAATTCATGTTTTACTATCTTAGAAATAAAGCATAATACTATGACATAAAAAAATAAAAAGTTATAATTATGCATTTGGATCAAACAAGCAATGGTCATTCCATGAACTTGACTGCTCCATAGCTCAGTTGGCAGTGATGTAGACTGAGATGTGTGTGCACCCTGCGTTCGATTCCCAGCGGGGCGAACATTGTTTTGATGAAATCAATGTTTGTTTGCGGTATGGGTGTAATGGTAGTTAGGGGCTCTGAGAGTAATGTGTTATTATTTATTATTATCAAGAAATAGCATTCTCTCATTGTTCTGTCAGTACTAAAATAATGAAAATAATGCTCTTGTTCTAGCCTTAGCCTTTTGATGTAAAATGCACCTTCATTGAAATTATGTTTTGTTCTGGCTGTTCTATTAACCAATCATCTATCTTCAAATCACACATGTTTGCAGGGAAAGTTCAGTTGAATCGTCGACCGTCGACCCCATTCGCGATACTTACTGTCTTGATAAACAGTGCGCGTGGGAGGCGCCTCGCTGTGCGTTTCTTTGATTCATATATTGCGAGAGTTCGATGGAGGTGTTAACTTATAGATAGGTAAAGAATAATTGCAATTGAAAGTGCTCATCTTCTTCTTAACCTTTTATCCTAATCAGGGACATAGGGCTCGAATTAAGGCTTTCCAGCTCGACCGGTCTTGCGCCTGCTGCTCCACTTTATCCCAGTTTAGGTCGAGGGAGGCGGCTTCCTGGTCCACTGTGCGGCGCTAGGTTTGGTTTGGGAGTCCTCTCCGACGCGACGTGCTCGTGAAGTGCTCCATTGACACTAAATTGTGTCCACATTTTCATCATTATCTCAGCCGAGAGATGACCACTGTTGGACAAAGAATCCCCACAGATCGCCACAAAGACAAATATTGTGGTGGGTTTTGGTTTTGCCATAATGCCACGCTAGGCAGGCGGGTCGACGATCACAGTATGGCTCTTTAAGTTATTCAACGAAGGACGCTGCTGCCCGTCCTTTGGGGATCCCTTAGTTGCATTTTACGACACCCAGGAGGAAATAGGGTAGTATTCTATGGCGACATTTTATCATTAGTAAAATGTTTTGACAGCAAGTTGTAACAGCCAGCCTCTGAAGGCATTTGAAAGAATTTGAGCGAGACAATAAATGTAATGGCCTGACAGGCCAGAATTTAGGCCTTATTGACTATTCTTGGCTCAAGACGAACTCTAAGCTGAGCTGGTGGAACATCAGGCTCTTATTCTGCAGTTTAATTTCAATGAGCCCTGGATGTTCAGTAAATAGGTGAAGTTAAATGGTTCCAATCGACTGAACCAAGAGCGTGTTTCTTTTGAAATAAGACGAAGGAAGAATGGAGACTTCTTTTTGTTGTAGTAGACTGCCTTGGTATTTTGAAGAACTCTATAGATTTTGCTGTCAATGTTTTGGAGCTAGAACATCGTTTCTCTGTGTAGTGACGGCGTGTTTTATTTAATCAAGGGAGTATTCGAAAGATTGAGGAGTGGGTGTGGCTCATACATAAGTTCCTGATTATTATATGAGGACTGTGTCTACGCGTAGTATAGCTTGAGTATTGTCTCGTAAAAATATTTTTTCATTCTCTAGTGTTTTCGTAACATTTCAATGCTTTGTTCACGAAAACGCTCGACGATTACAAAGCGTTTTATTATTTGCTATTAGTTTAATATTACTAAAATAGTCCTGCCCCTATATTACGGCCGCATTTTGCTATAATGCTTTTCGTCTTCTTAGCGTTTTTTTATTTTTTTTTGCTCTAGAGGACAAAAATAATTTACCTATTGCAAATGAGGCTGTAATAGTACCTCCGCAAACCATTCTCAATCCACGAGACAAGTTTTATCTCAATTTCGAGATTTTATCAGAAAAGTACCGTTAGACAGCTGACTGGATTGTACCATGTGTCATGTCGTCGCATGCGAACTGTCTAACCAAACCATTGCTTTATGCCATATGCCCTAAAAACCGAGAATGCCCCTTCAGGAGTTTTATAAAATTGTATCTAATACAGAATAAAATGAGCACGCTACATTGCGTAATATAATAAAGCGATGCAAAGGCTTCCTTTCAACATGTATGCCAAATCGTTTATCACTTGTTTTAACATCAAAATAAGAGCCAAATTCGTAAGCTATATAACGTAAATGTACGCGGATGCCTCAAACCGATGACGCGTTTATTTATTTACAAAGACACTTGTGTTAAAATTAAACCACTGTCGGCTGCATCGTTTGTCGCATTTGCAACATAATGAGATCAAGATGCTTTAAATTTTAAAGCTTTTATTAAATTGTGTGCTAATAAAATACGGGTAATTTTTCTTATTGTGTTTTGTAGGACATAAAATCATTATACAAGTGAAATTTGAGGATTGTGATTAAACTTTCTTTTAAGGAAGACCTAGAGAAGCGACAATTAGAAAATTAGCTTTGAACAATGCTAATTACGGCATACCTCAAAAAGCGATTTCTGAACAAAAATTTATGTGGAGACGTAAATTTAGGCTAGAAGGAAAGAGAAACGGCATACAGCTACCACTCCAGCCAAAACAGTGCTTAAGATTTCAAATTTCATTTGTGGGGAGCATGTCGATCATCAACATGATTCTTGGGGTCCTTCTCAAAATCGCCGAAGCGGCCATCGGGGAATTTTAGTGACGCACTTCCCGTCCCCAGGGGTAGCATTTCGAATGGTTACAAAAAAGTGCTTTTTAGATCCTGTACCATCTCCTGAAGGTTAACACTCTGGTTGAGGTGCAGGTTGATTGATACCCACATAATTCAGTTGAAGGCACAATCAAATACAGTTCTTGAAATTTTTTATCAACAGAATGAAGTCAACAAAACATGTAATCTTATCGCATTGCATCGCCACAATAGAGATCTAATCAGGAAGTCTAGATTGGTTATCCTAAAACATTTCCTTGAACCGCACCTTGTTGTTTTGTCTAATTAACGCCAAATTCCTTCCTTTTCATACTTGAGCGGTTGCCAAAAGAGACTGTTTTCAACCGTTATTATTAACTCTCGCTTTCCATGTGTGTTTCTGGGTTAAGGATTGGCTTTGATATTCTTTCGTTTAGTAAAGAATAACATCATCAGTTTTGGTTTGTAATTGTTATCTTTAAGTTAATGTTTTCACTTTCTTTCGTTCTCTGTGTGATTTTGGATTTTGGTTTTAATTTTGCTTCCTTGTCATATGACAACATTCTTACAGGATTATCGATGCAGATGTATACTAAGGTCTTTTACATTATTCAGAATCGATCTCCTCATCTCTTCATCATTTCGTGTTAAAGTCTTATAAGTGAGAATAGAATTTCTTTACTATTGTCTCATGCATCATGAATTCATTGTTTTGTTATATTATGAACATGATAGAGACCTGATAGATTAATAGTTCTTATAACCCAACTTATGGCTGTAAGCCTAACAAAACTTCTTCATAAGTATCCTGTCCCGTTTGACCACTTTGTCAACTTCAGCTTTCTCGTCACCAGAGAAAACGTTTGTCCACCATTCCTTTGTTACTTTACATAACAACGACAAGAACCACTGAAGACCTATACTACATCCAGAACATGCAAAGTATCTACACAATATTATTGACGGAAGGAATCCTTACAAAGCGGTCGAGGTAACGGGTTAGGTGCAAAAGGTGAGGTTATTTTGAGGCGTATTTACAAAACACAAAGAACATTGTCTGATTTCGCGTAGGCACGAATCTTTGTGACTTGTCACTTTAGCTGAGGTTTTACTGAAAGTTTCGACCGCAGTATTATAAAGTGCTACATGGTTTCAACTGTCGGTTTAGAAACCAGTTTTCAATATGCAGGTTTTTTGATTTGGTGATAATTTGACGAACATATCGTTCAGTTAATTAATATCCGTACTATCTCGTTACCGAACTGAATTCTCATGCCTTGCATGCCTTATGCAGCATTCTAGAGTTCTTAACTTCTTTTACAAACTTTATTTATGAGCGTTGCTCTTGTTACTGGAATCCCCGTTGCTGCCGATTTGCTGCCATCCTCTTGCTATCCTTCTACGTTACGCATGACTCCTATTACTACCATGGACTCATGAAACTCTTAAAACCAATATAGTTTCAAAACGTTCGCAATAACAAAACGTAACAATGGGCCTACTTGATACTCTCTTTAGCTCCTAGGCTTAATTTCAAAATGCCTATTACACCATGGCACGTCTTGCTGAGCCGATGTTGCGAATGCCGATTTGGTAATGCTGGTTTTGGGTTATTGCCATTTCAGATGCATTGGCCGGTCAATTATGTAAGATTGTTTAGTAATTTTGAATTGACGTCGTGTGCGTAGGATGAGGTTTTATTGTTTGATAGTTAACACTGAATTCGACGTAAGATAGCATGTTGAAAGGGATAAAAATCATATTTTAGTAAATTTTATCTGATTTTGACTGGACTTTATTAAAAGTTTTTTCTTTATTTTGCCGTGAATAATCTACTAAGTTATTTTGATTAAACAAACCTAAAAAAAAATTAGATGTATCCTCGAAAAAATAGTGATTGATATTGGAAAAGAAAAATTATTACCGTATTAGAAATAACATTAAGTATTATTCGCAGATTCGTGCGTAACGGAATGAGCACGATCTCTTATTTTATAAAAAAAAATATTTAAGAATATTCTAAAGCCATTAAACAAAAGTCAATCGTTCTTAATCTAACACGAAATGTCCATATGCTATGATTTATGGTCAACAATTACAAATTAATTCAGTATTTGTACGCAAAAATTATAATATTTGCATTGAGAGTGAGAACAATCTAGAATGCTTTAGAGATTAGATATAACTGTCAACAATAACCAATTACACAAGTTCGTGATTTATGAAACCTTGGCAGGGGGAATTAATAATCAATACAGTACATAATATTTTCGTATTCTCTGTGAAATATGACGGAACATTGTCTCATAGGCTCACAAGACGCGAACCAAGCCTCTCTGATAAATATTATAGTAAAATGTGACTAGTGTTAGGTTCCGCGGCTTCGATAGCGCAATTTCCCTTCAAACTTTTCAAATTTTCCGTTTCCACGAACATTTTCAGGATAGAAAAGTATCTAAAGTAATTCTAAACTACCTATCAATTCCAGCCATATTGGTTCAGTAGTTTTGTGTGTTTAGATTGAATAAAACACAGACATCAGAATTACTTACTTTTGCCTTTATAAATTAGAATGGATATAATGAATATCCCGGTTATATTCGCGCCTAGGAGCGATATAGTCTTTGTGACAAAAAAAGCATTTTAAAACCGTCTGCTAATGAAATTATTCTTTAAAAATATAATTATAATCATAATTATATCCATCTCACTCATCAAGGAAGAACAATTTGCAACATCAAAGCATGCTTGCGTGCCTTATATGTCAAATGGCCTTTAAATAGTAGTAGACCCATTAATATAATACTTACTGCAGTGCGGTACTTGGAAAAGTTAAAATTTAAAAGTTAATTCATATAAATAAACAAATCTATTTATTAGTTAAGGTCCAGCTCCAGCTCACATCTAGCGAACTGGGCTCTCTATGGCAGAGTGTTCAAAATTGGTTTTCAATTGAACATAATTTTTAGCTTCCATGAGAAACGCCTCACCCGATCGAGCTCTTGGCCCTTATAGTATAGATCCGTAAGACCTAAAATCTGATAAAGCGAAACACTTTTCTAACTAGTCATTATCTAGTCTAGAGCAAAATTCAGTACAAAACAAAACTTTATGTTCAGCAAAAAGTAAAAGAAAAACTCTAGGTAGATAACGAAAGGTGCTTTCATTTAAAACAAGCAAAGATCATTAGACTTTTAATTCAATCGCTGTCAGCTCTGTAAAGTAACGTAGTCCGAGAAACTTGGAGTCTTTCCAAAGTTTATTGTTGAATTCGATAATAAGGAAGCACAAGTATGTAGGCAACTGACAAGAGTTCTGATAAAATAAGTTTAACAGCCCTTTTTGCCCAGCCCACACCTGTCGAAACGCGAGATAAATATTTTAATTGAATCGTCTCTAACTTAACTTCTTTAACACAATGGCTGGTTTACACGTACGAGTCAGCCTTCCGAGTGCAGTAACTCGCATCGTTTGGATGGAACTTACGATTAACTCGTACGCAAGAGTTCCTCAGTAGCTCGTAGACAAAGCGAGTAGCAGTCCACTCGCCCGGCGAGTTGCTCGCAGTTTGTAAACCAGCCAGAAGACCGATAGCGTATGTTTCTGATGGTAGCTTTGAATACTTTTCTATTGGAAACAATTTGAATCATGTGCCGTACAGTTTAAAGACTATTTGCCACTTAGCTAGATGTTCGCTCGACCTTATATTTTTAAATATTTATTAGTTCTTTGACTTTTCCTGCTTCCTCATCATCAGTATTTAAATAGCTACGCTTCAAACGAAGTATTTCAAGTTTTTTTTTCATAATCATCATAACAACCGATTAAACGACCACTACTGTACTGGACATAGGTCTCTCTTACAGATCGCCACAAGGACAAACATTGTGGAGGGAGTTTGCCATAATCGCCAAGCTTGGCAGGCGGAAATGGCGATCGCAGTGTCGCTCTACAATTATTTCAACGAAGGACGCCGCCTGCCCGGCCGGATTTTCCCTTAGTTGCTTCTTACGAAACCTACGAAACGAAAATGTGAGAAGATGGGGTGCTGGTATTCTATGCCGTCTCCACACGGCAAATTTTTTCAATAAAAATTGAACTGCTATTCCTTACTAGGATCGATTTGTTTAAATTTGAAGTTTAATTTTGTTTTTCTTTTCTGTTGCAGGTAAGTGATGTCCGGTAGTTCGCGAGGTGTGATTTGAATAATTGTCACCTCATAAGGTTTGACTCACGCACAACATGTTTTTTTATTGTATTTTCCTGCTCACTCTTCACGTTAAGCAGGTGTGCGTAAAACCATAAAATTACTGTTAGTTACGTTTTCCTTTTCCTTAAAAACAAGTAAAAACTTTTTTATTTATGTATACTAATCTTAATGTTGCTGTGTAAATAAATGTAGTCAAAACTTGCGACTACTATTGTATAAAAGTGCCCTGAAAATGCGAAGCAAAATTATCTATAGGTGTCGTCGTCCTACGTTCGCAGCGTCGAGGTTGCCATGGTTTAGAAGATATTAATTTATTTCGTTATTAGCGCTTAGGTGAAATAGTATCCTCTTAATGCATGATGAAATAACACCTCTTCAATTGAAATACGCGACAAACTGTTTATTTTTTATATTAGTCATCCAGGTCACGGAAGCACCTGCCGAACGGAGCAATGCTCGTACCCATAACAGCGTGACCAAGACCGACATTTACATTTTACATTTTTAAGGTTCCGCAGTCAAACAAGGAAGTCGTTTAGTCTGTCTGTCCGTCTGAAACAGTGTAACAGCCATTTTACTCCGAAAAGTTTAAACGAAAGTTTAGAAATTTTGCACACATCCTCATTATTGTACTACCCCTTCACGAAAAATATCCTGCCATTCTTATGGATATGGAAAAACATCTCTCTTAAAAATGATCTATTAAGTTGACAAAAGCCTCTCCAAAGTGTCAAAATGTAACTATGAATCGTATTCCGGATCCAGATTGATGTCGATTTCTAACTTCATGAAAGTGAAACCTAACGGAATGTAAGACGGATCCAGCAATTAAGAGGCCAAGTTCGAACTCGGGCGAGTTGTTCTAGAGTACAGATTCTCTAGAACAACTCGCCCGAGTTCAAACCCGGCCGAGTAGACTCAAAACATTGACTGTGAATGTCAGACTCAGGCTAAGGCAACACTATAAGCGATTCCATCCATCCAGCCTCCGTAGCATGACGGACAATTGGTAGAATTAGTCGTATCTATCTGTCACTTTTGTCGAACATCTCCATACATTTTCCCGCATTTAAATGTTAAAAGTGGCAGAAAGATTCGACAAATGGTCAGTCATGCTACGGAGGCTGGTACCCTATGTTCGTTTTACAAGAAGAAACAGTCAATTTGAGCATCAGAACCCTTCAGTTAGCAAAGCGTCGTTATGCTCTTGATCGTTTATTTTACGTTGTGTGTAAATGTTATGCGTACATTTAGTTACATTTTTGTGAATGTAGCGCATCGCTTGCTTTAGTCAGTTTAGACTGAATCGAATTCTTTTACAATTATGCGTCGTACTTCTTTGCTTACGATCGTTGCTTCAGTATTTTGTGAATTAAAATAAAAACTAGAAACGAATCAAATCGAAAACACGTACCGTTTTCGTCGAACGCACCATTTTTTTTCAATCATCGCAGTAGAAGCTTCTAGTACATAATGATATAATATTATTCGTTTTCCGTCTACGTAACTGGTTCTTGCCTTTATTTGGACAACAGCTGGTGATTGATCTTGGGGCTCTATTTGACTGGACGCTGGGACTGGAAACTACGTCACAAAGTCACGTCACTTCAAGTTCGTTATATGGAAAAATTTAAGAAAACCAGTATAAATTAAAAGTTTAAGCCAGTAACGCGCAATGCTACAGGAGCCATAACGTTACACAGTTTTGTATATACAAAAATTGTGACAACCATGTGATGGTCTATTTAGGCACTAAGATCACTTTATCCGTATGACACACACAATGAAAGTGCGTAATTGTGTATAAAGCAAGTAATTGTAGTATATGAGTAAGACATTAGTTATGTCTGTGTCTTGTTCGTAATGGCGCTAGGTTTCAAACGTGTGAACGTTTATTGCGGAACTACTGTATGCTGTGTTATTAATTGTATTCTTTACAGTTTGTTTGTAATATTTCTTTTTTTTTTTTTTTCAAACGAGCAATGTTATTTGGTGTGATAGACAAACTAATGACGTGTCAGAGATCTTTAAATACTCTGGCTATGAAACAAGCAGATTTTAAAACCGATACTCTTTCTAGCAGTTTTGATGTTCTTCTAAAAAACTTACTTTCTTGACATTGCTATGTACATATCAACTTCCACTAACTAATGAGGACCACAATGTAAAAAATGTCGCAACCATTTTGGTGTTAGTCACATCCATGGACGGACAAGTTTACAATCCCTATATTTTACCTCCTTCCTTGTACCAAAAATTTATCATAAATTGTTTATAATGTTATTCGGTATATTTTTTTACGAATCCAAAAATGAGAAATGAGAATGGAATGATCCTTAAAGGTGACCTTCATTTTGTCAGACGGAATTCCTCGTCATCGTAACCGAACTTATTTTCTAGATACTTACTGAACGTAAGTATACTGTATTGAGGACATTTCTCAAAATACTAGTTAAATACGGTATGATTTCTGAATTATATTATAAGCTATAAAATACTCATGCTATGCTATACATAATTTGTAATCAATCTTGATAAAAATTGTCGTATACTTAGATAAATATATGTTTGCTTTAGAAATAATAGTTTTTCCTTAGTTAATTAAATTATAAGTAAATTTACAATTTTGCAATCGGCAATACAGTGAAAGTGGATAGAAAACCAGAAGCATGCTTGATTTAAACCTATTGGGCTATGCTTTCCCGTTTCCAGTCGTTATTGAGGTGAAAACAAGATATTAAGTAGCGCAACTCTCGAAAGCCTAAAAATTAATTAATATAAAGGAAATTAATAAATTCGTATCTAAGAAGTATAAGAAACTGCTGCGCTTTCCAATAGCACTACATTCGCGCAAATGCACAATAAGTCACTTTACCCATCTATTTAACAATTCGTCACTTATTATTATACAAGTCGACCCGGCGAACTTCGTACCGCCTAAACTATAACTATTTTGTGCATGAATTATACTCACAAACCTTCCCCTTAAATCATGCTATCTATTAAAAATACAAATTACATCAAAATCCGTTGCATAATTTAAAAGATTTAAGCATACATAGGGACAGACGCAGGAAGCGACTTTGTTTTATACTATGTCTTGGTTCTTTCTTGTGTTATATAATTCTACGGATGATAATAAACCTTTACAAATTTTTATTTTAAAAATAAAATATATAGTTTTTGGTAAATGAAATCGAAAATATGTAGGATCGAATAACATCATAAATATATAATCTGAATAGCGATTAAATAAACTTGTAATAACTTTCTTTTTTATTTGAAAGTAACTAAAATATTTTTATAGTTAAACTAACTTCAGTTTCTCTCCTTTTTAGCTCTCTGTTATTTATCTCCTGCGCTTTAGAGTCTTCACAAATCAAATTAAATTGCCCTTTTCTAAACACTCGGGAATTTAGGACGTTACCTTATAAAGAAATTGGCGATTGTAATCATTTACGTGAAAGTTGTGGCGGATTGTTGTTTTCTAACAATAAGTTACTTTGAAAAGTATTAATTTGATATGATGTGTTATGATGAAAGTCTAAAATCGTCAAGAAGAACAGAAAAAGATCTCTCAGAATATAGTTTAATCTAGAGGCTGCCCCGCGGGTTTTCCCGCGCATATTTCTCATAAATACAAAATTCCTGTTTTTTCCCGTTCCCGTGGGAATTTCGGGAAATCCTTTCTTAGTGCTCACCTACACTTTCTTAGGAACCTACATGCAAAATTTCAGCCCGCTACGCCCAGTAGTTTCGGCTCTGCGTTGTCTGTCAGTCAGTCAGTCAGTAACGGAAGAGTTTTATATATATTGATATTTGTTGTATGACAATTTTTTTATTTCAAACAGTTTCAGCTCAGATATAAAGTGGCGCTATGTTTTTGCTAACACAATGCTCTACATTTAGCCTATTTTGTGAATTATACAAACCTTTTTGTGTAAATGTTTTGTGTTAGCCTTAAATAAAAATAAAATATCCTCAATTTCTGTTATGTTCTATCTATTTGTTTTAATCTTCGTTAACGCTTATTTAATAATAATATTTGTAACAAAGACATTTTTACTAAGTTATCCTAGATTTTTTCGCAGACCTAAGCTGTCGTTGTGAACTATTTAATAACGGTCTGACGTAACTTTTCTATGCCAGTTGCACTAGCATGGCTTTTTTGCGGTCCAAGAACTCTACTTACGGATAATATTTATTCAGCTGTCCCATCGATTTGCTAATAGTTATAAGAAAACTCATTTAATGGCAATCTATAGATCGTTAGGAAATGTTTTCATTAGAAAAAGTATTGTCCAGGCGTCAGTTAATCTTTCTGACTCTTGACTAATTAAGAATTTTAATCTTAATTAGTCAAGATTAACTTTAATCTCTGTCACTATAGTCGTATTTTTAATTAGACTAAGTCAACTGACGTTTACTGTGTTGTCAGTTTTTGATGAAATATACTGAGTATAAAATAAATAATATTCTTTTATAGTTTGATATTATTAACTATCCACTTTTATTCAACGAGAATTGAACACATGCCTGTTACTATAATTAAGGCAACATTATTTTACAAAGTGAGGTTAGCCAACTGTCAGTTAGATTCATCAAATTTAAAATTGGACTA